>UELW01000089.1:1953230-2693230 GCA_900490495.1 Danionella dracula
ACGAGAGAGAGAGAGAGAGGGAGGAAAGAGAGGGGAGGGGGGAGGAGGGAGAGAGAGAGAGAGAGGGAGGGGAGAGAGAGAGAGAGAGAGGGAGGGAGAGAGAGAGAGAGAGGGACGGTGAGAGAGAGAGAGAGACAGAGGGAGGGAGAGAGAGAGAGAGAGGGACGGGACGCTCACCCAGAACAGGAGCCGCTGCCACAGGCGTTTCTGCATCCTGCAATTCACTTTTTATGCAGAACTTGCACCCTTTGTTTGATGGAAATTGAATAAGATGGTGGAACTGTTCTCTGATCCCATTGCAAGTGAAAAATCTCCTTGTTCAACTCATGTAGAAAATAAAAAAATTGATCAGTGTGTTACTTTTGCAAGGTTTTATGGTTAAGTCAGTCATATTTAGTTATGGGTATACCTGTGTGTATAATAAATATGGCATATTTTTTGTAATATTTGGAATGCGGAATAATAATTCTAAGCTTTTTGTCGTTACCTAGTAAATGTTTAAGCGTCGCTTTAAACTACAGTATTGTCAATCATATTTTTCAATCTTGGATATTGTAAAAATCTAGTGGTTAAATGGATAGTGAATTTGGAATCACAAACACACTTAGTCTTTTGACAAATTAGAACACAAAAACAAGGAAAATTTCTTAATTGTTCGGTTTATTTAACAGTCTGTACTAGATGTACTAAAGTAAAATAAGAGGTAAAATAACTACCAACATTTTTACTTGAATGAGAGTACAAAGGGATCTAATGAAAATGTTGATTTTTAGATAAATGCATTATTATTATATTAGGTTATTAGAGGAACACCATTAACCTTGTTTTTAAGGTTTGAGCTGGAGTTCAGGAATACTTTGAGCTCAGTCTCTTTGGATGCGCCTCATCAGCCTTCATCTTAACTAAAGGCCTGCTGAAGCTAAGCTGATGCAAGACTTACCAACTTGTCTAAAATAGCTCACTATCAAAAATATGATTGATTTATTTCCATGTTATAATTGCAGCCAAATGTAACTTGGTAATAGTAAGAGTTACCTTCAAAATGTTCTTAAATACATCTAACAAAGTGTTCGTGATTAGTTGCTACCCAACTCTGGGTAGACATTTACCTGTTTCACCTAAAAAAACTATTACAGTAGTTCATGGGAAACGTCCAGGCCAAATGTACCTTAAGAAAAATAGATCAACAGACACTAAACATATTAAAGCTTATAATGCATTTAAGGTTAAAATAGTACCAGGATCATGAAAATTATGATACTTTTCTCTGTTTTGACCCATTGTTCTCCTATTGGTCCTGAAAATGTGAAATGTCACTTTTCCTTTATTATTCCGTGGCAGTTTGGCCAATTAAAAAAGTTATGAGATGTAACAAAATGCTTTTAACTTTTGTAATAGTTTGCCAGGTTTAACTTTACCAAATTAATAAATGCTTAAATGAAAGTAAATGTAAAATAAATGAAAGTAAATTGCCAAGTAAATGAATCCTGCTATTAACTTGTGGAAATTCTCCTGCGTGATTCTTATCAGAGTTAAAAGTGTCAAACTGCCCCAAATGTGCAATTTGATCCAAATGTGCCTTGCAAAAACCAGATTCATACAATTCAAATCATATATCAATTCTGTATAAATGGATCTTGTATTTCCACCACATTAGTTTGGACCTTTTCTAATCAATCAAGTGCATATGAAATAGTCTTCTTTTGCCAGCTCATCGCCGACACCCAGTATTAATACAGAGTTGTTATACTTATTATTACTAATGCTTTAATTCAGTTCAACGATTCAAAAGTTGAATGACAAATCCCTTTTATGCACTTGTTCTTCTTCTACAGTTTCTTTTTCACTTTCTACTTGTGATCAGGACGAAACCTTAATAGCAGATAACAGCATGCCAGTTTTAATCTAAATTGTAATTGAATAAATAACAGATTTAAAAGCCATGAGATGACTCTGGAGAGAAAAACAGTGCAGCGTCTTGGGAGCAGAGCAGAAGAAAAGAAAAATGTTTGAGTATGACTCTGATGAAAATCTGACAGAGAGTCTAGAGGACACCATCCTCATGGAAAAAGAAAACTCTTGTAGTGTAAACCTCGAGACTCCCTCATAAATATCAATTTTAACATGCAGCAGTGAAGATCAATAGAATTTCAGCCATGGAATTCGACTTAAGAAGTTGGCTTCATCTAATTGGCCTTCACTGAAAAATGAACTCTGCAGCCTTGATCGGGACTCGCGGCTTCTGGCCGGGAGGGAGGGAGGGAGGGAAGATGGGGGAATCGAGCCTCTGCTCTTTTTTTGTCCCCAGAAAAGCATCAATCACTGCTAAAGAGTCTCCCGTCCCACTGCAATTTGTTTCTGGAGCGCCCATGATCTTTCCCTCCCACAATGCCCTTCTCTCTCGCCTGCACTCTGGCCAGAGGAGAACTCATCCTGTCAGCACGTCATTAAATAGTTGGGTCTAAAGGCTCTGAGTTATAAATTGTAGTGCATAATTTATTTTTTCCAGAGGGGAGAAATCTATTGTGAAGTTAACTTTATAAAGGTCTGCATAACAAAAGAGAATAAATGAACGTGTTGGGGCGTGACGAGGGGTTCATCCATCTGAAGGGGTCGATCTCTGAAGAGAATCTTTGTAAATATTTGTTGTGATGGAATATTTTACACGCCTCTTGGCTGCTGCTCCTTTAATGCTTCGTATAGAGAGGGAGGTAGGGGGGGAGGGAGGGAGGGAGAGAGGGAGGAAGGAAGGAAGGAAGAGAGAGGGAGGGAGGAAGAGAGAGTGTGTGTGTGTGTGTATGTTCTTTAATAAATGTATCTAAATCAAAGTAAACAATTAAATTATGGGATCGAACTCTTTAGGTTGACTAGAAGATGTATTGTATAACAAAATCAAAGCAAAAATGTAAGCAGCCAGCAAAGATTTAGCACGGGTAATGAGTATTTTTTTATTTTAAGCTATTAAATCTTTGTGTTTCAGGGCAGAGCACTCCTGCACTGGGCTTGTGATCGTGGACACAAAGACCTGGTGTCTCTACTTCTACAAAATAATGCTGATATCAATAGCCAGGTGAGTCTGTAAACCTGAAAATGAAAGTTGTTCTTAATGCCGGGTTTCTTTAAATGGAAGTCTGGTGTGTGCTGGGTAGAGCATAATAGAAAAAGCAATGTACTACTATAGCATAGTACTTTAGCGTATCTTATGTCAATACTCTCCATGTGTCAGTATTAAGTGACATATGTAACACATTAAGTTACAATGTCGTTTTTGCTAAAACAGTAATAGAATTATTGTAAATAAAAGATTGGTTATGGTACAATAAGAGTAAAAAGGCAGACAAATGAAATTTTGCAAGATGGTCTTACTCACATAATTTAAAGTTTATTCAAGATAATGTTGAAAAGTCATGTCGAGCAATATTTGTCAAAACTTTAACCATCCACGTTAAAAATATCACAAGCCACTTTAACCATGCTAACTGGGAAGAGAAAGATAACAGAGGAGGAGAGCAAAATACTTAAAAACTTTTCTTTTGCTCAGCCATAATTTATTTAAAAAAAGGAATGAAATGTATAAAAGCAAACGCTTATTAGTGAGTCGGAACCAAGCCGAAACCGAAGCGAAGAGTCAGCCTGCTTCTTTTATTTTGCACAGACAAGAACTTAAACGTGCTGCTGGCTCACTCTCTCTGGTAGCTGCAGAAAAAGAAAACCAAAGAGACCCCACCGAGGAACAATAGCTCAGAGACTATAGGCACCCCTCCCAGAGTAAAACCCATATATATATTTAATATATTTAACAAAAGTTTTATTATTACTTTGAAAATATACAATCTTGCACCAAATATTATTCAGGGTGTCATTCATTTTGATATATGATGTTATTAAAAGCACAGAATAGAACTAGAGTCATTATGCTACCTCATATCTCCATGATTAAGGAACAATGTAACTCTGCATTTCAAGTTACTTTCAAGAAATCAATACAGAGTCGAGTAACTTATTACATTTCTAAGAGATTAATATTGTAGTGGAATGGATTACTTTTTAACTGCAGTGATAAGTAGAGTGTGATATATTTCAGTTTACAAGTAACTTACATAACACTGTTCATCTTAGAAATCATGAATATTAAATATTGTTGCCTGTCTAGACAAGCTCTCTGTAAATGTCATGAATTATTATTATTATTATTATTATTTAAATGCATTGAGGAATCAGAATAAATGTTTTCAGTGTAATTTGTTTCCCAAAAAGGGTTTATCAATTTTGAGTTGAAGATAAAAAGGTGAGCTGTGCAGCGTGCGTATAAATGTTGATCAAAGAATGCGTCTTTAATAAAATGTTCGTTTCATCGTTGCTGGGTGGTGCCTTAATCTCTTAAATGAGCAGACAGGAGTCTAATGCATGTTTAACTCTTAAAACTTTTACCAAACTCAAGACTACTGCTTTTTATGCCTCAAGTTAATTAAACAGTTGTTTTATTTATGTGTTTATTTTGATGTTTAAATTTCATCAAAATAAAGGTAAGTAGTTGCTTTTTGGTCCGTGTGGGAACACACTCCTGCAGACTCAATACCAATAATCATACACAGATAATGTTGGACACTTTTGGACCTAGATTTGAACTATTTAAAAAATTATGACCAAAAATAAATACATGTGCATGTAGCTTTTCGACCTAAAAATGTGCATGGCATTAAGTATGTTCTAAATTGAGCTGGAGTTGTCGATACTGTGAGCATAGCAGGTATTTTCCTGGTTTGGCTCCCACAGCTGTTAGAGCCTCAGACTCAGTAATTTGAGAGCGCGGTGAGCACCGAAGCTTAGCAACGGCTCTACTTTAATCATTTATGGATATGGTGTCAGTGCATTTGAATGGGCGTTAAGCAGCACGCTGTAAGCAGGTAGCTGCTTTTTAAACACACTACAGGTCATAATGGCAGATTTGGCTTTGTCTTAAGCTGGCTGAACACAGCATTGAAAAATTAATACAGTGAAGTACAGTCATGCACTCCCTGGCTTTATCTGATTCTCACTCAGACAAATCAATTGGAAGTAATCAGCCAAATTGTTTGCATTATACAACCCATATAATCAGAACATTTGCAAATGAGTTTTTTGTACCTCTATGATGAGGGAGGAAGGAAATGGGGTAGCCTAGAGTACAATTTGGCTCCTTTGTTTTATTTTAACAGCCTTATGCTGGTTTTCCGCTCGGTCTTAGTAAGTCTTTAAAAGCTAAAATAAAATAAAAATGAGAAATTAGGTTTTAAAAAGTCTTAAATTCACTATTATAGGTCTTAAATAATTGTTAACAGATCTTATTTTTCTGATGTCCATGTAAAGCTAATTTGATATGGGTTTTTGTTGTTGTTTGGGGTTGCCAGAGTTTGAGAAAGTCCTCCTAGATGCTAAAAAATAATGTAAAAGTTATTGTTAGTGTGTCCATAGTTTAAAAAAACATCTGTGAACACAAAATCTTAAAAGTGATTGTTGGGTTTCCAAATTTCTCCTATAAGTTAAAACATTTTAAAATGACAATTAGGGTTGCCAGAGTTTGAGAAAATCTTTGTAAATGCTCAATAACAGAAAAGTTAGGATTTTAAACTATGTATTTGAAAGATATTGCTTATTGTGCAAAAACTAGATTTGTTTTGTGTTTTTGATGTTGTGACATAGGCCTTAAAAAGATCTTAAAAAGCTATTGACATGTCTTAAATTTGACCTTATGAAACCCTGTTGTCAATTCGTGCCCAGAAGATAAATTTTTTTGTTTAACATTTATTTAGTGTTCTGTATAGTTACATGTCGGCTAAATTCTTATATAAACCAAATTAATATAAAAATATATAAAATAAATAAACTTAAATGTAGGTATAAAAACTCAAAAAGCAACAGTTTACCTATAACATATACTATATACTATAAATAAAAGAGCCTAGAAAAGTAGATTGGAAAGTCCTCAGGGAAAATGTGTTATTTAATGCGTTACTTAGAATTTACTATAAATCATTTAATTGTTGAAATCAGTAGAATTGTGTGAATTGGGCATGGGAGGAGATTTTTGTGGATTTTTGTGTCCAGGCTGTGTTTCTGCTCTGACCTGTGCAAGGTGAATATTGCCAGACTTCAGCGAGAGAGTTATTGAGGGCAGATTTATTAAGTAGGTAACATTCAGGTGGCATGGCTGAATATATGGCCGAGATAATCATGCACGGCCCCTGCCAAATTATTATCCCATGTTAATACCTTCAAGAAGTGTGATTTGATGGCAATATAAAACTTAGTAGGCACTAATTAGGTTCACGTCTGAGCTATGAAAAGCTTCTGAAAATAGGTCAGTTTAAGTGTATTTTCCTCAATATTTATTTGCTGATATAATTGTATGTGCAAATATTACATCAGTGGAAGATGGAGTAAACCATGAACTGTAACCAGAGTTCACACATCTGCCTGTGATCCGATTTCAGCTTAGTGTTAAATAAAGATAAAAGTGGTTTACATTTTTAATTTGTTGATTGAAAAGGGATGAAGCGAGGAAACTCCTATTGTGTTTTCAATGAAAATTGTATGGAAATTAATCAGCTGATGGAAGCAGTGGTCATGGATTGTGGTGGTTTGAATATGGTGGGGTTTTGATGTAATCCTGGATCAAGGAGAACCACAATAGGAGCAAAAAAGTCCTCTTGTTCTCTCAGATTAGCTCATATGCCACCTGTCAACAGCCACCTGGACAACATCCTGACAACATGCATTCAGTTCTGTCTGCATAATCGGGACACATGGGAGCGTTCGGGGGGCTCGGTTCTCATGCTCATAGGGTAGACGGAGTTTACTCGTAGTCAGATGTGTGTTTAAAGTCTGCGATCGTCGCTCCACGCATCTGTTGTTTTCAATCTGACAGACAACTATTAACCCAAAATTATCCGGCTGTGTTCGAGGAGATCTAGCTTACAATGACCACATATTTTGAACGATATGAAAAGTATATAGCGTAATCGTTTGTTTCTCATATTTTAATGTGTTTAATGGTTGATACATAAAAATAATCTAGTCTTTGGTGCTTGATGTTTCAAAAATGCAGGTCAGGTTATAAAGAGGGGATAACATGATCCTGAAATGTAAACCATGTTGTTAAAAAAATAGAGGTCATATTTCTAAAACAGAGTCTTCCGCGTTAACATGAAAATTGGGGAGGGAACGAGAACCTAACAGGTTTTTGTCTGTGTTGTAGCTGGTAATTTATTCATTTAAATCTTAAAATACTCTAGTTTTACATTAACTAAAATATCATAGTAAAGTGTTTGTATTTTTAGGAAGTTTCAAGGTGTTGATTAATGTTTTTAAAGAAGCTCAAATCAATAGCAAACTGTTGAGTGCATGGGATTGTGTGAGCTAAAGACTGTTATAAACATAAGCAAAAGTAAGGCAAGGCAGTGTTATTTATGTAGCACATTTTTGTACTCACTGGCAATACAAAGTGCTTTACAAAAGATTAAAACAGATCTTAGATGAAACATAATAAAACAGATCAGAGATAAAAGCAATGGAAAGGACATTAAACGTATTAAAATAAAATGAAAACAGAAGTTCGGACTATTCGGACAGCAGTTCTCAGTCAGTAAACACACATTTAAATAGATGAGTTTTTAGTCTAGATTTAAAAGTGACTAAAGTTTACTAAATCTCTTCTGGAAACTGGTACCAGCTGTGGGCAGCATAGTAACTGAAAGCAGACTCTCCCAGTTTGGAATGAACATGTGGTAGTTTCAGCTGATTTTAACCCAATGATCTAAGAGTTCTGTTGGGTTTGTATACCGTCTGCAGATCTGTGGCGTACTTTGATGCTGAGCTGTGTTGGGACTTAGAGACAATTAGTTAATTGTTAAAGAAAAGTAGCATCTACCTCAGATGTTTATGGTTCATGTAGCGCTTTCTGTACACAGCTTCACAATCTTTAAAGATCCAGTCACCTGTTGATGCCAACCCAACACAAACCTATTTTAATCACGATTCTTACATTAGCTTTTGCTCAACCTAACCTGTTTTTGCAACCATCTACTTAACCTGGATAGTGAATATCCACGGATGTAGGGTTCCCTACATTAACACAGGAGCAGATGTTTAGAAGTGATTTGCATGTTTAACAATGTAACAATTTCAAAGGCATGATCAGAAATTAGAGCATGGATCATGGTGCTTAATGAGCTTAACTCAACAAAGTGGTTTTGAGTCTCCAAGGACTGACAAACGAGCAATTCTCTCAGACAAAACAACAGCGGAGGAACAAACTCCAGTGCTTTTGTTTTCTGGATATTTTTGCATTGCGCTACGATGGGACATGATAACTCTGCTTCAAGAGATGAATATTTTTGTGCATTCAAGAAAAATGTTAGCATAGATCGTGTTGGGCTTACCATTTAAAATGTGACAGAGAGTAATGACAGCATCATTTGTGCATACTAAACAGCAGTTGGCCTTTTTTTCCCCGATTTCTCTTTTCTACTGAACAAGCGATTGCACATTAATCAAAGTCTAAACCCCAGCCTTACATTAACATTATATAAAGTTTTGCAGGTTCGTGATTTCTTCCAAATTTATTTGAACTAATTTCCCAATATTATTATTTTACAGAATTGAACACTTTTTTTTCCCCCCACGTTTCAGTGATTTCAGCTCCTTCCATCAATCGTCTACTACAGGCTGTGTTTTCTTCTGAAACAAACTCAGATGCGCACTAGTGGAGGGTGAATCCCAGAGCCTCTGTGTCTAATTAATCCACTCTCTATCCTGCACGCCTGTGCTGGCCACACGCTCACAGTCCATCAGATTGAAATTCATAACTTAATTGAGGTCAGAGCCTGGAGACGAGAGAACAAAAGGCCCTGGCGAGGACCAGGTAGATCAATAGTGATAAATATCTGCCTGGCCAAACTGCAGTTTATGCCGGGGAATCGGCTGGGACAGAGGAAAGATGCTGTTTGTTTTCAACAATTTTGGTGATGTATATATATAAAAAAATGTTCCCCTTCATATGAAAGAGCATTTGATTTTGTTTTGAATAGAAACTCAAAGCTTGCTTAGCTTCTATTAATTAAAACTTACTTTTAGCAAGTTTAAATGTCATATGTCAGTATGTCAAAAAAAAAAAAAAAACACTTTACTAGACAACTGCACTCTGTATGTTTTTTTCCCCCATGTTTATTTACTCAAATAGTAATGTAGCCACTTTTTGGTAAGCAAACGATAATCACAATTTTTGCATAGACCTGGCACTCTAGATTTGGCTCAGTTTTGGTTTGGGTGGGCTCCAGCAGGCCCTTCTGACCCTTAGTAGGCGTACAAGAAATAGGCTTGCATAGAAATTGGATTGGAACTCTCCCTTTAAACAGCCTTTTGGAATTCTTTGTTGAGAACATTCTTCTACCTACAGGTCCTTCTGCTGCTGCCACATGTCCGATATAACAAATGGCTCAATCCTCCACGTCATAACAAATACTAAAGGCAATCGGTCATAAGAGTGGTGAGGAGAGGTGTCCAATCGCTAGCTGCATGAGAATGAGCTTCGTGGGTGGGAGCCTGAAACACCTGAGAGTCCAACACTCGTAGCTCTCACAGCTCTCGCTTTCAGAAGAGAGCGATTTCTGATACCAGTCTGCCTTTGCTTCACAAATTGGGTTACGTTTGGAGCTTGGGGCAGCTTTTTCAGGCAGCCTGTTATTAGGGTTACTCTTGATTACTATCTCTGTGATTGTTGTGAAGTACAAAACTTTGGTTATGAATGTTTCAAAATAGTTCCAAAACATGAGAAAAGGCAGAGTGAATAATAGATTTTTTGTTGTGTTATTTTAAAGAAATGTATGTTTGTTATACTTTCAACGAAGTAAAACAAGCAACAAAAAATTGATTTTCAGATTGTTGAGGGTTCTTTTGAAAAAGAGGAGTGGTGTTTTCAGTTTTACATGTAGACTGTACTTTTTTTTTTACAGAAATACTATTAAAAATTATGAGCATATACTGTTATTTTTACACAATTTTTTTTAAAAACATAGTCAAACTCAATTTATTATTAATATCTGTAATATTATATTATAATTCACATTATTTTATATAGTAATTCACTGTTTTAAAGCAGATAAACTGTTTGATTATTGTATAAGACTGTAAAAATTTATTAAAAGATGTTATACCGTTTTTTTTTTTACCGGAAAATTACAGATTTTTTCCTATAAACCTAAAGTAATCAATGCCTTTTAAAAATTATATGAATATTGTCATTGAAAAAAGCAATTACAATACATATTCAATGCAATGCAATTGCAATGTAGTAAAAAAATAATGAAGTAATAATATGGAACAGCAGTATATATATATATATATATATATATATATATATATATATATATATATATATATATATATATATGATGTTTAATTATATAATATAAAGTGTTATTTTATTCTTGAACATTAACTATACAAGTAAACAACATTTAAATAGTATTTATATAGTGTTTAAATAGTGAACCATAAAAATGTATTCTCCATTTATCTGCTGGTTTTGTTCATCATAAATGAAGTATTTACGATCTTTTTCGTAGATTTAATGTACAGAGTACCCAGGGATGGACACTTTTAACCTTTTGGACAACTAACAATGTTAATTGTTACAATTATAATTTTGACAGAAATATGCCCTGAATGAGATGGATTTCTCATTTCAATTATTTAGATCTCTTCTGCTGGCAGAAATTTTGTAATTAACAACGGCTTTGAATCTTTGTCTCCAGATCTCTAAATAAAACCTCTTAATGGTTATGCATTGATAAATCGCTCTCATTTCCTCATCAAACTTTCTTACTGAAACTGTTTGCTAAAAAAAATTATATACCTGTTCTTAAGTTATGTTGTCAACTGCATACTAGTTTAGTGATAGTGATAAGTTAATACATTTACAAGATAAAATTAAATCTCGTCAACATGTTTTTTTGTCTGCTTTTTGGCCTTTTATGGTAATATGCCACTTTACTGCTATACTTTTTGAGTGTAGACAGCATGAGTGAAGCCTGGTTCATGAAAGCAGCTGCATGGGAAGGTAAAACCCGCTCTTCAAAGAACTGAGGTGCTAATCAAAGTCTCGTCTCTGATATCATGCATCCGTTCAATACATCCCATCTTTTTACTACAGTTTCTACCCATGTTTGCTTGGACTGCCTCCCAGTTTCAGTCCACACTATACAATTG
Organism: Danionella dracula; assembly: GCA_900490495.1. Classification (NCBI taxonomy): domain Eukaryota; kingdom Metazoa; phylum Chordata; class Actinopteri; order Cypriniformes; family Danionidae; genus Danionella; species Danionella dracula. Next base: position 1,964,478 of record UELW01000089.1, read on the forward strand.
GTTCAGGTCGATGACTAAAATTGCAAGCAATTGGGATTTTGTTTGAACTGATTCCTGTATTAAATTGTGTTTATAAATGCAGAAAGCATGTGGAAAAAAACAACACCATCACCAGACTTGATTCATTCCCTGGAAAGAGTTTCATGTCAGCCGTAGGCAACCAAACTGCGCTGATGAAAAGCCTCTCCAGAACCATCTGTTTCTCCCTCTTCGTGCCGCCTTGCCACAATACGTACACTCAACAGTTTTCTTCCTGTTTTCAAACCATCCACATAAATTGTGAAGGACATTAAAGCTGTCCACAGCTCTGTGCTGAGGAGGAGAGAGAGAGAGAGAGAGAGAGAGAGAGAGAGAGAGAGAGAGGTTGAGCATATTTCCCAGCAGGGGCAGAACTTGCCCTGTGGTTTATTAGTTTTCCCCCCACGGCGATTTAGCTGTGCCTGCAACATTGATTTTCATATTAGAGCGGTTTATGCATTTATTTATTTTATGTATTTCTTTTTGAACTGCTCTGATGATCCTGGACTTGCCCATGGTAATTCCCCAGCACTCTTGGCCCATGCTAAATTGCTTAATGGATCCTAAGACGTCCCCTGGGGTGGACACTGATACAGAGGCGGGAGGGAGGAGGGGCGCGACTGAATTCCACGGACGTGTTTTGTTTTCATTTGCGCGGCAGCTTCTTAAATGCTCTGTGTTTACCCAAAGACTGCCAATGCGAAAACAGAGTCACTAAATCCGAAAGAACAAAAGCAGAGGGTAGGCAATGATTTAATGTGCTTGTTGGAGTGTGTGAGTGCTAGTTATGCAGCTGATTAACATACGCATACTGTTGTGCATTAGAGAGAACAGAGGTCCCCTGCTTTGCCTCGAGGATTGACTGTAAAAAGAAAAAAAAAATCAATCAGTCGTGCTGCTAATCAATCTCTCTCTGAATATTAATGTTAACTTAAACGGCTCCGTCCTCTACAAGTGTTTCCTTGGAAACAATGTATTTTGTGTTGCTCCTTAGGCTGTGTTGTGTATATTTTCTGTAAGATTCAATAGTTGATCTAGAAAACTTAATTCAATATTTGGCGAAAATATTTTGTGGATAGAGGATTGTCTTGGGTTAAAGATTAATCACACCCATAAACAAAATAATGCAGGGCTTGACAACAATGTTTTAAGGCTTTTTCTACTTGTAATTCATTGGCTGCACTTCCTCAGATCTGAAGCCTCTTAAACAATCAATGACTAATAGCCAAAAACAAATCTTTCAAGTAAATGAAAAGTCAGTTATTGCTGCCAGGCACAGTAGCATAATTACATAAACGAATAACTATTCGGAATGTATAAAATATCACGTTTTTAAAATTCAATTTTCCATTTAATCAATAATAATATACAGTCAAATATCTTAAATTAAATTCAATTGCTTACTTCATTTACACACATTTTCAATCAATTACTCATTAGTTCATATTTTTTTCCTTCCACACTGACGAAGTATAAGTCTGCAGCAAGGCAGGGTTATCACCAATCTGTAGTAAGGGCATTCCTCTAAACACGCACTCACAATTAAGCTCAGGGCAGACCCTAGCCACTTGGTTTAACCAATCAAATGGCCCTCCTAGTAACACCCAAATTTAGCCTATTCCTGCGATACTCATACTAGTCGGCAACATATATGCTACGTTCAGACTGCAGCCCTAAGTGACTTTTTGTTGCCCATATGCAACCTGTATTTGATATTTTCAGGAAAATTAGTAGAACTAATACATTTCTTCTCAATCTTTAGTCTTCTTCTTGGTAGGATTTGTTTGAAACGATGCTGGCTCCAATCTGAAATGAAATAAAATAAAGGCACACAATCGTCTCGAATCACATTCTCATTCATGTTTACTTTAGTTTTGGTCAGTATTATTTTTTGCACAGGACAGATATTAGTCGCATATTGTAGATAATGTGAACGAAAAACTGGATTTGAAAATGATTACCATAAAAGTTCACGACTAAGGTGTCTTGTATATTAAGTGAAAAAAATTAAAGGCCGCTTGTGTTAAAAATTGCACTTGAATAGTGTCCAAAGACTCGATGTTCAAAGTTGTTTTTTAATAATTAGCCTACCGTATTTATTTACTTTAATCCTAATTGACATCACTTATCTCATCTCAGCTACAAAAAATTGTTGGACAGACTTCTCAGGTTGCAAGTCCATCACAGGTCCGGATTCAGTCACCCTTCACACACGAAAATCGCTTTGTTCAATCAGAAGACCAGCGCAGTTTTTGATTGTGGCAGAAAACTATGGAGCCAGGATGACCTCTTAAAGATTGTATTCGTACAATTCAGTTCATAGATAAATAGCACAATTCAATTTTACAAAATCCAATCCGTACATATTAAAAACTTAAAGCATATAAAAAAGCTTAAATATTCCCCTCAATCCGCACACGTGTGAATTCATTTGAAAACAGGTTCACAGATTTTAATTGAATACGTTTTTCAGCTCCTTCGCGCGAAATAATTACGAACTCTGTGAGATATATTTTTGTATTGCTGATTTTGGATTTGCAGCGTCACTTATGTGTACCCTTCGCTTTTAATTTGTGCTCGATACTTTTGAGACTAATTAAATAAATTCCAACTTGCTTTTCAATAGGTTATATTTAGACACTGCATTAATACCTATTTTGCATTACTTGATTTATTGTTTTGATGGAAATAAGCTTAATATCTTGCTCGTGTTTGGTGTCTATCTGAAGATGCGCTTGAGTATTTTTCAATGAGACTGTGACCTGAAGTTTACAAAGGGTTTGTCAAGGACATTTTAGGATTGAGTGATCTGCAGTGACAGGAAAGGCCTCGCTCACATGGAAGCTAGCTAGCAAGGTTAACACACTGCACACAGAGGTGAAATAGATTCAATTAGGAGCAGTTCACCCAGCCGATCCTTTTAACACAGCTCAAAACACTACCCTTGTGAGCACACATACCTTCAAATCATTCTCACTATTCCGTTCTATGTGTTAGTAATTGAGATTAAAGCTGTACACTCATTTCGTTTATTCATTAATGGCACCTTATATACATTTACGTGATCCTGATATTTATTAGACACATAAATTGCAATATTTTAGCAACTCCTATCAGCCATAAATAAATACAAACTTTTTTGTGATGTGCAACTAATTGATGTATAATCTAAAATTGATGGCTCCGAAGCTTTCCGGGTGGGTGCCTACAAGCTACCGTAGTAGTCTTTTTTTTATTTTTTATTTTTTTGCTTACAATTGTAAAAATTGAACTAACAACTACACTGTGTCTCTGCGAAGATATAGTTCTCAAGAGAGTCATAGTTTTTTCAGATGTCTGGAAATAGTTTGTGTTTGCTTCTTCAGAGATTAAATAAACTAAACCCTGCTGTGAAACATGTTTGAAGATTGTGGCTAATAAAGCCAGCGCAATTAGTTTCTTCCAGCAGCTAAAGCAGGAACAGATAGCTGAAAGAGATGCGTATGTGATGCTGCAGGTTAAACCAGAGAACAGCAGCCTAAAAGCCCTATTGTGTGGACAAAATCATTTTGTTCAGTTTGTAGCCCAAAATTGACTTCTTATGGTTATATTTTTATTGCTTTACGTGAGGGCTTCCCATGTTGTTGTTGTTGTTTTATTTTACATTTTTTTATTCTTACATTTTCAAAACACACACACACACACCTAATTATTTATTATTAGTAGTATATGTAAACTACAGACGTGGGGAACAAAGTGAGGTCATTTACATGAACAAATGAATCATGTACATATTTGTAAAATGTAGCGTATGTTGCTGCCGCATAGCATGTAGCAAGTGCATGTACATAGCATTGACAAACACCCATCAGTGATGGAAAACAGGTATATTTTCCTGTACAGGTAGCTGTGGTAAATAAAAAAACAGTGCACAACGAGGTATGGAATGCAGAACCAATCATCATGTCTTTCCTCACCCCTGCTTGACTTGGCTTTTTTTTACTAATGTGTAAAGCACCCCATGCGCCTTATGTTTCATGAGCACAATTCACAAAAATACTCGATATAATTGATTGATTAACTGATTAAATAATAACTGTCTATACTTAAAAAAATTGTTATACATTCAAGCCCCAGCGTATTATACACAGATTTATTTTTACAAGCAGTTTTGTCATGTAATTCCAAATTTGATATTTGCTGATAATTAATTCAGCTGAAAAAAGGAACTAGAAAGATATTAATAAATCATTCGCTCCATCAGTGTAAGACTGTACAGGTGTGGTGATGATGCATACTGCTGAATTCTCTACATGCTGTGATTAATGGCACCTGCTCATCATAAGCGTATCTGCATATGAATGCATGGCGGTTTTATCGATTCACTCCTCTGTCTACCCCTCTCTCTTCCTATCTTCTGCTGCCAGGGTCATTAAAAAACCCTGCATACAGTGACCGTAAATCATAATTGCATGTGCATTTTTCCACGTTTGTTTAATGTTTCTGTCTGGGGCAGCAGTGGGGAAGAAAAAAGATTGAGATGAAGGGTGTTCTTTGGAGAGATTAGGTCGTACCAGTTAAAGCTATGGCAGTGGTTCCTGGCAGAGCTACCATATGCCACGGGGAACTGCCAGCTTGTGCTGGTACGAAAATATGAAAGCTTTTAGTGACCTGCTGGACAGCGTATGCATGCCAGCTCTGTACAGATGGTGCAACTGGCCATTCTCTACCACAGACACCACAGAGGCGAAGTATAATCTCTTTTACTATTGCATTTTAACTCGTTCTACTGTTTCACATGTTTAAGCCATCCTGTACATCCCTATGGTGTCTTTAGGCAAACCAAATGATCGATGGTTTCTCTCTTTTTTTTAGTTTCATATTTGTCTTAGACCACTTAACATGTAACCCTGACTTGCAGAGATTTGTACAATTCAGACATTAGTTCAAGAGTGCACAAATATTACTAGTAAGTATTAATTTTTTTTCTAGCTTATGTCTGAAATCTGGTTTTGTACTGGTTTCTTGTACAGTACATTCTATTTACCAAGTTTAGGAATTCCATTCACTTGAAATATCAACTGATTATGCTATTATTGTTAAAACAAAGACTTATGAACTAGTTTACTCTGTCACAAAGCATGTGGACTATCTGCCCGTCTGAACACAGACTGTTCTAGCTGTGAATCAAAGCTCTGTGCTGATGTGGATGTTGCCCCGCACACAAGATTAGAAAAAGAAGATTACATTTTGTAAAGCCCTCACAGTTTAATTATGGGTATATGTATTTATGTGGTTTTTACACATCTGTCGCTCTGTTATTCAACTGAGAAAGAGAGAAATCTGTTTATCTATTAGTTGTCATACATCATTAATTGACTAATTCCAGTTCAACTTAAAGTGATTAACTACAATGATGACAACCGCAGCGGATGATGGAAAACTACACTAACAGTCACTCTTATCACCTCAGTGGAGAATGTATGTTCTATGTTATAGATTCTATCTGTTTCAGATAAACTATTTAATATTATTGATAACTCTGAAAAAGAATTATCCTTGATAGCCTTGTTTTGAGGAAAGATGTAACTATATTAGTTGAGAGAGAATAATTTTTTTATTCAGAAATGAATAAACAGCATCTGTATTTTCTTTAGCCTAGCAGCTAAACCAATCAGAAATCCCTCGAAGTTATTCACTCTGGCTACAAACACATTCAAATGTTGAGTTTGTTTAGAGTTCTGCAAAGTGATTCCTTTGAAGATTTTGGTATTTGGAACAATTGGATCAGAGCACTTGATTGACCGGGCCATCTGCTCTGGCACGAAGAGGTTTCACAGTTTAAATTTTAATAAACACGAAACATGAAAAAAAGGGGGAAAAAAACTCATCTTAAAAGAAACTGTTTCGAAGCGTAATACTATAATATGTATTGAGCTGCTCAGTGCTCACTCATAACATATTTACTTTAAATTGGTGCATTATTGTCCCACTACATAAAAAGTATGTAACAATGAATAACCGCTGTATTGCATCTTACATTTATAGGGCAGAAAGAATAGGCGGAAGAACACTATAGTCTGCTCTTATACTTTTTATATTTTCATTCAACAAACAAATGCATGTACCAACATTGACATTTCTATTTATGTAGTTTCAATGTAAAACCCTAATCTGCACAGTTGAGCTGAGATAAGGGTTTTTTTCTGACTGAGAACATCGAGGGCTGAGGCCAGACTCTTGTAGCGGATCCCAATAATAGTTGGGCTCGCTCCCTTCTTAAGTTTTTAATTAGCTATATGTGCTTGGAATCAAAACATTTAATAGCTCTAAATATGCTAAAAATATTTAAAATATTATTTATCAGTGGAAATAATACTAAATTAACCCTTGTGTGGTGTTCATGTTATTGTTACTCAGGCGGTGTTTGTGGGTCTCGTGGACCCATTGGCTTTTGCAGATTTTAATTCACCCAATCAAAACATTTTATGTCAAAAACTTAAACAATATTTCCTTTAGCCAAGAAACAAGTGATATAAACAGCAAATATACTTTATTTATTGTTCTTTAACCTGATTTCTTCACGTTTAGAAGTTGAACCATGTGTGGTGTTCTCATTATTGTTACTTTGGCAGGGTTGGTGGCTCTGCTGGACCCATTGACTTTTTGGCACTTTTAATTCACACAATCACACAATTTTATTCTAAAATGTAAAATGTTATGTTTATGTGTGATTTATGTTTGTGTGGAAAGAGAGAATTAAGGTAAAGCATCTACCATTTTCACACTTTAACATGCCCCGGGTCCAGTAGAGCCGAACACCTTGTGTGTAATATAAACGTGTAGGGGGCGTACGTGTGGGGTCATAAAAAATCTGTTCTGATAAATGTTTTTCACAGGAAATGAGCCAAGCCCAGTGAATCTTAGCTTCAAGTAATAAATGCTTGTTTAATTTTTCTTCTGATGAAAACTGAAAATGACTCCCACAGACCCGAACACCATACAAGGGTTAAATCTTGTCTATAGATAAAAATCTAATTACAAGGTATAGTCTAATGAATATTTGCAAGAATTCCAAACTTTAAGTAGCAGCCAAAATGAGAGGCCACACATAGATGGTTGCCAAAAATGTGCTCTTTTAGTTACTTTAGTTTGCTCACTTGGTTAACTAAGTGCTTCTTTATTGTTTATAAATTGCCACAAGATTGTTCTTCATTTCAAATCGTCTCTGAGAATGCTTGAGCATGAGCTCACATTTGATTGGCCACCAGTGTGCGTCATGTATTACGCTCCCAATCGCAGTAACTTTGATCACTTTTGCTCTATTTACTGCAGAAAACCGCTCCCAGATGTATGTGCAGGAATATGAGTTCAGTAAGGCATACAAAAATTTACTTGATTGGAGAAATACAGATTAAAAAGAGAACCCAGTTGTTTATTTGATGTGGTTGAATATATTAAAGTATTGTTAAACAACATTAGAAAGGTCAGGCCCTTCTTAAATGAGAACACAACTCAACCCCTGGATCAGGAGTCACTCACGTCTGGAATACTGCAATGCTCTTCTAGCAGGACCTCTAGCAGAACTTCTACAGATAAATGAACCGAAGCGAGCTCATGTTACTCTCCTCTTCATCACTCTTCATTGGCTCCCCATCGCACCTCATGTTAAGTTCAAATCACAGATGCTGGCTTACAAAACCCATCTGCAGATCAGCCCCTGTTTACCTCCACAAGCTCATACACTGGTACGTGCCCTCCAGGATTAAGATCTTTTCTGATGACCTGCGATCATAAAAGCTATAAATTTGCAGCCGTGTTGCACCATGACCCAATATTTTTTCTCTCGTTTTGCAAAGCAAAACGACTGAAGACATTTCGTATTGAAGAGAAGCAGTTAGTCAACAGAATTCTCAGATTCTAAAGCCACAGCTGGTGTTTGTCATAATTATTGGATGAGAAGGCACGGTGAAGTGGCAATTAAAATATAATTCAGCCTGTATCCTGCACATTATCCACAGAACTTCTCGACCCCTTGAGAGATGCATTCCACTGGATTTATAGTCGCACACACATGCAGGAACCTTAATCCTGTCCTAAATATGGCTTTCTTCACATAGCGCCTCTGATACCACAAGCCGAGTGGCAATTTGTCACCAGCAGACCAGGCAGATTGGGCCTATTGTATAAGCATCTATTGTTGTGAGGTACCCTCAGTCCCTGTGGCTAATGCATCCGACACGGTCCCAGCAGGGGACAATGAATAGATCATCCTAGACCTTTATACACATGCAGCGTGATGGCCTCAAAGCCTGGATGAGCACACGGGTCAAGGGTTTGTTCATATTAAATGGGTTTATATAGCCACCCAAACAGAGCTCTCCAGCTCCTCGGATTCAGGTTACTTGCTCAAAGTCTGTTTTTGAGGTTAAAAGATCACACTGTTTATCTGACAGGAAATCAATGTTTAATCTGTTCTCTTAATCCTTTTCAACTCCACATCACCTGTTTGTTTCATACGGCCAGAGCTGAACTCAAACGGGCACAGCTCACACTTGAACATGTTCGTTTGCTTTTGGAGTCAAAGTCAATATTGATGTTGATTAGAATGTGTCTGAAGAGTTTGATTAGTTGCATTGATCGAATTCTTTGATTTCTCAGACTCAAAACTTCTTTTCTTTTTCCTCCCAGGATGATGAAGGACAAACAGCACTGCACTACGGTAAGAATACAACTTTGTTAGAAAAAAACTATTATTTAGAATAAAATTGGCTGTGGTTTTGTTTTAACGAAAGTTTGGAGCTTGTACTTTTATCAACAAACAATATCAGCTTCATTTATTTTGTTTAAGATTTATAGTCGGGAATCTTGCGCATGTCTTACTGGAAATTAGCCGAGTTCATTCATTCACAATCTTACGATGTAAAATGTAACTTTTTTTTTAAAGACACCAATACACATGGTGATGGTGCTCGTTGATAATTTAAGTAAAAGCAGAATATCCAGAAATTACTAAGTTATTATTCTTCTGCTAAATGTGTAAAGGTGCTGGTTGTCATACAGTAGTTCATAAATGGTCGTGAACAACTGACAATAAATGACATGGCAAATGAAAGCTTACGTAATGTGATTAACCCAAAGCACACACAAGTCATGTTTTCTCACTTGGACAGCTGCTGACACTCCATTTTATTTGTCAAAATGTTTCTTACATAAAGGGATAGGTTAGGTTTTGTTTTTTCCTTTCATGAATTGTGTTGTACACCAGTTGTTTACATTAAAGTTAACAAGTAAACAAAAAAGGTTGCCAAATTAAAAATTCCAAATTGTGTTATTAATCATCGGCTACCTATTAATATCACAGTGTTGGGTTACTATTGGCATATTGTTAAATACTTTTTCTATATTTCTAATATCCCAGGTTACCCAAAATATGCATTTTCTACCCGAGATGTAAAGCAGGATCAAATATATAAAAAAATACATTTAAAAAGCAAATGAATCAATTTATATTTTTGCAAATATTGGAGTTTGAAATCTAATATCTGTTTTGTTTTACATAAATATATACACTAGATATACACAAGATATTTGTTTGATTAACCAGTTGTATTTTTTACACAATTTAGCTGGTTTTAATTTGAAGTTGAATATGCAGATGTGCTCAGAGTAAGGGTTTTAAAACATGTTCAAAATCTTCACAATGGATAAAAACACACAGTTCTATCAGATAATGTTTTCCTCTAACATTGAGATGGTTTTCTTTTTTTTTTTTTAATCTGTAACATCATGCACAGTTCATGAAAATTCACCTCCTACCATGATTTAGGACTGATGTAACTTGACTAGAGCTTCCTTAATGATTCCAAACAAATGAAATCTTTTGAAATGATTTCTAAAATAAGGCTACAGCAGATGTGTAAGTTACACTGATGTGTAAGCATGTGCATGTTTGTGTGCAAGCTGGGGTACATTTGTCCAAATCCACACATGTGGTAAACAGGACCTGTAATAATCACCAGCTTGGTCCCAGAGGAAATCAACAGTGTTCCTCGGTCATGTGACACTATCCATCGGCAGCTTCCAGGGTCTGTGTGTGTGTGTGTGTGTGCGTGTGTGTGTGTGTGTGTGTGTACCATCTGTCCTCAGGTTGGCTGCGTGGCAGGTTAGATGGGTGAAGACGAGCACCCCTTAGGGAGAAGGGAGCAGAAAAATGAAGGGGGGATGCAGTATAAAAAAGTGACTAATAAACATAAGCGATGAACTCGGAGACGAATAGCACAGAATAAAAATTCATTTCCACCTCTCCCTGTGTGGGGCCATGTGGCTGACACATGATTAATTGAGGGGTTTACTGCACGCTGTAAATTGTTCTTCTTCTCTACTGCTCCCCAGAGGCATGGGGGGCTTTACGGTCCAAGGACCTGCACGTGTGCCGAAAATAAAAAGTGGGCTCACAAAAAATGGACAAGAGGAAAAATCTTGCTTATTACTTAAAGTGACAGTTCGCCCAGGAAATGAATATTCTTGGATCATTAGTTCATTCTGTTCTTGTCTTTGACCTGAATGACTTTGCAGGGAAGTCAAATGAGAAATTTGCATGCTAGCAGTTAGCATCTACATTGAGTTACACCTCTTTTATGCCGACACGGACCATAAGAATTGTCTTTGTGTTTCTGAAAGTTTTCCATTTTTCCATTTGAGAGAGATTAGGAGATGTCAGAAATTCAGAATAACACAGTGGGCATGATAGTTTTACGGTACATTTAAAACCCAGCAGCTATATTGTGCTGGATCTCTTGTATTACCTTTATCAGAGTCAGCTTTCTTTGTTGGAAGAGTCCACTTAGCCACAACCTAGCATTAACACGAGCAACCTCAACACACCATGCCAAGTACTTGCCATTTTCTCTCTTCTTCCATCTTATTCCACCAATTTTCCATTCGAGGAAGGGGTCTGAGGTTAAAAGCTGCTCTTGTCACTCAGGGCTTTCCTGCTGACATCAGCCACTCACCTAGAAGAGAAAGCAGAAGCAGAGCATTTTTCCTCCTCTTTGAGGAGTCAGTATTTGTGAGAGAGAGGTGAATGGCATTGCATCAGAGTGGCAGGAAGCACTAACAGGGTTAAAGCCCTTCTGCTTCTAATAGGGCACAAACTGCAAGAAGGGCAGAAATGAAGGCATGCTTCTCAACTACAGGTGCATCTCTAAATTCTGTGTTCATTTGTACATATACTCTTCAATTACTTTAAGTGTACGCTTGAGAGGAAACCCTACTGGATTAACTTCTTTTATAGGTGTCATGGAGTTTTTAGGAGTGGAAGCAATATAATTTTTAAGCGTGGCACCCTTCCTATCAAAACCTCCCATTCCTTGGAAGTTGGTGTAATTCATGAAATCAAACAAACTAAATGTAAATGATGATTTCTTAATACCTATATTATCTATTTATGTTTTATGAGAGTTTTAGGTCGTTCAAAAGCTCATGTCGAAAGCCCATTCTGTTTTGAAATCTATGTCCTAGAGAGATGCAGTAGATTAACTTGGTGTCTTGTTGCTGTGCTCAATCTTGTAAAAAAAATGTCTTTCACAAATTCACTTGGGTAGCAGAATTTGGCTGTTTATGACATAATTTTAAGCCTCCTCCATGCTGTTTCAGCCCATGAAATTGACATTTTTTATGAATTGTACAGGTGCACATATAAGAATTGATGCTTTTGTAAAAGCAAACACCAGTAACACATTGATTTTTATTTAGATTCCTCTTTTGTTCGGTCACGTTGCATTTTGACCAGAATAAAACCTTATTTTTTTATTCTTTGTTTTCTGCTTTTTTCCCCAAACTTACCTAAAATGTTTTCGAAGTACTGTAGATATTAGAATTTACTTTTTTACAGCCAGGAAGTGAAGAAATGTTAGACAAACCACTCTCTGTTTGTATTTTGTGTATCTACATATTTGGGTGTTACACTAATATTCCCTCTAAACATGTAAACTTACAGTAAATACTGCAGTAACCTTAACCTTAAATGTTAGGCATCAAATTCGATAACTTTATCCCTACACTTGATAAGCAAAACAATCAATAAAAAAAATAAGTTATTAAACCATAATCCCTGTTTTCACCTGCAAAGTTGATCATGTTAGTTCGCAATATACCGTTAGAAGTCAGCCTTAAGTGGAAAGTCGATGACTTACACAGTCGGTTCTGCTATTTCGCCTCTTGAGGGAGTTGCCAATTGATGCTGAGTCATGTTCTTTTTTCCCTCTCTCTAGCCTCAGCGTGTGAATTTGCAGAAATCGTTGAGTTACTCTTGAAGGCTGGAGCTGACCCGTCAATCAAAGATCAAGAAGGCTCGCTTCCAGAGGAGGTGACAGAGTCAAGTGCTATCTCCTCTTTCCTGTGCCAGTATACAGCTTCTAAAGGCTAACGCCAACACACACCGTCCAACTCTTGCCTTCACACAAACCAATTATAGTCAATCAGCTCAGCATTTCTTGCCTTTATTTCGTTTTTCTTTTATAATGAATCACATACACCATACATCCAAATCAATTCAGAAAACGTACCCAACTTGTCTTTAAAAAGGTACATTCCAATAAAGAAATTTAATATATTGAAAATCTTTACTCTTTACTCATTCTTCAAGGGAATTTCCACATTAATATTAATTTAAAACTCCGGTGTCTGATTTTTAAAAGTCATGCACACAGAAAAAGCCCAATATTTGCAAACACATTTTAATAATACACATAAATAATAATTTGACCGATTTTTGACGCAACTTGATTTGAAAGTGTTCTTATCCTTATAAAAAAATCTTTCAACTTGCATGTATATAGCTGTGGACTTTACTTAGGGATTGATAACTTTTAGTCTGAGCATGTAAGTACAGGTTAAAGTAATGTTTTAATACACTTTACATGTTTATACATCAAACCTTAGAATATTAAATCCGTTGATTTTGATTTCAATAAATTCAGATCACATTCAGAGTAAATTTTTACATCCTGTTACTTTAATGTTAACCAGCTGCTAGAAGAAAACATTGTTTAATTTGTTAGAGATATTATTTGGTAGAATGAGAACATACAATCTTATTAATACAATTTTTTCCTCGTAAGGTAAAGTCACTCAATCACCTCCATCATTAAGTTTCTGAACTTACAGAAATTTTAATGAACTTTGTTGCCTGACTGTTTTATATATCAGATTTTTTTGTTTTGCCTTTCTGAAATTTAGGGACTCATTTTTAATGAGATGCCTTTGGATATATTTTATGAACTCTCTAAAATGCCTCAATAATTGAAGATGAAACTATGGTCAGTGTGACCACAAATCAGAAGATACTTCTAGACTAATATTATTAAATTAGTGTATTTTAATACACTAATATACCTAAAAAAGCACTGTAGATATTAGAATTTACTTTTAGCCATGGATGTTTCCTGCAAATGGAAAGCCTTATCAACCTTATTTATTCACAAATTAGCAAAAACTCTGAGGCACAAAGCCATTTTCTAGTCAGTTTAAAATGATGAAGTTCAATTTTGTTTATTTCTGAAACATTTTCAAATTCAACCATAAAATTTAATTATATTTAATAGGAAAAATAACTTTTAATAGCGAAGTCTAATAATAATTTCTCATAATGTGTAAAAATCACCACCATATCTGATCAACTCAGCTTTATTACTAAGTTGTTAAGTTAACTCTTAAATCTTTCAAAGTCATTCTTCCACCACTCACTGCAGGGCACATTTGTTTTAAAGGTGCCATATGATGCCCCTTTTAAATAATTTATAGTAGATATTTGATGCCTGTAGACTATCGCTGCACCTGTAATAACCTTCACAAGGCAGTATTTATTGTCGACAATGTCTTTGAATCACCTCAAATTATTGTGCTCCACCAAACGAGTTGTGTATCTCCTGTTTCTCCCACTGTCGTAGTTCCACCAGACCGCCTGCTGAGTTTTCCTTGTTGACACATTGAAAATCCACCCATTTCCAGAAAAATATATTCATATTTTGATAAACAAGAAAACACTTTTGGCATAGGACATCTAAAAACATTTTCCAAAACTCTTCATTGTTAATCCGACACGGTTCTACCACAGTTAATCTTCCAAGTCCTTCAGCACTTACATTCTTCATGAAGATGAGCTACATTAGTGTTGATTCATCTGGTTTGTTAGTTGGCATTGCTGTGGCGGTTGTCAGATACCAAAAGAAGAAGAAAATAGGATTACACAAACATGCAAGAACCAATCTGAATATGACTTGAGGTATGTTTCTGACAAGGACGCAATTCTAAAGTATGCAAGAAATGTCCGAAAAGTCAAGTTTACATGATGACATGCCCTTTAAGAAAATAAGTCTCATGTTTTTTTTGTTTTTTTCAATAGAAAAAAAATTGTTTACTGGGAAACGTCTTTGAGCTACATACTCAGTGAAGCCAACTCTCAGCCTGCCATTGTAGATTCTGTGTAAACGGCCAAGAATTATGCTATTGGTTTGTTTATAAAGCAGTTTGTCTCTTATTCTGGTAATTTCCATAACTTGACTGGTGTTGGGGGGAGGGTTTGTGCTGCTGACGGCATATCCTCAGAGCGCTTATCTGCACAACAGTGACACTAAGCCCATTACGTTTCCATTATGTCCCTCAGCTTCCCCTGAGCTCTTCACTTTTGACACGGACTCCTCTAAAATCATGTCCCATTCAGCTCAGCTTTCTTTACTTAACGTTTATGCATTTCTACAAGTCGCCTCTCTGGATGCTTTCCTAACACCATTAGTGCCAGATGGTGGAGTTTTGCTACTCTCACTCTCTCTCCCTGTCTGTCCCTTTCACTTTCTCTTTTTCTCAGGCTATTCAGTTCGCTGTCCGGCTTAAATGTAATGGCATGTACAGGGGTACTCCTAATGCAATTCTCTACTCCAGCGTTGCTTACAATTTGTTTGCCAGCAAAAAAAGCTCTGGTGACACAGCTCTCACAAAAGCTTGCAGCTGGGGTTAAATTTAAAGCAGATATAAAATAGAGCTAAGATGTAAACTAGTCTTTACAACAATACAATGCGGCCAGACATTTTAAGTTTGAATTATAGAATATTTGTTACTGTTCGTGTTAGGTACAGTAAATTAAAATGGGCAAAATGTATCTTTGATCTTTTTGCTATTGCAAACAAGTTGATTTAATGGTGCATTAGCAAGTAATATTTTACGAAGGAACAAGTAAAAAAAAAGATCAAAAACCTGAAATGTTCTTGCTTGGTGTGATTTATCTCTAGTTGTGCACTTAAATTTTTAAGTCATTTGAATGGGCACATTCTCTCGTTAAAGGTCAAGGTAATTATAGCATCTTCACCACCAGTGTTGATGGCGCATGCAGGTCCCATTCTAGTTCACATCATACTGGTGAACTTAAATAACCGTGTCTGTTATTTATGGTTACCTCGGAAAGAGATTAGAAGAATGAGATGCCTGTGGTACCAACTCAGCTTGTGGTTTACAGAAGAAAATTAGTTGTTAAATGAGAGTTTAAAACCAAGGGCTAAAGATGAGCTGCGAAACATAACTGCAGTGATATTTCAACTGTGGTAGCTTCAAACTATGAGTTGATCAGCCTTATTCTGCAACATGTCCAACGGTAATCACTTTCATGGTTCTTTGTACGATGTGCAACATTGTATATGATGTTATTGAGTAATTTGTTATCGCCATCGAGTTGACACCTGGTAAATCGATATTCAATCATTTCAGGAATTCAACAGTGATACCTATTAAGAGATTATTTAATTGTTGGAAGATGCGTTCTGCATTATTTAGATTAATTCACTCTTGCCTTTATTATTAAAACTGTAAGTAATTTTAAAATGGCAAAATCTAATTTTGTCCAAACAAAGCTTGTCTACATCACGATAGTAATGACATCGGTAGTGTTTTCTTCTTCGCTTGGTGTTTCAAGGCAATTAGAAAACGGATGCATTCGCGCGATTCTTGGAACAGAGTGTTAAGTGTATACTTGTTACGCTAAAACATGAATTCCATAATGTTGTTTAAAATTGTTGAAGTCCGAGTGAAATGATGAATTAGTTGGGGTTAGGGGAATTTTTTGTTGAAGTCAATAGTTCCGTGTGACCAATTTAAAATAATGGAAGCATACATCACGACAAGGTGATTGACTTGGGTTTAAGGTAGAAGCTAAATTAGTAAACACAGGTTATTCTAGTCACATTTACCACACAGAGAGTCTCACAAGGACACAGAGTATAAAATAAGAATTCCTTATTGTTCTTACACTTAACATCTGATAGCACACATTAACAGGAGGATTCGGAGGCCTATGCCAAATTGCATTTAGACCCTTCTCGAAAGATACACAATTAAATTTTTCTTTTAAAGTTTAAATTTTAAAGCACTTTCACTATAATAATGTCCTGATGATACCTGACATCATTTTTATCATGACATAGGTAGTCTGCAGCGAAGAATAAACCTAACCATTATCTTTGCCAGTGCAGCAGAGTTCTGCTTTTAATGAGATCCAAGTGCAAAATGCAAGTTGGAGCAAAACTGGCATTTTTAAATAAATTAAGTCCACTATACACATATTATAAGTGCGAATTTACACATCATATGCTCCCAGAGCCAAAAGTATTTGAGGGGACGATAGCTCAAACATCTCAGCAGAAAGGTGCAAATGAAAAAAAAACTCCTCTGCCATGTTATTTTAGTTTGTCGCAGTTCGTGATGTCATGGTCAACCAATCTACTGATCACGTTCTCAGAGTACTTTTGAGACATAAAAGAGCAGCTGGGTGGCACTGAATTAAATCTCTCGCCTCGACTCACGACAGGAAATAGCAAAGAAGAAGAACTATGGATATTGAAAAGCTCATCATGCTGGTGTCCGACCATTAAAAGGTTTTGAATAAGTCACTCAAGGATTACAAACACAAAAGGGAGGAAGTACAGTGTGGCATTGCCATGGAATTGGGTGCGCATGATGAGTTTGAGTCCTTGGTCTGCTGTTGAATGTTTGTGCCACCCAAGGGCAAGGAGTGTTACTGAATCAATAAAGGCGTTTATCTTACCTTAAGGCACCCCCCAGAGAGAAGCCTGTGCGGAAATCCGTCCCATAGTGGCCTTTACACTTCTCTGAGTGAGGAGCTCAGAACCCATTCAGCTCATGCTCTAAAGTTTGGGAACCAGCTCTTTGTAAATTACAGAAGTATTTGAGCCAGTGTGTGGGGAGATTAAACCGCTGGTAAAGTTTATTATGAATTTGGACAATTTTTGGGATAAAATATAATTTGAGAGGGATTCATTGGTTTGGAGAGATTTATAAAGGCTAAATCTTAGAATTTCCACTCAATGTTTCAAAATGGAAACATTTGATGCTATAAAAAGAAGCCAGTCATGGAGTTGAGGGCTTCACTTCACCAGAATGACCTCTGCCTTTGATTAACTCAACTCATGTTTATTACAGCTTTCAGGAATACTGGTGGTCAGTTTCACATACGGTGATTTGAGATTTCATACCATTCAGCCATCCACATTTTTATTTATTCAGGTCCAAAATTTTCCTTGTATCATTTATAACTTAATACCTGATTACACTGATTCCAGTACACAAACCAGACATAAAGAAAACGTTTCATTTAGGAGCTTTTTCTGCCATCTGCTCTGAAAAAACATCCAGTTGCATCAATAATCATAAAATTTGCTCATAGAGCAATGACTAACAGTGGAAGAGAATCCTTTTTAATGTTAAAATCAAAGGACAAATGTCAAGATAGTAGCTGAAATAAATATGAATCTTAATTGTGATCTTATCTAATATCAGTACTGATGCTTGGATTTCATGTAAAAGCATTGCTTTTAAAACTCAGAGCGGTGCATGCAGATTCACTCCCCTATTAAAAATAATCTTTGTCTATTCTGTGGAGCCGTTCCTGGTGGGTTCGTCTCAAGTAGAGCCATTTAGATATAATTTGAGAGGGATTCATTGGTTTGGAGAGATTTATAAAAGCTAAATCTTAGAATTTCCACTCAATATTTCAAAATGGAAACATGAATAAATAAAAATGTGGATGGCTGAATGGTATGAAATCTCAAATCACCGTATGTGAAACTGACCACCAGTATTCCTGAAAGCTGTAATAAACATGAGTTGAGTTAATCAAAGGCAAAGGTCATTCTGGTGAAGTGAAGCCATCAACTCCAGGACTGGCTTCTTTTTATTGCATCAAATGCAAATGAGAACATACCCACGACACCCCTCACAGGAACACAGTCACGTGGACCAATGTCCTTGCCAAATGACCCTATCTTTATTTCTCTCACAGTTGAATTAAAATGCCAGACAAAATGTCAGTACAAACCATTACAGACCAAAGAAAAATACGCCTTCTATACCTTCCAGATTAAATTTAGTCAGCAGCACTATTTGCATGTTAATTTATTCCTTCTCACCCTGAAGCCAGGAGAATCATTGGCTTCAGGAATTTTGTAATAAAAGCTCGCTCGCAGATCGATGATAATGGCATTTGCGCTTGTGTTTGTCATCTTTGCAAAAGCAACAGTGCTGGAATTTGCTCAGATTTATACGTATACTAGTGCTGTAAGTGCTGTGTAAATTATTTCAACTGTCTTTCTCGCTGTTTATCTTTGTAAGAGTGAACTATTAAAGGCCGTGCATTAATGGCCACGGCTGCCCCTATCAAAGCCTGAGTGAAATCAGCTCTATCGCTTTGCCTTAAACCCCCTTTCACCTGGTTATTTAAAAATAATTCGTCATGTCAAAAATGAAACACACCGTTTTGATAAAAACATGCAGAATTTACTTTGATGCCGCGTCTCTCATATTGTAATGTTATTTATTTAAAAAAAAATGTAAAACACAAAACGTGTAACTTAAATAGCTGTTGTTATTTTTTGTGGAAGCCTCAAAAAATATTTTACCTTCATGAAAATGTCCTTTACCCAAAAGCGTGTGTGAATTCCCTGACAGACACGTGTTCCTAGTGTGAAGCAGATGTTTGTTTTACTCAATTCTCAGTTACTTAAGTTCATGCCGTCGAGAGCACTAGGCGGTATGTTTGTCCTCATTCCACAGCGCAGTTTTACAATTAGACTACATTTAGAGGATTAGAGAAGGTTTGACTAAAGAGCAATCTGCTATGGTCTATAGAAGCAGAAGGACGGCTGCCAACACCAAACAGTTGCGAGTCCGATTAAAGTTCCACATTCTCATTCCCAAGTGTTGCACCATTGTTACCCATAGTGCCTGTGTCTTTCTCCTGTGTCCAATTATCTGCCTCTATTTTATTTGTGACATTTAAAATACAAATACTTTGAAATACTTCCCTATCGTTCCCAAACAAACGTACACAAAGTATCAAAAAGTGGGTTTTTGGTTGTTGTTTTCAATCGCATCACAGCTGTCAATCAAACTATATAATTTTAAGCATGTTATTTTTTTGTTAGAACCTTTGCACATTATTGTAGTAGTCATTTTATGGTCTATGAGTTGTGTTATGCCTTTTGTGTTATGTTTACACTCTGTACACTTTTTGACATTGTGAAAATATTCAACAGGTTTTTCTGAACTGTAAATGAATAGCAAATGTGTGTGTGAAAATCAATGTTTTCTTCAAACTTGACCAATAAATATATAAAAACTATTTGAGTTATCCTGTTTGTCGTCATTTTTCTAAAGATAACCTGGTTTAACTTCACCCCATGCACCACACTGTACACCTGAATGTTGTAACTTGTTTGATTTCTATTAACTTAAAACATAATAAGAGTATATTCCTTAACACTGTTGAGTAGTTAGAACTTTTTTGGTATTTGCGTTTGGGAAATTAAATAATAACTATAATAATAACTAAAGTAAGCTGAGCAAGGTTTCTGTTTTAAGTTATTCAACATGTCTCATTTAAATTTAGCTAAATTAAAATATTGCAAGTTTCACAAGATTGCAATGAATCGTGATAAAAAAAACAGTTTATTTAGTGAATTATCAATGTAAATAGTTATTGCGGTATGAAATGTGTTTCTGATTTTTGACCAATGATATTGGAGCTTTTAGTTTATGATGATGCAACTCATCTTTGTTGGGATGGAGGTGTAGGGAAGTGGCTCTTGGGGAAACGTGTACTGGATTAGATGTGTTGGTTGAGAGAGCAGGTCTGATTAGTGCAGGGTAGTCAAACTCAATTCCTGGAGGGCTGTAGACCCTGCAGGTTTTTGTTCCAACCCTGTTTCAGGAGACACACTAGTACCTTCAAACAAACCCAGAGGAGCTCAATCAGTGGAATCAGGTGTGTTCAGTTAAGGTTGGAGCAAAACTGTGCAGGACTGTGGCCCTCTAGGAATTGAGTTTGACACCCCTGGATTAGCGAATGGAACGCTGATAAGAAACTTGGTTTCTAGCTCTGCAAACCATGTCTATGATTCTGTCATCATTTATAATAAGGTGCCAGATCACTTCTTGGCAGTGTCCCACTTGGAGTAGTGGAACAGAACTCCAATTACTAGTTTCTACTGCTACTATGACAATTGATGACATGATTAACCAAAAGACGTCATATAGACGTGATATAAACGTCTATTTAAGGTTACTTTTTTGGTGAGAATGTTTCTTCTATTTGAACATTCACCTTTGTTTCTCTTTGCTGACAAGACTAAAAAAGAGAACATAGCAGTAACCAAAAGACGACTCGGTTTATTTCCATATAGATTTGACTGTACACATACCATTGGACAGAAGGCATATAGGACTAAATTCAGTGCTCTGTTTGCAAAGATCCATAGCAATAAATAACGTTCATGAAACAGGACTGTTGACACTTCTTGAAACATTACAAAATTTACAGACTCAACATAGATTAAATAATGGTTATTTTTCATTTTCATGTTGATTTTAATTGGCATTTCTCTTGTGGCAATGTCTTTGTAAAACTTTAGAGGGACTGGAATGAAAAAAGGAAGAAGTTGTTTATTATCCTTGTTTATCACCAATTCAAATTAAGCAACAAATCGCCAATGTTTTCCTTATATTATTTTTTAACACATGATGACACTGATTCCAGTACACAAACCAGACATAAAGAAAACGTTTCATTTAGGAGCTTTTTCATTTGCTCTGAAAAAAAAAACATCCAGTTGCATCAATAATCTTAAAATTTGCTCATAGAGCAATGCCTTGCAGTGGAAGGGAATCCTTTTTAATGTTAAAATTAAAGAACAAATGTCAAAATAGTAGCTGATATAAATATGAACCTTAATAGTGATCTTATTTAATATCCGTATTGATGCTTGGATTTCATTTAAAAGCATTGCTTTTAAAACTCAGAGCGGTGCATGCAGATTCACTCCCCTATTAAAAATAATCTTTATCTATTTCGTGGAGCCGTTCCTGGTGGGGCCGTCTCAAGTAGAGCCATTTAGAAAGTTTTAACCAATAGAACCCCAAACCCTTGTAAGTAGGAAAGATACACTTGTGCCACTTGTTGAAATATCTCCTGGTGCTCGGTGCACGGCTGTGTTTCCTGTGGTCTGCCTACCGAGTGCAGCCGAGGAGGAACATACAGTAAAGTGCGTCGCCATTTTGAACGTGAAAGTTCTCTTCCTCGCTGAGAAACATGCATTGAGCGAACACATGATGGTTTTTCCAGAGAATTCTCTGCTGCATGTCATTTCATGCTGAAAATCCAGTTTCGAGATCCATGTAAAAATATGAGTAACAAAAGGATGACACAGCACAAACATTCCACGATGGGTTGCTTGAATCAGTATAACCCTACCGAACACTTTCGACCAGAGAATTACGTCTAGAAAATTGTGTCCTCGGTACCGCATTTCCAACATGACCTTTGACCTCAAAACTGTCCATTTTGTCGAGTCAAGAGACAGAGCGAACATTTTCAAAAATGCCCAGTTCTAGGAATTACATCTAGAAAATCTTTGTCCACAGTTTGCTCGTGGCCTTTGAACTCAGAACTGCGAATGGTCCATTTCATCGAGCCAGGAAGCTGGGCTTGTAGGGAAGTCTGGGTAGCCCGTGCTGCTTCCTGTGGACAGATCAGAGGTGGGCCCTCCAGCCATGGCTCTCAGAGCTTGACCCACACTCGGCTGACCAGCCTGACCCATTATGCCATCCATGCTGAATCCCAAGTTGTTGAGCAGAGGAGTGTGACCTGGTAGAGAAGCGATTGATGAGGGGGACTGTGGGAGACCGTAGGGACTTCCTGCCCGTAGGTCATGGTAAGGCTGTCCGCTTCCTTCCAACGAGAAGCTTCCATTGAGCATGTTGCCATTTGAGACGTCACCGACACTTCCGTACAAGCTGTTGGCGTGACCCAGGTCTGACAGAATCTGATCATCTGGTAGAAAGAGAACACAGGATTAAATGACCAACCTTAAGCTACCAGAGCCAGAATGAGCGCTCAAGAGAAGAAAAGGCTACCCACGCTATTCAATGTAGAGTCTACCAAAGATTTTTGTCGCCATAATCTTTACTCAGATCTTTACTCTTTACATTAGTTATGCAATAACAACCCAAATCCATGCTTTGCCTAATCTCTTTTAAAAGTATGGATTCTATCATGTTTTCAAGAATGAACCCTTGAAACCCTTTAACACCTAAAACTGCTTCACCATAAGGCACTTTTAATTTATCACTTATTATTGTTGTTATTATTTTTATAATAATTATTATTAGTGTTATTACATCACTTCATTATATCACTTTTACCCAAACTCTCTGTTTTTATTTTTACACATCCCATTATTTTTTAAACATCTGTCAAACCGAATTTGTACACAAGTATACAAAAATCGCAAAAATATATTACCTTTAGTTATCAAAAATAGTTTTGCAATGGTAATTAAAACACATTGTTGCATATAGAAAATCTATTGATAAATCTCGTAAAATATTTTAGGTTTTCATTCAAAATACTTATTTTAGTTTTCAGTCAGGAAACAAACATCACATACGTTATGCTTGCAAAATCTAATTTTAAATGGTAAGATAAATTATTTGTTTTTAAATGCATAGCCTTAAAGGTTCTCTATGGCTTAAGAAGCAATCCAAATGTG
The DNA here is from genome assembly GCA_900490495.1 of Danionella dracula. Classification (NCBI taxonomy): domain Eukaryota; kingdom Metazoa; phylum Chordata; class Actinopteri; order Cypriniformes; family Danionidae; genus Danionella; species Danionella dracula. The sequence goes on from UELW01000089.1 coordinate 1,987,586, forward strand.
GATGTAATAAAAATTCATGAGATATGAAAAAAGGAAACCAACAATTCTGGATGTTATTTACTTTAATATAATGTGAAATTCTACTCAGAGATTGTAAATACTTGGAATTTTGAAGATAGATAAGATAGAGGGGAAGGGGTTTACACTACTGCAGGTTCTATTTGAGCTCTATCTCCCCTCTCAACATACAATTGTTCCTGACATTTTATACAGTTCCTTTCTTTAAAAAATGACATTAAAAACCACTAAAAATACTAGAGTATATTTAGTATTGTATACTCACAGTAGTAAACACCCATGGCATCACTGAGCTAGAAGCTTTTAAAAAACTTTTGCTTTTGTTAGCTTGTTCAATAACTTCCGTAAATTGGACCAATAATATGTACTTCTGAAAGATCATAATAAAAACACTATAATGGATTTTGTAAGTATTTTTGTGCATCAGAACATCTCTGGTTCTAAACATCTTCATAGGAGTCAAGTGTTACAGTTGAGTGTTATCTCAAAATGATCAGACTGAATGAATCTAAATTTGGGAGGAAAATGTCCAGCTATGATAATTAACCAAAAAACTCAGAGGCAGCTAATAATAAAGTTTTCACCTCTTCTCCTCACACTCTAAGCATTACAAACACGCGAGAGGAAGGTTCAGAGTTTGGGGAAAATTCCTCCTCCAGACAGGATGTAAAAACTGCATTATATTCCATACATGGGAAAACTCATTTATTACAATTATTTGTTGCACAAAGGCAAATGCAGCTTACATGTTTGTTGTATAAGAAAACACTTTTCGTATTTTATTAATGTAATATCATACATAAATAAGGAGGGCATTTCTGGAATAAATTGAATGGCATTAAAAAAAAATCTTTTTTTCTGGAATCATCACAAACACTTTGAGCTCTTTTAATGCAGAGACACAAATCTAGCAACAACAAAAGGTGAGATGTTTTCTTCCTCTCTATTTGACTAAAAGCCCCGCCAACTTTATAGACTTTGTGTGTTGTGCTTTCAATCCTCATAAACAAAAGCTTTAAAAAAGCCTACTTCAAAGCCGCTCTAGATTATAAGAGTGCTTTGAAGAAAAAAAAAATCAAGAAACATCTACAGCAAAAGCAAAACCTCATGTGAATCCAAGAACCCTGTAGATGATGACAGAAATATTCTGTATCTTTGGATCTTTTTGATATCTTTCCTCGTCTCACCTCTAAAGCTGAGCTCGCTGTCGCTGAGTCCGGCATCATCAGCAGAACTTTCCTTCTCTGTCTTAGTTGAACCTCGGTTGCGTTTTACGCTTTTGTAGAACTGACCCCATCGATGGCGGCCGGCGTCCTTCTTCAGCCGCTTCTCTTTTGCTCTTCTGTTTTGAAACCAAACCTGTGAACAAACAGGGCTCAGTAAACATGGGTCCGTTTGACTCAAACCAGAAGATGTCAGGATGCTGAAGGCTGACCTGCACCACTCTCATGTCTAGCCCCGTCTCTGAAGACAGCTGCTCACGCACATGTCTCGCTGGTTTCGGAGAGTTCTTGTTGGCGCTCTTGAGCGTCTCCAGTTGTTTGGCTGTGATGGTCGTTCGGGGGCGTTTTGCTCCAGTCTCTGAGTCATCTGTGACACAAAGATTTTATTACGACTCTAACAGGGCCTGTTAGAAACCACATTACATGAGTTAACGCTAAGCATTTATTGAAAACGTACGTTTTATTTGGTATTGTTAATGTGGGAGATGGAGTCCAGCGAGAGGATTTTGAATGGATCTTTTGAACAAATCATATGATTTTGTGCTCAGTTTCACCACCTACAAGCATTTTAGCATTGCACTTTAAATCCAATAAACTCTTCTTCTTATACATATATACATGAAAAAGAGAACATATGTTCAATTGATCAGAATATTATCTTCTTTAGATGACAGCATGCAAATGATATACAGGATATACGACACCTCTGACCTCACGCTGATAAATAGATCAGATTCATATTTTCACATTTAATGAATGATGTTAAAAGTGACAAATATGCAACGTTAATTAGTATCATATTTAGTTTTTTTAAGCTTGTAATAACAACATGAAAATATAACATTTTTAAAAAGTCAATCATTTTAGTTATGGTTGCTTCTCATGCAATGTATTAACAAAATTAAAATAAAATACAATCACTCAGTTTACTTGTATAATATTTGCACCAATTTATCACAAATGTGTCTTTGTTTAAAGACAATGTTGCAATTAGGTTTTTTTTCTTTCTTTAATATTTTTACAAGATTATTACTTCCAAAGGTTTGGGATGACAGCCAACTCATGGAACAGGCTTTGAGCCGATTTTAAAATGCCCCAAAAACATTTTATATTCATTATAGTGTTACTATTATTGATGCATTTTGAGCTGAATAGATATGAGATAAAAGAATACGGTAGTTCAAAAGAGTAGAATGTATTTCAATACGTGTTTTCTCATTTAAAAATGTTCCCGTCACGTACACACATAAAAATAAAACACACAATTAAGTTAAACTGCACTTACTATCATAATTAATATATTTATGCCACATTTCCGCATAACTCATTTCGACGATAGCATGAAGCAAACTAACGAAGTGAAAACAGCCCGTTTGAACCAGCAGAAGTGAATCTAATGAGATGCTTCCGACTGACAGTGAGCAGCTCTTGTATGGCGAGGCTTGTGGGAAGATTGAGTTGGAGCGATCGCACACACAAGCAGTCGATGCTCTCCTGAAACTGACACGCTCTAGAGGAAGAGGGTATAAATCTCTCGGGAGAATGGCATGCCAGTGCGAGTTATTGGGGCCCTACCGTAAAAGTGCATTGCATCACTTAATATAATCAATCAAGAGCCCAAAGAAATCTCCATAAATACAGCGTGAGGGGCTTTCAGAGGCAGATCCATGCGAGGTCAGATCACCCAGAGACTTAATATGCCAGACACCGAGACCCCACTAGACTGCAGTTAATGGTGATTTTAGCCTGCTTACTAGTGTCCTGCTGATCTCTCAGTGTGTCCGTATGATTGTAAAAGAAGGAGTTAATTACAGCATCTCCTCTCCTGAACTCTGCTGACAGGATGATTTCTAATTCAGGTGGAAATCTAGCAACACGGGACGGGTCTGGAGCAAAGCAAGAGTTGTTAGCTCCTCATTAAGTGATCAATTTTTTAATTTGCGTTAATCAAAAAGGTCAGTCGCAATTGGTTGAACTTCTATAGACCCGAAATAGCGATGTGCACTCTGGAATGTCATCATTTAATAGCTGGGTACTCACGAAGAACAAGACAACAAAGTGACACATCTGTGAGTTTTGAGTGATGAGAGGCTGATTAAACGTAAAGGTAATGCGAGATTATTGCTGGAAATGCTGATTGTCAAAATTTGTGGGCGCGATCAAACAGATGAGGTGCTGTTAGTTTCGAAGAGTCTTTGTTTTGGTATTTCGCTTGTCAAAACTGGTTTCAAAAATTCGCTTTAATTACTAAATAGCTTAGTGAATTATTTAATGACTCAATAAAGCTTACTTAAGTCCTCTACTCAATAAATGTTTAACCCCCAAACACAATTTGTTAATAAAATAAAATGATTTTGAACTGCTCACCCCTGCCCTTTTGATGTACTTCCACTTTAATGAAATACTTCTTCACCGCAGACTCATTTTTACAGTGAATGATTTTTATGTGTTGCACAAATCTATTTTATGATTCTTTTATGACTCTTTATTTATGGTAAAATATCTGTTCTACCCTTAATTGCATTTTATTTCAAGGTTTAATTAATCCATGACTGCTTATACTGCCAGTCAAAAGTTTAGAGTCACTTTGGCATCACACAATTCACATTGTTCGAAAACGACATAAATTGATAGGTTCAAAAAGCACTGTTAGAATACGTAAGGGTAAGAATTTTGATGTAAATGGTGAACTTTATGTTCAAATGTTATGTTTATGTTATGTACCAAAGCTATTTACATTTTCAATTTGATTATACCTTATCTATTTGAATTTAAAGCCCTTTTAAAATGCCTTAGAGTCTGATGAGACTCTACCCCAAAACCAGGAAACATGAATAAATAGATGGACACTTCCTGTGTCCTTAAACTCAATGCTCAGTATTAATCAGAGACTGGCCACTCTACACCAAAACATTAAAGCCTACAAGTTGGATTTGTGTGTGTTTTCCAATATAATTTGAATTATATATCAACTTTATATGATTCATATTTACAAATCATTTGTAAATCTAACCTGCAAGACTAACTAAATGCATTTTAAATGCATTGGAACACATATGTATTCACTAACGAACCCAAAAATTACTTTAAATGCATAATATTTATAAATCTAATACATTTCAAACAAATTGAATGTATTGGTAACATTTCTAGGTTTTTATTGATAACACCAATCTATAATATTAAGCTACCTATTATCACACTTATTTAATCAATTAAGGTAATTTTACAAATATTGTAAATATGTGAGTGTCTGGCTGTCAGAAACCCTGCTGACTCCCTGGTTCTGATTATTTGTGTGATTTCAATGCAGTTAAAACCTATAACTGGTGATGTTTAATACAACGTAAAATGTTGATTGTAATATAAAAAATACCATCTGATGCAGTTGTATCTAACAGCTATTAACACATCATTCTAAAAAACATACTGTTTGATCAACAATAATCCACGTGACTATAAGGACCGCACCTGATCCTCCTCTGATCGTTCTTTATCCAAAGTTAGAGTAGACTTGCTTAACATGCGGGAAGAAAATGATGAGCCGACAGTGAAAAGCAGCAGCCCCTCACCGTTCTGTTTGGCAGTCTCATAATCCTCCTTGCACACGAGCCGGCCATCTTCCATGAGGTAAAACTGGTCTCCGGTGGCCAGCTGCCGGCTGCACATCACACACGAGAAGCAGTGTAGGTGATACACAAAGTCCTGAGCTTTGCGGACCACCTGTGTCGGGGGGATCCCTTGCTGGCACGAGGCACATTTTGTCCCAAAACGTCTGCAGGGACACAGAGTAAAACATGAGTGGCGACGAAAAAAAGGAATTCTAAAAGTCATGTGTTGCATTTATACTGCAATAAAGATCCTTTCTATCAATAATGGTTAATTGCACAGAATAGCAATAAGTAACACTAATACATAGACCCGTTTTAAGCTCGATGTGATGTAAAGCATACAAATATTTCTATGAATTGATAATTTTATAGAGATATATTAGGCAACATTGATACAATTGTGAATAGTGGAAGTAGATATACTTATTAAAAAAATATTTACCCACATTGTATACTATCAACATTAATAATTTTGAAGTCAAAGCCTTTTGAGGCTCATTTTGAAATTAAAACACATTCACAATCTTCCTGAGGCCTGTAGGTGTTATTGTCATTTAAGTGTTTATTCCTGATCCAAATTCATATTATATTCAATGTCTATTTTTAGAAGCAATCTTTTCATGGCTTCAATAAATGATCAAATCCCAGAACCCTAGCAAGGCAAGTTTGTTTGGGCTTGTCAAGACAGCGGTTGATAAACGAGCTTGATCAATGCTGCACAGAAAGAGAGAGAGCGAAGAGAGACCACTCTAACGCAGGCTCAGAACGCCTCATAAAGCACTGACTCAGAATAGGCTGTAAATCACTGGGAATACTGCTAAATAAACCCTCCTTTTACTTAACCAAGGTGAAGTTTTTGCAACATTAACGGGAAGGCTAACTGACCCCCCCCTACCCTGTTTCCCCGGACTGCGAACGGTGATGCTTCCTCCCCCTTTTATACGCATGCAGCAGCACTGCTGTCTAACATTAAAACCCCTGCTTCTGTCCCTGCGGGCTCGCTAATACAGTTAGCCTCCACTCAGCGTCCTGCACGCGTTTTAGGCCTCATTGAAGCCTGTGACATTAAAACCCCTCAAACATGATTTGGTAAAAGCCACTACTGATCCTGTTTTGGATAAAAGTCAAACTTAATTTCCTTTCTTAAAGGCAAGGGGGAAATCCAATCACAAAAAAGAAAAGGAACGGTTCAAAAATGCTTCTTTTTTTTTTTTTTTTTTTTTTTTTTTTTTGCTCTTTTGAGTTCTTCTATAGAAAGCAGTTAAAATTGGATTTGGACGAGGCCATCCTTTCCAGCTGAGTAAAAGCACACCGAGCTTAACCCAACGGAAAAATGAGACAGCACTTTATTAGGCGTGACAGGGAATCTTTACTCTCTCGTACACAAACTCAGGACGCTAACAGCACTAAAGTGTATGCCTCTGTGTATGAAGTGAACTGATAAAGCTCTTGTCTGGTTCCATCATCTGCAGTTCTTTATGTGGCCACTATGAAATTAAACTAAATGAAGTTGAATTATATTCAATGAAATTGAATCAGTCCAATAAAACATATTAACATCAATACCCCAGTACAACTGTTGCCCATTAACTATTCCCAAATTCCAGAAACAAAGCTTGAACAAGAAAAACTAATTACAGTATATTGTGGGAGCTACAGTTTTCTCCAGATGTTAAAAAGAATTAAATCATTGCGTTGTTAGTATTTTGAATAATTGTGACATGCATAAATGTGAAGGTTTTGGTATGAAAAATGCTTTCCAATTTGTACAAAGTATAATAAAGTATAAGATTATACCCTTTTTTTTAATAAAGAGGACTCGTTACAACTATCTAATATTTGCATTTCTAATAATAATTATACTTTACAATGCAAGTATTTTTGAATCCTGCAGAAATACAGTATTTTACTGTAAACCTGCTCCCTGTCTAACAGTGCAGATGCCATAAGAAAATTAATAAGAAACGTGGAGGACTGTGGGCTTGGCTACTGACTTGAAGAAGTCCTCTTTGCAGTAGACGCCGCCGGCGCGAGAGAAGCACTTGTCCGCCAGCAGCGCGTGGCAGTCCGCGCACTTCAGACACTTGGAGTGCCAGTGGCGATCCAGAACCTTCAGGATGAACTTATCCAGGATGTGCTGACTGCAGCCTGCGCACTGAGGGATCTCTGCAACAACAACAAAACACGTGTTTGAATAGTCTTGTTATTGTATTTTAACAAACGGGATTTAATAGTTGCGTTCATGCGCACGTCTTAAAAGCGCTGTGTTTGATTGAATATTTTGATGAGTCTGAGATGGAGATATGTTCAAATGTTTACAACTATAAGAGCCACATAGACATCTTTAGTCGCGATCAGATTTTTCGTATATTACAACCCAAATTAACCGATATCTTGCAAGATAATTCTGTCTTTCATTGCACTTAGAATAACGAAAATCATTTAAATACATTTTGCAGAATTAGGCTATTAAAATTGCTGGGCTAAATTATTTGAAAAGCAAAGACAAGACAACAACTGGAACCGCTTGCTCTTGGGTAGATGAGGAAATATGTTCGTATACTGTACAGAATCGATTTTTCTAAAGGACCTGGGTGAAGACATGAGGACGTCGAGATTTAAATTATAAAACTTCTCCGTCAATTCTAGAACACTGCGACTGGAGCAAGAGTGCGCTGTGATACCAAAATAAAAACCCATCAACAAGGGACGAAACAGCAAAAAATAGCAGCAAGGAAAATTGCAACAAAAGAAGAATAATAATAGTAATAATAAAAAAATAATAACAAAAATAAAATGCAAATAAATAAATAAATAAATAAAAATAATATGCATTGTTAGAGCAATGGGCGGATTTAACAACCGTCTATTTAAAAACAACAGTCTATCTATCTTGATATTTGTCCGAGTAAAGTATTGAACATTAATATTCATCCAAATCTTTGCGATTCATTGATTTCGGACTTTTTTTGCATTCCTTAATGTTTAAAAGCGTACCCGCGTGTCACGTGATCGGCGCAGAACCCTTTACGAAGACGCGCAGTAAACGACTCAACAGAATTTACCTCAAAATAACTGCAGCAAGAAAAGCACTGGGTTCTAATCAAAAATGCAATATATTGATCTATAGATCATATCACAATGTAGCTTCATGAAAAAAAAACATTTTAACATACCAAAATCTGCTTCGTTTCAGTTAAAAGTTGCATTGATTCCCAGAATCAGTGGCCTTTCTTAATTATGTGAATTTCTGCTTAGTATAGTTGCTATATTTTCTGTTAAAAGGCTGTATTGAAACGTTACTTTTGGTGTCTGAGAGAGGGAAGCTGTGTCGCTGTTCCTTCAGCACCACACAGACCGCATCTTTAACTCATTTTATTCTGACTCGAGTATATTTGATTAGCATGTCGATATCAGAGGTCTGAAATTCACCGAACGAGCTCATTTGTTTGGTCCGACATCTTTGATAATTAAGCAAGCTCTCATCTTCTCTCTCATCGATTTAGTGTTAATGTATTCCTTTCATTTAAGCGAGTTTCCTCCGTTTTTTTGTGCGCTCTTTTTAATTAACCAGAATTAGTTGTAAAACATATTATTCGTTTAAGTAATAATAATAATATTTAGAGCCTCCGCAAATGCAGATTATTCTCAAAATAATCCTCACTTAATCCATCATTTATACGGAAAGGGGGGCTGAGTAGCAATATCTTTTAATCATTTAATGAAATTAAGCACTCACCACTGACAGACTTGCATATTGCACACTTGACCTTTTGGGTGATCTTTAAAAAAACGTGTGTATATATTTTATTTTTCTTCAACATTATTTTCCGCAGCTTGCTCTGTGTGTGTGTGTGTGTGTGTTAAATGTGTTATCATACTCGACTTGTGTGGCTTAAGGAGTTTCCATTCTTTCCTGAAGCAGAAATTGGGCTTTTCTGAAGGCCGCCTGTGAATAATTGGGTCAGGAATTTATCCAATTGCAACTCCATCTTGATTGTGAGATCAGATTATACAGGCCTAACGCAGATTAATTTGCGACTGATAAGGACCAGATGCGAAGATAATAGACAAAAGCCATTTTATATCAAATATTCATGAATTTAAAAAGTCTCGTAATCCATTTCATTTCAGTAAATAGCACGAGATGCACTGTGTTGCATTTAACCCCGGCATTAGAAAGAAATCCGATTATTTTCTCCTTCTCATTGTTTCGCTATACCTTTTAGGCTGATTTTTCCCAAGCACATAACCGATTTAACAGGAGTGCAGTATTTACAAAGAGTAACTGTCTAGCCAGCTGTGTAATAAAAAAAACTGTTTCCATCGAGAGATTATAAAGCGATGCAATTTCTGACATATTGATGGTGAAGGACTTACGTTTGCTGAGTAACTGCGTGTTTACAGCTTCGAGAAGAACAGTGTTACACCATAATAAACAATTGTGTGGACGAAACGTGGATTACGTCACCCTCAATCCCAAATACCAATACTTATTAAACTATCGGAGGACGTTTGGAACCCCGAGGGTCGAGTTTTTCTCAGCGCAGTTTAATTAAAAGCTACATGTTATTCCACACCAGTGGCCTGCAGACGCCCGGAGGAGGCCTGCCAATTCCTTGAGTAACTAATCGATATGAGGAGGAGAAGAAAAGCCCTTACGTTGCATTGGCACGCCGAGGATGTCCGGCAGCCCCTTCACCGCGCTCTCGCCGGGCAGCACAGCCGCACTTTGCATCATTTTCATCCAGCCCGGTAAAAGGCGCACATGCACACGCTTGCGGAGGACCGAGAGTCTCAGGGAAGCATCGGTTAATAGTTGTCCCGCGGTAGGTAGTGTCCTCCTCGTGCGGTCCTCGCGCCTGTGGCTGTCCCGCTGGAACGGTCTCGCGCGGAGTTCGGCTCGTGCGTTCTTTCGCTGAGTGTCACCCAAACCGCTTGATTCATTCACACTGCAGGGCTGGCTCTGACGTCACCGAGGCGCGGAGCCAATGGGAGGCGCGGGTGAGAGACGGGGAGGCGGGAACATGTGTGGCTTCGGCTCGCAGGTGAGTAGAAAAAGCGACGAGGAAGCGATGGCGACAAACACGAGGCCTCAAGCGAAACCTCGCGGTCTGGGGGTTCTGAAACCGGCGAGCAGACTCGTAAATATTGGGTTAGTTTGGTGTTTGACCTACGTTTTAGCATAGCTGTGTTATGGACGCTATTCAATGTGTTCAATCCTCTGGCGGATGTTGGATCGTGGCTCACAGAAATTAAGGTGGTGTGTCTTAAAGGAATGCTAGAGAATTAACATAGATGTAAATGTATAAAAAATGAAAGGTCATAACATTTTAAGTGAACCCTTGTAAGAAGAGCAACGTTTCAATTTAACGTCATAAAAAATATCATTAATATAAACAACTGCAAATCACAAATATGTTTTTTTTAACATAGACTTGGTGCGTGTACAAATGTCCTGGAACATGCATTAACATAATTTTCCAAAGAAGTTTGATGTTCCCAATAATCTTCAGGCGATAATGTAATAGCATCGATTATTTTTCGATAGTAAAAAATAAAACGATTCGTTTAGAGTCAATATTGTAATAGGCGAAAGTAAATTGTATCTTTAAAAGCGTTGTTAAGAGGAAAAAAAAGATGCTTTAAAAGTTGAATGAGGCTTAACATATAAAATAAATTATTGAGACCTTAGGAAAAAGTTGGGAATATATATATATATATTCCCAATATATATATATATATATATATATATATATATATATATATATATATATATATATATATATATATATATATATATATATATATATATATATATATATATTTTCCCAGCGATGTGTTGCGGCAGGGAAGGGCATCCGCTGCGTAAAACATATGCCAGTGAGTTGGCGGTTCATTCCGCTGTGGCGACCCCGAAAGGGAATAAAGCCGACATGAAGATGGATGGATATATATATATATATATATATATATATATATATATATATTCCCAATTTTTTCCTAAGGTCTCAATAATTCAGAGCAAACAGGAAAGTTAAATGGAAAAAACCCCGCCGTGAGTTCGGTTTTAGTTGTTTGTGCATAAGTATTTTTAATTTTCTGTGTTGAAAAAAACAAGTCTTAAACTTAAAATATTTGAAATGACATCAGATCTGTAGTCCTGTTGATCTGATCAGATTCAGAAGAGACCAAAAGCAGGACAACTGCTTTGCGGGGTTTATCAGCAGCCATTAGACCCTCGATCGTGACAGGACTCATTCGATTCCAGCTTTTCTCCCAACAGAGAAAGAGAGAAAGAGAGAGAGGGAGAGAGAGAAGGGGGTGGAGTTCACGCGAGATGAACTCCATCTTCACTTCCAATTCTTCTCACGGACAGAATAACGAGCTTCCACAAAAACATGAAGCCCCAGATGGAGCGAGCGGTCCGAGGCTCTCCCTGCAGCCTCCAGACGCGCCGGTCCGGTCCAACGCGTGCTGAGCCAAAAGTATGACTTGAAAAAGGTGAACATTGGTCGCTTTTTTAATGCTTAAAAAATCTAAAGAGACGTAAAATAATGTTGTGCTGATTTCCAAATTGAAAGGAAATTCAGACAATCTCCTAAAAGTTGTCACAATTCTCTAATTATTAGATTTACCCTCAAATTAATGAGGACATAATATCAATCTTGCAAAGCTATTGTCTGTGTGGTTCAAATATTGAGTAAAATCGAGCAGGAATTAATAGAAAAATATGGGAGGGGGGGGGGGTCATTAAATCAGATTAAGTGTGAAGTTTTTAAATCTTTATTCAAAGCTAAATCAAGTATCTTCAAGCTGGTGACATCGATGCACTCCGGGATCCTGCTTTTGATTCTGAGTCTTCTTCACAATTATGCTGAAGGTCAAGTTATCAAACCAAGTCTAGGTTAAAGATGACATGGAGGAAATGCTTTGCATCAACGTTTCGCCGCACGATTAAGCGCATTAATCCAAGTTTAATGGTTGCGTGTAGTTGTCTTGCACCTATAAAACGCACCAAAGGCCACCTGTCCGAAAAATGAGAGCCCTGTGGACTATAATTCAGCGTAAAGGTGAGAGTCCCGCTGACCCGAGGTTCTCTAATTACTGCCAGTATTTCACCGTCCGCGTCTGACTCTGACACATCCGCAGCATCACAAACACATCTCCCCGAGCTTTCAACCTCCGGGTCCTCCATCTGAGCTCCACGAACATCTGTTCAGAGGAAACGATAGTCCACTCTCATCTGCGCAGGAAGTCACGGGGCGGGAAACAGGACCACGTTGATGGAAAAGTGCGTATTCTTATCAAAACTCAAAAAATGTCAATTGCGTTCATGTTAAGGGTAGAACATCGAGGTAACTAACAACATCATTTTAACTCTTATAAATGACACAAGTTGAAAGCTGCAGGATGAAAGTGTAACGTAACGGTGGCTCGGGGATGTTTAATCGCAAGTGGTTATGGATCATCGTGACGCGATTAAGCGCTCAACAAGACCCTACGAGATTAAAAATATTAACAAACAAACAAACAAACAACTTTTAATCCAAAAGGTATAGCACAAAATTACTCATATTTTTTTATTGTTTTAGAGATTACATTTACGAACTATTTTTGATTAATAACACTGAGGCTCATATTATTTGGGAAATAAAATGAGTTTTTAAAAATAAGGTATAATATAATTTTACCATGTTGTCCTCTACTGATAATGAAAAAAGCTAACCAATTCCACGGAGTAAGATGATTTAAAGGATCACCTTTTAAACGTAAATGTTTTTCAGGGCAGATTTGGAGGGCAGGTAATGTGACTCTGCTAGTCAAATAGAAAACATGGCGCAGTCATAAACACCTCTGCTTGTATGTAGTCCGGTTCCTCTCCTCTCGCGTTTTACATTAGACTCTACACGACTTTACACGACTCTAAACGGCGGACACTTAAAGAAACACACGCTTTACACCCAAAAAGAAAAGCAACAAGATTTGCGCGCGAACCGCAGCAACACGTGGCGCCGTGCAACAAACCAGGAGCGCCAAAAGCGTTTAGGCGCCAAACGCGTTTCAGCACCGCGCGAACCGGAGAGCGCTCGAACACGTTCATGCTCAATAAACCGTAAAATAGTGATCGCTTTTACCTTTCTACTGCCGTCCGCTGCTCTCCATTCTACTGGAACACGAGTGAACGAACGCAGGCTGCAACATCAACGTCAGGAGCCGTTCCCCCATTTTCCCTTCAAAGGAAAGGCAGAAAGAGCCTCAAGAGAGGGCAACAGAGAAGATTAAATTGCACTTGAGGGCAAATTCTATTAGGGAATAGTTATTGTCTCTTGACAGGTCCTGTCCATTTACGTAATTAGTTGAAGAATGAGGTTCGGTATTGTTTCAGAAGAATTCAGATTGTAAAAAATGTTCAAATGAAAAACGTGATTTAAATCGGCTGGAAGTTCCAAAATTCACCGGATGTAACTTGTGTCGTCCTGATGAAAAAGCTTCCTTATATACTGAAAAAGAGTTCCACGTGTTTTAGGTTCATTGCACTTTACAATATTAAAAATACCTTAAAATACGTATACAGTGATTAAAAAAAGTCCATATGATTAACTTGAAAAATGTGATGACTATATATCTGTGATGACTATAATGTGATATATATATTAGTACTTGCGTTTGTCAAAATGACAAAAAAACTTTTTGACTGAACAAGAAAACATGCATGTTTTATTTACATTTTGTGTACATTCTATTTTACTTTATCAATTCTAAACTAGTATTTTATATTGAAGTTAACTTAACATGTACATTTCTATTGCACACATTCTTAAGTAAGATCTACTTTTGTTTTCCAAATTAAAAAAGAGCACAGCTCCAATATTGACATGAAATCCAGTATCTAAAGTAAAGTAGGCAATAACAATGATTCATCAAGATTACACCTAAGCTGTTTATAAAATAAAAGATGCTAAATGTCTTGTGTTTTCAACAAATGTCGAGTAATTCAGAAATAGACATAGCTATGCACATCAATGTACCAAAAATTCGTTATTATTACAGATTTTATTCCATAATATTCACAATAACACCAAAAGCAATTCAGTGTAGAGGCTTAATTGAAGTTGTCGTAATTGAAAACATGAATCTGTTTAATTTTTGTTAATTTTAAGCATGTAAACACTTCCCAAAACATATGCGCTATCATTACAGCTGACCAGTGCAGCCAGGGTCGGAGATAATACATTATAATTGTTTAATGCTTTATAATTGGCTAAAGACTAGATCCTGCTTAGGTAAGAAATTCAATTAAATGCGACGCCGCTTCACCTTAAGCTTACCATTAAACAACGAAGGGTCCCTTGTAATGTTTTGACTTGCTCTAGAAATCAATACATTTATTTATGTGTATTTAAGTGGGCTCCCATGAAACAATGATTCAAATCTTGTGCATCATGTTCATCACTTGAAACTGAAACGGTCAGCTGATATTGTCTAAAAATAAATATGCACTGCATAGTCTTGTCCACATTAATCGTAATAAATAAATGCTTATTTATTTACTTTTACAGAAAGAAGAGTTGCACTAATCCTAATGAATGTGTGTTGTGCATACTTTAAGTTGAATGTGAACTATTAATATTACAGTCTCCATAAATAGGGTCCAAAAAGAGGAAAGAAGTTAAATCTTCAAGTGAAATGCCATCCGAGACAAATCGAGGTAAAAGAGTGCAACTTAACGTAACAGTGCTTCGGTGACATTGATGAACATCTTTAAAAGATTCATCATTAAGATTCTGCTCTTTGCTGACAAGACCGTTCATTCAGAGTCATTAACGCATGTTGACCGACATTCTTGGGAAAGCATCCAAACTCATCTTACTGAGATTACATCCTGTTCTCTGAGAGGAATCCAAGATTTTAGGAAAGAGTTCATCTTGTCCTGGTCTCAGAGAGTTCTTTTCTGTAGTCGTTTCATTCAGGCCAGTAACTCTGACCTCAATCTAAAGCCTCAGCTTATACACACATCGCCTCTGCTGCCAAGAGGCTTGCATGCATCTGCTGCATTTTGATGGCATTGGATCAAAGGATGATGATATGGTATCTCTGGATAAAAGAGTGGACCTTTTCTGCAGCATCTCTGTGAGGATAATAAAAGAATGATATACTTGACTGACCTTGATGAAATCCTGACCTTAACCACTGGGTTCATATCTGAAGGATAATGCGAGTCGTCTGACAAGAGTTAGTGTTTGAAAGAGATGGAATATCTGTTCAAAAGCTTCACTAGAGAAAAAAAAGCTTTGGTTAGCCATAAAAAGCCATCATTTGATTATTATTGACAAATAAATACAAGCGCTTTTGTCCCATTCCTTTTAAAATAAACAGATTTTGAAAATAGCACAAGATTGTATAAAGCCTGAAAAGCAGTTTAACCTTACAATCCTTAAGATAATCTCTTCATGATTTATTATTATTATTGTGCCGTTCAACCAGATTTCAAGAGCTTAAACAAAAAATCTTCTTACATAAATTTAGAAAATTGCATTTTTTTTACAAGTAAAAATAATATTGATTCTATTTGTTAAATTAAATTTGAGATGGCCAGCGATATTTAATTGTTGAATTAAAAAGTTTCTTGTTTGCTGTAAAAAAAAATCTCCTCTTTAAGGAAACTATCGTTTTTTTAGTTTCTAGGTGACTTCATTATTCAGATAAAACTTTCACAGATGTTAGAACTAGGATGTCGGGTGCAAGCAGCTCAAGCTGTGTTTTGTTAAACTTAAACCAGCTGACACCAGCTTCCCCATCGACCCCTGAGCTGCTACTCATGTTTTTTCACTGTAGGGTGACGATTGGTAAGATTTTTTTTGTAAAATTTAGTTTTTAAAACTCGGTTTTGCACAGAAAGGTTAATAGCAGTATGATGCTGTCTTTATGGGTTGCAGTATTGTAAGCTGTAACTATTATTAAGATATATCTAAAAATGTGTTTTTCTGTAAACTTGTTTTATAGCCACTGCAGTTATTATTTGCCATTTTAATCCTGTAAAAATGTAAGCCTTAAATACTGCTGAGCCTGATACAGTGTAAATAAAAGATACAGTAAGTAGCTATACTTTAGGGTTAAATTACAATTTTGTCTTGAAAAACACAGAACGTGAATTAAACCTATGTACAATTATTATACTGTAATTTTAATCGAACATAATGTTTTATATATTGCTAGTAGATTTTCGTGCTGTATAAATACACTGAATAGCAAGTAACTTTTTAGCAAGTAAGCATTTGTACAAAAAAAAATACAGATTGCTAGACCGTGGATATAATTTAGCATTTTAGTCCCGTAAAAATACAGTAAGTAGCAAGTAACTTTTAGCGTTTGTACAAAAATGTTTTACAGATTGCTAGACTGTAGATATAATTTTCCATTTTAGTTCTGAAAGAATACAAAGTCTGTTTAAGCCAGCTGGTAGTATTTTACTGTACATTTACAAACTAATGTTTTACAGATGGCTAAACTGTGGAATTAATTTGTCATTTTATTGCTGTAAAAATACAGTAAGTGGGTGGGAACTGCAGCCATCAGATAGTTAATAAGCATTTACAAAGAAATGTGTAGCAGAAATGGCTAAACTGTACCGTACATGGCTTAAAGGTTAGCTTAAGCATCACCTCAATATCGGAACAGTTATACAGCATGCCCCGACTTTGGTTGTTATTTGAATTTTACTATACAAATATTTAGAAAGCAGAAGGTAATAAACATATATTCAAACACATTTTCTTTATGTATCGCTTTCACTTGGCTGTCAGCAGTCCATCATCTATTCTGACGGACAGTTTTAAACCAGGAGATGAAAGCTGCATCTCCATCTCAGACCTGTTAGATAGCGGGGAAAAACACGACGGTAGTAAAATGAGATTAATCTGACCTGTTTGGCTCCTGCTTTAGGACTAAATGTAGCATTCAGGGGTCAGAGCATAAATGAGCTACCCTAACCAAACCATACATTAACCCCTTCCCTCACTTCGCTGTATTAATTCACTCTTGTGCATACTCACTCACACATCCCATGTGCGCTTATGGCTCAAGCTTTATTGTATTATTAAAATCAGTGCCGTTTGACAGCAGAGGTACCAAACCTGTCCTGCATTTTAATACCAGCGGAGAGCCATAAATGCAGAAAGTACATGTTGGAGGGCCTCAGCAATAAAACCCAGCATTGTCTAATTTATGGAACACAACAGCCGCAACACAAGGTGAGGTTTTTACCCTTGCTCTCTGTTGCTTTTTGAAGGGGGCTGGGACCAGCTTTTGTTCCATTGTTTTCCTGTCAAACAAACAGGTCCAACAATCAGATTCTGGCTGGGAATATAACCATGTTATGTGTCTTCACAGTCATGCGGTGCTATTTGTGCATAGAGACATCAGAAGAATTGTACATGGCGGCTACATTGGTAAAGACAAAGTTTCTGAATGAAAAAGCTCAGATGTTCCTGTAGTTTAAACCAGTTAGATTCCATAAAGTACAGCACTTATTGACTAAAGCAACCAGCTTCATCTTCAGTAGCGGTTTCACTCTAATAAATTCTCTTATGTTGCTTCTGAGTTAGCAAAGTGGTTGCCAAGTTGCATTCTGGGATTTTAATTATATTGCAAGGGCACAATACAGTTCAGGTCCAACTTCAATGGGTAACTATAGAATGATTTTTTTGGGGTCACAAATTTGATCGAAGTAAAATAAAGAACATGGTGGTTGGTTGTATATGTACATACACTCCAATTTGTGTAGGTTACTTCTTTGCTGTGTATTTTTACGTATGATTTTTAGGATCAAATCCAAAGAAGTTGATCAGCGGCTAGAAAAGACAAAACAAATACAACTGAAATGAAAGCATTAGTTTTAAAATTCTGTGCCAATTCAAATAATTTTTTCAACAATTACCACTTTGTTTAAAAAAAACGAAATTACTATAATTTATTTTCATAGTTTAGCACATATCAATAGTCGAACAGTCAACAGTGCTAAAGACTGCTTGTTGCAGTGCACAAAATGCATGAAACCTAGAACTTCAACAAATACATTTCTTAATGTTAATTAACAACGCATTTTGTAAACAATCTATGAAGATGTAATGGCCTTGGTTATTTTATGTTAGAATTTGAGTTTTTTGTTGAAGAAACTTACAAGTTTCTCAACATAAAAGTCCACAAAAGAACTGTTCATCTCACTCTCATGAACCTGTTGGAAGAATGGATATGAAGGTGATTATTTTGCAGTAATCAATTTAATTTCATAGCTGTGATCAACTCCATAGTATATACAGGATATTTTATATCCCTATAAAAATAACCACTTCTATAATCCTAACTCACCAGCACAAAGGTACAATCGCTACTTCTGAACAAAAATGGGGTGAGCACCTAGAGGATTGGGGTAAAAGGGGCGGAGCTCAGATGCCCTGGAAAAACTTAAAGCTCAAGATCAAGCGATGGTGGGCTTCAGATGAGTCTGTAATCTCTGGATGACTTCAAACTCTTGTCTTTCAGCGTTCCTCTTCAGATCCCCGTCTCCCTCGGGTCCCCCCCCCCACCCCTTCTCAGGGGCCCAGACAACTTCCAAGTGTGTGAGGGAAGAGGACTTGAAAGCCGATTGCGTTTTAATAAAGTTTATTATCGGGTGGGGGCTAATCCCCGTGGTAATCTCCTGCAGACCCAAAGGAAAGCAGGATTACTCACTTGCTATAATCCCAATGAAATTGTTAGGATTTAGCAAGCAAAACAGAGCAGATGGCAACAGGCTTGTTCTTCTTCCACTCGCGGGGAACACTTATACACCCTTAAACACAACACCTCCACTGTTCATTGAGACAAACAGATGAGGGTGCGACTGATGGGTTTTGGAAAGGGTGTTAGAGGACAGCAGTTCAATTCATACCTTACACTAAGTGTGGAGAAGTATATATGGCTAGAAATTGTGCACAAATTAACTATTTTTTTAGAATGCTAAATTTGTAAATGGTTGTATTTTAAAAAGTGAATCTTTGAGAATGACAAAACAAACCAAAAACATTTTAAACTACAGTCCTAGAGAAAGAGCCGATGAAATTTGTTAAATTCACTTTCTCAATATTGAGAAATATAGTAAATGGGTCAAAAAGGAAACTGTTGTCTCAAGTATATAAAGAACTTTAGCAATGCATAGTTTAAAGGTAGCCTTTTAGATTTCAGTAAACTTTAATTGTAAAATTGTGGCCGTTGTGGTCTGGTGGAAAGGAGATCGACTTGTGATCGGAAGGTTGCTGGTTTGATCCCCAGATCCATCTTCAACAACCACAGCTGTGGGGCCCTCGAGCAAGGCACCAGTTCCCCGACTGCTCCCCGGGTGCCACAGCCATGGCTCCCACTGCTCCGGGTGAGTGTTTTCTTAACCATAAAATAAAATGTAAACAGAAACTATTGTTCTTTTTAAAATGCTAAAGTGTAATTTCATAACGCATTTAAAAATTTTATAAATGATCGCCCTATAGTCTGAAGAATTATCATTTAAATTATACATCAAAACTCACCAGAAATTCTCATTCCACTAAGTTTTCAGTACGGATTGCAGTTATCAGAAAGACGAGGGGTGTTTAAAGGCAGGCAAATACAGGTTATAAGATTTTAGGCTAATTGTTTTAGACGATCATAGGGGTTTAATGTTGTAACTAATAGCACTTTGACTAGTTATAATTACATTTTGAAAGCACCTGCATAATGTCTATTAGCTTGCTCTGGTGTCGGCCTGCCCTAGCATGTCTGAAAATCACACACTTCTCCTTTAAATCTTGCCAACTGCGGTTAATAATGATCAAAACAATGTTTTTACCAAAAAATATTTTAATAGGATTTCCCAAGCAAAGCACTCCATTTTATTAAGAATTAATTTCAAATTTAGAGAACAACCAAAATCCTTAACTGTTGTGACCCGGATAATTGTGGTATTGTGGTAAATAATAGTATAAAATAGCCATGGTGTATATCTACAGATCAGTTGGTCACAACCACATTTTTAAGCATCCTAAAAGCTGACTTTTTTTCGACTAAAAGCAAGTGGTCATGTTTGTGCTTAAGAATTTCTTAAATTGAAATACTGTGTTTTAAAAACTGTTTTACAGTTTCATAGAGTGGTTGTTTTGTTGGTTGTGATTATGCTCTGACATTTTCAAAAGAAAAGGTAAAAAAGGAAAATCAGGCCAAAAGTAAGACAAATAAAGTCCGTAAAAAAACAGAGTTTGGCATTTGTTTGCATTCCCCTCTTAATTGTCATTAAATTAAAATCAGAACATCTGATGATTCGATTAAAGCTGAAGATTTATCTTGTGGCCTCAGACTGCAGGAGCTGCAGACAGAAAAGGTCTAAGGCAGATAGACTTTGGAAGGACGCAGCTTTATCCTCAGTTTGAAGTACAGGTACATGGCCAGTAGACACATGCTGGAGAGGAAGTAAAGCAGTACACAGAGGCTCACATCGAGCCTGGAGAAACCCATGCTGAGCAGGGACATCCATGGCTTGCTGTGAGATCTGGGGTATGGTTCTATTCCAATGTTGTCCTGCTTTATCACGTCTCTCCTTACCCTCCAGCCTCCGACGAGTGGAAGATCTTCCACATCTTCCTTCCTTTGGAGCCTCCGTTGCCGTACCACACCAGACAAGGATGCCTCTTGCAGAGCTTTGGCTTTAAAGTTTTGACTGATGAAGCTATCCAGGTCGACAATATCGTCCTGAGGCTGTCGTAGCTTCATTTCAACAATTTTCGGCTTGTGCAGAGACTCAATTTGCTGTGTTTTCTTCAAGGGTCCCTGAATCCCCTCTAGACCAATTGAGTCTTGCTCTGCAGCCTGGTCCTGCAGCGGAGGTTCTTCCTCTTCTTCTTCATCCTGCTCTTCCTCCTGAGACTCATCAGCTACACGATTGTCAAAAACATTCCGTGCTCTCCTCTCCAGTCCCCGTCCAGCTTCTTTTTCCATCTGAGATGTTAGACTGTTCCTCTGCTGGATGAGCGCCTGAGAATCATCTTGAAGGTACTCTGTCAGAATGTGTGAGGAGGAAAAGTAGTTCTGGAGGAAACTTAACAACTCCTCCTGGTTCCAAGTGTGCTCTCCACTCATCTTCACACCATGACAGCTAGGACACATCTCAGGAGAAGGCCACTGAATCTTGGGGAAGTGAGGGTCTTCAGTCAGATCTCCTGAAAAGAAAAGAAAAACAGGAGATTCTTTCCATCAGAAAGAGTCAAAGTGTGATTTCCATGAACCATCAACTTGCTCTACTTATGTCCATCATTAGATAGAAGATAAGAAACCTACAAAGAAGGAAATATCTGGGGTTTCTGTATTTCATGCAGGGTTTGCTCATATTGTTCCACCCTCAAGGACGAGGCAATTAGAAGCAGTAGTTTAATAGGAAGGGATGTTTTTTCTCAGAAAGCAAATGCCAGAACAGCAAGATTCTCCTTGAACGTTCTTAAGAAAAAATATGACTGAAAACAGCTTTAAAGCATAACAGGGCAAACACTAATCGAACAGACTAAACTGAACATTTATTTAAAGGGAAGAAATCAGAGATGAACAGAGAACAGAAAGGGAGCCGACACAGGCTAAGGTGGGACAAAAGTAAATGTAAAAGTAAAAGTAGAAAAATACAGTCACATTTCTATCATTGCAATGTCCAAATAGAAAACTATCTTTTAACAATTGTTAAAAAAAACTTTTTATAGCTGCCCCCAAGAAATATTGATCTGTTAGGCTACTTTCAGAATGCAGCCCAAAGTGACCCAAACACTTTCTTTTGCCCATATGTGACCTGTAGCTGAAATTTTCAGGACCGTCTGAAGCGCTCAATACATTTTTTTTCAAATGCAACCCAGGTAACTCTCATATGTGGTCCTGAATCTGATGCATATCCGATTTTTTGCAATGCGATCTCAGGCTGAACAGCCAGGCCATATTTATCTGGGTTTTACGTCATTGTATGGGGATCAACGTCACATTTCTGGACAGGGACAGGGAGTTTCACATGAATCAGGGCTGACAACAGAGCTGAAAGCAGTCAGTGGAAGGAAAGTGAAGTAATAGAACTAATAAAATTTATTTTTTGTCTTCTTCTTGATATGATTTGGCTGAAAGGATGACGGCTCCAATGGGAAATTAACTGAAATAAAGCCACACAAAAACCTCGAATCACATTCTCATCCATGTTTACATTCGTTTTGATAAAAGCCATTTTTTGTGCATGGATACTTCACAGCGAGCTGGATTGCTTTCAAACGCAGGACGGATACTAGTCTAATGTTGTGTGTAATGTGAACCAGAACACAAATGGACGTAGTCTTAGATACACTTACCTCCTATTCTAACTGGTCATCGGCTGGATACTGATGGCTTGAAAAACCCTGTCAGTGTAGGAACAATTTGTCCTTTACATTTGTTGGTCTAGCATTTTATGTTCAGCTATGAGTTCACACTGACATTTTATTACCTTATTATCAAACAAACCTTATATCAGGATTGTAGATTTGCAACAGTACTTGACCAGGAGGCTGCAACACCATGAAGATCTAACGTTATCCAATCACCTGCTTATTATTTCTCAAGTTTCTTATAAGGCCAGTGAGAATGGTTTTGAGAAAAAAAAATTAAGCATTAAAAAACACTGCAGCCAAACTCAACCCATTTGTTAATTTCCCCCTGCATTAACTCATTAAATAAGTAGTACAAACATAAAGCCAAATGTTTCACACTAAAATTGGAACAGGACACAGAACTTCAAAAACTTCAAGAACAAGAAAAAAACTAAAACAAAATTTTCACCAGCCATGTGTAATGACACAGATCACATGGCTGGTTAACACAAACCTAAACAAGACAAGAAAGAAGCACCTGGTAAGAGTCCAAAATAAAGAGACAGAAAAAAAAGAGACATGAAAAAAAAGTTTTGCAGAGTTGGTTTTGAGCCCCAGTACCAGTATAGCCAAGCTTCCTCCAGTGCCAGGATTAAACCACCTTGCTTTACACAAAACAAGAAAGACAAAACATGTTGACGCTCGACTGACAATAACAGAAGAAAAAGCAAAAAACAAGGGTAAAGAACACTGATATGGCCCCACTAAAAAAAAAAGAAAATGCTATTTCAATAACTATTTTTATATAATTCCTTATAGCAACATACTTATGTTTAGTCTAAAACATACCAGAGATATACAATATACATGTTTTAATTACCTGCTAATTACAGGTGTCGAATGTTGTTTAACCCGGAGTTAAAACAGGCTTTAACATAGCTTAAAAAGATTAATAATTTAAGTCAGTGCTAGGTTACATAGGAAAGCCCACATGAGTTCACGGTTTCAATTCTGTTGACAGCTCAACACATGGCTTGAAAAAGATCACCGTTTCAGAACACTCAAACACGTAATTTTCTTTATCTTTATTACATCTTCTTAACTATTTAAAAATATCATAATATGGACAACACGTGTTTACTTTGCATACATACAAACTAAACAGAAATACTTTTTCCTTTTTATGTAGAAAAATAAATAACAACGCTAACGATTTCTCTTCAAGTCGTTTAAGTGTGAATTTTGTTCAACCTTGAGGTACGCTGTGAACCGTGTGTGTTTCTGTGCAAGTGTGCGTGCGTGTGTTTGTGACAGCTCTAAAGACATGATCAATAGACCTGTGGGCTCTCCCAGAGGGAGGATCGTGAAGATAATAGATGAGGTTGGGGTGAACAAGACACCCCGCCTCCTCCCCATCCACATGCACACGCTAGCCTCTCCTCTTCACACCCCCTACAAACATGCCACCATCTCCAAATTGAATATGAAAGCCAGCACCTCTGGACAACAGCTCTCCCTCTAATGAATTACTATTTTTTCCCCTCAGATGTTTTCGGTACCTCCCTCCCCCAAACACCACCCAGACAGAGGCATCCGCTAATAAATTGCTCGTGGCGGATGTCACAGGGTGGCCGGCGCACTACAAGAGGTGGCAGCAGTGGCTGGTTTGCATCCTTCCCCCATCTCTTACGTAGATTAATCTGATGTATATATGCATGTGTGGATGTACTCTGCATACCACACTTTACATAAGCGATCCATCAATTTTACTATGTGTCTACAGCAGCGAGGGAGTCTTTACGCGTCGCTGTGTGACAGCACTCATATCTGCCAGTAATGTGATGCAATGCCTCTGAAGATCTTACTTCTAATCATGGAGCCCTTCAGCACAGAGGTGAATTCAACAGAGGCACTTTTAACATTGGTACAAAAGCTCCCATTACAATTCACGTGTGTGAATTGAGAAGAAGCTGTCCTGCAGGACACGTCCACTAAATGTGAGTGATGGGTGAGGAGGGTTTGAAGGACCGACTAAACAGACAGAGAAAAACTGTGAATTATTATGTTCAGCTCTTAACTAAACTCTTAAACTAAAGCAAATTCAAGTAGTTGAACAATGCAGCAACTCCTAAGAGAAAACTAGCCATAACCTCCTAGAACATATTACCAACACCTTAACAGCAATTAACAGAATCTAGCAAGTACATTGGCAAAACCTGTCTGGAAGCCTTTAATGTGAATCGGCAACACCCTAGCAACCCTGAACACTCATGTATTGTTAATAATGTTCTTTGAGAAAATAACAGCCTTGATGCAACCTAAAAAAGTAAATGTACGGCAAAGGCTCAACAGAGCCCCCAATTAAGTAGCAGCAACAAACAAAACCTTAGTGATAATGTAGCAACACCCTAGCAAAAATCTACAACCCCCCAAAAACCGTATAGAAAAAGAAATATCAACCAGAGTATCTATTTTTATCTAGTAAATCATTTTTAAACAGTAGAACAACACCCTACATGGTACAAAATAACGAAACTATTGTGAAACTCCTAGCAACATGAGAGCAACTAATCAGGAGACTTTTTCCATCAAAATCATAGCAATGTAGCAACATGCTGGCACCATTTAGAAATATTCAATCAAGTAGCAATCTAAACAAGCATATATGGACATTTTTGTTATGTAAACCCTAAGAAATAGCAGTAAAATGATAGTTATATCACATCAAACCTCTTAGCAACCAAAGAGCCCCTAACCAATTAGCTGCCACAAAGAAAACGTCTAGATGACCATTCAAAAAAAAAAAAAACATCCCAAAAGACACAAGTGACAAGCTAGGACTGCAACTAATGAGTATTCCCATGGTTGGTTAGTCAGCAATTACTTTTTCTATTAGTCGACTAATCGGTCCAACACTCCTTTTTTATACTGTATATAAACAATACAATAACACTATAATATATTACGTTATTAAAACTATTAGTGACAAGCTGATGCATCAATTAATAAGTTCTGAAGACATATTTGCTATATTTAAACACATTTTAGTAAATATAAAATCAATTCCATGTTACTCATACGTGTAAATTAGACATCTGAACACTGAATTTGCACCACACACTAAAGCGCTTCAGTTTCTCTTAAAGTAATCATTCAAGCACAACATGTAATTATGTTAATTAAGTATTAAAATATAGCAATAACACCAAAGTGGGTGTGGTGACTAATCAACGAAAAGATTCCTTGCCAGCTAATGACATTTTTTATTTTTGTCCATTTCAATTAGTTGTTTCAGCCCTACATTAAGCAATACATTTTAACAGAACATCAAAACCCTAGCAACCATCTAAAAACATTGCAAACATATAGCAGTAAAACAAGTAGTAGCCACAAAATCTCCTTTCAAAGCCAGAAAGTAGAGACCACCGAATTACTATTACCTAACAGTATTCAAACATTACTGAATAAGCTATTTATCAGCATACAAACCCCATTCCAACAACCTAAACATAAATTAGTAAATTTGCAGGTGAAGCCTTGCAATGGCAGAATGAACAGTGGTGAGAAAGAATGTCTTTCAACCAATCATACTAGGTGGTTGCGCATCTTAAACATTTGCAAAAACCACAGGTAGAAAATGTCTATATGTATAAGGACAGCTTTAAAATGAAACCTTACCAGTCTAGCAACCAGCAAGAACACTAGTGTACAGTATGTGTAACTAAATTCCTAAACATCATGATTACACTGAAACCAAAACATGACTTTAGATAGCAATAGCGACCACAGGAACTCCTTTGAGAAGCAGTCTCAGGTAACAGAAACTAATCAAAAAGCAACTAAACAATACTGTTCATCTACTCAGTACCTGCTTTCTACCTCACTCAAATTGAGAAAAAGGTATGGGACACCGTTAGGGCATTTGACTCACTCTAAAGTCACCCAATATTAACCCAGTAATTTTTTTAATGTGAAGCAAAAATTGTCACAAAAAGCCAAAAGCACAGTACTTGCTAAGTTAATGTAGTGAACAAATGTTTCTGAAAATTAGATCAAACAAAGAAGCTATGAGCTATACATCTAAACTTATTGGTCTCCCTGTGTAGACATCTCCTCCCTAGACAAGTGGCTTGTTGCTTCAAGCTAGTTAAATTTCATCATGCAGCAGTGATACTAATAGGCCTCTATTCATGCCTGGTTAAGTGTGTGTGTATGTGTGACATGGGAGGGAAGTACTAAAGAGGCTCACAATCAGTAGGAGGAGGGTCCCTCTTGGGAAACGAGGGGAATAAAGGGTGTCTGAGGAAAAGGAGGAGGAGGGGAGAGTGCCACCCACACAACCACGCACACTTTGGCTAGAGATTACAAAGCCTAGGAAGGCTTGAGGTTGGTGGCGTGGCGTGTGCCACCTGCTGTCCCAGGCGTCTGGGGAATAGCAGGCCGCGTGCTCCAGCCTCGAGACACTGTTGCTGTATCAATTGTCAAGCTGTGGGAACGACTCTCCAGGGACGAGAGAGACAGTAAGACCTAATCAGCAGAAGTGACATGGAACCCGGGGGCTCGCTACAGCCATAGAGGGACAAGCATGAGGGACTTTTTGTCCAATTATTCATGACTTCATGGCTAGTAAAAATAGACAGACGCTAAAGAGGCAGAGGACATTAAAAGAGGCCAAACAAATGAATTAGTCAAGTGTGAAGAGAGGCTCCCTTTATAGCCCTTATGGACACTAACCAAGCAAGATGTCAGAGATTTTTGCTCATGACAGAAAAAAAATGTAATACTTGAAATACAATTTTGCATCTATTAAAAAAGAAAATTGAATGGAAACAAGGAGAAAACCTAGATTGAGGTATAGACAGATAGAAGAGGGCAGAACTGACAGCTGGTGTCTGCCCAGAGGATCGCCGAATTAAAGGGATTTAAAGGGAAGACGCTCCTCTGGTTCTCTGGAGAGGGAAGATACGCTCCAAAAAAGTTCTCCTGCTCAAAACTGGAGAGCAGAAGAGACTGGTTTGAACAACAAAACATGGTTATTTATGCATTTGGTATGCAGTATGTGGTGTTGGTGTAGTTGTATACTGATCAAAAACAATTTAAGCCATCCAAACATCACATTGCAAAAGACGAATGCAAACGGTCTGTTTTTATTCTGAATTATAAAAAGAAAATAGCAGTTAGAATAACATGGCTGTGGTCATGTTGCTGAGCGAAGCTCTTATTTGTTCAACACTTCACATATGTTTACACAGGAAACACTGACCTGCCAGGCGGTTGTTGACCCGGTTATGGCGAGACCATAACCACAGAACAGCAGAAGACTGGGAGTTCACATGGTCTATGCTCTCCTGGGGCACACTGCCCCGAGCCATGCTCTCAAAGTGAGTTGCACATTCTCTGCATCCGAAGAAACTGCGCACATAGCCTCGCATGGCCTGCAAGACCTCCTGTGGGTCTGAGGTAAAGAGACAAACAAACAAAAAGCTAAATTGTCAACAAAAAAAAGCACACCAAGACTTGAAAACAGACACAAGCACTAGTGCAAGAACAACGTAAACAAGCTGTTTTATTTCTTTGTTTCCTTCAAAGCTTAACATTTAAATCCCCATTTTTTAATCGTTATCCAAGAAAGCCGTTCCAAACTGACACAAACTAACAAAACAATGCACAATTAGTTTGTTACTGAAGGAATCTTCTGACCAATTCGTTTTGGAAAATTGGAACTGTAACAGTTAAGCCTTACAGAAACTTTTACACTTAGCTGACACCTTTATCCAAAGCAACTTATTTTGTTATGTGTTTGGATTATCAGCTCAGACGATCTCTGCTAGATTTTGCCTTTGTAACAAATAAGTGCTCTGAGGAAAAGTAAATAATCTGAAAAAAGAATAGATGTTTTTAAACAATTGACGCTATAGTTAGCGCTAATGTTGTATATAGAAAAAATGTGGATAACAGGTTTACTAGCGAAAGACTAAATTGAAAAAGGTGCTAGCGTTAGTACACAGTGTAGCATTTGTATAATACACTTTCAAAAACCTTTTTTTATCATTTCATTCAGCCCAGTGTGTGCTAGTTAAATAAACAATAAAAAACCTCAACAAATGTGGACACTCGTTTGACTCCCAGGTTTTTATTTGACTGTTGAACAAATAACCTTCATAACAGATGATTACATCTACTTTTCTTTGGTTTTGGAGATTGGAGACCATTGATAAGTCTATTGAGATATCGATCATCAGTCATTTTAAATCACTCCTTTATAAGCATTCCCTTTTGCCAATAAAACCCACACAAACCAGTGAGAACTCTGTAACTTCCCAAGGATTTTTGCAGAGCAAAAGCTGAAGTTATCTAAATCGTCCGTTGTGATTTGCTAATTTTTCTTAATGGAACAGGATTTAGTCATAAATCAACGGGAATGAATGGGCCGATAATATCCCTAAACAACACAGGAAACTCATCACATCTATCTATAAATAATCGACCATTTCTACATCCACCTGAAAATAAACTGTTACAAATGTGTTACTGACAATGATTTAATGCTCACAATATTTTAGAAAAACTGTGCAAAACACTCACATTCCTCACAATTAGATCATAGTCATGTCCATTCAACACCAGTAACAAAGCAACAACTAATTAACTCAGACAAAAAATGACCCAGATCGTGTGATTAGCCTAATAATCATGTACATATTCCCTCCTAAACAATGCCTTCTGAGGACAGGTCACTGCAGGAGGAGTAAAAGGTCCGTTCTGACCCGGAATGCTCTCTGGTTCAGCTCAATCTTGTGTGCAGAACACTTGTTTCTCTCCGTGTTTGTTTGGTGGACATAATCCAGTGCGTTGCCAGTGGACAGATGGACACCCCGTCCCTGGCCTTCCATCTGCAGGTTACATGACCCCCCTCCGCCCGCTCACACAAACAGCCATCCACACGCAGATGCCTCCTACCCCCTTCACCGCTCCTCTTCCGCCCACTGTAAGCTGCTGGATTAAGTGTGAGTGGAGAAGCTGTGTTCACTGGGTCTTATGTTAACCCTTCTGATTCCAATAATCTAAACAAATCCCTCTCTTCCATACACACAATTACTTCTCCAGAAGCTAAACAAGGCACAAGAACACCAGCGACACAGTTGTTTCCTGGAACCAGACACCCTGTTGTCTTTTTGCATGGGGTGAAGATGGATTTTTTGTGACAAAACTCAGCTAACTGGCTTGAGGAAGGCGCAGACGGCCACACACAGCCCAATCCAGATGCACGATGGCCTTCCGTTGTGCACAATGGACAAAGCTCATCCATCTCTAAAGGGCTGTGAAGGTTGTGACACGGCAGCTGATGGTAGCTCTGGAGGTCACTGACAGGGCAGGATGGGCTGCAGTGGAGCTTCCTTTGACCATTTACAGGTCATTTATTCACATCCGCTTGAAATAAATCAGGTTTACAGTAAAAAATTTACTATTTCAAGACAGGTGTGTCTGTTCATACTTTCAATTGAATCAAAAGAATTAGCAGATTATCTTTCTATAAAAGGTTGTTGTGGGACCTTCCAGACCTTCACCACCAACCTACAGAGAAGTACATTTCAGCTTTTTTATAGCCTTAAAAACATTTTATCACAGTGATAAGGTTGTGTTTTATTATTCAGTTAGGAAATTATATTGAACTGCTGGAGTCCAATAAATAAAAGAGCACATGCTCAAAATTAAGAATATCTTTTGTTCCCTTTTGTAGGCATGGCAAATTCAAGAAGTTTTATCAGTGGCTTCTAATTGATGAGAGACAAGAAGCAAAGACAAATCATAGCAGTAATATATGGAACACTTTTTTCTACTTATGCAAACAATTCAAGACATGAAATAAATCTCAGGTATTTTCTAACAAATGATCCAAAAACACAGACCAGGTTTCTATGGATTCCTGAAATCCTTGAAAAAGCTTATATTTCAGTTCTAAGACTTCTCACAGCAGGTTAAAAACAGGGTTTTGCATATGTGAAATTCAGTGAACAAACAATAATTGATAGGTTTTAAAATGTTAACATACATTTTAACTTTTAACATACAAGTTTCTTTCAAACAGAAGTACAGACACTGAGCTTGGATTATTTTTTATAATGAATAAATAGATATGCTATATTTCAAAATAATACCATTGATCAATGTTTTGACTAATGCAGTTTTCATTTATCAAAACTACCTGCTTTTCAAAAACCATGAAGTGAAATTTGGTGAGGCAGATCAAGAGTGATTTATTACACATATAGCCATTTATTACATATTTACTACATATACTTAAAACAATAAACTAACTAAAATATGGTTAAGCTTTTAAAAGATTTGAATGTATACTGGTGCATTTTTATTTATAAAAATAATCATTTTCAGTCCTTAAGTGTAAATAACTGACTGCCTCGCTGAGTTTCCGAACTAACTTCTACACGTTAATGAATGTCATCATTAAAACATGTATTTATTAAACAAAATTAAACTATGAAATGAAGCGTTGTCTGAACATTTTAGACAATTTAACATTTGTTTTAATTCAAATTATCAGTTTACTAGATTTTGTTTTAAAGATAGTTTGTTGTAAAACTGACTACTTTCTTCAACAAGATGATGTGTTCACAGAGTCCATGTTGTAATCACAAAGTGTAAGGTTTTGTACACTTCAACTGTACTTTCAACACTTCTTCACTGAATATCATGAAATTCCAAATCTACTTTCTGCTATTCAAATTTGAACTGCATTTCTACTTCCTTTTTTTCCTCAGTTTTAATTCAAATTCAGATCTCCTAAAAGATTTTTGCTCATCAAATTTATTTCTGCATTGCAATGAGATTGTTTCTTTAAAGCAGAATCTGATTATGTACAAAATCAAAATAGAAAAGCATTAAAATAGAAAAGCCTAAAACTACAGTATCAAAACTTCGTATAAAATATTTTTTTTTCAGACTCCTTTGTGTATGTAAAAATACACTTGTATTCAGCTCTTTGTATTCCAATGAACAATTCCCACCCACCGTAATATGGAAAACCATAGAAACATTGTGTTTCATTAGACAGAGCTTCATGTTTTCTTAGTGTAAAACTCTTGAAGGAATCGCACTAATCAAAATGACTTCTGGTTTTCTCTTCAATTTCATTTCAACTGAATGCTAGAGGTTCAAACAGAAAGAAGCTCTCATGAAATTGTGAGCTAGGCGACCTGCTCTTGATATTACCTGAGCCACCAGTTTCTTTAGCCTGCACTGTGAGGACATGGAAGAGGGTCCAGACGCCACAGGGGTACCCCCGGTACCTCGCTTGAGACCCTTGACAGCCCACCCAGTGAACACCTTCAGGCAGCACGGCATCACTGCTCTGAACACCCACACGCACACACACACACACACACACACACGCACACACACACAGTCTCAATTGACTTGTGTTTCACTTAAACCAGAAGAATCAATTCAAGTCAATCTTCAAATGAACCAAAGTCTTTACTGCGACTGCAGAGTGTATGACTGCTGCGCCTAACCTGAAATCACTTTAGTTTCCTTAAAACCCCATACTGTAAATAATTAAACTCTGATTTGGCCTGAATCCAGGATTTCTGTTGATCAGTCTCCTGTTTGTGTCACTAAGCAGTTGATTGGTAGGTGTGTCTATAAGAGGTGATGATCGTGATGACGACAGCCCTTCTCCTTAAGGAACCGCTTCCTTCTTCGTCATTGATTCATTGACTGAGCGGCTAAAAGCTACTGATGTCAGTAACTGTTCAAGAGAATGCTAGTCCGTGTAGGTATGCAAGAATGTAATGTACAAAATCCAACATAAAAATATGACCAAAATGTAAGACTTTTTGAGAAATGTACATTAAGAAAGTCTATGCTTCATTTTTTTAGGTGAAAAATCGAAAATGACAAAAGAGTGAGTACTTAAAGAGATGGATATCTTCTCGTTATTTAAGAACAGCACTTTTCATGATACCTAAACATTTTAACCCAGAATCATAACTCATCTAACTCTCAGTGCATCACTCCACATTTGTCATATGAAATTGTGTTTATTGTGCCTGTGTGGAATGTTGAATGCCATGCCTTAAAATTGTGCTTGCATTGGCTTGGGTAGTTGAAATTAATGTTTTAATAAATTTAAATGAGTGACAGTATCCCAATACGCTGACCTCATGACCCAAGTCTAAGTGGAGAAAGGCTTACGTCAAAGTATTGACTAATTCAGGTACCTTTTCAAATAAATGCAGTCCTCTGCTATATCAAATGTCTGCTTGTCAAAACTCTTATTGATATTTTCTAATACCATCATAAAAAATGAAAACAAGCTCTTTCAGTCATGTTTTGCTAAGGTAAGCTTGACTAACCTGCACAACATTGTCCAATGTGTTTCTGAAATCAAGGTACTGGATCTCTTTCCCCTTCTGCTGTTGTAACCAGCTGTCCACAGTCTTCAGCGCATTCTTTACAGAGGGACGACCAGGGAAATACTACACAAAATAACAATTAAAAGTATTAACATTCATATTTTTAAGATATGCAACCGCTACTGCTTCTTCGGATTAAAATACACTGATCAAACACTGATCACAATACACATACACACAAAAGACAATTTACTCACAAACTTTGGGTTAGTGCAATCCCTTTTATGTTTTTGTTAATTTACAAAACTTTTAAAAAAAGTTCTCAAACTCTGGCAACCCTAACCATGCATTTTACAAAGTTAAACATTTAGTGGCATTTTCTCAATATCTGGCAACCCTAACAATCACTTAAGAAAACTAGCATAAATGCTCAAAAAGATAAGACTAATATATGTAAAAAAAAATTTAAATGAGATTGTAAGGGTTGCTTGAGAGAATTTCAATATCTGTCAATCCTAACAATCGCTTTTAAGATTTTGACCATTTGTGGCATCATTTTTACCCTTTTTGTTTTTTTAGCATTTAGAACCTGAAAGTAACAACAAAAACACACGTCTGATAAATAAGACCTGTGAACAAGTATTTAAGACCTAGAACAGTGACTTTAAGACTAGGCTTTTCAGTTTTAGACTTTTAAATACCCCATGGAATCCCTGCTCAATGCTTCTTCACTAATTTGACCAGATTGATTGGACTGCTCTTCAACAACCTTGCAATGTTCCTGGTTATTGGCAGAAACTGGAACATGATGCCCAACACCAAACATTCTCAATAACTAGCTGATGTGTCCAAAGAATCTGCTGAACTTGCAAGAACTGTGTTGTTTTAGCTTCCATAAATCGTTATTAGATTCTTGCAGTATGGGGCAAATCGGATTGTGAGATATCAGAAACAATTTGCGTTTATGTTTATTTTCTACACAATAACACAGTGCAGGGTTATGCATTGCCAAGCATGAAAAATACTCGTTACGTTTATAAACAAATGTAGGGAAAATTCAATGGTAGGAAAAAAGTTTGCACATTTCAATAATCACATTTCAATAATCCTTATCTAGGCCATATCATGGCAACATGTGTTAAATATTAAAATATAACATTATGCACAAGAAAACAATACAATAATAATCATCCAACAAAGTAAAAAATACAATTATATAAAAGCTTTTTAAGGTTAGAAATCTGCTATTTTGGATTTTAGAAAGTTTTCATGGTCAGTAAAAAGTTCCTAAAATTTGTAGTAAAACACATTTTTCTTTGAACATTATAAATGCGAAAGTTATAGGGAAAGTTAAAAGGGAAATTATATAAAATAGGTTTCATGGTAAGACTGCAATGACAAAATGAAGACTGTGGAGCTTCTAGATACCATGATAAATACTCTATTAGTATATTTTAACATGAATTTAAAAAAAAGCATATCTTATAGCTATAGGTTTTGTGTGCTCATTGTTTGTTAGAATCATAGTGTAAACGTCTGCTTTTCAGGAAGATTTGAGTAACAGCATGTATTAGGTCGCCACATTTTTACACACTTTTTTAAACAAACAGGAACTATTGTTCACGTGACCTGGCCACGCAATAGCCAATGGCTAGATTTATATATATAACTGATATAACTGATCCATCACAAGATCATGATGATGAGGAGGAGGACGTAGCATGGTTAGCTGTGATTGTATTCATTTAAAGGGCTCATGCCATAGTGATGAATACAATTTCATATTGCCATTCAAATGTGTCATTTTGTGGCTTTTATAATGATTTAAACGAGTAGATGGAATAACAAAAATCAAACCATGACCGTTCCCAAACATAAAATTTGTTTATTTTAAAAATGAGTTTGCGCCATTGATGACATACGAGTCTCATTGTAGCATCACGCATGGACATGAAAGGACCGATTTCTCTTTCCCGTAAGTGATGCACTATCCACAAAGCAACACCTTCTTTTGTAATCTGTGGAAACAAACGCGTTTGAATCAAACAGTGAAAGATGGAGCTTGTGTTGTTAAAAGGATTACAAGGAGGTTATTAAAAGACTTGTAAGGATTAAAAGAAGATTCTCATATCCAGGGTGTACAGAAACCAAACATCTCTATCACTCTGGCTCATAGAGGTGAGTGGTTTATAGTAGTGTTCCCTCCAAAACGCCATTATGGTGTCTATCAATGTTGCTAGCTCTAAGTTCGTGTGTTAAGGTTAGGGTAAGTGAATTTGCTCATAATTAATACCTCTAAAATTTCTCGAAACTATGGTGACAGTCAGACAGTGACTTTGCATACACGTCAGGAATATGCAAATCACTAACCAATAGGTGATTAACCGGGGAGTGGTTATGAAGTTTGCCGAATGAAAATCTCAGCTTATTTCCGGAATAAGACAGCTAGAAAATGAGGATTGAATGTGATTTAAATTAAAAATAGAGACTTTATAAGTAAAAGAATCACATCACCCATACAATTAGTCCAAAGTGAACAACATAAATAACACAATGTCACTAACCCTTTAAAAATTAAAATGTTTTTTTTTTTTTTTTTTTTTACAAATCATTAAAAACTGATACAACAATGCATGCACACAGTTTTCTCAAATGTAACGTGCAAGAGGAGTTAAAAAGCGTACATATTGCAGTTGTAAAAGCATTACAAGCTTTCTGTGTGGGATCGTCTCTGGAAGCTCAGTGAAGTAATGAGCATCTAGAGCCTTCTGGTTCAAAAGAGCGGATAGATTCAATGGGCCTGGACAGACGCCAGTGCTGACCTTACAATTCTGTGTCTGTGCTTGGGCCACAAAGCCAACGCTAACACTCTGTCACAGCACCATAAACACAGCCGTATGAGAGCAGGCCAAGGCCAGCAAGAGACTGTGTGGGGAGTCCCCACAGGATCCCAGAGGTGCACCTTTCTTTGATTTGTGCTCTTGCGTCTTTTCAATTTTCCTGTGGCCATCTGTTCAGCTTGGTGCGCCTTCTATTCATCACCCTCTAACAGGATCTCTATTAAAACGCAGCTCACTTAAAAAGGCCTTGTGGAGATTTACTTAACCCCAACGCCCCACTCCATACTGATTTGTTTCCTTAATCTGTGAGATTCAGCCATTGAGAATACAGCCAAAGCGGAAAGCTAATCAAAGCTGCACAGGTGGAGAAAGGAGAAAGTCTCTGCTATGCAACAGAGTATACGAGTGTGTCTGTCGCTGAACAGATTTCTGTTTCAGTCTGGCTTTCAACTAGTGTGAAAAGCTCATTATCAGACCTGGGTGTTGAAGAGGGTAATCTGGGATTTTTCAAACAAAAGGCATTGTTTAAAACTAGGTGAAAAGTCTGCCATCAATACTAGTGAATCACTCCTCAAGTTTCTAGGTGAAATCAGTTTTCAAACTCAGAAATCTTCCTGGACTGAATAATTGTTCCAATATGACTTACTTTACATTAAGTGAGTAACTAAAGCTTATTGTCGACCACTTTAATCACAGCTCATCTGAACAACAAGCTTCAAACCATATTTTTATGGTAAATCTTTTTGTCTATTTCAGGATTAACAATTTAACTAATACAAGAGTAAAGATTTCCCCTATCCATACTTAATCACTTCAGCCTGCACATATCCGTTTTTACACAACAACAACTTATTGAATATTTTAAAAACAGGTTAATTGTACATTTTGTCTACTTTATGTGATTTTTTTTGTAGTAAAGTTATTTAGAATTTTACAAAAAAAATATATCTGCTTTTGCTACAAGAAATACAAAATCCTTTAGGCTCAATATATCAGAACCTCTTTGAACGCAGAACCTAATAATTTCAAAGGAATAATATACCAATAATTACAGTCAAGCTATTTGGTTCTGACAATGAAATTCTGAAAGAGTGGCTTAATTTTCAGATGAACTGTAACGCCAATTGGATCATATCAATGAATTAGAATGATGTAAAAAATTGACACGATAAGCAGGGTGGAACAGTCCTCCATTTCTGGTCTATTCCTGGCAGACTCAACAAACTGTAACATAATGTGATGAACTTCATCTATAAACCTAGAAGGGTATTTGCAACTTTTATAGTTTGTTCATCAAAAACTGCTCTAAGGAGAGTGAAGAAAAATTATTTAAATACCCTAATGTCAAACATTTGTACGGTATCTGTTCAGGGAAACACATTTTATGAGATATCCTTCATAAAGCACGCTGTCAATAACGCTGTTTATTTATTGCCTCTTGCATATTCCATTCCTCAGAGCAGTGATCCCTAACCGCAAACAGCCCTTTCCAATCACTGTTCTTACTGTTTCAGCCCCCCGCTCTCCCTTCTTCCTCCACTTCGGACCATGACAATCCACTTCACCCTAGCAATATGTCATCTCCAATCCGATTAGTATCAGCATTCGAGAAACCACAGTCTCTCTCCCTGCAGAGGTTCAAAAGAGAAGACAGCTGTCGGCTCGGCCCCGAAGAAGAGCTTGCTTTAATCTTACCCAGAGGGACGCATGTACAAGTGGGCCGTGTAAAAGCCGTCTAAACTCTTGACCTATTATCAAGGGACGAACCAACAGCGAGTGCTAGCTGTTTTGGAGAGGTCTTGAAAAGTGAAACAGAAAACCACAGATTTTACTCCAAACAAAAGCTGGAGTTTTGGCTGAATCTGGACCTCAAAATGCCCTCTAATTCCTTGTTTTATTCATGGCGAGAAGCCTCTTTCAAGAAAGCAGGATAAAGATGAGTAATCCTAAAACCTCTTTGTAATGCTCTCAAGTCTCCAAGATCCACTACTTTAATCCTGAAATACATGTTTTGACTCATGCAAATCCGCATTGTGCTGCAAACCCGGATATGTTGAGCAACTACGAGGCTGAGGAAAACCCTTCTGTCAGCCTGCAGGTCTCTAGAATTAAAAGAGAGGGCAGAATCTTTCAGGAATTCGTTTATTCTGATACGTACACAAATGTTACTGTGTACGTTGCGTTATTTGTATTCTGTATTTAAAGAGGTCGTCAGCTGAAAAGAAAGTGACAGATATTTCAACATATATGCAGAAAAAAAACTAAGTGAACTTTTTAGAATGGTGGTGCTTTAATCTGCTTTTATTGGAGTCAGTGATGAAGCGGAACAAGCTCTTTTGTCTAGTAATGTCACATCATTGTATGCCCTCCCCAGAAGTGACACACTATATACTTGCTCTTAACTGCCCATGATAAACAGAGCAGAGACACTACTAGAGCAATTAGAAAATGGCAAAATCAGCTTCGATGGCCTTGAGCGGTAGAAACCAAGGTCCAGTACCCAAAAAGCAAAACTTTCACAAAAAACTAAATCATTTTGAACTATTCTCAAAGGAACCATAGTTTTGAAATGACCAAAAACTGGATACCTACCTTGGTATATCATTCTTTTAAATATTACAGCAGCTATTATGTGACGCTGATGTGTCGGTTTGTGTAGGTTTATAAAAAAGGAACTTGGTCACTAATAAACTAAATTTTTGCTTTTTGTTTAATATCTACAAGCATGTGTGTAACAAACATGCTAATAATGCGACTACGTTTATATTAATGAAAGGATATTTGTTAGGCTTGAGGTTTCCAGACGTTTTTGCAAATATGCTTGAAATCTAATTGAAAAACTGTGTTACATAAACAGTTCAGAGTTTTATTTGTGTTGCACATTTATGGATTAACGCAGTATTTAAATGGAAAATGGAATAAAAAGCATTTTACGGTCTGGATTTTCACAGGATATGCAAAAAAAATATCCTGAAGAAAAAGAGAAGCAGGAGTCTGAAGTATTATTGGCCTCTCTGATATCTGGAAATAGCCTTCCCTCTACTGCAGGTGTCTCAAACCCAGTTCCTGCAGGGCTGCGGCCCGTGCAGTTTTTTGTTCCAACCTCATTTCAAGAGACACAACAGTAGCTTCAGATAAACCCAGAGGACAGGCTCTACAGGTTATTTTCTACAGTCAGTTCTGTTAAATAAAAAAATTATGTGAATTAACAAACATCAATACTTAAATTTATTTCATTTGTTAATTTATTGCATCAACTACAATAGCCTTCAACAAAGGCATTAAATTGAATTTGTTGAAAACAAGAGATTATTTCTCTCTGGCCTCAATGTGGAAGCAGAAGCTTAATTTTGGGTGAGAAATTGTGTTAAAATTCACATAATTAATTCCAGAATAAAACATAAGACAGGTCAAGATTCCAAACAAAATACACTGTTTACAGCAGAATTTGTATAAATAATACTTTTTCACCGTCTCACTTTTTAAAGTGTATCCCTCCAAATATTGTAGGTCAATGAACAACAGATGTTTAAGATTGCTTTTCTTCTGATCCAGTTCATTTGTTGACCTAAAAAGATGGTGCTCTTAGAAGGGCAAGGATAAAATCCAGGTTGTGACATTCACAGGATTATCCCATTACATCAGTCCGTCTGCAATCTAAGCATCTTAAAAGAAAGTTCCCAGCGGTAAGCAAGCTAACGACATTTAACATTCAAGCCACCACGCAGAAAACAAAGAGCGCGAGTGTGAATGTGCCTGTTCTTCAGTGGCACCATTAATCTCTTCAAGCTTTGCTTTAGTGGGGTTAAACACTACCTCTTCACAGAGTGTCAATTAATGCAGCCTGCATGTCTCTTTAACAAGGCAGCTCAAAAGAGCAGAGCAAAAACTGCAAGGGCACCCGGAAGAGGCCCGACTCTTACTGGAATACCACAGGGAGCTAGAGATATTGACAAAACTAACCGGAGTTAATGGGAGGCCTGCCCAGGGCCGCTGCCACTCCTCCAGGCATCTGTAGCTCTTCCCCAGAGAGCCTTAAATAATCTGAGAGATTGGCAGAGCTGCACTGACCCACACAAAGCCAGAGAAAGGTCATTGCCTCAGACCTCAAAGAGATCAGTGGCACGCGTCTGATTCGTGAGGGAAGAGGATGAAAAGCAAAATAATTCAAGGAAAACGTACTCACATAGACCCACATAAAACACACAAACAATGTACTACACAAACCATAAATAAATTAATAAATAAACTAATCTAAAAACAACATTAATTGCTGATTTATTCAAGTAAACATGCCTTCAAAGTGAACTAATCTCATCTTTCCAAAGTAAAGAAAAAATTATGTTACTAATGTTAATAATATCTATTTAAAATTACTCATTAAAATAAATACTAAATAAACCTAATTTAATTTGCATCATAATGAAGAAAACCTTGCTTAATCAATTTGTTGTGCAAATATCTTAGAATGTACAAACGTGCCAAAGATTTAAATAAAACATCAGTCAATGGTTAAATGATTGTGCTACAATAACAAAAATAAACATTGTTATAAATTCCTACATAAATTTACCTGAAAAATATTAAAAACAAAAAAACAAAAAAAACATATCCCCATACCCCAAAATCTTTGCTAACTGTTGAACAAAACAGATATTAACCCTCCGGTCGTGTTCGCATTCAGCCCCCTACTTTAGTGTTCCCGGTCAAAATTGACCGGTCTGTTTTAACTGCTCTTAAATTAGCACACAAAAAAAATTTCACCACCAATTTTTTTATTAAACATTCTTTAGTTGAGAACAACATTTAAAAGTAGTGTCTAACAACAATTTGTAGATGTAAACATTAAATAACATCAGTGAAAATACAATTGGGCACTGAAAATGAACTACAAAATGAACATATAATACAAAAAATAAATGGAAAACCAAACACCAAACTCAACAGGGTGTGTGTGTGTGTGTGTGTGTGTACGTGAGTGTGTGTGTGTGAGAGAGAGTGTGTGAGTGAGCTGGGGCAGTGTGTATGGGGATGTTTTCTGTATGTTGAATGAATTTACTCTGGATACCCATTCATTTCCTATGACGGTCACTTTTGACCGGGAACACCACAGGTGTAACAATGTTGATTAAAACACTCAAAATTGAATGAAATAGGTGATCATCACTTTTATATGTTCAAGTACACAGTGTGAAGGATATCATAAGGTCTTGAGGTAATCAGATGTAAAACATAATATTTATGAGTATTATAAGTTGTAAAACGGTCAGATTTGACCCGAACACGACAGGAGGGTTAAAAGGAAACATTTCTTGTAGCTCCCTCTAGTGGTTCATCTCCATAGCTTCCAACATCCGAGCATAAAATCAGTCAGAGCTTGTTTATTGATGACTCACCTTAACCAGGACACTTATGTACTTCTTGAGTGCAAGAAGATCATCTCCAGAGATACTGACGTGACCAGAGACCTCAACACGCAGAGAGTAATGAAGCGCTGACTCCAGATCAGACATGTACACACGCGTCCTGGAAGGTCCACAGAAGACTAATAGTGACGCATGCATCTATTTTTAATCATGGTAAGCTTCCAAAGCAAATATAATGAAACGTAAAATGCAACACAGGTTGGTAAATCTATTTAATTGTATTTCTAAAGCTGAAAGCATGTATTGCAACTAACATAGGCAGTATTTAATTTGTAGCCTTCAAATAGTTTAACACATTGTAACCTTGAGCTATAGCAAAAACTCTGATTATTTTACAAGAACTAGATATTTTAAAAGCAGTTGCGACTGTTTTCTAATAGAATTAAATAAAAAAAATAAGTAAAAATAAAATGTACTTAAAGTTATTATCATTTTACGTCACACATTTTTATTCCGAATAAAAAAATTACATTTCTAAAGAAAACAAATACCAATTAATTTGTTAAGCACACAAAACCTTTTTCCCACAACAAACCTCTACTTAAATAATGCATTTATAAAAAAATACATACAATCTAAAGGCAAAAACCTTTTCCATTTTTGTGCATTACATTACATACTTGTTAAACGTCCTCCATTCCAGTAGAGCAGAGTTGTTGAGGAGATCAGTGATGGGAGTCTGGGGCTTTCCTATACGCACTACACCTGGCAACCTCTGGAGGGCGTACGAGTAGAAGGTACGCGCTTCACTGAGCCTGAGCGAAGAGGAGACGCAAGAACAAGGTCACCACACCACTAAAGTCCCTCTCAGGTTAAAGTGACTCAAACACAGAATGACGAGGATTTTTCATGATGAAATTCATGAAAATTTTTACCTCTTACAAATACCAGCAATCTACTACAACACTATTAGCTAATCACAACAAACTCCTTTTAAATGTATGCTCAAAAACCTTGTACTATCGGATAAACATAACAAATATTACAACTTTTGCCTCTTTATATTACAAATGAATACTAAGTGAGTTTTATAAATGATACTTGAGAGTCTGTGACAAATAGGAATTATATGAAAATTATTATTAACAGATATATGTCATTTCTCTACATGAACTAGTTTGTTTAGTTCCTTACAAAAGTTGGTGTCCTCGTGTTGACCCCTATTTCAGCAACAGAATATATATATTGAGACATTTAGGTACAACAACATTAAAAATGTTGATTTTAAATAATGAACACAACGAACAAAAAAAGAGAAGTATTCTGTTTTTTTTTTTTGAAGATAACAGTCCTATCTCCTATAAAACATGCAAATGTTATTTAAACAGAATACAAAAGTATGTAGTTGTTTTAACACTTAAAAAGAATAATTTAATAATAAAACGGCAGCTATTCAATAATAAACCCCCTTAAAAAATAAAAAAATTACAATCATTCTGCTTCAAAGTAAATTCAATCAATCAAAATTGTATTTATTGTGCAAAAATGCATCAGGATTGAACCCTAAACAACTTTTCCTAAGCTAAATGACATTTGTATCTAAAAAAAAAAACAGTCTGGCAGCAGCCATGCAGTCTTAGGTGCACATGCGCAGTCATACACAGTCTATCTGTTATTACGTAAACATTCAATGACCGCTAAGTAATTGTGGTATCACGAAAGTAATTTTTATTCACGAAAATTAGCTGTTAGAATTTGATTGAACGGTAAACTCCGGAGACTTATGTTTTGTCATGTTAATGACATTTTACCATGTTACATGGTTTCGGACAGGACACAGTTTTTAGTTTGTAAACAACTTCCTGGTTTATCTCCGCTCGAGACTGCATGCAGGGTAGTGTATGAGTAACAGTGTGCATGCGCCTCCTAAGCTGCATGTCTGCAGCCAGACCAAGAAAAAGCCCCATCTCACCTGAACACCCAAAACTGTACCGTGAATCTTCCTTAAGATTTTTTAAATGTATAATATAAAAACTAAACATTCAGGCACATTAATTGAGTCTCCAAGAATGTGCTTAATGTCTGCTTTCCAACTTGACATATAACCAGTTTGTCAGCCACATCCATTTCTCTCTCCTCCTCCTCCACAGCTAAGCAGATGGTGGGTGTGGTTTGCTGATGAGATGTCATTACTGATCGTTACCCTCTGTGCTAACCCCGGCGATCACACAATGAACACCACTGTGCGTTCCTGACTCTCCTGCACTGGCAGCAAACCCAAGCTTCAATCAAGAGATGGAAGGATGTCTGGGGTCCCCAGGGTCTGCCGGCACGCTTCCTCCAGCACAGAGACCTGGAGATGCTGCAGATAGTGTTTATGTTTTTGTGCCT
This sequence comes from Danionella dracula, assembly GCA_900490495.1. Classification (NCBI taxonomy): domain Eukaryota; kingdom Metazoa; phylum Chordata; class Actinopteri; order Cypriniformes; family Danionidae; genus Danionella; species Danionella dracula. Next base: position 2,030,789 of record UELW01000089.1, read on the forward strand.
AGTACACGAGATCAATCACGCATTCAGACCTGACGGAGCGCCATCTGTTGCTCTGCAGAGCTGGGACGTTTTGGCAGGTGAAAGTGAAATAAAACACTATTGTTTCAGAGTGGAAGATTAAAACCCGCATAAACAAACACAAGCTCACCCTCTGCATGCTTCACATCCATGCCAAGATATTTTTCACAAATAAGCATAACAAAGCGGATTTATACGCCAGGTTTGAATGATTATGCAAGCTCTGTGATCTTGAATAATTGCATGGATTCAAATTCTGTTGATTCATTAACCAAGCCAGATGTTGCAGGACTCTCATTGGCTACTGATCATAAAACTAAGAAACCTAAATCTTAACTGGGCTTCACACTGAATGGCAATCAAGTCAAAAAATGGATGGCCACTTGACCATCTTAAAGTCGCCTCACTCAAAATACAAGTTCCGCTCGACTTGCTGGGGGGTGAAACTTCTCGCAGAGATGAAAGCAAAAAATAATGTCTGACTCAATGCGAGATATAAGAGCGTTTTTATTCTTTATTTAAGTAACTTTGAAAAGCTGATAAAGGTGTTGACATGGTCGGGCTTGTTATACCAGAGCCGCACAGCGTAGTGAGATTATTTGAATTGAGCAGTAAATTTACCAGGTTCTCTGACTTCCTCACTCACAGCCTTCTAAGCTAGATCTTTAAAAAAAAAATATATACTGTATGTCTGCACACAACAAGCTTGTCCTCCATGTTCTTTTTGATTTTCCCTCTCAAAAAACAAACAAAAAAAAAACACATCCCCACAAGAAAGAGCTCCTGATTAGTAGACGAGGCGTAAACGTCAAAGTTAACATTCTTTAACTTGGGCTAGCACTCCAAAGACTAGCACGCCATGCCACTCTCCTCACTCACGCCACGCCTGCCAATTGGTGTGAGATCATGAGACAGATTTAACATGTAAACCCCTCGCGCCTCCTGCATTCACTGTCATAAGGTTTAATTGGGCATTTCTTCTTCTTCTGAGTAAGGCACTTGATCAAGACAAGGCGTTTATTGGAAGCTGTGATGTTCTAGTTATCGCGGCAGAGTAAAACACTATCTAGTTGCAGGAAGTAACACTTTCTAACACTATCTATTGCAGGAAAGCAGGGACAATAAGCTACAATATGTTACTTTAGACACACAATTACACACGTATGCTATTTCTATCTCATCGTGTTCATTCCACTGGCAATCCTTTAAGAAATGAATGTAAGATACAATAACATAACTAAGTAGCAAGCATACCATATGCAACAGAATAAACCAGAATTTAGCAAGGTCCGGGAAAGCTTTTTGGTATGTTTTTTGCTTCTATGTTTGTGACCCCTGGTCTGTTTCTTAAGGACATAACATGTGAAGTAAGAGTACTGACAATGGGAGTTTACTACTAAATAAAACACTGTATTCTAATGACATGAACACATAATGGGGTTATCACCAATTAACCTTAAAGGAATACTCCACCCCAAAGATTAAAATGTCCATAGTCATTAATCGGGTCGTTGCAGACCTGTTGTGGCTTAATTCCTCCTTTAAACATATTTTGAGAAATTTTGGAAATACAGAAGGCTTGTGACTGGCCCCATTAACAGTCATGTCACACAGATTCCATCTGCCGTTGGGGGTTAGATATGAATTTAATACCACAGTATGGACACTTTCTGATTGCAAAAGAAACAATATAAAGACTTAAATACACAATATCAGCGTGTGTCTAGCAGGTTTAAACCATGAGCAGCACAAGATGGAGTGTTGCTTCATGTCTGCTGAATTTTTATCACTTAGAACTATAAAAATGTATAACCTTGTAATCAATAGAATCAATAGATTTTTTTAGAGACAATAAGAACAGTGACCCTCTGATCAAACATTTATACTGTTCTAACACAACTTGCTTCTCTGAATGTAAATAAGGGATTGTCTGAATACAGAATAAGTTAACAAATGAATTTCTAACCCCATGTTTATGACCTCTATATTCGCGTAAACAACTGATCCCACGATGGTTCACAGTTACCAACTATCATCCAGACTTTTATTATTGCCTGACACCTATGTGATTGGCCACTGGAACTGCAACGTATCGTTTAGGTAGAAAGGCTAGTTTCACACATTTATGGGTGGAATCTGAGTTGCAAGAAACAGTATCTTCCACATGACACAACTCAAAACGATGAACAGATTTAAAGCACTCCCTAAATCCTGCATCCGGAATACTATATGAAGGTAAGCAGGAGGCACTCACACGTTCAATCGGGAGAAATTTCCAGATGAGTTGTACAAGTAACACGAAGGAAAATCAGCCACACCAAACCTGGACACCAGACTCGTCTCTGTGTCCAACACCCTACGCACAGAGATGTTCTCATACTGCAACAGATCCAGTGTCACCTGTAGAACAGAAGATCTGTCTGTGCTTCCTTCATGCAAACATTCATTTTCAATGCGGGGGTAATTTGTCTTCAAAGTGTTCATTGTGTAAAATGATCTCACCTCTCTCCCTACGTAGGACTTTTTACTCTCAAACACAAGCGCGAGGTACTTCACATTGTATGTCTGAAAGAAGTTTTCGACCTCCGCCTCGCTGGGGAGAGAAAAATCAGGTTTTTGACAGTGTTCAAATTCTAGAGAGCTTTGCAGAAGCCAGAGCCCATTGTAAGCCTTGAAGAAGCTTCATTTTATCTACTACAGCACAGTCTTGGTGTCAATGTGCTCTTAGCATGACTCGAAAGTATGCGCTCTTGTTTTTAGCTGAGTAATTAATTTCAAGTCTGAAAGAAGTTTTGGAAGTCAGTCTCGCAGAAAGTTAAGCACCAACAAGCTCGTTTAGATTACATAACAGTTAAAATCAACAAAAAAACGAAAGAAAATGACACTATCGCTAATTATATCGTTTGGGAGTAGGAAAGGCAGGATTTTCAAACCTAGCGGTCTCTAAAGGTGGGCAAGCAGGTGGCCAAGCCTCATTGTGCTTCTCCAAATTATCTATAATGAAGCGCCGAAGGCCTTTCACATCTCTTGGGAAACCTGTATGAAAAAAACAAAACAATTTTTTTTGAGGTTTTGAACTGAAAAAGAACGAAAACAATAAATCTTTAAGGAATATTTAATTATATCCTTATGGAAGATATAATATTTTTACATGTACAGTAGAGGTTTATTTAAATAAAAACTATGATTTGTATATTGTGTAACATTGTTTTAAACTTAAAACAAAATCCCAAGTACCTATAGGCCTGTATAACTGCTTCATGTCATTTGTTAACACGTGATAAGGAAGAGTGTATATTATATTTATTTCAAAATAATTATTTTTTTTAGATTGCAATTCAAGTTCTGTTTATCTTTCACATAATACCAATAGAGTAAATAAATTCATTGTTTTTCATTTTTTATCATTAAGAACAGATTATTTATTTTGTTTCACATTATGTGTTTTTGGATCACCGAGTTGATTTATTAAAAAAAATCTTTATTAAGATACAAGACATGTTATTTTCCTTCCTTTTTCCCGTGTGTGGTAAAAGGGAACATTAGGTTCTGTACTTTCTTAACTGTGTCTTCATCATGTAAAAAATACTTCAAACTTTCTCCAAAGTGACCAACGAAGTCAACTTGAACACAAACTAAAAGTAAACACCAGGATCTCTTAAATAGAAGTTATATTTAATCCATCCCTACATCACTGCAATTGAGAAAAAAAACTCATTTTGAATAGTGTTCTTATGTGTACAGAAAGTGAAGTTTAATTTGTACCTTTGAGCTCCTGTCCTCTGGATTCACTGCTCGTAAAAGCGGGAAAGAACTGAGGAAGATACAGAGAAGAGGATTGGTGACTGCCATCAGGTGAAAGCCTAAAAAAAAAACCTTGCTGACAGCTTTAGTCAACAGCTCTTCTTATTAACTTTTAAAAATGTCTTCATAGCACTGGAAAGATTTTAATCATTCCCAAGAGAAAGAGGAACACAAAACTCTGAAAAACAAATCATGAACCTAAAAGGAACACAACGTTGTGGTTTGGGATGTTTGTCTAAAGAAAACTGATGAAGGATACAAATTTAGGGAATGAAAAGAGCTGTGTGTGTGTCTCTGTGTGTGCGTGTGTGTGGGTGTGCGCGTGTGTGTGTTTGCGTGCGTGCGTGTGTGTGTGTGTGTGTGTGTGTGTGTGTGTGTGTGTGTGTGTGTGTGTGTGTGTGTGTGTGTAGAGTAGACAGAGAACTGACACAGATTCAGTTACATCCATCCTTCCACCTGGCTTCAGTAAAGCCAATACACACTGTGATGACCGAACAAAGAACAGTTATTCATGAATAAAATCAACTCATCTGTCTTGAAAACCCAAGAATTGAACCCCACCGCTTCCAGGAATAGACCTACCTTGTTACAAACTTCAGGCAAGCATTTGACTGTTCAACTGCTCTTGTATATCCATTAATTATTTCTTTATGCATCATATCACCATTAAACCACTTTGCTCTTCTTTTTACACTAGAATAGCCATAACAACTTAGTCTGCAAATAATCTTATCATATTGCCTTCAATAAAGCTGCATTTATTTCCAAAGCAAATAATAAAACCATAAAACTTCAGATCAAATGACAATTTCTAATGGGCTATCACAATTCTTATATTTGTCTTTCAAACCTTGAAACCTCCATCTAATATGAAAAATGGGTACTGTGAAGTACTGTGGAGCTTCTTCTTCGTAAGAGTAGTCTTAAATCATATTTAAGATCAACAACTTAACACTATAACTAACAGGAACTAAAATCAAACGTGAACATTTTTTAAAACTCAAGTAATCCTAGATCTGGTGACACACTAAAGGGGGCCTGGGGGCCTCTGCGAGCTCAGCCGTATCCTCTCGGCCCCAGATCACTTCCTCTTGCAGTTTCCCGAGCCAGAGGTGAACTGGTCCCCTGGCTGAGGTAGGCCTCTCCAAAGAAGTTTTTTCTCCAAAGTTTTCGACTTTTTCCATGTCTTCCAAACCAAACACCAAAGACTTTTTTTTCCCCTGTAAGGCTCGGTCAATATCTCTAAAACCTAAACTAAAACTTAATCAATAGCAGCAATCATTTTACCTGTGAAGCTTTATAACTAAATTTAATTTAACTTAAAGAAATTCAGACTTTCCCAACAAACATTTCAGTAAAAAGATAAACAAATACACTCTGTGTGAAGGCATACCTTTTGAGTAAAAAATAAATAAAAACAAGTTAAATGTTCATGGATATGAATTTAATAAAAGTTTTAAATCACTGTGAGGTATAGCAGTCTTAGACTTTTTCAGTTTGCAAAACTGCTCAGCTTTATAATTAAACTGAGACAAGCTACTTGTTCTGTTCGATAAGATGTATAATTATTATAACAACAAAAATCATAAACAAACAACCTATGACATAACATAGCACCCTACCTTCAATGACGGGTAACCGGTGATGCCAAAATTTGTGCAAACTTTTCTGTTGCTTTCATCCGCACAATCAATAGCAGCTAGATCCACAGCAGGCTTCCATTCTACGAGAGCAACAAAACAGAATAAAAAAATCACAAAGCTCAATCACTGCACAAACAAGTATTTATGAAAATGTAAAAAGGTAGCAGCAAAACAAAAAAATTATTCTGATTCGTTTAAAGACATCATTGACACTATACTGTAAAAACAGTATTTTTTTACCCTATTAAAAGTACCCTTACTTTAGAGAAAACGACTAAAAGTACAATAGTTACCTGTCAAAAATATACTCAAGTAAAAGTAGATCATGCAAAATCTGCTCAGTGTGTGTACATGAGCACTGAGCGACATTTTACCACACAGTTTTTTTTTTTCACGCAGCTCAGAGTCATCTCGATCTGTCTTGGTTATTCTAACAATTTTCTGATCCGTTTAAATGTAATGACGGTTAATGGAAAACCGGTAGCCGTTTACCATGCGGTTATTAATTATTATTTATTTTACTTTTTTAAAACTATAATAGATATTAAACAATAAAACCGTGTCAGCCAAGACTTGTGTGAAAGCAGATCAAGGAGTGAGATACGAGCTAAACTTAGCACAAGTTTGATGTCCAGTTTTTTATATAACTGCCAGTTTTGTCAACTTTGTTGTAATCACAACATTTTAAGCAGAATATCCATCTATCCTAAACAAGGAGGCTGAAAGGGTTTTTGTACATTATGTTGCATGTTCTCAGGATTTGAGGGGTGCAATTTTATCCCACATTTTTTATGAATATTTTTTTCCTCAGGCAAAAAAAAATCTTTAAAAATAAATAAATAAACAAATAAAAATAAATCGCAAGAACAAATTCACATTTCAAAAATAAAAACCCTACTCAAGAATGTAATTCTCTACTTTCCACCTCTGCCAAAGACCTTCCACAAAAAGGGATTTCCCCATTTCTAAAGAGTTTGTTGATGACTGTTAAGCTTGATCTTCAAAAAAATTATAAACTAGAGCAGCAGAAATATAGACATGGATTGATCTTGTTACAAAGCACAGCCAATACATTCCTTAGATATGTAGCTCACAAATATTCTTGATTCTTGCTTGCTTGACAACTGGCAGAAGGATCAGAACACTACAGAAGGAGAATTGCTGTCAGCAATATAATTAGCACTGACACAGAGATAAATATTGCCTGCTCAAGCTCAACACACCTTTGAGTTTTATTCTCAGTCCAGGTTATTTGGACCGAGAATGCTTTGATATTAGTTCTGTGAGTAAAAATGCTAGAGCTATTTTAAACTAAACAAATAGTTTGACTGTGACAGTTTGGATCTTTGACGCAACGCAGCATAAAAGTTTGACTAAGAATTGGCTTAAGCATCCTTAAATACATCTTTAATATATCCTAAATGCATTCACAATGCATTTAAGCATTGCTCAAAAAATGTCCAGAAAGGTTCTAGAGGAACACATCACCAGTAAAACTTGTGCCAGGTGTGTCCCTTCCAGCTGACTGCTAACTTTCTACTGTGCCAAATTTTCCAACAAAAATAGTTGAGATTTTATTTATTTAATTTGGCTTAATTGCTCTTCATTAACGTATCTGCTAATCTCAGCAAAGCTTTGGGAACAAAAATTGGGCCAAATCCAACAATTGTGCTTGAACCTATCATTACATTATATTAAATAGGTGATGCGTTCTTTGAATGTTATTGTTTACTAGATAATTTGCAGCGGTAGTTTTAATATATTTAGATGGAATCATACTAATAACACAACTTCGAAACGAATTCAAAGACTGGCCCTGTACAATTTCAAACTGTATTTTGTTCCTAAATCAGGTAAGGATATCGACAGAGAGGTATTTGTAATTAAGAAAAGTAAAATATCACAGAGACGCTCCGGATGAAACAGGTTCCCAAGGTAAAAAACATTGAAACGGAAGTGCCGCTGTTTAGGACGCCTCACCTCGCACACAGCTGTTGACAATTAATATCGGCGCGAACTTGAAGTATGCGTGTACTAACCTTTAATATCTCTTGCGAGACTTTTCCACGTAGGTGAAAACGCGACGCAGTGTCCACACCAGGTCGCGTAAAACTCCACGAGAAGAGCTGCGGTGTTATTAAACAGAACCGAGTCCACATTCTCCGGAGATAAAACTAGAACCTGGTCCGAAGCCGTATACAGCCCCGGTTCAGCGAATAACGGACAGATAGTGAAGCACGAAATAAAAGCGCACAGGGAAAGGTTTAAGGGGTTTAGTTTAGTTTTTGTTGTGTAACAAGACGTGGCAGAGCAGCCCCTCCGCGCCATCTTCCCCCCACTTCAGCTCAAAGCAGACACAACTCTTGTAGAAAGTGATGGAAAGTTCACAGAGAAGGGTGCACAGTCCAGCTCCCTCCCACCTCACTCGATTCCGCTCGGAGAGGTGCGAGACAGCGTCACGCGTGGGTGCTTGAACGTGTGCGTGCTGCTGTAGTCTCAGGATTAATACACTGTTTAGAAGTACACCGAATAACTGTGGATATAACAGCAAAAACTTCTTATTTTACAGCCATCGTTCCAAGCTCCAACAAAATCCAACTCTTTATCTTTCTATCTGTAAGAACATAATAGTTTCTTTTAAAGCCACAGCATTTATGCTTTCCATACATCCACTACATACAAATGCATCAAATTCACAGTACAGTTCATTTATTTCTGTTTTTCATGAATCCCACCTTACACTGTAAACCCTGGTAAATTAAGCTTACAAAAAAAAGACAATAGTTGTACGCATTTTTTTAAGTTTTCATTTTAAGTATGCAACAATACCAGGTTTTTGTATCAGATATTGTACTTAAAATAACTTATTTGCTTTAACTGTAAATACAGACTAACCAAACTTGTTTATTTTGATGCCAACTAATTTAATCTAAACTAGTATATTGCTCGAAGTTTCAGTCAATAAATGAAAGTGGGCCATGGCCAAAGCTTTTCATAAATATCAATAGTAGAAAAAGGGACAAAACTGAGTCTAAATACTTGCTTGTAAGTGTTACACTCTCTAAGCAGACCTGCTTTCACATCAAGCTTTTTAATCATTACACACTTATCTAATTCAATAATGTGAGTTATTTTCCTCACGCCTCACTCTCAACAAATGTGAGAAACCTCACCAGAAACAAAAAAGCACCATAATGAACGGTGAGACATCGGAAACACATTTTATAACTCTGCATTAACTATTTACATTGAGAATTCACCACAAACAGCTTCTTAACGAGGACTTGCCGTTTATCCACAATGCATCACAATCTTGTGGAAACTTACCATATTTTAATTTTGCTTAACTTAAAAGAGCTATGTTGCATAGCTTAAAACCGAAACATTGCTCAGCTTACTTGAAAAAAATGTATTTTCACAAACTCATAAATATCAAAGAGATCTAACAACTCAACAATGTTAATTCATTTGTTTATTGAAACGTTTTAAGTTAATCTAAATTAAATTGATTAGTTCAACATTTGGGTTTACAGTGTATATCGATTTTTAGTGAGACCCTTTTAATATTGGCTTTGTGTTTTTTAAGGTCTCTTCCTGTACATCTCGTCCCAACATCTTCTCAGTTATATTCCACCACGAGCTCAGCCTCAGAGAGCTGTCTACGTTTTGAGAGGAATAGATGGTTTATCCTAACATGTCCTCCATCTTTGTAGCACTTGATCTCTTCTAAAACCTAAGGATGTGACTTGTTTCTATCACCAGAAACTTATAAAGCAGTTATGCCTTTTAGCTTTTTATGTTCTTTCTGAATGATTTACCATCCCAGTTAGAAGTAAGAATGCTGTTTTCTATCGGTCCATTTTCTACCACATTGAATTCTGACTGCAATTGAACAGTTTATTTTGACTTGTATTTTTATTCATAATACTTCAACAACCTTCTCTTCCAAACCAGATTCTTGTAAGTAATTATGAGTTCATGCAGATTTTAGCTAGGCAGCATGTCTGTGAATTTGTTAGAAGCTACTTATGCAGGATACTCAAATATTGACAATGGAAACGAGCCTCTAGTGCAAAGTTGAGGGTAAGTTCCACCCACACAAACTAGAGCAGGTAATAGCTTCAAGGTTCGAGTAAAACTGAGCTAAAACAAATGATAATTTAACTTTAAATGTGATGACTATTTAAATCCGTATTGTACGTTAATGATCTATAGTTGAACTGTATCAAACAAAAAGTGCTGAGTATCCATTTAAGATTGTGATCCAGAAGCTGTTCTAAGAAAAAATTCCACAATGAAAGAGCTGAGAAATTCAGAGAACTTTATTTACATTTTCCAAAGGATCAGCGAAGTTAACAAATATATTTATAATATGTACATGAAATCAAAAGGAAACGTGACAGTTTCACATCGGTTTCCCTCTCACAGGAGGTAAAGGCATTGATATTTGCTAGGAAACATCAATCTACAGTCTTCAAGTGCAGCTTAAAGTACATCCTCATACATATGTACATTTCCTGGATGCAAAACCTAGAGATTTAAAAGTAGAAACTTTTTCAACCCATTTGTACCAATAAACATTAATACCCGACCCAAAGGCAGATGTGTTCTGCCTGGTTTACTTTCAATTTATTAGACAGATAGCCTACGAGTATTATTGTCAGAATGAGGTAGAGATGTAGAGAGTAGACATGATATCAGACACTTGCTGCATAGATGAAGATTTAAAACAAATCTCTAGATCTAAACTCTCAGTAATGCTAAGACAGACTCTTGAAGTACAGCCTCATGCTAGCCCCTGCTATGCAGTGCTGTTTCCGCAGATTTCACAGTATTTTAGAAAGTAAACCATTTGGAAGACTGGTACACAACTAGTTGTTCGCTTTAACAAAGCAAACAAACACATCCTTGTGCTGCTAGTTAGAGTCTAACATTGCTGGTTCTCTTTTTTTAAGCAATAAACAGGGTAAGGCAGAAATATTTGTTTACAATATTGAGAAAATATGAAGAGAAGTGGATAAAGCCAACAAAAAAAAAATGGATTGTTCAAATACGAAGGAAGTTTAATGGAGGCACTTAAAATGAATGAGATAAAAGGCAAACGTTAAGGCTAGAAGCCAGCATGCCAGTGTTTAGCAGTTAGCATTCTGGTTAAACGGAGCCTTTTGGCATCATGTAATAAAACATTGTATGAATGAGTTTTTCATATCTTTTGCATTCATCATCATCTTCCTTTACATTGTATTACCATTCAAATTGTACATAGGTTGTGCTTAGATCTACAATTAATCATGTCGATGGTAAAATAATCTATTTTCTTTTTATATATTTGTTTAATAAGTTAATTGAATCAAGTAAAAATTATGATACAATTAAACAGGACTGTACGTCTTGTTTGAGCTGACCCATTTGATTTTTAATCAAGATTTGAGCCAGTTCTAGCAGCAACCATTAACAGACTCAGAGTGGGAATCTGAACCTCGGCTACAGTTAACACTGGACTTCCAAGAGCTGAGCTCATCAGATTCTCCATGAGAAGTTAGCACAGTAGTGAGGTGAAGCTTTGTGGACCGCACAAGCAGACGGAAAGATTCCCAGAGTCCTTTCAATCCCAATGTGACTTCATGTTTAACTGAAGCCCCCTAAAACGTTTCTCTGTGCAGATCCGACTCTCATCTGAGGCTTCCTATGAGTTTTTTGTCCTGGATTTGAGTCAGCACGTCCACTGTGTCTTTAAGCAAGGCGTCAAAAATCCCGTCAGCTAGCTGCATCTTTACAAAAAGTTCATCCTCATCATAGTTAACCCACTGGGATTCCTCCGCATGCAGCTCTTGGACCTAAAAGAGGAAGAGTCATTAGAAAAATACTCGCAGAATCAGCTTCTCTTGTCAGTACCAAAAAAAACGTGAACCATCAGCAGGAGCAAAGTCAAAACAGGAGTTAGTTTAGGGTGAGTCATATTGAATTGTCTAGGATAATTCAGGTACATTTATTAATCTGATTTAAAACATTACTCTGATGTGTTGAAGTGACGACATCACGCGGTTACGTACAGCTAGACTGCTCATGTACTTAATACCCTCAAGTCAAAAGATCACGCTAAACAGTGATGGAAAGCAAGCTCGGCTTTAGGAAGTTCAGAGGAAGAGTTAAATTCCAAAACGGAGTGATTTAATTGTTGTGTACAAAAGAACAGATACAGAACACTCACGGGAAAATAACTCAAATTCAATTAAAAGAAACAAATGTGTAACTACAGATAGTGGGGCAAACATCATCAAAGATGTTTCACTGAATTACTGAATGAAAGCATGACGCTTCGGGAACATTCACGCTGCCATGGAAGAGTTTATATTATATTAATCTATTAGTTTGTGATCACATGCTTGTATATTTATGATTAGATAAAACTAGGACTGTAACCAAGCACTAACAATATGAACAGGCATGCGGGCTGTGCCGCTAAGCATTGTGTGTAATGTAGTACTTCTGGGTACTGATGTATCGGAGAACATCCCTGCTAAACTACAAAAATAAAAGTTTGAAACATTGACACCTAATATGACAGTAGCAGTATTATTAGTTATTTTTTGCATAAATCCTAATCACACTGATCGAAAAATAGAACATTCACCTTAAGAAGATAATATTGACATTTAACTAAATATCTGAAGGGAATTGTTTTTTAATTCTGTGACAATAATCTGTTCTATAGAAGGTGTAACGTGTGTGAATGTTTTATGTTTGTGAAATTGTTCAAATATTTTTATGGATAATATTGTCACCCAATATACGGTTTCATATCAGTATCGTCAAACTTCACCTAAAATATTGTCATATTATTTACTGTTTTTATTTGAGCATTATTTACTCCCCTACTCTAGTAGCATGTTAGTTTTGGTGATCTCAAATGTCAACCCTGACTTTAGAAATACATTACACTTTAGAAACACTACTTACTAGAATGTGATCCACTCGGTCTCGCTTTTTTCTTCCAAACTTGATCATCTTCTGCCAGTCTGTTTTCTGGTTCTGCTCTTTCTTAAGACCACACAACTTTAATACCTCAGTGGTGACAAAGTCCTTGATACAGAGAGAAAACATCCAAATATGAACAATATTTTTTTTCCATTGCCAAAACCCAACAATTCAGATTTTTAACAAAATATAAAAATGTGCAAAAAATTATAGTATAAGGTGAGGCTTGAAGTTTGAATAACAGTGGAGAAGAAAACGCTTTAAAGTTACTACTTTGTAGGTGCACATAGACAAAAGAGTTTTGAAGGTGCCATAACACGAGAAACCAAAAAGTTAAATATCTTTTCCCCTTTGTTACTGGATTAGATAGTTGCATAACATCTGAGTAATAATTATAAAGCTTGTTTTTCTTTTTCTTTAATCAAACCTATTAAAACAGGTAATGAAGATAAAAGAGAATCAAGCCAAGAATAGCACCTTGTGGGACCCAGAAGGACAGAGGAACAGTAGATGATGTACGGTCATTGATTGTGACATTTAAATGCCTTTCAGGACAGTTTCCAGACTACTTTTGCCTTGAATACATTTTAATTATGGCATTCTTAATGAATTACTTTTAAAAAATGTCAGTCGGGTAATTTATTGTAAAATTTGATTATTTAAAATGCTTTTTAATTCTATTGTTCATAAAAACTGGTTTCATACCTTGACTACTGTGAAGTTATTGGGGCATTTCACCCGATGGAAGTGGGTTGAGTAACGGCGTCTTGGCTTCTTCCACTGTGGTAGATCAACTTTTGGATCTTCTGCATAGATGTCTTGAATGACCTCCCATGATAAATCAAAGATGACCTGTAATTAACAAAGAAAAATACAAGTTAAAAGTTTTTAAAAGTTAGGGGAAAAAAACCCCATCATCCTCCAAAAAGCTTACCAGTTTGTAACTGTGCTGGCACTGAACCTCAAGGTCACCAACTTTGGCTTCGACTTCCAGGAAACTCTTAGATGGTTGAGGTTTAGCTACCCCATTCAAACTAGGCCTTCCCTGACCCAATTTGCAGCAGCTCCAGATCTCCTGAAAAGCAGCGTTAACCAGTGTCTCGACTTCCTGAATGGTGTGAGGAACAATCATGGCAGGCTCCTCAGTTTGCTTCATCTGAACAGGAAGTTCAGGCCTGGGTGGTGTTTTGACATGTTCCCCTGAACCTAAACCCGGGGAGCCAGAAATGACATCTTGCTCAAGTTGTTGTTTGTGCTTCTGCTGCCGTTTCCGTGAACTGAGACCAAAGTCCTCATCAAACCAGTCTTGTTCATCACCAAGAACATCGAATAGTTCACGGCTCAGCTCAAGCTCTGCAAGACGTTTTGCTAACTCTTCCTGGCCACTTGTACCCAGGATAGGGCTCTCCTGTTGAAAAGGCATAGCAGAAATTCATCAAAATGACCTTCATAGATAAACACAATTCTGGTTTAACTTTGAACTGACTATTTGAACACAAAACAAGTCTAAAAAGTTCCAAGGTAACATCAGTCCATGGTTGTCGGTCAATACACCTGGAAATGTCAACTTAAGGTTTGCGTAGCAATGTTATCAGCTTGCCAAGTAAATCATTGACCGGTTTTCAATACAAAACATCAAACGCCTATCAGTTTTTAAATTTAATCTAGTCAATTCAAAGAATGCAGAAACTTACAGGTCTGTTACAATGCTCTGGAGATGAAAGCTCCTCCTGCTCATCGTCAAAAAAGGAGTGGACTTTCCCTGGTTTAGTTTTAGATGCTATCTTGCGCTGAGGCTTGATGTTGTTGCTTCCTAGTCCATCATCTTCATTGATTAAATCTCTCTTCTCATTATGAGCAGCAGACAACTTTTCCTCTTTGACTTTTTTTATCTTTTGAAACTGCCTGACAGCATCACTCAAGAAGTCTTCCACAAGTTTATCAGCAATAGTTGACAAATCTCTTTTGTTGCTCAAGTCCTCTTTAAAATCTTCATGGTTGTCTTCCATTGATTTCGGAAGACAGCCAACTCTATACTTCTCATCCGCAATTAGAAAGTCCAAAATGACTGCGGTTGATTCCTGCTGTTTGTTTCTTTTGGTCAGATTATTGAGAGCATTTTCAACAGACGTTCCCTCAATTTTGAGAACGTTGTCCCCGTTTCTGCAGTCAGGCTGTGCGTGTAGACTGTTGTTGCAGTCATTAACGATATTGCATTCAATATCATTCAAATTCAGATTAACATGAGATTTAACAGAGGTGCTTTGCTCAGTGGAATTCTGTTTGATGTTGAAATCCAGCTCCTTGCCTTGCTCATTCAAAGATTGGGGATGCACATTTAGGTTCGTCTTGTTTTGATTCCTTTTATCTGACTCCTTCTCAGAGGCTTTGTTTCTTCTATTTGACTGGTCATCCAATGAAGAGTCTTCATCCTCTGTGTCCACACTAGCCTCAAACTTTTCTAGAAGATGGGAGATCTTGTCTGGTGGTGCAAATATTCCATGTTTTTCCCTACACTCAAAGTATCCAACCCCATCATATGTTCCATTGTTACTTCCTTCAGGGCTGTCCAGTTCCACTCCGGCCCAGAATCCATGGGCAAATTTAGTTTGTCCCTTGAATCGTAGAGTCCCTGGTTGAATGTTAGTAACCAGAACACGGTCTCCTATACAGAAAGTTGGCAACTCATCCTTAATTGGCATTTGTAGGTGCGGTACAGTATGTTTGGAATCTTTTCCAAGATTAACAAAGTCTATTATATGTGTCTCAGTTTGGAAGCTGCCATTGATGCTTCCAGACCGAGCACTGAGTTCTTCTTCAATTTCTTCTTCACAACTATCTATTGGAGTCCTAAAAGAGGCTTCCTTGATCTCTGTAGCAGAAGGTGATGCTGGTTTTGTATCATGTTGATCCTCTTTGAATGACGATGCAACAGAGGAGTCAAAATCTTCATTATAGGCATCACCTGACAAGTTTTTAATTTCTGGAGATTCCTTCCTCTTGGACAATAAGAAGTCAGGAGTGAAAGAACGATCAGTAATAGAAGGTAGCTTTACAACTGAAGGGTCTTCGGATTTCTGTGCTGGACTGTCACTGAAGTGATCATCTCCAGGTTCTGTAGAATCTTGAAATGTTGGTTTGTTATGCTCATCCTTCACTGTAACTCTTTCCTCTTCAAGTTTCACATCCTTAAGTGTGGGCATGTCTAGTCCAAGGTCTAATTTAAGCAGAGGATGAGAGTGCTGGTCATCCTCGGAACCTTCAGATTTTGCATATTCCAGCTCTTCCATAACACCCGAAAAGTGACTAGATCTCAAGCTTTCATCTCCTGAAAGTATGTCATCGTCTTCTGGCAAAGCAGAATGGTCTTTGTCAAAGTGGCTTGGATATTCTTGACTATGGAAGCTCCTCAAACCATCCATGTGCTCTGGACTTCCCATTATCGGGGTTGGAGTGACAGTAGGAGGATCTTCATCTGAGGAAATTTCATCATGCTCTGATGAACACTTAAGAAGTTCTGATGGTGTGACCTCATCTAAAACACAACCAGATAAAAGACAGAATGATTGCACTGTGTTCACTTCCTTAACACACTAAATAAAGGTTTGCAAGTGTCGTACCTTTTCCTCCTGAAGTATCTAAAGGAAAAGCCTCTGCTTTGTCAGACTCTGTGACAATCTTCCAGTTCTTGCTAGTTTCAGGCCTGTAATGGTACAATTTAAAGATCACATTAATTGAGCGACACTAATAAAAACTAAAAATTACATAAAAAAATTATTGGATAATGACAAATCTTACCTCTGAAGCGGAGGTGGTTTTATTCTAGGTTTTTCACTGGATGAGATTGGAGTTTTAATCTGGGGTTTAGTAGCTGGAGTGCTGTCAGGCTCTTTACTCAATTCCGCCTTGGTCTTCTGAATAAAGTTATTATATGACTGGGCAAAGACACAGACAAAGACAAAGGGCTTACCATTAGTACATAGAGATTTTTTGATGGCCAAAAAAAGACATGGTGGAGGTTTCAAGATAATTTTTGGGGTAATATTGCAGCGAAACTAAAGATAACAAAACAAAGCATGTGTCTTACCTCCAGTTGTTTAATCAAACTTGCTTCCTGAGCCTTCAGTCGCTCCTTTTGCCTCTTCTTTTGCTCTTTCTTGAGCTGATAAACCACTGATTTGCGCTTACGCAGCTCATCCTTGAGAGCATGTATGCGGCTCTCAATATCACTCTGATCAGATGTGGCCTCTAAGGTAAGAAGACACAAAATTATAGTGAAAAATACAAGCTAACTGAAGAGTTTGAAAAGGAGTCAGGCCCTTTTCCTAAATAAAAAAAACTTAAATTTAGGTATAGTGGCAATGCATCTAATAAATACATTTGTTAAAAAGTGGCTCCCTGGTCTAAGATAAAGTTAAGTTGGGCTTGTGGTGTAAATTTTAAAAATATCAAAAAGAAAACTGTAAAAACCATATATATGCATGTTGGTGAAAATGGGGTTAATAATATAGCTTAGCAGTTGTTTTTTAAGTGTACATTGATGTATGATATTCAGATAAACACACATACAGATAATGACATTGTCTGGTATCTGAATAGAAAAAATACTGTAACGTATTCTTTAAAACAGATTTTTTTGTCATTTAAGTCAGAGAACAACTTGAATTGAATTTTGCTGCGGGGAGATGCTTCCTTTGCACACTTTCTAGCTAAAGTTAAGATTGATGAACAGGTCAATAAAAAAAATATTTAATTTAAATTGTAAAATATTTCTTTACTTTTTAAAGGTACTGTTTAAAAACAAAATGATTAAAAAAAGCTTCAAACTTGAAGGAAAGCTGTTCTCATACAAGTGAAGGGAAAGCTAACAAAGTCTGAAAGGAGAATCTTACCAGATGGAGTGGCGGAATGAGGGTCGGTAGTGTGGGGCTCGGTGCTTTTAAAGCCTGAGCGCACCTGCATCTTGCTGCTACCGCTGGTGCCGGTGACAGTGGCAGGTTGGCTGATATCGGACTGTTGAAGAGAGCTGAGACTGTCTTTCCCTGGAGGAGACTGCAACACACATACACATAGGAACAGGGACTCAAGGTCAGAACATGTAAATTACGCTCCCCAAAGAGAGCTGCAATCAACACTGTGTATCGACACTACAGTGAACACAACTTGCATGCTACAAACAACTTTGAAATATTTGTCTGCAAATATTCAAAATATATTTAACCTCCATTTGGGATTAAAAACATTACAACAGTTTCTTCTGGGGAAAGATTAGAAAGCATTTAGTGGAGCTTGCCAATTCTATTGAGAATAAAGTTGTGTTTTCTAGCTAAAACATAAAATATAAGTAGGATATTATATCCACTGTAATGGTTGGGCGATGTGCACAAGGTCCTCACCTGTCTGTTGTCTGGCTCTTTAAACTTAGGTGAATTGATTGTTTCAGGGGCTGGGGAACTGAGCCCAGACGCAGGCTGGTCTGAGGAAGGACTGGCAAGATCCTCTGGAACGGACAGATCGGTGTGAGCGCTGGACACAGACAATGCCACGGAGTCATCATCTTCGCTGCATGCCTCTGAAAACAAACAATTGTCAAAAAAACAAACAAAAAAAAACAATTACTTTATCAAGCAATATTATGAAAGAATGACTTTAAATTTGTAAAATGATTTATGATGGTTTTGTTTTACATTAACATTTGACGAGAACTATTTGTTACAGTTGCTACTGTTTAGGATTCATCCATTAGAGTAAATTATTCTTTACAATTTAGGAGTAATGACTTAATTCACACTCACTCCAAATAGGCAAAAATGATTTTATTTATTTGATCAAGGACCGATACCCTATCCCTCCATTTTCCACACGTCTCACCTTGTCTTTTACGGTTTTGTCCAGTGCTAGTTTGACTGAGCTCTTTATCAAAACTACGCTGCTGTGTTTGTTCTCTGCTGTTTGACGGTGCTTGTTTGTCCCATGCCACCAGAGCTTGTTTCTCCATGCGCCGCACTTCAGCTTCCTCCGCATCCAACCTCTGCCTCCATTCCAGAAGCTCCTCTGCATGTCTGCGCCTCTGCATCAACTGTTGCTCACGTTTAGTGAGAAATCTATAGGAAAGAGAGGAGATGTATGAAGTAAAACTATGTAGAGGCACCACCCGACCCGGAGGTAAAGCAAAGACCCAAACAATGCCAGCCAATCACTCACAAACCCTTCACACAAACTACCAGCCACACTCCAAATCATGCATCCCAAACCAGGCATCCTTTTCGAAACCTTCATTCATTCATTTAATTAGTGAAACGCAAGTGTGCCATTAACATCCTTCTCAGGGTAAAACTCATGCATCTTTTACAGCTCATGGGTAGATCACACAGAGATGACAACCTGACAGACTGAAACACACAAGTTTCACCCGGGGGT
The DNA here is from genome assembly GCA_900490495.1 of Danionella dracula. Taxonomy (NCBI): domain Eukaryota; kingdom Metazoa; phylum Chordata; class Actinopteri; order Cypriniformes; family Danionidae; genus Danionella; species Danionella dracula. The sequence continues at coordinate 2,049,652 of UELW01000089.1, forward strand.
TGGCAAAGTGTTTTTTGTCTCTGAAGGTGGAATTCTGCCAAAAAACATAACTTTTTAAAAATTAAATCAAATCAAAGAGACCTATTGTGGATTAACATAATTACAATAAAAACAGCCAATCGTATGGGGAGAAAAATAGAGAATATATGGTTAAGTAAATTGCACCATGGATTTTACTTATTTTATTCATAACTTTGCACAAACTCCTATAAATGTACATTCACCATGGCAGGATAAAAACCAACCTGCACATCTATCATGTTCCATTTTATGTTCTTTATGACAAATGACAGCAGGTTTAAAATGTAGTGAACTGCACACTGTGTTAAAAACAACGTGCTTTACTGAAGACAAGTGATTTTTCAAAAATAAATTGCCTTCAGGACTCGATTTAGAAATGGCAAACCTGCTACTTTTACATGGAGGTATTAAAGAACAGAAATATTGGAGAAAAACAGATGGGTTTATCTAAAAGCAATCGTCTTGTCCTGGGTATGTAGCGACCATCTTCATCTAACAATAAATTCTATTATGTTGCCTCAGCCATAAATACTCATTATCTCATCGCGGACTAGGCTTATTTAATCAGGGGCTGGAGTTAAGATTTACTGTGGCCATTGGGCAGATGAAGGAGATCTAAACTAGTATTATTCCGAAGTATAACATACATCAGCTTGCCAAGCCAGTCTGAAAAAGAAAAACATCTTCTTCTGTTCAGAAACAGCAGATGAGGCCAACTTAAGGTGAATGAACAGCATATATGATCATCAATAATTGATGTAGGCAGATAAAAATAATTCAAGTTTTTTAAAAGCAAAAGTTTCTTTTTTTTGTGAAATAGAAATACAGTTTACTTTTTTATGTTGATATTTACTTTGATGTTTACTAATTTAATTTACTATTACATTATTTCATTGTGCATATTAGCCTAACTTAGTTGTTTGATCTCACTGTTCTTTTACTTTGAAATAAAAATATTTTTTTTTATCTCACTGGCAACAAGCCAATTTGTTAGACAATCGTTATTTAGTAATTTAGTTAACATTTCTTTTAACAACTATTCTGTTTGTTTCATAGTGCCATCTCAGCTATTTAACAACTTAAATAATCAATAAATAATACAATATTTTGTTCATCCAAAAACTTTTTTACTCAAAAACATTTACCTTATGCAATTACCCATGAAAAAGCATTCGGATCGTTAGCTTGACTTCATCTACCCAGTTTTGCAGTTTGTCCATTAAAGGTAGACATAATCCTTGGCAAGTATGTTTACTCTAGGCGTTATTACAACATGTACTAAACCAAAGCTAAAGCCTTGATTTGACAGGATCACACCAGAGACAAAAGCCCCAGAAATCACTTTTTAACCACACCATGATTTAAACAAGTCTGATCTTTGGCATTGGAATTGACCTTAATCATTCTCCCAAATCTCATCAACAAACATAGAATTGAAATCCAATCATGAAAGCTTTCAATTAAACAATATAGTTTGAGATGAATAAATAAAGATACAACTATGATTACAATAAATCTGCTTAATCCAAAGAATCAGCTTATTTGATCATGGTTAAGCTGTTTGGTTTTTATTCACCCATTCATCTTACTGCCGTCAAACCCCACCAAACATCACCCACCCACCCAGCTGTGGCAGTGGATGAACAAAAGCATGCTCCATGGGAAAGAGGTGCTGACAGGGGAGCGGGAAAAGAAGGGAGATTCACTCCCTTTGGATCACTGTACCTGACCAACTGGCTGTAGATAAAGAGCTGGAATTTGGGGTGGAGTTTTGGGAGACAGACAGAAAGAGAGGCCCAGTGATGAGCCGTGAAGACAGAGAAGAAATAATGGACAGGAGAGCAGTGTCTATAAACGGAGGACATAAATGGAGGGGATTCAAAAATCAAGAGGAGCACAGAGAGAAAGTACAATAAAAAAAATAATTAAAAAACAACACATGAAAATAGAGGCAGATGAAACAGATATGGAGATGGAGAGAGAGAGAGAGAGAGAGAGAGAGAGAGAGAGAGAGAGAGAGAGAGAGAGAGAGAGAGATTACATGTGCATTCTGTGTTCTTAAACTATAGGGCATTAAGCAAATCAGTAAGTTAGTGATGGTTAGTATTTAACTACATCCCCTCCTGGTTATAGAGATCCCTATGAGCAAGAAATCACAAAGATGAACCAAGTTGCTCATAACCAAAGAGAGAGATCAACTAATAATGTTTATAACAGTTTATAACAGGAGCTAAACAACAAGCTTGAAAACTTTTTAACAGTTCTGATCAGAAATTTTGAGAATATCATCACAACTTGAAAAATCTGCACTATTGGTCAATTGAAAAACATTTTATCTATAATTCAGTACAAAGCCAAAGTAAATTAATAAGCAAATTTCACACTCAAAGAGAAGAATGGAATGGACTTTTCTATTAATACAATTCTGTTCTAAAGTACATAATGAATCCACACTCTTTAAAGTAAATGTGAATTTAATTGGATAATGACTAATACAATTGACCATTAACCTAGTCATAACAATCACTTCTAAACTGTGATAGGGTTGGGTGATAAAACTCATCCAAAATTCCTGTAAACAGCTTCAATTAGTTGAACATTTAATTTCCGTAACAATCATTACGGAATGTTTGATTGTGTACTGTTTATTACACACTCAAATGTCAGAAATAGGGTGAAAATTAAGTTAACATGAAAAATTAGATGTTGTATTTTCATTGAAGAAATCAGAATTTTTCTTAAAAACTGACTCAGGGTTTGAAATCAAATCTGTAGTAAATGAGAGCATACCGAGACAAACACCATAGAGACAAGATCCAAATATATATGAAGCTATAAATGTTCCATGCAGAGGCTGAAAACCAAATGAAGGGTATTTAAATTATAAGCAAGATGTCTCAACTGGACCATCAATCAAAAAAGAAAGTTATCAGCTATGAGGAAAGTTATGAGTTAAAAAAATGTGCGAATGGGCTCTGACGGTCCATACACTTCTCAAACGCTTGTAACGCTAATAACTACTTGAGCTAACAATGTCCAACAACAATCATTGACAGCATACTAGAATATGTAATAAAATAAGACCTAGCACAAAAAAATAGGTGTGCAGCATAAAAGTCCATCTGAAAATATTTCCTCTTTATTTATTTATTTCAGTAAAATACCTGATAAGAATAAGTACTTCGTTATTTAGTGTTATTTAGGATCTTAATAATAATATCAAGTAAAAAATTCAAGCAAAATGCTGAAAAAGAGACAAGTGAATGCTTTTGTATAGTTCAATTTGCAATTTAGGGCATTTTTGCATTTATGGTTAGATTCAGGCGTAAATTACAAAACCAGAAAGAATCTTTAGAAGTTTATTTTGGTAATTTCAGCTAATTCTGCAGAAGAGTTTTAAATGTATGGGTGAAAATAAACTGAAAACAATTCAAAGTCTGATAACAAAACCAAGAATACCATCATCTAGACAATTTATTTCAGTCCCTGAAAAAACATTCATCTCATATTAGTACTCGCTCTTAGTTTTCAGCAGAAATCTGTGGCCACAGATGACGTCTAATCCTAAAAATCAATAACTAAGCACCAGAGTAGATTCATTAGATTTAATTTGACACTTTTACTTAAATAAATAAAATACAACTAAATAAAGTATTCTCAGAAGTACTTATACTCGATACACCTCTGCACAAACCTCACTTGACTTCACAGAGCTTCATTGTGACCATCAAAATGCGAATGGAAAAGCAAGTTGTTTGTGCCAAGATAACAGATGTCAGCTTTGAGCAGAAAAGAGCTAAATATTTGTCTACACCATGGGAAAGTTTAGGAAGCCTAAAAATAGATTTCAGTTACGTCTAATTTAAGTGCCCTGCCCTAATCTGAAAACATCTCCAATAAAGACTAATTCTGCTAGTCTGTAAAAGAGAGTCAATGCTATAAGTGATCACATTAGCTGAGTAACCTTTTGGAAAGATTACACATTAATAAAACAATCGCTGTTCTCTAATTCATCTGGCTTGAAAAAGATAATAGAGACTTTATATGGATCAGTGTTAAATAGTTCCATCTGGAAGTTATTCAAAAGGGATCATCATGCTTTTAGTAAGAGCACCGGGAACAAACGGAGAGCAGAAGCGTGTGAACAGTGCTACAATTGCAATGCAGCATGTGATTAGTTGAACCAGACAAGCGTGAAATCCCCTTCCCAGTGTGGAGTGGTTGCACTTACTGAACAAAAATATTTGTGTATCAGTGTTGTGAACACTTTCAGAACAATGGAACAACCACATCAGTTGCCAAGACACATTGGTAAACACAACCTGTTGTCAATGCTGGAGTGACTAAATATGTCACAACTAAATCACATACGATAGGTTAAATATCAAGTGAGCACATGGTTAAGAATTTAACTAGATAAAGCTTAAGACTGTCACTTGGTTGTAGAGAATACATACACATTTCTAAATAATACTGCTCATTCTATTTTATTGTTAGAGATTACTCCATTAGTTAAGGGAGAGGGGTATTTCCTACACAGAGCACGCTTGTGTTCACTCATAACATTTTGTATCAACACAGACAAACATTCTAAATGTCACATGATCAGCAAGCTGTAGATAAAACTGGATTATTAGTAGTATTAGCAATTCATAAATATGGTAATTGCACCTGAGCTAAAACATTCACATCAGTTTCTTTCTTTATTGGGAAAACATCAGAATGTATTTAACTCTGATTCTAGTATATATAAAAAAAAAAAAAATCCAATTACATACAAAAAAAAGGAAGAAGGCATGAGGGTTTATTTACTTCTCATCCATGTGGGAGCGCATCTTTTTCAGTTTCTGCATGATGCTGCTGGTTTCACTGCCTGATACGGATATGGGTGAGGGGCTTCGGGTCTCAGCATCCGTCACAATTACACTGGGCAGAGCAGAAGACTCAGCCACACCTGACACAGGTGACTCCTGCAGAATAATAGTGATACAAAATGACCCCTAGAATAATGTACATTATATTCACACCAAATCAAAGGAAGAAAAACACTCTTTTTGGGGGAACTGACCAGCTTTGAGTCTGCAGCACTCTTGAGCCGTTCTTTGAGTTTAAGTGTTGTGTGTCTCATTCTCTCAATCTCTTCCTGCTGTTTGAGGAGCAGCTGTCTCTCCCTTCTAGCTGCTTTGTTGGCCTCCTGTAAACGCTTAATCTCCGCCTGTGTAAAAAAAGCAACTTTTGTACATTCAATATGCTTTAAACATAACATTTTCATCAGACAATTTCAAATTTACCTGTTCCTGCTGAAGTTTCAAAAGCAGGCCTCTCTGTTTCTTACGAAGAGGAGGCATTTTATCATCTTCTCCTTTATGTCTCAAATGCCTGGCAGAAGAAGACAAGAAGGGTGTTATAATTCTTCATACACATTTGATATTTAACTTCCATCTTACACTAATAAACATGTGAATCCAATGCATTTTTGAGCATAAAAGACTGCTATAGTAAAACATTTACTGTGGAAGTGACTATTGAGTAGTCAAACTTCAAACTGTAAATGTCTCAACAAAATCTTTTGAAATTAGGCTATTTAATTAAATCTTGATCTCTATGGACTTTATCTAGTTAAAAAAAGGTCTAAAGGTCTATTCTAAACACATACCATGTGAATACTACAAAAATTACATAATTCTAAATACATTAGGTTTGAATTTTCACTAAAACTTAAATTAAAATCTGGCCAAGAAGAGCTTAGAAAATCAGAATTGTTCAATGTATATTCTCCATGAGTTCAACGACCGTCACTCCGTTTTCTCAACGAGTTCAATGACGAGTCAGACAGTTACAGCCGGTTAACCATCTCAAAATGCTATGGTACAATGGTATAATGCTATGATCAACTTAAGAAAATAATACACTCATTTTTGAGAGCAGCCAGTAAAAACAAGAAACATTTTTAACAAGAAATCCCAGTTTTAACTCTTATTTTTAACACATGAAAATTTGATTCTGAGGTGCTCATCTACAATAAAACCCAATTATTTATAACTCGCCACTGCCTCAACAAACACTTTTAATTAGTAGTGACTGGATTGCCTGGTCAGGCAAGTAAAAAAAAAAAAAAATTTTTTTAAGACTTTAGTCCACATTTAAATCTAGTCTTAAAGAATGAAGACGGGTCTTGGTGACATCAAAAGCATTTGAAAGATTATCACACAGATTGTTAATATAAATAGAAAATAAAATTGGTCCCAAAATAGAACCCTGCAGCACTTCTTTGGAAAATTATATTAGATTTCAAGGTCTCTTAACAAGTGTTGGTTAAAATATACTTTTGTTTTAATATTTCAGCTCAAGTTTAACTTCACATTTTATTTTCCTTCGGCTTTTTAACAGAGAAAGTATTAAAAATCATTTCTCAGTTTGAAACACAAGTTACGTTCAGATTAAAATTGTCAACTTGCAGAACGCCAAAGAATGAAATGCAAGAAAACTTTCTTTCACCTTTTCCCCACTGATAAAATCTGTCATCAACATTTGCCAGCTTCCTGTTTTCCCTCATGTGACAACTCTAAGAAGTGATTGGTTGGTGGTTTGGAGACGAGAATATTTTTTTCAAGTTCAAAAATGTGAACTTCCACATCATTGACCACGAATTTTCGATGGCTATAGCACATTGTTTGCATCATTTGTTAACATGTAAGCCTCACTCCATTCTTGATGTGAGCATATAGTAAGACAGTTCAAAGCATGTTGTACCTTTTCTGATGTTCCAACCAGGCCAGTTCAGCCTTGGTTTTATCTCTCAGGGCCTTTTCACGCAGACGCAGAAGAGAACTCTGATGCTGAGCACGAACTTCCTCCTCTTTCATGTATTGCCGGACCAGGTCCATGGTGAATTTAGAAAAGCTGTCCTGGCCAGCAGAGAATGGCATACTGGCATCCTGCTGTGCATGGTGCATTAGTATAAACAAATATGATATTATTAATAGTATAAATAACAAGGTTTCTTTGTCTTATAAAAAGATCTAAAAAATCTATTTTAACAAATGCAGCCACAACAGGCCTTGAATTGTGAACAAGAAAAAGCCACAAAGGCATAAAATAATCACCTTTAAATTCACTTTAGAGCTTGATCGGTCATGGCTGTGGTCTTCATCAGACTCCAACTTAAGACCCGGTTTCTTATCTAAGGATTCACGACGGTGAGCCTCCGAAGGTAAAAGAGAGCGGAAAGACCTCTCCTCGATGTCATCCTCCGTCATTGAATCGTCAAACTTCACAGAGTACTCTGTCATGATGGATGCATTGTCGGCTAATTAGAGGAAAGAAGGCAGTGCTAAACAAAAGTTCAGAGTTAGTAGAAAACAGTGATAGAAGATCTTTACCTTTTTCTTCCAGAGGACCAAGCAAGTTACTTGAGCAAAGGGAGTCATCAGCTGCAGTGGGAGCCTGGTCCTCCACTGAACTACTGCTCTCATCTTTTCCAGCTATTCTCAACTCTTTTGGATCCAAATGAGGAAGGCTCAAAGGGGTACTGCTACTGCCACCACCACTTGAAAAGAACCATGTTTTTGTATTTACTGCCATTCTAAAGCTATTCTTTTGAGTGGTAAAAGTTCAGGGCTGCTCTGTTACCTGATGGTGGGTCTCCTGGAAGGGATGGACTCTGAAAGGCTGTCAGGTGGTGTCTCAGCTTCCAACGGACTAAATTTTCTTTCATGAGACACTTCACTTTGCCAACTACTATAAGACATAGAATAATACGTATTAACAAAATTACAAACAACATAAGTGGTATTTTTCTGCACAAGAATGTTTTCTTAAATAACAAATTACTGCCTTTCAAATAGTATTTGTTTACCAAGTAAATTTTTGTGACATCTAACCCTTTGATATTCAATCTTCCTCAAAGGTACAATACTTGGAACAGCATAACATTTTATTAACGTATTAACAAAAATCCATTTAATGTAAACAAATAACTGAAGAGAGATAAAAACCTGTCTGTGTGGGGTTTAGTCTGATGTTTTAAACTATGGCTTTGTTCTCTTTGTTCTGAAGGTCCCGGAATGCTTAGGGCTCCTGCAATCTGTGATCGGGCTAGTTCAGTCATCTAAAAGAAAGAATTAAAAAAAAAATGATAATTATGCACTTTCAACACAGGAATTCTGTTTTAAGGAATTGAAAAATCATTTCATTTAAAATATAAAACAAAACTTTTTCACGAAAAACCAAAGGGATAATAAAAAAAAGCTATTTTGAAAGGTCACATGGTATTTCTCTCCAGTTTTATTCCAACCAAGTTTCAAACATACACCAGTAGCTCCAAACAAGACAAGAGGACCTTAATTACTTTGACCAGGAACTGAAAAGAGGAACTAAACAACCCAATAAGACTACTATAACAACGTTGCAATTAACACCCTTAAATATGTACTGTTTTATGTGAGGAAAGCCGATACATGGAGCAGAATATTGTGCACATTGCAGAAAACACTCAGTCATTCTGATGTCTGATTACAAGCTTTTTGATCCTTTAGTCAAATTCTCATATTACATGTATTAGTTTTCAGCCCCCTTCATACACATTCATACACACTCCTCTGAAAGAACGACAAATTCACCTAATGTGAAGAAAAGTACCTTTCTAATGTTTATATTAATACTGAGCAAGAAAAAGAACTAAATAACAAAAAACATAGCTTATAACTAGTAAGATTCAAAAGACACTTATCAGGAACATTCATGGAGCAGAAGGTTATGGGTAGTGACAGAAGGAATCTGTGGAATCTTCTACAATCAGACTTTGAAATCTCTCAAGTCATTTTTTCCTCATACACTAATAACTTCCATCGTGCCCTAGTTAATGGGTATTAAGAACCGTTTGAGTGTATTGTACACATCTGTGGGCTGTTGGGATTTTCCTCTTATTTATACTTTGGTTTGGGACATACTAGTTCTCATTTCACTTTCTTAAAAAATCTGATGTTTTGACTTGGCAGGACCTTTTATTCCAAAGTAACCCAAACAAAATATTTTTTTCTTCCAAAAAATTGACTCACCTCTTTAATATGCCTTGCGGTTTCTGCTGTGTGTCGTGCAGCCTCAGCCTGCTGGTTGATCATCTTGTTTGTTACCTCATGTAAACCTCCCAATGCCTGCTGTTGAGACTGGAGCAAGCTCTCCTGCAGCTCTGCATGGGCCTGCAAACACAAGAACATGACGTGCACCTGTTTAACAAAAAACATTAAAAAAACTCATACTTTCACAAGATAAATAGGCTGTAACTTATATAATACCCTTGCAGCTTTCTGTCTGCTTTCCTCCAGCTGCCGCTGTGTTTCGAGGGCTTCCTGCTCTGCCTTCATCTTCAGCAGGTACAGGTCCCGCTCATGCCTCTGCTGCTGGGACTAAAAGTTTTAAGTGTTAGGAGTCCCTATTCAATGATAACAGATGAGAAACTGTAGATCTGGCATGAGAGCTTCACCTTTAGGATATGTGCAAGAGAGACAGTTTCTTGTTGAGCAAGCGATACGCTCCTCACTCTTTCCACATCACTGAGCTGTCGTACAGATTCTTCCACTGCATCCAGGTAATTGAGCTCTGCAGACAGGCGCTGTTGTAAGGCCCCTGGGGCAAACTTAAGCTCTGCTGAACCTGGAGACAACAAGCTGTGTTAGTAATTCAGATTCTTCACAAAAAATTAAACTCAACGTTACTGGTAACCATTTAATTAGGTAGAAAACGTTTAAAATCACATTACCCAAAGTTCTGTCCTCTGTTCGACGTGGGCTTTGATTTTGAGGTGAGAGGTTGGATTTCGCTCGAGCACCAGAAGAGGACGATGAGGAGGAACCGGGAAGGAGCGTGTGAGGAGAAGCTGACCCTTGAGCAGAACCTCGTATTGGGATACTCTCACCAGGAGACAACCGTGAGGAAGCAGAGCTTCCTGGAGAAGCAGCAGCAGGTGTCACACCTAGACTTCGAGGAGACTTCTTTCCCTCAGAGCCAGAAGGACTACTGAAATAAAACAATGATAAAAGTCAGATAATTGATGACGATTAAACTTTTTTTAATTTAATAAATATTGATAGGGACAATTTCAACAAATCAATCAATTTAGATGGTACACGCTTGAGCAAATCTTGAGCAGCAATTACAGTGATTCCCATACCATTCAACAGTAGAGGCACGGCACCCTTTCTACGGGACTGCCAACCACCCTTGAAGACTAATTTATCCCATGACAAATGTTACTCAAATTACTTTCTCTAAAGCTTATTAGTATATTTAACATGCTTCTCTACCATGTGTGGAACACATCGGATGTACTTTTACAGAATCAATCAATAGCTGCTCCCTGCTTCTTTAAAGTCAGGAGAGTGACTCCACTATACCCTCCCTTTATCCAACTAAACTAGCTTTAGTCCTTTTGGCGACAGAAGTGAGAAAATTTATTTTTAATCAGATTTTGTCACTGTATAAGAAGACTAGCGATTTTAAAGTGAAAAGCCATAGAGATATTCTAACAATATTAGCACAGCGTAAAAGTGTGAGGGGTGTTTTTGTATGAAATTATACTCTTTTACAGCCATTGTGTTATATAGAATTGCTGACTTATATACTTTTGTATTGCTGCTTACCTTGAATTTGAAGTTTTTATTGAATTTTTGAGCATTCAGTGCGATTTAGTAAGTTATTCAAATTAATGTATTTATATATCTGCATTTGGTTACAGATTCTGATATTAAAACACTTGACTAGTGTGTCATGAGCTGAATTTGTGACTGACACCCGCCCCCAAAACTGTGACATTAGGAGAAACTGAATTGCATATTAGATATAGTCTAAAAAGTAAAAAAAAATTATAATAATAAAATAATAATAATAATAATACTAAAATGTACAAAGACTGAAATTTATCACTTAAATTTATCAGTAAAAGGAATTGTCAGACAGTAACTTTTAACATCACCTTTTAACATGACGATGATGCAAGCAATAGTTTAAATAAACCAGTCTTGCAGTATCTCTACAAGATAAAAGCTTGTAAGGCATGATGAGAATCTAAAATAAACTTTTTTAAAAATGCCACAAGAGGCTCGAACATCACACTAAAGGGAATCATACATTTGGGAACAGGCCTAACCAGCAGTTGAGATTGTCAAGCAAACAAAAGAGCCACTGTGTGCGTGCTGCCTCCTATTTCATCTTCTGAAAGGCAGTGCATCCAAGATTTATCAGAACTAATGTTAACACTGGCAACTTTGGTCATAACTACGGTATATGAAGCCGAAAAACAATGTCAATAAACAGAACCATTATTTTATTATGCCCCCCTTTTTTCAAGAGCACAAATCTATAAATAGTCTAAGTTAGTGCTGTACCTGCACTATGGATGACCTGCACTGTGTTTCTACTGTATGTACTAGGTTTGTGACAAACCTGTGGATTGATCGAATAGACGTGCCCCCTAGTGTGCAGTCTGTGTCCACACTCCTGTGAGAGCTCCGACTGCATGCTTTCTCTGCACTACTCTTCTTAAAACCCTCAGCATGGAGATCAGACACTGCAGAGGATGTGTTTCTCGACTCCTGATGCAAGCTCCTGTCTGATCCTGAAGCAATGTAATAAAGATAAACTTTAGTCATGATGCAAAAATGTATGTCATGTTCAAATCTGCATTGCATGTTTGGTCTCACCTCTCTTGCAACTGGAGCTGGCTGAGTGTGGGGAGGAGAGCGGCGTAATAGATGGGGAACGTTGAGATCGCGCTCTTTGTTTTTTGCTGTATGCAGATATTCCACTCAACACTTCATCTGGAGAACTGTACAGGCCATGGCCATTACAGTACATCACAAAAACCATTACCTTAAATATTTGTCTAACAAATAAAATACACTTTTTTTCACCAATATCTGATCAGTTTGCAATGACTTCTATTGAACCATTCATCTTCACAAAATATTGAAACAAAGAATCTTTACATCTGGGATGATATTCAGAAAATAAAACATGAGGAATTATCTGGATGTGGACCAACACTGCCCTCTTCAGACAGACTGCAGGTATTTCAAACCTGTTTATCTGAACAAGTAAGGCCATCTAGTCACTGTATGGTCAAACTGCAGCTAGAGAGAACATTGCCTTTACCTGAGTCCTATGGGGCTTCTCTTGGAGTCTCGAGAAGAAATGAAGTCATCCTCATAAGCCAGTCCATCTAAAGAGCCGGCGCCAGAAAGAACAGAGCGCTGAGCTTGAGAATTCTTACCACCCCCTTCTTCAAAAACCACAGCAAAGAGAGGCAAGCAAAAATATGCTTATTAAAACACAGTGAACACTTTGTTTCTATTTTTGAAAAATAGCAATTTTAACTGATATTTAAAAGGTAGAGTATGTTATTTAATACGTTGAACTGACTGCGCAGATATCAAAACAAACTTCAAGCAAATCAACAAGAGCTGTCAAAATATCAACTAAGTACTGTTTGTCTATGGGCGTATTTATTTTAGGATTTCAAAGTCAACATCAGATCCCAGAGACTGCATATAGCACCTTCAACAAAACTTTATTCTTAACTGTATTCTTTATAATAACAATAACAGCACAGGACAAAAAATGACACACAAAAAGTATATGAAACAAAAAGATACATTTCTTAAAACCATTGAATTTAGTCAGTCAAAGAACTTAACATCAAGGGCTAACATTAACTGAAAAAATAAATAAAAAGGACAGCAATCCTAAGCCAGTATAAAAAAAGAAAATGTTTTAAGATGAGATTTAAAAATGGTGCACTCGGAAAAGAGATTCAGTGTTGAATAGACAGAAAAAGCACCGTTTCCCATAGTTTAAATTAGAAGTGTTGGCTGTGAGGAGCTGAGCATACGATATCAGGTGTAAGAGACAAGACAAAAAGTACTCAGAGACAAGTACTCAAGGACCAGAGTACGGATCGCTTTATACTTGCATGGTAAGAACCGGTTTTAAAATCAACATGAAAGCAGATCGGACTCTAGTGCAGCAATTTAAGAACAAGTGTAATGTGTTCATATTACTTTTTTTAAGGAAATAATATGCATTAATGTAGTGGATTATCTATGCATTTTCAATTGTTATATTTAATATCTATAGAGCTAAAAGAAAGCTTTTAGTGTTCTTACCTTTGCCAGAGTTCATGTTCTTGGTAAAGATATTAATAACACTGTTTGGGCTTCCTTTAGCCAGCTCAGCCCAATGTCCATTGACTCCTGCATGAATGCGGTTTAGGGAACCGAAGGCCGGTTGCTTCTCAGCTTCTTTCTGAAAGCGGGAAATCGGGTTGAAATCTCCAATTAGGAGTTCTTCATTAAATCCAGTAGGATTAAATCCCAATCTGGATTTGGGCAGCTCTTGGAGGTCTTCGTCTGAAATACTGCCCTCACTCAGAAGAGGACCCTCACTGATAGAGTCTCCACTTGAGTTCAGGTCTGGAATAGCAGGTTTCGGAGGAGATGGGGTTTTTTTGTGCCTTTCTAGAAGTCTCTGCAGTTTTTGGTTTGTTCCCTGTCTCTCCCCACTCTCTGAGATTGTGATTGTGAACATTGCCCACACCTGGCAGGGTTTCAACATAGGTGCTCTGACCAGCAGCAAGAAGTCTTTGAATCCTCTCAATAAGCTCATCAGAGTCAGTGGTAGGCTCTCTGAGGGGTTTAGCCCATTGATCATCATCAGGTATTGAAAGACCAGTTCCTGTATCCATGGCACAGCCATAGTTTATTTCCACACCAGCAAGCTTGCGTGCCTCACTCTCAATGCGGCTGGACAGAGAGGCAGCAGTGGCCTTCAGAGCCTCAATACGACTCATTTTATGGCTTGTGACTGAAGGAAATAGCTGGTGTACCATCCTGGAGTCTCCATTAGGTAGTGAAGGTTTTGGATCATGATCCAGCAGCGGAGAGAAGATGCTTCCAGAAGGGGGTGCAAGAGAGCTACCGACCCTCAGAGCAGGAGCGCGACAGTCAGAATGCAGCCAGGGGGGTCCAGCAAATCCTAAATCGTTCCTGAACAATCAAAGAAACACTTACATAAAAAAAATACCAAAAAGTATTGTATAAATCTCACAAATTAAAATAAAAATCTCAAACAAACAAAAAAAAAGAAAGAAACTGAATGGCAAGCAATTTGTTTTATATTCAGAAAAAAAGCAATTCTTAGAGCTTCAGGTGTTCATTCACTTGTATAAAAGTTTCATTCTCCACATGCTTAAACCCTCCAACTGCATACTTAGCGGCGGCCATGGCAACTGCTAGAAGCAAGCAACAAAAACACTTTGCTAACAAATGACCTGACACATAAAATGCTCTTATTTCAAGTAGCTCTTACATTTCAAATCAAGGGAATGGAGAACTTTTTTTAATTTTTCCCCAAAATACCTTTTTCTTTTGACAACAACACACAAAAAAAGAGAATAAAATGCCATCGGAATTGCATTTATTTTACCTGGAAAGGGGAGGTTGGTGTTGCTCTGAAAGGGACATATCACTGCTGGAAGTGGCACTTTGAGGTCGATCGTGTGTTTTGTTTTCTTTATCAGACTCCCCGGATGGCTGGTAAACTGGTCTAGACTGCATGGTGCAAAAAAGAACAAACTTTTGATTGACTGTTCATGGATCTGGTCAAAGTCTAGGCATCACAGTATTTAACTTTCATTAATAATACTTTTTCAAATTGTACACATTCATTCAATCAATTACTTCCTTTAAAGGCAAATCCTTTAGATGTTTGTTCATTTACAAAACAAACTGGGAGAATTGCTGAGGTGACAATTAGAAAGGTCACAAGCATGACCTTGTATGGGTTGTTGTGTAGATTGATAATTATGATTCATAATTACTAGCAACCACACCACATGATTATGATTGTGACAACACTGTAGCTGACCTGTGAAGAATAATATTGAAAAAAAAACCTACTTTAATAAATTACTTACTGGTAACATTTTGATCAACTATATTATGGAAATGTAAAATAATTGAGCCTTTGATAGCTTTTTTTTCAACTCAAGAATTAGTGTTCACCTGCTGGCCTGTGCTTGTTCCAGCAACACCGTTGATCTCTCTCCTGTGTGCTGAGTCTGCTCCAGCAGAAGTTTGGTGTACGTATCCTGCAGCCTTTTCTTTATCAGAACATCAGGAGCCATCGGGCCCCTGACGGCCCCTTCTCGTTGTCTCCTGTAGAGTTCTTGTAGCCTTCTATTCTTGTTCATTTCTTCCTCTTTCTGAGCCCTTCTCTCTTCCGCTTGCTGCTTTTTTCGAAGTTCTTGCTTTTGTGTGATGTAAAGACGAACAGCTTCGGCATCATAGTGCCGTTTTTTGATTACTGGCTGTTTAGGCGGCTCAACCCTCTTGGTTATCTTGGCAGGGCTGGCACTACGAGATGCTCTGGGTGACGCTCGGACTCTAGAGCTAGAGACTTCTACTCTTTTGCTGCAGTCCTCCTCCTCCTCCATATGCAGGTCATCAAGAATGCCACGAATGTCCGCTGAAAGGAGGTCTGTGCAAGGAGACTTTCTTCTTTCTACCTCTGTTGATCTGGAGGGACCCGTTACCTCATTTGAGGAATCATGATGCGCAGGTCTCTCTGAACTGCTGGGCCTCGAGTGTCTTGTACGCACTAGACGAGGATCAGAACTGGAACGAGGAACAGGTCCTGAACGGAAATGAGTGCACTTGTTAATTAACATTTATGTCCAAAAACTATGTCAATACATCTTTTCACATCAGTCAATATCAATAACGGTCACAATATCGTCAAATCTTTATTTCTGGAAAAAAATAAAAGCAGGTTTAACTCTGGAGAGAAAGTTGTACAAACCTGCTCATGAAATCTGAGGTTTTCAACAATTTTTTTATTGTCAAAACAAGGCAAATTTTTCTTAACATTGGCTTAGCGCGTTGACTGACAGCTCATCAGAAGCAAGTGTTTTTCAGTCGACTCAGTCATGCAACAACGTCAACAGGAAGTGTTTCGACAAGGGAAAATGGGAGACGGAGAAAATCTAGCTTTTTAGGTGGAAACAAGGCAAAAAGTGTAGCAGTTTTCATCTCCAAGCATGAATATGTATATTGCGATATTGAATTAATCGCCCATCCCTATGTACATATAATAATTTCTAAAACAAATTTAATGTTATTGTACATGTTTTCATTCATACAAAAAAATATTTAAATTTCGGAAATCATAATTACAGAATAATAAAAGATGACAACAACTTTGTAATTATTTAACAACTTTACGAATATACATAAAGAATAATATTCTGCATACTCCAAACACAGCTTTAATGCTGTAGTTACAGATCTGAAGAAAAAAAAGGAAGTTGCTTGCATATAATGTTTAAAAGAAATCAGGTCGGCTTGTGCAGTGAGTCAGAAACACCAAGTCGAACCCTATTCATTACGGTCACCGAGCAACAAGTTTACCAATGCAAGGAGGATGTCTGGATCTTTATTTATTAATAGATCTGACACTAAGGCCACTAGCTGCTGGAAAACAGGCACTTTTCTGCATATGTGGTATTTAATAAGAGCAGGCACCACTGTGGTTTAACATCACTCAAGGTTTTTGTTGGGAGATCAAAAACATGAAGGACAAAAAAACCTTTAAGTTACTCGCAAAAAACAAACACATTAGACTGATATTTATCTAAATGCATTCACTTGACACAGCTCTGAGCTGTCTGTGTGATGATGAAGTAGAGACAAAACAACTCCTCGCCTCACCTGTTTTCCTCCGAGTCTCTGAGGACTCCGCCCGAGGCTCTCTGTGCAAGCGTGGAGGCGGCCCCAGCATCATCTTCACCAGCTTCTGCCCGTCTCGCCATGATGACGTGCTGATCACTATGGAGACAGGTTATGGGAATCTCTTGAGTCTTCATTTGTCCCCATAATTAACTGTGCTTTTTTTTTCTTCCAGAAGTCAAAATGTGATTAAGCCAGAGTGGAAAGTATGAAAAATGTAGCTAAAAGTAGATGGGTAAAGCTGCCATAATTCAGCCACAATGATCTTTAAATAAACCAAACCTTCGAGTAAAGTGATTCTATCCAGAATGAACCACTTTTCGCACACTAAAACTTTATTTCATTAACAATTTCATTATTTCATTAACAAAAATGATTAAAACTTTTCTGGTCTAACTAGAACCATGAATATTGTGAAATGAGAATACTTAGCTTCTAAAATAAGTATTTTCGTATATATATATATATATATATAGACAAAATCTTGGTATAAAAACCATTCTATAATGAAGTTCTTGACATAGCTTAGCAGGAAAAATTATATGAAGCAATTCATTAATACTCATTTTAAAAGGAAAACTACAATTTCACATTTAAATCACAATACTAAAAAAATAAGACAATTTAGCTTCTGCTCAGGCAACAAATAATCACAAATGATATATTATTTTGAAATTCACTTTAGCCACCTCCTTTAAGTATTTGTGAGACTTTGCCCTTAAAACAGCTATTTAT
Source organism: Danionella dracula (assembly GCA_900490495.1). Taxonomy (NCBI): domain Eukaryota; kingdom Metazoa; phylum Chordata; class Actinopteri; order Cypriniformes; family Danionidae; genus Danionella; species Danionella dracula. Next base: position 2,067,186 of record UELW01000089.1, read on the forward strand.
TTAGTTAGATGTGTACAGGTTAACGTAGTCAACAGCAGGGTTGGATTTCAGTTTTCTGCTAATTGGTGAAAGACCAGCACCTCCCCAGCTGTCAGTGAGGCCACAGGGGCGCATCATGCATTCCTGTGCCTCTGTCTCAGCAGTAATCCAGTTAATCTGCATGCTACTCATACTAGAAATTTCTGCGGTGATAAGACACTTTGCTTGAGCTTGCAGTCCACCATGAAATCAAAGGCTGTTTACATGAATCCTCTGCAGAGAATGTGGCATAGTGACGGAAGCAAGTAAAGAAACAGTGACAGAGCTACCAGCTGAGTTTATGCCACTAATATGTTCAGGGAAACGGATCGAAATCTTCACATGCAAACCTAATACAATGAAGGACTGTATGCTACACAGAGATCGGCTTGAAAATTATTTGCTTATATATACAGTTGCTTGCTTGAGAGACTAGAATAAAATACATTTTAAAAATACAACAATAATGTTAATGAGATGACAGACCTGGTTTAGCATCTGAATCTGGTGCTGAGGAAGATCTGTGCACTTTCCTGACAGGTTTGGATGGATTCTTCTCTTTTACAGTGTCTTGTTCTTTATGCCTCTTCTTTAGTTTTGTGCTCTCTGCTGTAAAAAAAAGAAACTGTTTAAATCTGCTGATAGACTCCAGGAAGGGCACAAATGTACATTTTACTCAAACCTTTTGAATACCATTTTTCTTTATTTAAAATTAAATACCATCAACATTACATAACGTACAAAATTGTTTAATCATTTATTTTAATTAGTGCTGTAGAAAACATTAACTACAGAACCAAATGCATACGTTCTAAACCTTGGTATTTTATTCTGAAAAAGTAGCGGTAATGACTATCCATTACTACAAATTAACACAACTGTCCATCAAAGTACGCCATGTAATAGAATATATTTAGTACAGCTAAAAACGTTTAAAATCTCAACAACTCCCTGTAATCAAGTGCATGAACAGCATGATAAATATTCATATGTAAGAATAAAACGATCAATTACATTAATGAATTACATGTCTCTCAAACCACATGAAATCAAAATTTCTCTATCTAACATGGGCTTGAAAAATAGCTCCACACATTCCATCTTCACTAATCATGACCCAAATCCATTGCCAGCAAACAAGGAGTTGAGCTGCATTGTTTACGAGCTTACAAACGAGCTCAAAGCAGAATGACATTACAAGAATGAAACAAATACAACCCTTGCAAATAACCTTGAAGAAAAATCCAGAGCCCAATCGGTCTGGCATGACAGCACATAACTATGGTCTAATCAAGAGGATACTAGCCAGCATCCAAAAGTGGTTTGGCTTCAGCATGTCGTTCTTGGACATTAAATAAGCTTAAAATATGCTTCATGGCTTAAATTCCTCACGTCTGATTACCTGCATAAAACAAACATTATAATGCCATCCAATTAAACACCTTATTTGCCGTGTTACGGCCAATGTTGTACTTATTCTTTTGTTTACCCTAACAAGTTGTTTTTATCAATGAATGCTTGAGTCCACCTTCTAGCTCCCATTCGCTGTGGATCCTGTCCATCACCGTCGTTCCGGATGATGTCCACCCAAGCCGCCAATCAAAGATCGCCATCTTTCATGACGTCACAACAAGGGGACCAATCATCGGTCGGAACATCAACCATCATTTGTATAAAAGACTCAAGAGACACCGTCTTCGAGAGGAGCTGGTTAGATGGTGTGGTGCTGTGCTATTTCTTGCTGTTGTTAGTGTTCGTGTGAGATACTCTGCTGAGTTAAATTGAAGCGTGACTTTGACAGTCAGTCGATCACCCCGAGGAGGGAGAATAGTTAGACGTCACGTGACATACACTAACATCACTCAGGTAATAACTTGTTATGTCCACTAGTCAGAAGAGTGTGCGTCACCCATTGTGTAAAAGAATAGAGTAGATTAGTTCGGCGTTTTATAGCCGCTGAGTCATTTAGTTCTTTCTTTGTAGTTTAGAGCGTTATTTCCTCAGATTAGGGATTCGCGGACGCCACTCAATCATCTCTCTCTTAGGGGTGGGGTTCGTGTGTGGATTCTTGTGTAAATAAGTAGTTGTGTTCTGGTGGGTTGTTGTTTTCTTGTCTTGCTTCCACTGTAAATAAAATATCACTATTTGGAAATTGGGTCTTTGGGTATTTTGTTTCCACAGCTTATAAATTCTTCACAAATCTTAAATGTGCGTCTTCCCCTAGACTCTTTAACATTCAAGAGACGTAACATTTAATTGGGGGCTCGTCCGAGAGCATATAAATTGAATCCTTAGATTTGTGAATGATTTATAGTAGTGGAATCAAAAGCAGGAGTAGCACAGTTGGTTTGAAGTTTGTGCGTTGGCCTGTGAGGGGTTCCTTGTTGCTCTGAAGTATATGTAGCTTGGGTTCTGAGTGAAAATGAGTGTCTTTAGTTTGGAAGATTTTATTCAGAATCCTACGTTCGAGAAAATTAATTTGTGCAGGAAGCAGGATTTGGTTTTGATTGCTAACCATTACCAAATTAGTGTGAACAGCCAGTCCAGAAAAGCTGAGCTGAAGAGTATAATTGTGGAGCGTTTAATTGAGTTGAATTTTTTACAAACTCTGATGTTGAAGATGAGGTTGGTGAGAACCTGGATGATGTGGCACTTATGGAGGAGTTGCATGGCGCTGAGGCTGCAGAGACCGAAGTCAAGGTTGACCGAGGCCGCTTGTCTCCAGGTAATCCATCTTCTCCAAGTTTTAGTGAAGATGCACGCGTGAAAATACGGTTGGCTCGGTATCAGTTTGAGGCTCAAGAGAAAGCACAAGTTCGTTAGGCTGAGTTAAATTTTCGTTTGGAAATTCGTCGCCTCGAGATTGAGGCAGAGAAAGAGATCAAGATGCGGCAGCTCGAAATCGAAGCAAAGAATACTGTTCCTGTGTCGCAATCCAGCCCAACGCAGTCTGATGCTTCTCCGTGGCAAGACGCCTCCCTGCATTTTGATGTGAGTAAGCATATCACTTTGGTACCTCAATTTAGGGAATCAGAAGTTGACACATATTTTTGTGCTTTTGAGAGGATTGCTAAATCCCTTCGTTGGCCTCAGGAGGTGTGGGCTTTAATGCTACAATGTAAGCTGGTCGGGAAAGCGCAAGAAGTCTGCTCCACGCTGTCTTTAGAAGAGAGTCTGAAATATGACAGTATTAAAGCTGCGATTTTGCGAGCATATGAGCTTGTACCTGAAGCTCATCGTCAGAAATTTCGAGCGCATAAGAAAAGCTCCACCCAAACACATGTTGAATTTGCACGAGAAAAGGGAATTCTTTTTGACAAGTGGTGCAAGGCGAGTAACGTGACTGATTACGAGTTGTTGAGAGAGCTGATTCTTTTAGAAGAATTTAAGAACTGTTTGCCGGAAAGAGTTGTTGTGTATCTGAACGAACAGAAAGTCACCTCGCTCTCGCATGCATCGGTGTTAGCAGACGAATTTGTGTTAACACACAAAAATGTATTTGTGTCTGCACGCTCAGAGAAAAGTCAATTTGTTTCTCAGTCTCAACCACCTCGTTCGAAACCTACTCCTTCCACCACACGAGATGTACGCGAATGCTATTATTGCAAAAAGCGTGGGCACGTCATAGCCGACTGTTTAGTCCTGAAAAATAAACAGACTAAGAGTGTGGGACTTGTGAGACCTGTTGAAGCTGTCACTGTCTCTGACGAGACTATTGACGAGAGTTATCAGCCGTTCATCCTGAAGGGGTTAATTTCTTTAACGGGTTGCCCCGAAGATCAGGTTGAAATTAAAATGCTTCGCGATACGGGAGCTCTTCAGTCGTTCCTTATTTCTGATAGATTACCTTTGACAGAAGACACATTTTGTGGTTCAAGTGTTCTTGTTCAGGGTATTGAGATGACCTGTATTAAAGCCCCGTTGCATCGCATTCATCTACAAAGTGAGCTGTGTACTGGATTCGTGGAAGTTGCTGTTCGTCCATCACTTCCCGTGAAAGGTGTTGATTTTATTCTGGGCAACGATCTGGCGGGAGGAAAAGTAAGGTCAGTGTTGGAAATTGTGGAGGAGCCAAACGTGTGTCTCCATTCTGAATTGTCCAATACTTTTCCGGAGGTGTTTCCCGCATGTGCTGTGACGCGCGCGCAGTCGCGAAAGTTTGGTGAGGAAGTTGTGCTATCCGATTCGTTCTTTTCTCCCCTTCTATCTGTTGACAGAATATTAGACATCGAAACCCCAAAGAAACCCTTTGCTGTTCGTTCAGAGGTTGTGAAAACGAGTGACTAGGACGCATTAAAGTTATCTGTGTCTCGAGAGCATGTTTGTGCGGCACAGAAATCCAATAAATCTTTGAATTCTTTGTTCGATTCTGCTATCTCCACAGATTCAATTAGAGACGTGAAATGTGCATTTTTCGTTGACCGAAATTTATTGATGAGAAAATGGTGTCCTAAGTCGGGACAAGATTTTGAGGAAAATGCTGTTTATCAGGTGGTTGTTCCATCACCGTACCGGAGTCATATTCTGCGTCTCGGGCATGATCATCCTATGGCTGGTCATTTAGGAGTAACAAAACGTATTACCGAATTTTGCAACATTTCTTTTGGCCTGGTTTAAAAAAAAATGTGGTGACTTATTTACGTGAATGTCACACCTGTCAGCTCGCTGGGAAGCCAAACCAGATTATCCCACCTGCTCCCTTGGCTCCAATACCTGTCATGGGAGAACCTTTTGAGCACATAATTGTGGATTGTGTGGGCCCGTTACCAAAGTCAAAGTCTGGTAATCAGTTTTTGCTGACAATAATGTGTGTCGCAACCAGGTTCCCAGAAGCTATACCTCTTAGGAAAATAACAGCACAGAGCATTGTGAAGGCACTAACCAAATTTTTCTCCACATTTGGACTCCCAAAAATTGTCCAAAGTGATCAAGGAACCAATTTTCTGTCGAATATTTTCAGACAAGTTCTCAGTATACTTGGCATTAAGCACCGTGTCTCCAGCGCGTACCATCCCGAGAGCCAAGGGGCTCTGGAGCGGTTCCACCAGACGCTCAAATCAATGTTAAGAAGGCACTGCCTGGAAACCTCCAAGAACTGGGATGAGGGAATCCCTTTGATGTTGTTTGCCATTCGTGAAACCGTGCAGGAATCGCTTGGTTTTAGTCCAGCCGAACTTGTGTTCGGACATCAGATGCGTGGTCCATTAAAAGTTCTTAAAGAACACATGTTGGACTCTGAAATGAGTCCGAAAGTAAGCATGCTGCATTACGTCGAGAAGTTTCGTGATCGACTGCATTCTGCCTGTATTTTGGCCAAAGAATCTTTAGCAGAGTCACAGAAAGGCATGAAGCGCAAGTATGACCGGAAGGCTGTTGTGCGCTCTTTTGAACCTGGAGATGAAGTGCTCATATTGTTGCCTGTTCCTGGTTCATCTCTCTCTGCTCGATTCTCCGGTCCATATCTTATCAGAAAGAAGCTATCTGAGACTGACTACCTGATTGTGACACCGACAGAAAACGAAAAACCCGCGTCTGCCATCTGAACATGTTGAAAGCTTATCGCTCTAATCCAAGAATGGAAGACGTTTCGTGTGTGAAACCGGTTGTCTCGTCTGTTGCGTTGGTGACTGAGATTGTTCCCAAAACTAATTTGGACGTGGAGGATACTGATGAGGATGGTTTCGTTCTTCGTTACGCTACACATCAGTGTGTGAAGCTGCCAAACTCTGAGATTTTGCAGGATTTGAGTGTTTATCTCGATCATTTAACACCTGAGCAGAAGTCTGACATAGAGGGACTAATAGCCGAGTTCACCTGTTTATTTAGCGACGTGCCAAGACAAACAAATGTTTTAATGCACGACATAAATGTGGAGGGCGCTCGCCCAATTAAGCAACATGCTTATCGTTTAAATGCAGTAAAACGCTCTGTCATGAAGCAAGAAGTAAGTTATTTGCTAGCGAATGGTTTTGCAAAACCTAGTATGAGTCCGTGGAGTTCCCCATGTCTGCTGGTACCGAAATCAGATGGTTCATTCAGATTTTGCACAGACTTTCGAAAGGTTAACGCAGTCACTGTGCCCGACAGTTATCCATTGCCGCGCATGGAGGATTGCGTGGATAATGTGGGCTCCGCTCGCTTTGTTTCTAAGCTAGACATGTTAAAAGGATATTGGCAGGTGCCGCTTACTCCCAGAGCTTCTGATGTATCTGCTTTCGTCACCCCGGATTCGTTTCTGCAGTACAATTCCATGGCGTTTGGATTGAGGAATGCTCCAGCTACTTTCCAGCGCTTAGTGAATATAGTCCTGTGTGGTGTGGACAACGCTAGTGCGTACCTCGATGACGTCATTGTTTATTCTCACACATGGGAAGAGCATGTGATTGTCTTAAGAACCGTATTCGAGCGTTTTGCCAGTGCTTCGCTCACACTTAATCTGGCAAAATGTAATTTTGGGCAAGCAACAGTTACCTATCTTGGTAAAGAGGTTGGACAAGGTCAGGTTCGTCCTGTGGAGGCAAAAGTCACAGCCATCTCAGAGTTCCCAATGCCGACTACTCGGAGAGAGTTAAGATTTCTTGGCATGGTTGGGTACTACCGAAGCTTTTGCAAAAATTTCTCTACGGTCGTTAATCCTCTTACCTCCTTACTTAGCCCTTCGGTTGGTTATGTGTGGTCAGATTGAATGCCAAAAGGCTTTTGATTGTAATTAAGACGCTACTCTGCAATGCACCAGTGTTGGGTTGCACCTGACTTTATGTCTGAATTCAAGCTGGAAGTCGATGCAAGTGCTGTGGGGGCTGGTGCTGTGCTTCTTCAGGAGATGCACAGGGAGTTGACCACCCAGTTAGTTACTTTTCACGAAAGTTTACGAAACACAGGTAAATTACTCCACAATTGGAAAAAGAGACACTTGCATTGTTACTTGCAGTCCAACACTTTGAAGTGTATTTGGGTCGAGTTGTCTACCGATCACAGTGTTTACAGATCATAATCCGCTTGTGTTCCTGTCTCGTATGTATAACCGAAATCAACGGTTGATGCGCTGGGCATTGTGTGTGCAGGGTTATAACTTAAAGATTAAACACAAGAAAGGTGTTGAAAAAGTGTTGGCCGATGCTCTTTCCAGAGTTTGAGAGTTTACAAACAGGGGTTTGTTTTTAAGGGTAGGGGTGTTACGGCCAATGTTGTACTTATTCTTTTGTTTACCCTAACAAGTTGTTTTTATCAATGAATGCTTGAGTCCACCTTCTAGCTCCCATTCGCTGTGGATCCTGTCCATCACCGTCGTTCCGGATGATGTCCACCCAAGCCGCCAATCAAAGATCGCCATCTTTCATGACGTCACAACAAGGGGACCAATCATCGGTCGGAACATCAACCATCATTTGTATAAAAGACTCAAGAGACACCGTCTTCGAGAGGAGCTGGTTAGATGGTGTGGTGCTGTGCTATTTCTTGCTGTTGTTAGTGTTCGTGTGAGATACTCTGCTGAGATAAATTGGAGCGTGACTTTGACAGTCATTCGATCACCCCGAGGAGGGAGAATAGTTAGACGTCACGTGACATACACTAACATCACTCAGGTAATTACTTGTTATGTGCGTCACCCATTGTGTAAAAGAATAGAGTAGATTAGTTCGGCGTTTTATAGCCGCTGAGTCATTTAGTTCTTTCTTTGTAGTTTAGAGCATTATTTCCTCAGATTAGGGATTCGCGGACGCCACTCAATCATCTCTCTCTTAGGGGTGGGGTTCGTGTGTGGATTCTTGTGTAAATAAGTAGTTGTGTTCTGGTGGGTTGTTGTTTTCTTGTCTTGCTTCCACTGTAAATAAAATATCACTATTTGGAAATTGGGTCTTTGGGTATTTTGTTTCCACAGCTTATAAATTCTTCACAAATCTTAAATGTGCGTCTTCCCCTAGACTCTTTAACATTCAAGAGACGTAACAGCCGGATTTCAAATAGGTTGGAATAAAGAGGATGATTCCAGTGGACATTGCCGAAACAGGTTGATATTAGACACTTTACTCAAAATGCTTCCTGGGTATCTCAATTATATTACTTTTGACTTTTTACCATCTTAACTGTATTTTACCATCTTAACTGTATTCTACGAACTATGGGAGGTGAAATTGAGTGAATTCTGTGTGTTCAAAGAACCCATTTCGAACGCAGGAGACATTAGTTTTAACATCTTGAAAACGTAACTTTTTTCTGTTCAACAGAAGGCTGGTTCTGCCATATTTCATTGATCAATGTTAGGTTTGTTTCAAATCAATCAATGATCAACTACCAAAATTAGACTTTTAGATTTATTTGGAGCTGGGGAGTGTATAGAATATTAACAATAATATCTTGAAAATGTTGATTGTATTGTTATAATATTTCTATTTCTTTTATAATTCAATTATGCACCAAATTTTACTACTAAGAAATATGGTTTTAACAACTAATCAGTTTTAGTGTAGCAGCAGGACACTTTACAGAACACATTTTTTTAAATACAGTTAAAAAAGAAAACATTTAACTTAAATAGTACTCTAATTTGAAAAGGAACACAGAATAAACTAAGCTTAAACTTAAAAGTCATTTTCATCATTATCTATTTGATATAAATAGTTCATCTTTTATTTTAGTTCTTAATTTTTCAAATAGATCCAGAACACTTATTTAAATAAAGCACAGCCCTAAACAGAGGAAATCTCTTATATAGATCAAATTTTTTTTTATCTTTTAACTTTTGAATGATCTTTTTTTAATTCTTGCCTGCAATAGTGACAGAGCTACAGCATTTTAATTTTCATTGACGAATCTCACAAATTCAGCAGTATTAAAAAAAAATTTTTTTTTTTTTTACTAACATGTCTGACAATAAAAATCAACTGCAGATACAAAATTTTTCATTAGGATACAGAACAAAAACACAATGTTTACCTGCGGATTTGTTTGTCAGGTCTTTGTAGATTTGCTTGTTCAAGTTCTTAAAGTCTTCCTCAGCCCACACTCTCCCATCAGCAGCGCGAATGTTAGTCTCACAGGTGTTGAAGCCTGATTTTTGAAAATTCAGATGTTTAGTTAATGCTTCCATCTAGTTTCTCACAGCACTTTTACTAGGCTCAAACCACAACAGTTAATCTTACCTTTATAAATGGGTGCTGGAGGGGCTGGAGCCACTTTCCGAACTTTAGCAGTAGGTACTATGTCACTGTGTCCAACCAGCCTGACACCCACAGGCTGCTCAAGATCCTCCAGCAGCTTGCTTCTTTCCACAGACTCTTCCAAGTGTTCCCTCTGCTTGCGGATTTTCTCTTTCAACTTCTCTAACTTTTCATTAGGAAGCCGCTGCCGCAGATTCTCCAACCGTTGTGAGGAAGAGATTGAACTGGGACTAGGAGTTTGGGAACTGTTCGCCGGTAGCTGGGCTCTAGTCCTAACCTCAGACCCTACTGTGTCTTGGTCAGTCTGCTGTATGGCATGGAGAGCAGACAAATCATTGAGGTACCTTACTCCTGTACCATCAACAGCTGAGGAATGTAGGCTGTCTATGTCGGCGCTCGCCATGTCTTGGGTGTCACACTGAGAGACTCGCTGGTTTAGAGTGAATTCTGGTTCAGGGTACTCCACCTCTGTTTGTAAGGAAAGGACTTCTGGTTCAGACTGGAAAATGGATACCGGAATCGGCGATGGTTCCCTGTTTAATGTAGAAAAGTCATACTGTAAACAAGGCAATGCGATATGTATTTGTACAATTTAATATAAATATTGGCAATTGAAAATGGGTAAGATAACATTTTTTACTATACCTCGTAAAAAGATTCCTGTTACCCATGTGGGTACCCCTTTGTCTTTAATGTCCACCATGTCTTATTGCAGTTTTACTCAACCAAATAATTTCTATCACACTTTACTAATTTACAGGGTTAAATTATTTCAGAAATTCTTATTTCAAGACTTTATAAGACCACTAAGAATTAAAGCCAACATCATAACATTAAAAACATTTTGTATAATAAAGAAGTATGTTTCAAAACACATTGTTTAGTCCTAACCATCAATTTATGACTCTGAGCATTTACAGCAGTAGCATCTGAGCAGTTTTTCCCCTCAAACTCTGGAAACCCTAGTCATTTTTACATTTGTTTCAGCATTTAGGAGTCTTACATCAATCATTTGGCAACCCCAACAATCACTATATTTTGAGCATGAGTCTTCACAAGCATTTTCTTCAAATCTGGCAAACTTAAGCATCCCCTTTACAATCATTGTATATCAGTCTTTTTTCAAGACCATGCCAACCCTAACCACAATGTTTACATTTTCTCAATCTTTGCCAACCCAAATCAACAACAAAACACACATCTGAGGAGCTTTACATTAACATCAGAAAAACAAGACCAGTGAACATTTATTTAAGACCTAGAACAATGCATTTAAGACTTTTTACAGCTAAAAATGTGGGCTTTTAAATTTAAAGCAAGGATAAATTCATGCAACCACCCTCTCTATAATTAGTTAATTAATTAAAACTCTCTTTTTATCAGTGGTGTCCAGGAACTATTCAAGAAATACCCATCACAGATTGTGCATCAAGAACACTTAAAGGAAGAAAAAAACTGGAATGAAATATGTGAAAACTGTACACTGATTATGGGAGATGTAAATGCAAGATTAACTTTGATAAAAATGAAATCCTGGAGCTTGGATTGATTTAGAAAAACCATCTTGTAGTTTTACCTGTAGGATGCAAGTGGTTCTCTGAATTCAACAGCAGTTGGTTTCCTGGCATTGACGTCTAAGGTGCTGTTTCTCAAGGGGCTGCGGGAACTTTTTTCAGTGCTGTGTTGACTTTGTGTTCTAGACTTTGACTCACCTTCCTCAACACAATGCCCATCTGTGAAACAATTGATAAAAACAATATTTTCAGCTGTTCATCGAAGTATGTGCTGTTTATTTCCCCAGAAAAAAATTAAGCGTGTATCTTAATTAAATCAAGTTAAAATTGTTTCATCAGCTGAACAGAATTCTGTTTGGTAAAAACAGACGTAAATTCTTGACTATTAAGAAGATCAGTCTCACCTCTGCGGCTTATTTTCCGCCTGCCACTTGCAGATGGTTTCTTTGTGTCTAGCACTGGACCCAAAAGCACTCCAGTTCCTGGAACGGCTTCCAGGCGATTCTCAATGTGTCGTAACTGAAAAAATGCCACAATTAGCCCTTGTACATGTAGGAAAAACTTGATTCATGAACTGTATATAAGCAACAAGTACATTTATTGAAGCTTAATATCTGTGCTCTCCTGGTAAACCAATATCTATAGAGAAATACTCACAGCAGCTTTGGTCTGATTTAGACTACTCCAAACTTGGGATAACTCTGTTGAGAAAGGAACCATAATCTAAGCAATCATTTTAAAATCCACAGCACTCATTAATACCTTTGAAATGATCAAACCTCTCCTGGTATCCTGCCCAACAAAGGAAGGTTGGGACGAGACAGAGGATGGTGGCCCCGCCTCACTTTGCAAGCGACTCCACATCGCTATGCCAACCTGAGAGGAAAGAGAGCAAACGCTGTGAGCGAAGCAATTACACAGTCAACATTTGCTTTCAAAGAATGTTTTCTTTAGTGGCAGCTTGTTGCTTAGATTATGACCTTAAGTGGCATTAAAACACATGGTTTCTTTTAAAAGGACATTTGAAATAGTGCCTTTATATTTGGTTTAACCGATTGTTGCTTAGATAGACTAATCAAACATTTCACTTTCAGATTCTAAGTCTCCCAATCAGACCTCACTCAATCCAACAAAGCAAGGGTTAAAACAATTGTGAACAATTTGTTCAAATGCCTCAAGCCCAGACATATGACAGCCTCTGAGCTTTTCATCCAAGGACCTCACCATTATAACCGTCCTTGTGCATCGCCAGAGAAAACAATAAGCAGTCTATTTGGCTATAAAAAAAGTGTTTTGTGCAGACGGTCCTGAAAGCCCCATGACACGCTCTCAAAATATTCCAAAGAAATGCTTTCTCCTCACAGACCTCTGATTATAATGGAAAAATAATGAATGTATAAGACATCTCCTAAGTCTGCTTGTTTATTGAAATAACAGTAAGAGGAACAGGTTTAAAAAGTCCTTAACACGGTGTAAGGATTTCCAAGCTGCAATGTTTTTTTCTGGAATGAGGAAATATCATCTTCTAAATAACAACTTTATCATGAAAATAATACAAGCCGCTATCTGCATTTTCTACCACCTATGTAAATAACAAAATTTTGCGCAGAATGTTCTTTCTTTCTTTTCTTTTTAAAGCCCTGACGGCAACATGGCCTTTTTAAAATGTTGTTAATATTTCAACTTAAAAGCTCACAGGACCATAAAAACTTGTTTTAAAACAAAGTTACAATTCCCAGCAAAAGTCTGTCCTTAGTAAAAACTTTTTTTTTAGCCCTTTTGGGTTAGCATGGATTTCTTTCAGATCAGAGAGACAATACGCAATTTGTTACACAGTCAAAGTCTATCTCAGCTCGCTAATAATAGGAATTGTATCAACTGATCAATAAAGCATAGCAGGAAGAAAATAAAGACAGAGGAGGAAAAAAAAGTTTTTTGTATAGTAAGTGTTCCCTGAAGAGAAGAGTATTCAGTTGCTTTTTGAAAGTTGTTAGTGTTGCTGCTTTCTTGACTGGATCAGGGAGTTTGTTCCACCAGCCAGGGACAGTGAAAGAGAAGGTTCTGCTAAGTGATCTGTAATATCACTTGTGTGTGTGTGTACATATATATATATATATATATATATATATATATATATATATATATATATATATATATATATCATAGAGACACTCAACCTTTAACGTCATTTCTAGAAATAATTGTTTATTGATCAAGGCTCAATTGTATTTGGCGGTTTTCCTTCATTGTGTCTTCATCCAAAAAGTGGTTCATCCAAAACAAATCAATCAGCGAGCTGAGCAGCGTATCATACTTGTGTTTATGCCCCAGAGCGCTACGTAATGCATAAACTACTGCCAGTGTCAGGAATACTGATGATTGCTTGTGATGTACATTACAACAGGATCATGCTGAACGTTATAATCTATTAAAACATGAAACAAAAACATGGGGGATTTTTCTCTCCTTTTGAAGAGAAATTAAATATATAATTATATAGTGGAAAAAACAGCTATCTAGTCACTTTAATCAATGATTTAACCTTCACAATGTTTATTTTTTCTCATAGTAAAAAAATGTTCTTCAGAAATCTTTCAGTGGTTTTTAAAGACTTGTATAATTTAGTGAATGAATCTATCAAATATACTTATATGATTAAACTGTAATTTGTGCCAGCCTTTAAGATCAGCAGATAGTGCAGGAACATGTGACATCTGATATTGAATTCTGTAATTTTTACTTCTATGTAACGTAAATTATCAGGAGATGAAAAAACTAAGAACTTTTTTGGTTAATTGATTAGTCGATCAATTACAGTGATAGATTAATCGAATATCAAAATAATCGATAAACCAGCCTTAGAATCTTAAAAAAAAGGTGCAGATTCTGCCTTTGCAGATTTTCAATTATGCCAAACAAAACACAAAACAATCTGTATTACTAATCTTACTATTAACGACTTAACGTCTGAAACTAGTTTGTATTAGTTAAACTAACTCAACCTTCTCATCATATTGAGCCTAAGTATGAAAGTCTCTTAGCAACATTGTAATGCAACAACAAAAACTCTGACTAATCACTACTCCTTCTGTCTCAGACCCAGATCAAATTTTGGGAAGTGAAACTACACCTCATGAGATTGAACTTTCATTTAATGACCACTTGTGCATAAACAAGAGACATATCACAGAACCCCGGTTCACAGGATGAACAGACCATGCAATCAAGCCCTTTTTAAAAGAAGAATGTATTAAAACAAAAACGGTACTCACTTGCCAGCAACTTCATTTAGAGAGACATGAGTGCAACGGTTCTTCCAGACTCCTGGACACATCGGACAGCAGAAGATTGTCAGCTCCACCTGCATCCAGACCAAGTGAAAATATGATTTCATGAAGGGAGTTCAAGTCTTCAAAGGGCGAACTATCATTTCGTTTATTATTTTAGAAATAATCTGCCAAAGTTCAGCGCATGTCCAAAGCTCAAAACTGAAACCAACAAACTTATTCTAAATACATTACAAGTTAATCAAGAAGAACCGTACATCTAAAGAAACTTTTCACCAGCAGCATCAGCTGAGAGACGAGATCAGCTGATATTCAAATTCAAGATAAAATCTCAAGCTGGAGCTTCTAAAAAAAGTGTTCAGCCACTTCCCAACTTGGCCACGTCAAAACCACATACAAAAAAATTCCGTTTAAGGAATAAATATTAAATACTTTAAATAACGTCACAATATAACCAACAATAACTAACGTTAAATCTCAAACGGAAAGTATAAATTAACGCCTTTACTTGGGGCTTCAAAGTAGTGAAACGTATACGTTGGCTTAAATAATAATTAACGATATTCATATGTAACTAACAGTTACAGTCGGAGAAGATGGAAACGTTAACGACATCAAACAAACGGAACATAAATTTCATAATAAATAACGTTAACTTGGCAAGGAGACATTCGACAGCTAACAAACTCTATTAGAAAACATTCAAGCAATGAGCTAACGTTAATCTAAATACTTAAGTATATTTGACAGATCACAAAAAAATAAATCTCATTCCGAATAGTGCGTTCAATCCTCAGATTAAAGTTGTTGCTAACAGCTGCTGCTAACCAGCTAAACGAGCAACCCTTTCGAACAAACTTTATAGTGGTCCGGGATAATAATATCTCTCGTAAACCAAGTAAGTCAAAACATAACAGTCCACGACCTACCTAAAATATTTTCTTCCCACGACCCGCCTTTTGGACAATGTTTCCCGGCTTTATTCAGAAGTTACGACGACCGTTGGCTAGGTTTGACGGTCCGCCATTATCCAAACAACTGTTTCAGGAAGTTCCCGTTTGGGTGTAATCTCGCGATATTCGGGGAAAAAGATTTCTTGCCCTAGCCTGACACCTAGCGATCATTAGTAAAGCATAACACTGTTTAATTGTCGTACTATTTCACACATACTTAAAAGGTAATTAAATAAAAAGGAATACAGCATAAGTATAAAAATACTAATGACAATAATAGTATATTAAAACATAGACACCAAAATCTTAATTGTACCCACAGCTTTCATTAGATAGTTAAATGGCATCTCCATTCAAAAACATTTTTCCAACCACCACGTGGCAGTTTTAGTCATTAATGTTATATTAATATTAACTAATTACATGTACAACGGTGATTTAACCAGTTCTCAGTTTAAAACTAGGATTGTAGTCCAAGCACCTGTGCGCGCGCACTAGAGAGAGAGAGAGAGAGAGAGAGAGGGAGAGAGAGAAAGAGAGAGAGAGAGAAAGAAAGAAAGATAGGAGAGAGGGAGAGAGAGAGAGAACAGAGAGAGAGACGAGAGAGAGAGAGATAGAGAGAGAGAGATTGAGAACAAGAGAGAGAGAGAGAGAGAGAGAGAGTAGAGAGAGAGAGAGAGGAGAGAGAGAGAGAGAGAGAGAGAGAGTGTCGCTCAGCAGTAACAGAAACATATCTTGATATCTACTATCTAATGGACAGGAATGGAGAAGAGAATCCAGTGGCTGCAGGTGAAGGATTGTGAGGAACAGTTAGCGATGATGGAGCTCAGAGCACTTGTAGCCGCGCTCCGTATCTCTCATTCTGGTGAGATCTTGCTTTTATTCCTCTTTATCGCCACAAAATGTTCACTCTGCCTTCTCATAATGCTTATTTGCAGGCTCTGCGTGTGTGCCATCAAGTGTTGATAACTTATTTATGTGTTTTTTGTAGTTATTTGAATATGTGTCTTGAATGAACTGATTTGACATGTCGAGTTGAAATATTCACTCAAATGGTCCATTGAAGGATTACACTAAGGTCTTCAGTAGACTGGTTCATGTGCTTTAAATGTTTTACCTGCTGAAACCTTTAACTGCTGGGGCTTCTATGTGCAGGCATGAGGTACGAAATTCAGTAAATGTTTAGAAAATCTTATTTAAAACTCAAGCAAAACAGCAAAGTAAATGTTGACTTCCCCTGTTATTGTAGTTATTGTTCCTTTCTGTGTTTCTTAAGTCAAGGGCCTCTTAGTGATAATTGATACTTGGTCAGTGAACAAGGTGTGAGTCAATAAGAGCTCTCTGTTTCAAAATAGATAAAAGACCTTCTCCTTTATAGAGTCTGCACCTCAGGCGGTGATGTCGATGAGAAGGTGAAATATGTGCTGCTTGAAGTGTGTTATACAACATCAGCCGAAAAATGATCCTCCTAAAAGAATTCCGAAAAAACCTGACTCAAATGCACTTGATGGAGTGTCGAATTTGAATCAGGATAGCAATATGATTCGTTTTTCTCAGTTTATATCTCAACAAAAAAAGCTAGATTTATTTACAAATGTCAGTTGTTTCTGCAGTAGAAAAAAAGGCAGATGTTACCATGAGGCAAATGTGTTTTGATCCCCTGTTGTTTTTCACATTTACTAATAGACCAAGAAACATTTTGAGGATTTTAGTTTCAAAAGGTTTAAATTTTAGTGTGACTGAAAGTGAGTTTTTTGTTATGCCTGCCAATCAACTTTTATTTGGCTCTGGCTTCCTAGTACGCCTTAAATAAAAAAAAATCCTTTTAAACCTAACTTTTTATGGCATGTAAGTATTAATGGGTGTTTGCCTTTTGTTTAGATGACATAGCATAAACTAAGAAACAGACAAATAAACCTCTCAGCTGGGCCCAGCAAAACTTATCTAAAGTGAGGCTAAAAATTGCTGCTGATTTTCACCATTTCAACCGGAGTCAAAGAAACGATCGGTCTGTCAATAGGTTATTTTCAGCAGCAAGAGACTGAAATCACATAAACATAACTTTAATTTGAAACCTTTTAGACGATGAATCCATCAAAATGGATATCACATTTCAGGGCTTGTGTTATATTTTGGACAATTTCACAAGTTACTGATAATTTTTTCTTCTTCTTGAAATTACATTGATTTGATGCTGTGATTATTCGTTGTATGTTGAAACTTGAAAAAAGATGTACGACTCTCCAAACACAAAATGACACATTTTATTGTTTCATTACAGTTCTACGTTTACTGTTCAACATTAGAACAATCTTTCTAGATTTTCCAGAAGACCTGATATCCAGAGAAATGAACAAAAACAGGACAAACAAAAGAGTAGTTAAAATAGATATTATAATTTGATTATGGAAGTCTTAAGGAGAATGTGCCCAGGTGTTTTACTGATACCAAGAGAGAAAAAAAACAGGTCTGAAGGGGTTAAAATGTAAACTTAAAAAATGTAAAAACAGGTCTGCCGATTTGTGGGATATTATGTATTTGACCCCTCATAAAACACAACCTTATATACCAATCATAGAAGTCAGATGTTTCTTTTAATTGGACACTTTCAAACTATTCAAGCTTTAATTTTCACTCAGTTTGAACCTATACAGGCTCCAGGGAGTCTGGTTAAAGCATCTCAAACCCCTAGAATAATTTTTTTTTAATTATTAACATGCGTACATCTGCTGAAAACACTTTTATTTATTTTGAACAAGAAAGTGGTTAATTTTGAACCACAACACAAGGCAATGAGTTGCCATCTCAAGCTTTATGTTAACCAGACAAAACTCTGAGCCATCCAATCAGTGAGTGGTTTTGTGATTGTGTTAAAGGATCAGTGATATTGTGTTATTTTAAATAATATGTTGTTCACATTGGTCTAATTATATGAGAGATATGATTCTTTTACTTATAAAATTGCTATTTTTAATTTAAATTGCATTTCATCTCCTCATTTTCTAGCTGGCTTATTACGGAGATGAGCTGAGATCATTTGGCAAACTTCGTAACCACTCCCCAGTTAATCACCTATTGGTTAGTGGTTTGCATATTCATAACGCATATGCAAAGTTAATATCTGGCGGTCCAGGTAGATTTGAGAGACATTAGATTAATTACAAGCAAATTTACTAACACAGAGCTAGCAACATTGATAGACAATATAACGGCGTTTGGAGGGAACACTATTATACAACCTTTCCTCTATGAGCCAGAGTCATATACATGTTTGGTTTCTGTACACCCTGGAAGTGAGCGTCTTCTTTTAATCCTTGCAAGTCCTTTTAATAACCTCCTTTTAATTCTTTTAATAACACAAGTCCAAGTTGTCTGCTGCTCTCCCATTTCGCTCTGTTTGTTTCCGGATACACCGAGAGAAGGCGTGGCTTTGTGGATAGTGCATCACTTCCGGGGGAGGGAAATCAGCCTTTTCATGTCTCGCCTTGACGTTACAATGACACTCGTGTGACGTCGTCAATGGAGCGAATAAAATCTGTTTTTAAAAGAAGCAAATTCGTTGTTTGTTTGGGAACGACCATTGTTAAATTTTTTTATTCAATCTACACCTATAAATCACTATAAAAGCCACAAAAAGGCTCACCATGGCATGCGCCTTTTAACACTGCATACATATGCACACAATGGGAGTCTACCTGTACTTACAGTCAGACAGCGGTCCCTCTCCACCTGTAAAGTTGTCCCGTGTTGTTTCTTGCCATGAGCCACAAATGTGCATTTTTGTAATTGCTGCAATACAAATGTATTATTTTCTAATGCACAGGTTGGTCTTACTGCAGCAGTCAATGGCACTTGTTTGAAAAAGGGCAGATATTATGCACTGTAACACCTCTTTGGATACAAGTCCCGCTCCCTGACATCTTATTTACTCGCTGCTGACCACACCCCTTTCCCTGGGATTTTCAATCTGAGGGCCCCTGCTGAATCAGAGGGATCGTCTGACACTTTATGTTCTTGTTTGTAAAAGAATGAACAAGTAAAAGTTTCAATTTTTCTTTTTTCAGCTGTTCATATTTTATCTTGTAGATTCTATTGTTTGTCAGATAAAGGATTTTATCAGCATTATTACTCTTGGTCTAGATTAGTGAAAATAATCACTTTTAATCATTGTGATGATTCTTTGTAAACAACCACTGGCACATACATAATGGTGGATGATTACTTTAAAATTCCTTAATTATTTAATAAACAAGAACAGGTTTAGAAAACAGACACCTCACAAAAACCAGCGTATTCAGCATCTACTGTATATACTGCAATGAAGCTTTGATTAAATGAAATCTCTTGGCTGCATCTTCCTGAAACCCTGGCCTAAATTGCTGAGGCATGGAGAGGGTTTCATAACGGTTACTTGGCATTTAATCACGTTTGAAGTAGATTTGTATAAATTAGGAGAGAGTGAACACACCATTCTTTTGCTTGGACCCGAATTCTGGTGCAGATATTAGGTGTGTGGGGATGATGCTTTATTTGAGATATTTTAGAATTCCAGCTCTTAAAGGTTAATTAACATGTTTTTTCTTCGGTACTTAATAGATTGAACACATTTTAATTCCACTCACAATGATACAGAAATATTTTAAGCTTGTTGACAATTTTTCTGTAACCTCAAAAATGCTGTTAAGACTCATCACCTCAGGTAATTAAAAACCCAAAGGGAGATATGCTGGTTAAATGAATTTACTCAGCCAAAAGGGTCATGATGATCATGTACATGTTCTAAAGAATTCATTTTAACTGTAGAAGGTGAGAGAAAATATAACCGAATCCTTTTGAGGGTTTGTCTAGAGTTCCGTGGCAGCACTCAGGCCACATTAACACATCTTTCATTATAATGTGATGGCTGGAGTAGAAAACTAGGAGTACTTGAATGGCAAAAGAGCCTCTACCTGGCTAGAAAAGACAAAAGGTAGTTCTAAGAAGAGAGCTTAGCAACAAAGCCTTATATAAAGTGTTAATTTGGAATCTGGCAAGTCATCGATTAAAACATCTTTTCAGCATAATTAGCTTCTGATTAGTTTTTGGCTTGTTCTCTCCGTCCGCTCTAATTCGCATAATCCTTAGAGGGAATTATGCATGTCTTGAGCTGTTTGATTTAAATATACCTCAGGCCTTCAATGGTAGAATTGATAAAAAGACATGGCAACAAATGCAACCTGATTTCAAAATGAGCAAAGCCGTCATGTTGCATGCCATTAAAGTTGACTTGTTGGATCTCCAGTACTTGAACATGCACTGTGATTGGTGTGTTTGAAGAATTCTAAATGAGATGGCTAGACTATTAGTGTAATTGTTTTTCAGTGCTGTAATAAGATCATTTATCATTAGGCTCAACATGATACCGCTTGCTGGTTTGATTCTGTAGGGTGTCTTCTAAATAGATCTTTATTTGGATTTCAGGCCAGTGGTTTTTTATTTAGAAAATAAGCAGTGTTTCTTACCTAGATGGTTTTTGTAACCATTTTCTTACGCATTCTCAAAGCCTGTTATAAAGTAGATTTTTTCCCCATTCATGTTATTGCTGAAGGTGCATTTAGTAAAAAAAAAACTTTGAAATATGTGTGGACAAAAGACACAGTTTAATGCTTTTTGATTTCTAACAAAGGTAATGAATTGGAGTTTTCTGAAGGCAATGGCTGTACTGAAATCATACAGTTCCATTCAGACAGATGCAGCATTTGCATTACAGAAACTAAAGACTAAAATTGTTTATTCTTTTTAAAATAAACTTTTTTGGAGACTTTAATTTTGCTTTAAGGGTGAGTTGACCCTGTTATAATTGATGTTATACTTTGACTTTGACCCTTGTGGGTGACTTCAAACTGGCCACATCACGTGTTGCGACTGAGGGGCAACCTCCTGCTTTCACTCGATGTGTGTATAGGAAGGGACTGAACTGCAGTTCGTCATGTGACCACTTGATGCTGAATCTAGAAGTGAACAGGTTCCCATTGACAGCCATGTTAAAAATGCTCCATTTGACGGCTATAAAACGCTTTATTTATTATTGAATATTATGTTTTTTAAAATTGCATAATACTTTATTATTTTTTGTATTACTCTATTGTTTTGTTATATTTACTTTCGATTGAATAATTTGAGTAACTAAAGGTTGGGTTACTCAAGTCACAGACACTAACCAGCGCTGAAGTCTCATCATCAGTTTCACCAAATAGCATTTTTTAGCAGATTTTAGACACATACTTGATTTTTGATGTATTTGCTTTTTGCTAAAACCTACGTCACCCTTGCTATCTCTCAAATGGTTTCTCACTGGTTTCTAATTTAGCATGGAATATAATTTGATTAGTTTATCCTTAAAATAAAAGATACATTGATACCTTTATATCAAAGAATTGTTAAACATTTTCTGCCTTTTATATTTTTAAATACCAGATTAGTTTTCATAAATTGACAATGCCAAATCAGTTTACATAAATATGTGGAAGCCGGAAGGGTCAACATTTCAAGAAATCCTGAATTCGGCATTACATAAAATTTTTCAAAATTTGACATAGATTGATGTTGATTCTGTAAAAACAATGTAGAACAATGTAGAAGTACACCTGGAGTGGCATGAGGCAGCTGACAGAGTAATTGTATATAAACTATATTTTAAACTGAACCGAATCATTTTTGGAAGGTTTCAAAGTACAATGCTGTCTTTGAAGCTCTGCAGTTTGATAAAAGAAAAAAACAGCTCAATCTGTTTGAATTTGACATTTTGTGTTTCTTGTAAATCTCAGAGCTTTCTGCCCGAGGCTTTGAAGTCTCTGCAAATAAATACCCATTACTTTATGCTTCCGTAGAAATAATTTACACTGCTACTTAATTTTTTCAATAGGGGGAGTTTTGACTTTAATTTTAATTCTTTATATGCAGATTTAATTTGATCATGAATTGAGCAATAGAGTCTTTTACATACATCCCACATGCGATCTTATGGAAAGTATAAGTAGAGAAATACAGTAGCGCTTTATCTCAGTCTTGTGCAAAAGAAAGCTGATAATGTTTCCTCTTTGGGTTAGAGACCAGACATTAAACCTTTGTTGCCTTTAAAATATGCCAAAAATCTATTGGTATTGTTAACCAATCTATAGTTATTGTTAACCAATTGGGTTATTAATACATAGAATGTTATTTTAGTGTTGTTAAAATAATGTAATGTAGTCAGCTTAAACCGACTAGTAACCTGCTTAAAATATTTTTATTTAAATTGTGAAAAGGAATTGGTATTGTTAACCAATCTCATTCAATATGGACAAAACAAGACTTTTTGAAATACTAAATATATCCTCAAATTTTCAACCATAAAATGTACCAAATACTTAATTGTTTTGATTTTAGAAGAGGACTACAGTTTGATCGATCTGCCTTTACTCTTTATTCAAACAGTCCAGAGAAAAGTCAATACTTGTTGAAGTTGAAAGCAAGTTTGATTTTCTGTTAAGGCGGTGATAATTGAAGAACATGTAGTGAAAACTAGCACAATTGTCAAGACCAGTGAATGCTAACAGCAGGCGAAGTGGCATGGACCTTTTTTATTTTACAAACGGCCCCTTTCAAGCCTTTCATTGAGCAGTGTACAGACTAGACATAAAAAGTTTTAGGAGTGTAATGAGGAGGCTTTGTTAGGAACCAGAGTTAAAACTACCGCAGGTGCAGGTGTCATTGCATCGACCGGAATGAGTGCTGACTCAGTTTCCTAATAACTTTCTTTCCTTGTCCAAAATATGAAAGATAGTCCACTTTAAGTAGACTGGAAAGTACTTTAGTGTCAGCTACTACTTGTACAGACTTGCTAATGCTGCAATTAAAATGAGCAATTTAAAAAAAGAGAAACAACGAAGAAAGTGCTGTGTCTTAGGGAGCTTGTCTAAAATTCACACACAAAAAAAATTTATTAACATTTTTCAACATTCTCATACAATTCTTTAGACAATTACTCTAAATGGCAATAGACACAAACTGATGGAGGGAAGTGTCTATTGGAGGGAAAATTAGAGTACAAGCAAAAAAATGCATAATATCGATCATCTTTTGTAGTTTGTAGTTGTAGTTTGCAACAACAGATGATTAAATAGTGAGCATGAATCGTCTTCAATAGAGCTACAATGTGCAGTATTTGTCATCTCACTTTTATGATGTGACACTCATGAATATTTTGGATATCCAGAGATAGATAATGATGTTCAGATGGACATCAACAGGGTATATTGAGTTCTAACCTCTAAAACTTATGACCTTAATTCCAAATCACATCAGATCTAATTTATTAAGATTACTATCTTATGCCATCCATCCATTTCTTGGCAATTTTGTCCCTTAAAATTTTTTTATCAGGGCTCACCACAGAAGAATGAATCTCCAATTCATCTGGCATGTGTTTTATGCAGAGGATGCCCTTTCAGCCACAACCCACCACCATCAAACACTATGGACATTTTTGTTAACCCAATTAACATTTACTGCATGTCTCTGGACTTGTGGGGGAAACCGGAGCACCCGGAGTAAACCCGCACGGCTACGGGGAGAACATGCAAACTCCACACAGAAATGCCAACCGACCCAGCCGAGGCTCAAACCAGCAACCTTCTTGCTGTGAGACGACCGTGCTACCCACTGCGCCACCATGACGCCTCATGCTATCCCATTCCTAACAAATTTTCTAGTTTCATGAACTCTAAGACTGTAATCTATTAGTCTCCCAGATATTTTATTTACCTTGAGTTTCTTGAAGATGACTGCAAATTGCAAATTCATCGGATACTAATAGAAGCTGCAATGCAAGTGATCTCTTTTGAGTAGTTCAGTTCCTTGCAAATGTTTGAATATCCTTTTTGCCAAATACACGTTAATTGGGTGGATATCTTTTGTGGCTCTGTCTCCACACTCAACAGACATCTTCATCATCATTGAATTGATTGCATTTCAATATCTCAGTCTCAAAAGCTGAAGAACTCCAGGCCACTTATGACTGAAAGCTTTTACTGTGCTGAAGGGACTGAAACGTTTATGACTAAACACTTCTATCTGTCAGGTAGATTTCTGCAACAGGAAGCACATTTACCAGGTAGAAAAAGACAGCAGATTTATTGTTTAAAGTAAGATCTAAAATCAAATGTGCTTAAATTAAAAAGTTACTTTTCACAACACAACATAGAATAGATTAGAATAGAAATAAGGATCTCCCTTCAGTTGTGCAGAACTACTGAGACAAACTACAGCTGGAGAAAGTTGATTTTCTAACCATTATCCATGGCCTTCATGTTTTTATTTCCTCTGTGACACACAGTATTTGTCTGCTCTTTTCCAAGCATCACAAAGCCTACATTGCATTATTAAGGGTTGCACACTTACATTTATTTAAACAATCGCTTCAGAGTTAATTAACCATATATTTACTTTATTGAGTACTTGAATAAATTAACTACCGTAAATAATGTTGTTGGAGAAGGGAAAAGACTGGCTGCTCTATTAGATTATAATTGTCAGCATCTGGATCTCAGTCATCTCAAATGAATTCTTAAAATATATCAAATAAACCTTATAAATTAATAAATATAAAAATAAAGTTAGGAAAGTTATCGTTTTAGCTGATGATAGCAGCTGCACCCAACCTTTTTTTTGCAGATTGACCTAAAGGTATCTCAGTATGATATGGCTGGCATAAAATTAGGTGTCATCAAAATATATTTGTTAATGTGAATTTAATCCTTCACATGAATTTTAATCATTGTTTCTAGAAGCATTCTCACAAACACTCTCCGTTTACGATGTAAATATTTCCTTTTGTGGTGAATCTTCTCATTTTGAAGGTATTTTAAACATTAATCACTGGAAAAGTATAACTTGATGATTCAGCATGACACTGAATCAGTGGAGCCCTGAGGCTGTTTATTGAGAAACTCGCAATATGAGCTAATGTCAAATTTTATGTTGCATGGTAACTTAAAAATGTTGGTTTGTGTCTATGTTTAAAACACCGTTTCACTTAGACAGTGGTGTCTCTCAGCCTGGGCATTCAGGGCTTTATCCCTAGATGTTTTTTTTTCTTAAGCCCTGGAAAATTTCACAAGAATTTCATTAGAACTGGCAAGAGTTGCAAGATTCAAAGGTTGGAAATTCCTGGGTCAATACTTCAAGATTTAACCAACTCAAATAAACAAATGGGGACTCCATTTGATCTGGCATCGAGTTTACAGCTGTTTAAATTTTTTACGCCTTTTTATTTGCTACTTTGTGCACAACAAAAGTGTACGTGATGCTTTATTTTTAACCTATAAACAAGCATTAATATATATATATATATATATATATATATGTTATATATATATATATATATATATATATATAACATGAGATGAGGGTATACATATTTGGATAATATTTATTAATATTTTAACAATATTAGCATGACTGATGGCCAGTGGTTTGTCACTCTGCCCTGAACTGAGGGTTTGAGATTTGGGGCTGGGGTAAGACCCACACCTCAATTTCAGAACCTACACCTCAGCACTTGCTCCCCATTGCTAATTCCATTCAGATCAAAGCACTGGTGCTTGCCAACAGAATTGTCAGAGAACTTTAAACTCCATTCTTAATAATGAAAGCTCTAAAAAAATGAATCTAGCAAACCATCACTTAGATTCATAACCCTTCACCAGAACCTTCTCCTTCACTGCCCACAGTTGGTGGAATTGACATCTTGATCTTATCAAAAAGTAATTTTTTTTCTAACCGTTAACCAACTTGAAGTTTTTTCTTGTCCCACCAGCAAACAACAAAGTCCTTTAGGATCAATTGTGGATATTTCTCATTATTTTCTTTATTAAAGTTGGTGACACAAGCTACAAATTAAACCTGGTAAAACTTAGCCTTTACAAGATTAGCTCTTTTGTAAATTATGTAAATAGACATTTTTTCACTTTGTATCAAACCCTAAACAAATAGTCAAATAAACAAGCAATCATATGTCTCCAGCCATTTACTTTGTAAGCCACATCAGTTTTCTTGCCTGTCGTACATTCAACTTCTTTTAATCTGCATTCGCTGAAACCCCTGCGATCCTTACCGTCTGCCTCTTCCTTTCCTCGCCTTTCATTATCGTTTCTTGTTTACTTTCCTCAGCACACAAATATGTTATTTCTCCAGTAAATAAACCGCCTCTTCCAAGCAGCAGTCTCTCCCTTCATCATCTGTTTTAGCCTTTTCTTTCTCCCACTCTCTCATACACTAACATGATTTTCAGCCTTATACAGCAATTAGAATGGCTCTTAACTGTGATCTCTTTCCCTGTTACTTTCTTGTTGAGGGACTGAGACATAGACAGGTGACTCTGGCTCAGGTGGACGTTTCTGTGGACGGGTCAGTGCTCCCGTCTGATGTGAGCACCAGTCAGACTTTAGTTTTGAATTGTTCCTAAAGCGCTGCATCTCAAACAGACAGCATGTTTGCGTTTGGCCCGTCGGCTGTGACTCATGTTCATTGTGAAGGTGTGAGGAGCTGGAAAAAACTCTCTCCATTCAAGGGTGTTTTGTCCTCCTCTCTCTTTTACTAATGGAATATGAGTTTACATGAGGACATGTCACCTGAAGCTGTGATAATGATTTACTCATCATATTAGCTTCAGGTTTCTCATTCGGTACCACAGTGTTAAAAAAATTTAATATGAGATTTACATCTAATTAGCATTTTCTTAGCTTGTTCAGACAGATTCTACTTCCAGTTGAAAACTCTTACTTGTGCAAAACTTAATCACCTGTTGTGCATTTCTGCTTTTCAGCTTATGGCTCTCCTGAATATGTGAAGTTCACAATAAGTTCACAATTCTTTTTATATTGTTTATAATTACAAGGTATTACGCAACTTCATGATCCGTTCCAAAACAAGTGAAAGAGCATGTGACAATTATGGCAAGCTATTTTTACAATTAAACCATGAAAACATTCAAAGATATGAATAATTGTTTTCTGATTAGTGATAACTAAATTTAACCATGAAGACATTAGGGGATCTGGTATGAAAGGGATTTAGAGTTAACTGAAATATTTATCAAGATATTATAAGGGCTTGCCACACCGCAATTTTAAGGACAGAAAGTGTAACAATTACTCCATAGAGTGAACTAAAACAACAGATTGTTATTCTTTACCATCAGTCCTTTTGTAAATTCAACATTGGATTGCTGCTTAAACAAAAGAAGTCAGATGTGAAAAATAAGATCAGATAAACAGAAATGTTTCTTCAAAAAGCTCCTTTCTACAGTTGCTCTTTCACTGCTAACATTGAAGGGTCTTGTGTTTCCTGAGATCACTTATACTACGATGTAAACTCCAGCGGTCATTATGCAAACTGCCAAAATGGAGGGGCTATGGTCGTATCCACTTGTCCATCAACATTGGTGGGTGGGTCACCAACCGCTTGCTACAAGCCGACTGGTCTGAAGACAGCTGGGAGTTTTGATGACCGAAAAAAATTATTTGATTAATTTTGAGTTTCTTCACACCTTTCACGGAGAGATTTAAGTCCAGACACCTTTCAACAACTCATCTTTATGTCGGCTTTCTTCCCTTTCGGGGTCGCCACAGCGGAATGACATTCTCTCTCTGACATGTGTTTTATGCGGCGGATGCCCTTTCAGCCGCAACCCATCGCTGGGAACCTTTCAACAACTGACTTCTCATAATAGGTTTGGTTACATTTTACTTTACTATCAACAGTGTCACTGGAGACATCACTACACAGAGTTTGATCTCCGGTGCTTTTCATTACTTACTTATATTATAAAAAATACAAATTTGGTAGCACAAAGGTGAAAGCCGCTCTTTCATGTCTGAAACTCTCCCTTTCAAACATTCAGTCAAGTGATTTATATTAGTCGACACTGTTTTAATCAGTGAATGAAGCTATCATGTGAATCTTTATCAAACACATTTAGATCTAACTGAAGTGAGTCTTCTTTGGCACTTTGTTAATGTTAAAAAGGAAACTTAAATTGGGAGCAAAAACATTGTAATTAGTTTGCCTCTTGTTTCTACTCGTTAATGGCTCTCTTAGTATTGCAACGCTCACCCACGCATGTGATAACAATACATATGAATAAACACATGGTTGGATGATTTGTTTTTCTGATGACTATTTATCCTTTTTAAAAGTTTTTGAAGTTGTGTTTTTATGTGCTTGTAACTTTGGGATCCATGCTCTTTCAATCTCTCATTTCTGTGAGTCAATGATAATTAGACTGAAGGAGATGATGTTGATGATGTCAGTCATAACTGGTAAAGCTATGATTAACCCTTCACACTGTGTAATGTACCAGACAAAAAGGTCAAAATCAACTCAGTGCAGTGATTCAGAGGAGTCTTTCAATAAAAGGCTTTTTTCATTTCAAAGCAGCCACAGTACAACTAAAGCATGTGTCAGTGCATATTTTCAGCTCCTGTCATTTATGGAAATTGCACCAGCATTCAACCTAACAATGTGTTTCTGATTATCAGATACATTGTATGTTTGTTACATGAATCACAAATTGTGCATACGGGGATGCCATTGAACTGTTTAGTGGAAAACAGCATCTGTTCATGTTAAAGCACTTTATAACTGATGGCGTGTCTGACTGAAAATTTCAGGAACTATTTCTGCAGATAATTCTCAGGGTTACAAACAAAATTATCTCAAGTATGTAACTATGTGTGCAGTAAAACACTGTAAAAAAAGTTTTTGTTTTTGTTTGCAGAATTGTAGTCAAAAAATTACATGGCAATTCATGGTCATATACCTGTAAAACACATTTAAGCTCAGTTTGTAAAAATATTTAATGTAAATTTACGGTCATTATCTGGAAAGTGGAAGTTATTGCTGATTGGTTGGTAGCGATTGTTTCTGCTTGGCTGCCTTCATTAACCAATACAAGCTTCGGTTGCAGTTAAAAATGCCCATATAGTTAACATACGGACATAGAAACAAAGACATGTGGAAATAAGTAAATAAAAGATCATTTAGAAACAGAAAGAAAAAATTAAAATCAGAAAAGAAAAAAAATAGACAGATCTAGAAACAGAAATACTATATATATATAAAATATTTACAAACGTGTAATATAAATACACTTTTTTTTTACTGTTTAATATTTAAACTAATCTTGTGGGTCTCCTGAGCATGTAAAGTTTTGAAATTTTACTGTTTTAAATCTCATTTTGGTGGCATATCTAAATCTTGCTCTCAGTCACAGCAGTTCTGAAAAATTGTTCTTTCTTTCCCAGAACGCGTCATTATGAGGTTATAAATTGTCTTACTTTGTGGAGTGAAGCAAACTTGTCGGATTGAACTGCTGATTTGTTGGCTGATCAGGACCAAAAGGAAGATGAGACCATTGAATTATTGTGTCTCCAACAGGCTGCAACTGACTTTACATTAAAAGAAAAACATCTTAAATTATTTTAAGCACATTATCCGCATTTGTAATTATTGTAGTTATTGTGTGCATTTTTTGTAATGTTTTTAGTTTGATCTTTGTGTTTTTGCTCTTTTATGCTGACTGCTTTCTTTTATTTGTTGTTTGTTTTTTTCCGTCTGCCGGTTTACTTCTTTATTGTTGTAGAGTCCTTTGGTTCAGCTGTCACTCTGGTGGAAGTGCTATACAAATACAGTTGAGTTGAGCTGAAAAGGTGTTTCAATAGAAATGTGGTGCTATTCTGACAACCATTAAACATCAAATGTGGGTATTTACTCTCAAAAAGCTCCACTTTTAGGTGTTTTTTTTAGATGGAAGTGGTCCTAGAGTGAGCCAAAAGTAGTTTGCTTCTGATCCTCCCCTGACCTCCCAAAAGAAATAAATGTCATTAATGTATTTCAGACCATCTCTGTTGACTTGTGCTCTGATAATTCTCTCAGAATTGCTAAGTGTCTTATGGTAGGAGAGTGCAGTAAAAGCCAGAAGATTGAAAAATGGGATTCAGAACTTGTAAGATTGGTTCAGGGCACCAGGTGTTATGCGTTGCTCACCCTCACCTTGAATTATCCAGTGCTGAGGGATTCGAGTTCAAGCTCCTCTGAAAAGCGTTGTGTCATGCTTCCGCTCAGTCACCCTTACTAACACATCCAGTCATCTCTTCTAAACATTTCCAAGGCTCTATAAATGGTTTGCTTTTTACGGAAACTCAGTCTGTCGATTAAATCTTGTTCCGATCCAACAGAGCCGGTTTGTTACTCATTATTTTCTCTCATTTCAATCTCACCTGGGTAGTTTGTTCCTCTGGTTGGTACAGCTGTTCACCTGCATTGCGTTTGTCTGAGTTAATTAACTGTTTTTGAGAGGCTCGCCAGATTTTTTAGTTCAATATTGAGGAAAATATTGTATTATGCTTCATGAAGAAAACTGTGACTCATTCAAGGAGAGAAAACATTCTTCTGATGAGAAGGAAATAAAGAAAGGTAGAACGAATAACCCCATAAGCAGCTGTGTTCCTCCTGGTCTTGGTAGAGCTTGTTAGCTTTTTGAGTGCACTAATGGATCTGCGTCATTCTCTGCCATATTTGATTATTACTGCAAGCGCTCTACTGCTGTGCTCATATGTCTTGCAATGCAATCTTGAGAAATTGAGTTTATATTTATGTTTTATTATTTCAGAGTGAGAATCAATGCTGAATGAATGTGGCTTTGCTGTGGAGTGGTATACCCACCTTTCGTAATGGTTACTTTTGTAACCCCCGTTCCCCGAATAGGTAACGGAGACTTATGTCATGGACGACTATGGTAAGCTCCGTACTCACCCCCTAGGCAACCAGACTTACTCACGACCTTACGGTTGTGGTTGAGGAACATGATTCTCCTTTCCTTTATTTGGGGAATGGGGGTTACGAAAGTAACCATTACGTTCCCCATCAGTTGGTCACTCCGACTTATGTCGTCGCCGACTAAGGTAACACCCTGCAAAACGCCACAACCTAGATCCTTCTGCATCGGTCAACGGCCAGGCAAGCCGAGCACATCAACAGTCCGGTACTGAGCGGGCCCTCCTCCGCCCTGGCCTTAAAGTATAGACTTAGTTTTAATGGGCAATTGGCAATAAATTCTCTCATACCAACCTCATTCCAGAGGAGGGAGCATCAATCCCAGAGCTGAACTTAGGACTTCCTGTTTCATAAACGTACGGTTTCAATGAAAATGGAAATTTCAACGAAAAATGCTCTTTGAACCACTGAGGAAAGGTATTTTTAGAGGTAAGATAGCATAGATGAAACTAGCTAGAGCAATAGTTTTGGAGAGTTAGCCTTTCAGGGAACTGCTCGGCCCTCCCGTGCCCGGGGTCATAAAAGATTCAGCCGCTAGTCCCTCATAGCGGGCACACAAATGGACAGTATGTAGGAATACTCTGCTTACTCTACTATACTCTATTGTTTGTTGTCTGTTACATTTTTCTAAACATTGTTTTTCATTTGTTAGTTTCTTTTTTGTGTTTTTGCTTGTTTTTTGTTTTGTTTTTGCTGTTTCAGGTGCTGTCCGGCGAACTTTTCATCCATGGATCTTCAGTTTATATATTCTTTTTGTTGGGGAAGGTGACTAGCACCTGTCTCAGTCAGCGAGGCTCTCAGGGGCCTCACAGAGAGAACTCCTATTTACTCCTGATCCACACTAGGACTTTTTGAAGCTGCTTTGAAAGCAATCCAAGAGACTTGGAAACAGTCGACCGGCAAAAAAGTCCTCTAATAATAAAAAAGCAGTCTTACTTATTAATGGAAGGCAGGTTGATGAAGGAAGAAGACAAAGCCATTAAAAAAAGCTTATTTTATTTCATTTCATCTGAAACTCTTGAATAAAAAAAAACATATAAACACAGGCATATAAGAGAGCCTGAACCGAAAACCCTGGCGTGAAATATTAGCCTACTTATTCTTTTTTATAGACAAAAAAGCTTCTTCCTTCTAGTAGCTGCATATAAAAAACTAAAGTGACCCCACCTGGAACAATTACATCCTCCAAATGCTCTAAAGGAACAAAGCTCAAGTAAATACTAAACTGATTAAATGTCTAAGAAAGTGGCATTATATTGTAAGGGATTATTTTTTAACTGCAAGCTATGTGTACAACACTGATCATAAACTCTACTTTAAAGTGGGAACATTTAAGAGAATTGGCAAAGGGGCAGTTTATAAAATGAAGAATTGTGTATCAAAATGTGGAGATGTCATTTAAAGCTATCTAATGCAACCTTGGCCCTAATTTAGTAACACAGACATTTAAAAAAAAATCCAAAGTTCCCTCTTCTCCTGGGGAAAACTTCAGAGAAGGAAATTGGCCTGTTCTGTTCATAACAAAAACTATGGAAATTGAACCTATTCTGTGTGCTCTGTTTCTTTTTTTTCTCTCAGGCATCTGTTCTTGTTCCTCCTTCATTGATCAGAACCTACTGTAATGAATGGCCTTTGCTGAAACTTGGCACTGGCAGGTGTGTGTTTCTGCCTCTCAGTTGAAAGCTCTCGTTCATTATTATGCCGCTGCAATTAATCCCTGTACTTCCGAATCAATATGTGGCCTGTCATTAGCTCACCATGGGTTAAAGCTACAGTGAGAATCAGAAATGGAAACTTCCTGGGTAGACTTGTTGCCCTGATTGTATATGAATGTACATACTGTATGGTACGTATAACCTTTCATGAAGGCTGCCATGCTGAAATCTAATAAATTACTTAAATTTTTAGAACTTTTAATGGTTACTGAAAACCGCATTTTATTGACTATAAAAGCCTGTAATGATGGAAAAATCAATAACAAATGCAATTGTTGGTAATCAATTACAAGCTAATTTCTAGTCCTTAATTGAAAGTATTATTTTATATAACAAAATAGATTATGATTTGTATTTATAATTTTACTGGTGGCAAATTATTAGCTGGATACATACAGTGGTTATTTATACATAACTCTTCAACTCTCTATAGACTAAATAAACTAAATATTCCTGAGCCTCCTTCACTAGTCTTTACTCTTCATGTAGTTTGTGATTACTTAAAATGTTCAGAAATTTTTTTAATTTAGCGCTGTATACTTACATGAACATTATAAGATGCATCTGTAGTTTTCCAACTTTTTTTTCAGTTGAATGTAGAAAATTGTTCATTATACTAAATGAATAATATTTAATGATTCTTTTATCTTAAGATTTTCTTAGAACACTTAAGATCATTTTTTCCCCCTGAATATTTAGTACTTCTGTATTTTCTGCCACTTTCTAATGAAAAAAATGTAATATTCAAAATGCAATTGTCTTTTTTTGTAAAGTAAAAGTGAGAGATAACATTTGAACGTTCGTTGCAATTTTTTAAGCATATTACTGCAAACATACATAATATACCCCACTAAAGCACTGAAATTACTGAAAAAATGGGTTTCTCTATCTCGCCAAACCCCAGCATGAAGCTATACAGTGCTTCTCTCTTATTAGTGTTTGAGATTATGTTGGATGTGGGCCACCATGGTAAATATAGTGTAAACCCAAACCCCCTTCAATCCTACCCCCACATCCACAGCTGCCCCATTTTCAGCTGGGTTTTAATAAGATTCCACACCGCTTCTGTACACATTTACATGATGAATCACAGAGCTCGAAGCGCATGATCAGCTCAGAATATTCAGTCACAATGTTTTATTTGGCTAGTCTTACCAAATGATGCTCTGTCAGTTCTGACTTCATGGTGTCGGTGCAAATAATTAGACCTGGATCCTCCACCAACAAAGGTGAAGGGAAAATTTGAAGATACATTGCATAACTTTCATTGTCTACGCTGTTCCAACAATGATGTAATACACAAATTCTCTCAAACAAATGCTTTGTTTCAGGGAACTTGTTAGAGATGAAAGCAAGTATGGATTGAATCAATGGAGTCAGCGGGTTTATTGAGGGATTAGAATGCTTTGATCATGTTGTTGTCTTCATGGTGTCATAGTGAACAAAGACTAGATAATTCATTGCTATTGTG
Organism: Danionella dracula; assembly: GCA_900490495.1. NCBI lineage: Eukaryota > Metazoa > Chordata > Actinopteri > Cypriniformes > Danionidae > Danionella > Danionella dracula. The sequence continues at coordinate 2,101,160 of UELW01000089.1, forward strand.
TTTGGATCTTGCTGAAAGTTTTCCTTGAGTGAACAAAAAAGCGTTCAAAAGTTCCCTCCTTCAAAGGCAAAACCTTGGCTGCTCGTACCTTTTAGGTATTTCTTTTGTTGCGTCCCTCTGATGTCAGATTTTTATTGTAAAAATATGTAGAGGAACCTCGGGGGTCATGTCTGGGTATTCTTATTACTGTGTTTAATGTTGTTTTGCAATCTTGTGACCCATATTTTTGTAAATTGTTTAACCCACACTCAAAGTATAATCCTAAAAGCGATGATTGTATGGCTCCTCATGTACGCGGCTTGCAGTTATCTTGGTGTTAAGATGAAATTAATCTCAAAAGCATAAAAATTCGTTGATGAGGATATAATTGTTTCAACTAAAATAACAAATCTAAATCTAAATCTAATTTCCTTACCGTAAAATTTATAGATTCAAGTGCAATGTGGTTGCTTACCATTTTCTGAGTGCGTGGCACATCCATCCTGTACCCATTTACCTGATGAACCATCTATGTATTTAATTTTTGTCTCTTATTTGTCTGAATTTTTAGCTAGGTTCTACAGTTTAGACTTTTTTTGTGTGATGAACTGTGTATGATGAACACACTTTTTTGTGATGAAACTGTAAAAGTTGCCACATGTGTAATTTTACAAACAATCCTAAACTGAGTATAGGTTTGGCATTTCAAATGAAGATGCATAAACTCAATTAAATAAGAAACAATCTAGACACATACAATATTCCATAACAATTGTTTGCATGCTTGTCATTCCTAAGACTTTCATTTGTTTTCGTTTCCTCATGAGACTGATGTAACTAGATTGAAGAATATTTGTGAGAACAGACTGCCTCGGGCAGCACATTTTGGCTTTAAAGGTACAGTACACATTGTAACTTGTTGTCACAGGAGGTATTTCTTTTTGAGGTGGCTCTTTAGATTTTCAATAAAGCTACTTAATTTCCTCAAAGTGGAAGAACAGCTTGTTTTTTTACAGTCACAAGAGCAGAGACACATTCCCTGTTCAACTAACCTTTGACTTCTGGAACCTCTGAGTTCTTAAAACAGTTTTAACAGTACCAGAATGCATACCAATAAATTTAACGAAAATCTCTCCAAACAACTTGAAGTCAAACAGTTACATGAGCTTAATCACATGTGGTTACGATTGTATTTGTGCCTTTCTAAACAGAGTTACAGTGTCAGTGTTTGAGACCATTTTTAATGAGTTTACCATTAGTTTAATGCATCTGCTGTTAATGTGATGATGAACTCTGAAAAGCCACAACAACAACGAACAGAATTTTAAAAAGCGAATTTCCTGTAATGTTCCTATTACTTCCTTTCACACACAAATTCACTCAAGTCGTTATCTCTGCACACTATACAAACTTGTTTCCTTCCCACACTTCACTGGCAATCGTTGTAAATAAATAACTCTATTTTTACGCCCCTTTTGTTACGTTGCCATGTCCACTTTAACAACATTTCTAGTCTCCTCTTTAACCTTTGCTTGTTATATTAGCTATGTTTGAACTTGATTGATTAAATAAATATAGACTTTGGTTCACATTTTCTAGACTTAATCTTTTACAGTTAAGCAGTATTATTGTGTTCCTAATATTTCTTTCATTGTTTTTTCTCAGTTTGTGCTTATTTGCATTGTTAGTCACCAATATTATTTAAATAGTGACCGAATCCTGAACAAAGTTAAATGCAGTCATTTATTTTCCTGTGGAAGCGCAAGCATATTCTTCAGTATAAAAAAACATGCATTTGAATTAAATTCCACATGGTCTGAAATAATCACCTTCTTTCACTTTGTTCTTTTCAAACAGAATGATGCTGAGAGTCTGGCCGCAGGATGCTGGAATTGGGCAGTTGTTCGGTCAGCTCTCGGACTCTCTCTGACCGGAATGCCCTGGCTATCCCGTCTTTGGGTCAGGGCGTATATGGAGGGAGCCCGCCTCCTCACTGTTTCCTGCTCCAGCCACAGGAACCAGAGCACTGGCTTAAGCATCGGGGAAACTTGGAGGATGCCTCCCGCTCCGGCTCACTCCTGGAGCCTCAGGGCTTGGCTGACAGACTCCTGTCCCATGCATCCAGTTTCGATGCTCTTTATGTCCCACATGCCCGTCCCATCGGTCTGGCACCAAGCTCTCTGGATCTTGGGGGATCGTGTGAAGGGGGTGCAGGATTTGGTTTGGACCCCGACATGCCCGTCAGCCCGAATATCATTAACAGACGCAGAGGGGGACTCATTGAGCAACGGGACATCATTAAAGCGCATCAGGCACACAAGATCCAGAGCACCCCACAGGCTCGACGCAAAGAATGGGAGTGAGTTATGCATGCACTCTTTCAGCTCATATTCATATTGCTCATATTACTTTTCAGCCTGCGGTTGGTTAGAATAAAGTGTTATGGTTCAGTCAGTAATGCAAATCTTGTCGATGTTTTGAATAATCTTCCTCTTCCACAGTGATGACGCCATCTAAAGCTTTTTGATGTTTGAAAGCTTTTAGTTTTATTAACAGAAAAAAATCTGTAATGAAAAAAGTAGCCATTTCTGTTTCAAAAGCAGTTTGTTTTACTTTTCTTAATTGCTTTTGCTGGATCTCAAAGAGTGAACTGTAAATGTTCAAAATGTCCCATTTTGTGCAAAGAAAGAATGAGATTTGGGGTTATAAACATTTTTGCACTAATAAAATATGATGATTTGTTTTAAGTTTCTATATATATCTACACATATAACACTATGTTTGTGTTTCAGATTTGTTTTTACTTAGTAGTAAACAAACCATTTTCCATAATTAATAGCTAATATTTACTATGTGTAATTGAAACAGTTTTTTGGTCACATGTGAAGTATCTGTAAAAGTGTGCTAAAACGCACATAAATTTCGAAATAATTAGGATGCTATGTTTAATTTATTTTTTTGTTTTTTCTTCCTGTTTTCATGTACTTCCTTTTCTTCATTCAAACATTCAAATGGAGTGTTTTCAGTTGTTAAATGTGGGTAGAAAAGAGCAGTTCTATAGATGTGAGCTTTCTTGTTATCAAGCCTTATATAGTCCATGTCATAACTCGGGGAAATTATAGAGGTGTTGCATCAAGTAAGATTTTCAGCGCCATCTCTTCAGTGAAAAAACTATGAGCAGAATATAAATAGACACTCTCATCTACAATGGCTACTTTTCATCTTATAACCTTAAAGGAACTTTTTGGAACATTTACAACAATTCTCTATGTCCTCCAGAGTTAATTAGTAGCGTTTCACTGTTCTGAAATCTGTTCTACCATTCTCTAGTTCTGCTAATAGCCCTTTTTCATAGCTTGGCTCGACTCATTGAAGCAGAACAAACATTTCATTTTCTTACTAGAAACAGAAGGTCAAAAGTTTCATTATTTTGGCTTTTTTACTATTCTATGTTTACATTTTGTATGTAGACTATTAGAAAATAAAATGTTAATATTTTCTTAATTTCAGTATACTGTCCATAACATGGCTACAGCAGGCCCAAGGATATCACGCTGTGCCAGGAAAGAGGCTTACTTTGAAAAAAGATTATGTTTTAAATATAATTTTTTTTTTTTTTACAAATGTTACAACTCTCTTTTACAACTCAGAATTGCTAAAAAAAAATACTTAAAAACTTAGAGAGAGATCGAGAATGTTCTTTAATGCCAAAATGACGGAGTGCTCTTTTAACCCTTGCATGTTGTTTGGGTCTGTGAGACCCATTTTTGGTTTTCATCAAAAGAAAAATTATACAAGCTGTTATTATTTGAAACTGAGATTCGCTGGGCTTGGCTCATTTTCTGTGAAAAACATTTATCAGAACACATTTTTATGACCCCACGCTCTATACCCCCTACACATTTATATTACAAACAAGGTGTTCGGGTCTACTGGACCCCGGGCATGTAAAAGTATGAAAATGATAGATTCTTTACCCTTATTCTGTCTTCCCACACAAACATAAATCACACATAAACATACAATTTTAGATTTTAGTATAAAATGATTGTGTGAATTTAAAGGACCAAAATACCAACCCTGCCAAAGTAATAATAATGTGAGCACCTCACATGGATTAAATTCTAAATATGAAGAAATAAGGGGTAAAAAAAATGTGTTTGTCACTTGTTTCCCAGCTAAAGTAAATATGTTTTGAGTATTTTAACATAAAATGTCTTGACTGGGATTAAAAACCAATGGGTCCACGAGACCCACAAGCACTGCCTGAGTAACAAGAGCATGAACACCACACATGGGTTAAACACTGTTATACGAGAGCTGGTAGTTGACGTTTCAAACTTAGATTTATTGGGATTTAGAGCATCAAAGATATCCAAGATGAGAATGATAAGAAAATTGATGAGTCTAATTCTATAACTTCCTCTTTGTTTGAAAGTGACTTTTTAAAATTTAGAGTTTATGTTAACAAAAAAAAGGAAGGTGATCTGTTACCATCAGTTATGTCTTGTCTTCTTTGGATTGCTATATTGTAAACTGTAACTGTTAAAGATAACATACCAATAACTTAAGTAACTAAGTAAAATTTGAACACGTCATAACATTTGAAATATGTATTTTTTATTTTACTCCCTGCTCAGTTACGTTCATCAGCAGAGATGCATCAATTTATTTTCAAATCCTTAAAACAATCAGAAAATTTGTCACAAAGTATGGCAAACAATTTCTCACATCACTGATGTCAATTTCTATTCATCACTGATGTTGTGTGAAGGTTCAAACTACTGCAAAAGTTCATTTCAGCAAGCAGAACGAATGCCCTCCGCTTGCAGCAAATCAGTCAAGAAAAGTGCATTGTCAGAATAGTGAGTAATTTGATTGTCATCAGAAGCAGCTCGATCCATGATTTAGGATGAATGGTGCTCTCAGTATAATTGCATTCATATACTTGAGTTTGCATGAAAACATAGAGAAGACCTCCTCAGGTCACTCAGTGGAGCAGAGTGTATTATGCAAGTCATCCAAAAGTGGACATCAATTGTCTCTACCCTACTGTAAGTCACGTTGGACAAAATCGTCTGCTAAATGCATAAATATAAATGTAATGTAAATGTAATTGGGTAAAACAAGGGTGAAAAGAAAGCCAGCTACTACTAATTTGTGGCTTTCTTCTCTAAAACATGTTGTATGTTTAGACTTTGTAGGAGTAAATTGTTATTCCATTCTAGCATCTTCAAAAAAGATCTTTTTCCTAATCTCTTGTTTTTGCTATTTGTTTTTAGTTGTACAACTAGAATTTCACAGCCTATAATGGACTGTTTCACCCAAAGCTGTAGACGGGCACACGGTCTCTCATCCATCTCACCCTTGTGGATAATTAAGACTTTTCAGCAGTGCCTTGCTTTGAGGGGGAGAATAAAATGAATGGTTCATGAGGGAAGTGGGGGCTATAAATTGTGGCCGGGACTCGACTGAATGTAGAAAGGCTATAGCTGCAAATATTTTTTCCAGGCAGTATGGTTTGGGTGAGACTTGAATCAAATCCTGGTGCAATATGCAGTATTTAACTGTAAAAATAAAAGTGACATGCAAGAATTACTTTGAAACATAATCTGCAGTATTCTTCTAATCTGATTTGACACGTGAAAAATTATGCATTTGCTTACCTTCATAAAATGTGCTCTGCATTAAAACTAAGGGATTGATTTGAAGCTACTTAAGAAAGTTGTGTTGACACTACACAACTGGCTGAGGTATGTCCAATTAATGACTATATTTTTTATATCTTAAATAATTAACAGCTATTTAAGAAGCAACTGATTTTTATTGGTTTGCACTTCCTTTCACACTTTGCATGGTCACCTGTTTCTTGTCTCGTTCATTGCTTGTACCGCAGATCAAACACTGACACTGTGTATTAAAATGTAACATTTGTTAAAAATGTTTTTAAAAAGCGACCCAAGCTAACCAGTGTTTAACATCGCATGTCACTAAACATCTTTGGTCATTTATAGATGAAACTACATTAGCCTTTTATATAAATGTAACAAAAATGATTGGGCACAAACCACTTTTTTTGAGTATTCTGTTATAAAAATGTTACTGCTTGCTTTTTTTTTTACACTGCACTCCAAAAATTTAATATTGTATGTAAGTATATTACGACACACAATTCAGCATGTTTAAATAAATCAATCCTACCAATGAAAAAAAACGTAGTAATGATAACTCTATTCCTATGTGAGAAAATCTATTTGAATAAAATCGTTTATTAATCAAATGTAACAATTTGTGCTTTCCTTTCCTTTCTTGTCTCATTTACTTCATTGCCTCTTCATTGCCTGTACCACCACTTCCTTTTTTCTTCCATTCATCCTTCCATCTTCTTTTCGGCTTTGCCCCTTTCGAGGTCGCCACAGCGGAATCAACCACCAACTCTTATGGAATATGTTTTATGCAGTAGATGCCCTTCCAGCCGCAACCTATCGCTGGGAAACATCTTATTCACTCACATATACACTCATACACTACGGACAACTCACCTGTACCACATGTCTTTGGACTCGTGGGGGAAACCGGAGCACCCGGAGTAAACCCACTTGAATGTTAACTGACCCAGCCGAGGCTCAAACCAGCAACCTTCTTCCTGTGACACGACTGTGCTAGCCACTGCACCACCGTGAAGCCCTCCTTTTTCTACTAATTATTTACACATTTTTTACTAATATTGTAATACCAATATTTTTTCTTTCATCCTTTTTCCTTTCTTGATTTCTATCTTTATTATTTTTTTCTTAACTTCTCTTGCCTATGTCTTTTATGCCTTCTTCTCTGCTTGCTTGTGATCAACGTCTCCTCATTTTGATCAACATCTTGAGGCAAAATATTACATAGCAAACATAATTTTGAGTCTGTGGTGTATGAGTTGGATGGAAATATTGAGCACCAGCTGGATTTTTCATACACACTTGTCCAAATCCATTAATAGAAGGAATGAGAGGCACACGGTATCTAATCTCAGAGCTTAATCCATTTTCTGTGGTAATGTGGTCCCATTGTTCTTGCAAAAACTGTGTTGAATGATTGTTGTGTGTGCTATTGATTGTGCTATGTGACTGCGTGGGTGTACTGTTCATTTGTTAAGTAGCAGAGAGGAAAAAGACAAAGCCAGGAAAAAAAACTGTAACATAATGAGTAATTTCTCACAAGTGCTAAAGAAATTGAGCTTAACAATATGTCTTACGATAGGCCGTTATCTCCAATCTCGCTACCAAAGGTTAATGGTTTGTTGATGCTCGGCTGGCTTGTCTGATTAGGCACTAGCAGAATTGGCCGGTGCAACATATTTTCAATGCAGGCAAGACTAACAGTGTTTTCATCACCCAGCTGACTTTATTGTATTTTGAGAGGCACAGGTCACATCAATCTCTATGGCAACAATGTCGCTGATTGCAACGAAATCAAAACTCTTGAAAAGCGGCCGGTGTGGGTCCTCCAGTAATGGTCCTCATGGCTTCAGTTGAGATCTAATTAATCCTCTCAATCAAACTGACCTTTAACCTAAGTCTGCGAACCATTGCTGTCTTTAAAAACATACTCTAAAACAATATAAAGACATACCATCATTAATCCTTGAAAATGTAGAGGTGTTTTAACCCATCATTGTAAAAACCCTGGAGGTGTCTACAAGCATCTGAAGTAAAACAACAGTGCTTAACAATGAAGTTTTTGCAGTGTGTGGTGGAGCTCTGGACAGAAAAAAATTAAATTAAATTAAATTACTCATTCATCTTCATGTCGGCTTTCTTCCCTTTCGGGGTCGCCACAGCAGAATGAACCGCCAACTCTCTGGCATTTGTTTTACGCAGCGGATGCCCTTCCAGACGCAACTCATCGCTGGGAAACATTCACACACACATTCACACTTTAACACTATGGACAATCGTTCTTACTCAATTCACTTATTCCGCATGTCTTTGGACTTGTGGGGAAACCGGAGCACCCGGAGTAAACCCACACGATCACGAGGAGAACATGCAAACTCCACACAGAAATGCCACCTGCCCCAACCGAGGCTCGAACCAGTGACCTTCTTGCTGTGAGACGACCGTGCTACCCACTGCGCCACCATGACACCCTAAATTAAATTAAATTAAATTAAATTAAATTAAATTACATTTTTATCAAACCAACAACTAACAACAAATATTTCTTAAAAATGATTTTTAACTCAAACACACAATCTTCTTCTTCTTCTTTCGGCTGTTCCCAGTTTAGGGGTCGCCACAGCAAATCATCTGTTTCCACCTAACTCTGGCCTCAGTATCCTCTACTGTTGCACCAATTACCTTCATGTCCTCCTTCAGCACACCCATATAACTTGTCTTTGGCCTTCCTCTCGCCCTCTTGCCTGGCAGCTCCATCTCCAACATCCTTCTACCAATATAACTACTATCCCTTCTCTGCACATGTCCAAACCATCTCAATCTGGCTTCTCTGACTTTGTCTTTTAACTCAAACACACAATCAGACTTAAAAACAAATTACAACTATTATAAACTTATATAACTTATTCAGGAGAACTAAATAAATAAAAGTTACTCAAAAAATAAAAGGCTTCCACACAGCAGTACACACATATACGCTTATAAAAAATACTTTATATCAGGTATTAATCACAATGAATTGGTTTTAGGGGGAACTGTTATAAAATAACATCAAGTAAATGTGTCTCATAATACAGTTCCCGGTACCTGAATGTATAGACATGGGCCAAGAAATAATTGGAAAGAGACACATTGTTAGACAATTGGAAAAAGTCTTCAACCTGGTGGACAGGAGCTGCTCCGAGGAGAGAACCCAAACCAAAGCACAGACAGGCCCTATATTTAGATCATATTCATGAAACTGAGAGACATACTCACACATAGAGCACATTCAGCTAGCATGGCTGTACAGGCACGCAGAGAAGTCAATTAACTTGTCCTCTCTCGCACTAACACTAATGCATTTTCCCTTGTTCCGTAGAGCCTTCTTTCAATAGATAGACTCACTCTTATATGCTAGTCTGTTAATGACCAAATAAGATATAAAGCGGATTTTAACCCGAAAGCAAAATCGAAGTCTTTTATCTACTAAGAAAACCTTCTGATACAGTGTAAGAAAAAATGTTTGGACATTTTCTTTCTGGAACTTAATTAAAATTACAGCAAGACAGTAGCTGAGTTTTAAGGGCAATAAGAAAATAATTCACAGACAACGAACAGTTAATGTAAGTAATTGGCTGGAAGGATGATATAGTCCATAGTATCAAATCTGTCATTGCGGTAAGCCATTATAATTATTCACTCACTCTGTTCCCAATATTTCCAAAGACACAGCTTAAAAGCTTTTTCAGTTTCGAATTGTGACAAAAGACATAAGAAGAGCTTAATACTGGATCAACAAAGCAGCTTACTGTTAATCTATTGTTTGAAAAGAATATCTGATCTAATCAGGGAACATTCCTATGGTGACACGTAGATAGACTAAGAAGTGCTCAAAAGAGACGCAGATATAGCGTGGTTAGCTCTGCGTTGCCCTCAGCCTCTGTGATCCTCCAGTATTGTAGCTTCATCCAGGTGTTGTTGTGTCTGAAATGCCAGTGGCACTCTCCTGTCTCTTTCTTTTACTGTCATAATGTGCAGTGTTGAAAAGGAGGAAGATCACTTGTGTAGCGGTCTTGAAAATAGCAGTGAACAGGAAGCATGCTACTAATGCGGTGTATGTTTGACAACATCATTAATAATTGATTGGTTCAGAGTAGATCATCATCTTTTGAGGCAGTGTGATGGTTCCCCACTGTTTTAGGAGGTGTGTTCTTTACAGCTTCTGAAACATGTCATTTTTTTAGGATTCCATATACATACAGATGAAGAATGATTCTTTCTAATGAAGCACCGCAAATCTTTTGTTTTGTCAGTGTGTTCATACATTTAGCTGAATGCAACAAGTCACGGTTAAAAATTATTCTGGTGTTTTTTTAACATTTTATGATTCATTTGAGGAATCTCCTGCATCTTCCTCTGTGCAATTCCTGTCAACATGTCACTATCCTTCTTGCTCTTCTTTTTTGTCTGAAGCTGCAGGGTTGTGTGTGAGAAAGTGTGAGAAACGTTCGGGGGATGGGATGCATTGAGATGTGAGGATTGAGGGATTGCGTAAGATAAGAGTTTGATATAGTGACAACAATAGTTCACGTCGATGCTTGTTTTTGAGCATGTAATTAGGTTAAAATATAATTGGTTGCAAAACGGCTTGGAATTTTTGTTGTTATTTTATTTTACTGATGTACTGAATTGCAGATTAATTTGACCAACTATAGCAGTTAGTTCCCACATTTCATGGCCTTATTTTGTAACCTAGAAGCCCTTTAAAGCAAAATTAGCTCCACAGCTACTGTCTTGTGATGTCTTTCAATGTTTTAGAGGTCTGTCTGTCTGTCTGTTTTTTTTTTCTTTCTTCCTGTGACACTCTGGTAGTGTCACCTGAAGGTCCAACGTTCTTAACAATAATTATACTTATTTGTTTAATTCTCCAAAATGCCTCCGTTTGACATTACCATCAGATGTGTGCTAAGCCACATGACATTCTCTTAAATGGCAAGGAGATTTTTCTGATGAGATGAAATTGACAGCTATTAAAAGTGGGCTCTAGCTTTAAATAGGATGTTTGAGATACATTTTGAGAGCAATTTACCTCTACAATTATATCGTTCAGCCAATAAATGTTCCTTCCTCAACAACCAGCAGAGTTTAAATGTCAGACTTGTTTGTCAAAGCTGAATAATTTATGCTGACAAGTTGAAAAGGCCTATTCATCAGGCTGATCTGATGCGTTTGTCACTTACAAAAGGAGGAGGGACACAAATGAAGAATGATTCTTCCTGATGAAGAACAGCAAATATGTTGTTTGTCAGTGTGTTCATAGATTTAGCTGAATGCAACAAGTCATGGTTAGAAATTATTCTGGGGTCTAATTCTATTTCTGTACTCTGTCAACATTAAGGAAAATATAGTAACTGCTTTAAGTTCTTGAAGTCAAATAGAAAAGAGGGATGAAAACAGTGAATCAACTGCAAATATTTCATGTTGTATAGAGGAGGTTTTGCTAACAAGAGTAGGCTTGTCATGCCTGCTTCTGCAAAGGCTTTACACATCTTTAAAGCCAGAAATGTTCAAGATTGAAAATGAGAAAAGCTTTAGAAAAGAAGGATGAGCAGACACTGACCCTCGGGTTAGAGAACCACAATACTGTTATTTCTCCTCTAGCGTCTACCAAACACTCCATGCTGATCAAAAGAAAGCTGTTCACTTAGAATCAGAGATAAAGAAGGCTTTTATTTATAAACCGTGATTATTTCTCAGTTCATACCTTTGAGTGAGGTCGTTTTAGTAATAGGTTTTAGAAAACAAGCTGATTTTATTTTTTATCATTTTCCAACATTTTACTCTATAAGATGTGACTATGGGTATTTCTTATTACAAAAAAATATATTTTACATCTCAAGTTCAGTTTTAAAAATGTCCTCTGATCCGATAAACTAGTGTAAGTCGCTGCACCTAAATTTACTTTTCAATAGGAAGGTTTGTTTAGGGTAACTAACCTGTTTGCTTGATTAATTGTTTTATATTTTAATACTTGTAATACATTTTCAACAAATTTTTTTTCATTTACTTTTTAGTCTGTGATATAAATGTGTGAAAAAAAAATGAAGAGAGATTTTTCATGTTACTTTAACATCTAAACCTCTTGTTAGGTTCAAATACTTGCCTCTAAAAACTACTAAGGAACCCATAAATCATCTTAAAAGTGAGCGAGAACTTACAGAAGGATTACACTTTGGTAAAGTAATTTTAGATTCCAATTTCAGATGGCACTTAGACACTTTTAAAAGCAAACTTTTAGCAGGACTTCTAACGAAAGCAGCTCTTTTGTACACATGTTTACAGATTTTCAGTTTAAAACTATGTGTATTATTAGATCATGAGATTGATTTGCAGAAAGAATTACAAGTAAACAAATCTGCACAGAAAAATAATAATAATCTTGCTGCAAAGGTAACCCCATGTTTGCTACATACAGTATGCTCAAGTATGGCAGCCCTACACGGTTTAATTTCTACCTTCATTAAACACACCTGATCACACTATTTAATGTCCCCTTTTGATTTGTTTTGAAATACTGGTTAACCTTGGTTAGAAAAAAATGTGGAAATTATTTTTTTACTGGTCTTGACTATTTTTCAATACATTTTACACTGTTTAAAAAATATATAAGTAAGAATAACCTATTTTTTCAAATGTCAGATCAAATACATATACACATACGCATACAGTCTATAAAACCGCAAAACCTTTAAATCTGCTTTTTCCATTTTTATTTGTCAGACTTCCAATATGTTCGATTTGGCTCTAAATACCTTTTTACTAATGAGCCAGAGTCTGTTTTTCACTAATAGTCTCAACTAACAACATTTTTCCTATCATATATAATGATATTATATAAACCAAGCAGCTGTGATTGATGAGTCACTGCAAAAGACCTTATGGCTTCTGTAAACAAATTCATCAAAAAAATCATTACAGACATTGTTTATCACTATAGTGTATTTACAAGGTTTTCTAAAATAAAAAGATAACACCCACACACACAAATCACTGGTCAACTTATACGTGACTTGTTACTCACTAAAGCTTATTGGATGATACATGATTCATCCATTATATTTTATTTGGGTATTTTATATCATACTTAAATTCATTATAAATGATATTTAAACATGCTTGAGCACCTGGATGGGAGATGATAGTTTAATGTTTTAATATAAAGGACTGGAAAGTCAGACAGGAATGCTTTTAAATTCTCCCTCTCTTTTTCTTTTTCTGAGGTCACGTAGTAACGTTGTAGTTATAATAAACCCACGTTCATGGACGCAGAAGGGGAAATCCATCCTCTCACACAGCAGCCTAACTCAATTATGCACCACTACAGAGTCCTCTGTGTGTTTTTAATTATTTATGCCCCAGATTTATTTGCACTATACCCCAGCTTCAGGCAAAACCATGAAATTACATGTCAGCCCCTTTGGTTGATGAAGATACGTCATTTCAAAGTTCACCATTGTGGGTACATTTACACTTTGTAAACAGCAACAAAGGACATGCAGTTTGTCACAGAAGCTTGTACTTGTAAATATTTTTTTTTTTTTGTGAAAATGCTGAAGAAATGTAACTTTGCTGCAATGTAATGTAGTTATTGTTCAGCTTTGGTGTGAAATTGCTTTACTATTAACAATATAAAGCTAATATTGTCTAACCCCTAGCAACAAAGCAACCAGTTGTCCCACAAATAAATTGTCTGTGCGCCTCGATGCACTCATTACTAATCAAGAGTAAAAACATTGCAATCTGAAATGTGTTTCAAATGATTAAGGGAATTGGAATCGTTAACATAGGACCATGCAGAATCTGAAAGGATGTACACCTATAGGCTTGTAGAATCTGGTGTGTGATTGAATTAATTTTCTGTCGCGATTAGTGAACAAGAAGAAAATCTCCATCCGCTCGTGTTTCCCATCTTCTCTATTAATCCAGCACTCAGATCTCTTCAAAAGGAGCTATTATCTCTGTCTGTACAAAATGATTGCTGCATGTAAAATGGACATTAAGCTCACGAGTGAGCTGAATCCTGTCGAGTGAATGGGATTCGCAGTATTAACCTTGGTCTTTGCCGTTTTGTTGGTCTTTGAATCCTTGTGCATGTGCGCAGTTCTCAGTTTCTGGACTTTTGTTCAAAATCCTTTTGTATGTGTGTGCAAATTTTTCCTTAAGGTTGCAGCTGAACTGTGCAGTGAATTAATCGATGTAATTTATAGAACATTTTCAAGTTGCTTATAAACAGCTCCCTTAAACAAAAGGTCTAATGTGTATTTAACACAATTTAGATGAAATTGATATTTGCTTATTTTATGGGTAAGAATAGAATTACAATATACCGTAAACTTAGGAACCATAGAGTTCCTTTTGAATTTCAGAAATATGTTTATCCTTCAATCTACAGGGGCTAGATTAATAATAAGAGAAAGATGTCAGTTGGGTCACCTTGGTGGATACGTGAGGTGGAAAAAAACGTTTCATCGTTATGTTCCCCTGGCCAATTCTGTATCGATTATTAGAGCATCAATAATTTAAATGTGTAAAAATTAAAAAATGTAAAAAACTTTTAATTCTTATTGTTTTATCATTTACCGCAAGGAAAATATTCTAGGATATGGTGCGCTGTGAGATTCAACCAGTCCTTGCTCCTTGAAAGCAACGGTATGGTTTCATTTAAAATTTTATAAAGGTCCAACTGCACTAGACAGGAACTGCACTGTGTGCATATTTTGCCGCACTAAAAATATACAGAAAATAATGTTCTATTTTGCTGCATCTGTGTAATTTTTATTAAGGTAAATGCATCTTTTGTTTTTAATTAAAAGCAGCGAAGATTTGCTTCATGTGTTTTTGTAATTATGGGTACATGAGCATCATGCTATTACAGTTTTCATATAGTAGGTGTTTTCTATCAGATACATACATTTTATTTAAATGCAAGTTTCACTGTTAATAAAGACTTCCCAGTGTTGCAGTGATAATTGATTATTAATCAAATCGTGACCCTAATAATTGTACTTGAATTAAATTGGGAGATATTCAATGATATTCAGTCCTATTGTTTGAACACCCCAAAAAAATAAAAAAGTAAAGCAAATTCTGTGGTGTTTCCGCTTTGTTTTAGCTCTGTTGTTTGCACAAGACTATGCCTTTGCAAAGATCTAATTGCTTCAAAGAACCCTATATAATTTACATGTCAAAAACACAAGAAACTGCATCATTGATATATTGATCTTTTATTAATCAATAGCTTCTTGTTGAAAAGATTGATGTGAATATAAAATCTATTAATTGAACCCACCCCTATCTACGATCTGCAACACATGTATTGAAATGTTCGATTAAGGTTGCAGCTGAACTGTAAAGAGAATGAATCAATCAAGTTTATATAGCATTTTGCAATTTTGTCAAAGCAGGGTAAGAGTAGAATGACAGTATACGTTTAACTTAAAAGATCCTTTTGAAATCAGGAAATATAGTTATCCTGGTTCAATCTACAGGGGTCAGATTAATGTTAGGAGAAAGATGTTATCATTAACATGTGATACAAGCCTACTTTTGCCTAAATAGACCTAATTTGTGGGCAATGTAGTTTATCGACTTCACTTATTTTAAATTGATGAAGGTAAGAGATCTCAGAGTAAAATACTCCATACATGAGAAGAGCACAAGCTCCCCCAGCGAGATTAGATGAATGCTGGGTTACATCTGACCTTGGAATCAGGCTGAGCTGGTCTGGTGCTAATCACCACGCCATCATGCGTTCTGTCAGACATGAACAAATATCATTGAGCAGAACCTCATACAGCACCTGAAAACACACTAGACGTTAGTAGAGACGTTAAAACAACATGTTCTTCACATTCAGTAAACGAGTGTAGGCAGGCAGGCAAGTTTATTTGTATTGCACATTTCGTACACAGATAATTCAAAGTGCTTTACATTGGAAATAAAGAATAAAAAGAAAGTACATTTAATAAAATCAAGCATAAAAAAGTCATATAAAATCAAACAGATTAAAAACTGAAATTTTAAATATTGATTAAAACGAAGATTAAGATTTGAAGTGCAGAGATAAAATAGTTGTTCGGACGTTGGTGCTCAGTCGACAAAAGCGCAACTAAACAGGAGAGTCTTTAGCCTGGATTTAAACGTGACTAAAGTGTTGGCACCCTTGATCTCCTCTGGAAGCTGGTTCATCTGTGGGCCGCATGGTAACTAAAGGAGTATTTTCCCTTTTTGGAATTTACCCGGGGGAGATCTAATGTATTTGAACCGAGGGATCTCAGTTCCCTGTTTGGTGTGTATTCACTGATCATGTCTGTTAGTTATTTAGGTGCTAAGTTATGAGTGTATGAAAAATATGAAAAAAATGGAAATAGAGATATTATGCGAAGATATATGCGATTATTACGGTATATAAGAATTGTTGAGTTTTAGATTTGTTTTATGTATTGTGTTGGATGCTTAAATAAAAATAAAAACCTGCTTCCTGAATCTAAATCCATTGAAAATGAAGCCTTAATAAGCCCTTTGGTGTTTTAGACCTTGTGATGCATTACAAAGACAAGTGTGCAAGGGGCAATCGTACAGGCAGGTGAGTAGAGTGGGGGGTGAGCGCTATTAGGAGCATCGCTTCATGCTCAAACATAAAAGTGATGAAAAAAAAAACCCAGGCCAGATGAATGTCAGATCTTTCCTTTGCTGTGGAATCACTTGCAAGCACGTTTGCACCAGATTTAAATATCAAAGGTGACAACCCATGGCATACCGGTGAAATGAAATATGACACTGTGAATGAAATTAACCCCATTTTAGACTTACTCTATCGGTCAAAAGTTTGGAATCACTTTGACGTTTCTCTCCTACATCAGTGCAATGATGAAACACTCTTTTTTGAGAGAGAGAAACTCCAAGAAAATGAAATTACACAGTAAAATCTAGAGTGATAAATTGACACTGCTCTGAGTCTATTTGGTCCTACTCTAAATAGAGTTAAATTAACACTGAGATCATCAACCTGAATCATGAAACGTTTAAGTTAAACTTTTATTTTTGTTACAATGTGATCAAGAAAATAGTTGTGATGTTTTTTTATAGTGAAATACAAACATTTATCACTACGTACAAGTTTTTGTTGTATAGTCAAGGGTTTAGATGATAACCTCATTGATGATTTGACTCAGTTCAAGTGTTATTGTTTACTCTATTTAGAGTGTATTTGCTCCTACTCTGGATAGAGTTAATTTTACTCTCAGGATTTTACTGTGTGGATTAAATTATACAAAAAAACAGGTAGAAGTAATTGCTTCAGGTGGTTTTTGTGTATGAAAGACTATATTTTCCATCAAACAGTGTTTTTGGCAAAAGTCTTCACTAGTAGTATGTATGAAATAATAAACATAGTTGCGTCCTTCCAGTCTTCCGGTTTTAATGAATGAGTCTAACCTACCTGCCGTGCACCTGCTAGGGAGCGGGTGAAAGAGTAGTTTGTGTGCAGTTGCTGGTTCTCCGAGGAAGCTCCATCATCTGCCATCTCTAGGGAAGCCAAGACATACTTCATTGCTGTGGTAGTGTTGAATAATGTTTGTGTGTTGAGTGTCCTGCTTCCTGTACAACCTCATCACCTCCACTCAGTGGTGCATCATGAAACTACATTAACAAGCATGTGTTCATGAAGAGAATGTCAGAGCACTGTAATGAAAATATATTAAGTCAATGTGTTATGCCTTTTTTGCACCATAAAAGATTCCACCGCAAATGCATTTTGCATTTTTAAAAACAGCGCAGAACGTTAAAATGTTTGTCACACGACTGATTTCAATAGTTGTACCTATAAAAGACTGTGTTACTGAAAGTAATACTATTCACGTTGAATTAAAGGTAATAAAAGGGAAAGGGAAGTGTTGGTTAAACACTTCAAACTTAAAAACATGTTTAATTGTTAAAGGTAAGATTTTTGGAATTAATGAAAGTCACTCTGTCCTCAAAGTACCAGTCGCTAGTTTTTAATCTCTCAGCATTATTTTTTGTTTTACATCTCATTTAATATTTTATCGTGTTATTTTTATTTAAAAAAAATATCATGTTATGTTTTTATCATGTTATGTTTTTGCTGACAAGGCATTACTAAGAAATGACTTAAATAGTGGTGAAGTAAATGTGTTTAAGTGTATTTTGGAAAATATATACTAACATTTAATGCTGTACTGTAAGTAGATCAAAGTAGCAAGAATGTGTCACATAAAGAATATGTCATCATAATTACATGCATTTCATTCTGAATGATGCTCATAATGGAGTCTTTTGAACCTTTTTCCTGTCATTTGAATTAGTTTTTAAAGAATAAGCTGCTGTAGCTCTAAGCTCAGACTCCCCTTCCACAAAATAGGTGCACCACATTATCAACTAATCACATCTCAGCTTGTCATGTCTAGAAAACGAAATGCTTAACCTGACTCCTAAATCCACTTTGACCTTTACCATGTATCATTGTTCTGTCTTACCACAAAACCACAAAAACTGTGCAAAAACATTTCTTGAAACCCCAAAAGGCTTTGAAATCTGTGTCTGGGAAAGACCTTGTTGATGCAGTACCTTGTGTCTTGTTGCTGTGCTCAATCATGCCATGAATGTCTTTTTCAATATTGGTAAGCCTCCTACACAGTTGTTCCTGTTCCAGTCCATGACTGGGTACCAACACTTGTTTGGTAAAAAAGTGTTTATCATACACCTATATGACTAAAGTCCTACAAACTCCTGACTTTATGCAAGTGCACCTATAAGAAATGATGCTGGTTGGAAGGAAAAAGTTAATAACACCAAATATTGATTTTATTGAGATGTTTCTTATTGGATAACTCTGCTTGCTTTGTGTTTAGTATTTCAAAAGAACATGTTCATTGCTTTTCGTTGTTATTTAAAAAGAAAATTTATGAAAGAATTCTTTGTTTAGAGATGCCTAAAAGATTTGTAGTCATTGTTGATTCATCGACTTGAAATAATAGATTTATCAAAATAAAAGACCCACCACTGAGCAAAAGACACCAAAAAGGCATAATTTTATCCACTTCGGAACTAAAAGACACTATATATGTAAGCTAGACATCAAATTGGTGCATGGTTTCTGGGATGTTTGCACAGCAACCACCATCATCTGCAGACGGAAAAAATACAAAAATATTTTAAATGTAAAGCTATAATCTAAGCAGATGACATTATATAACTATATTTATTTAAGGTAATGTTTATAGTTGAACTGTGACCACAAGATGGAGCCAAGTGTCTAGAACAAATCTGACAGACACTGAAACGCAACAAAGAGTTAAGTGGTATTTTTGTAGCTATAAAATAAACATTCACCATGACAACACAGAAAACTAGTGTGCCTACGTAAATATGTTTGTCAAAAGATTGAAGATATGTTTAGGGGAAATATATGTGGATTTTGCTAGTTGCTACACTATATATACAAAAAAAACTACCTTTTTTATATTTTTCATGAATAAACGACGATTCTGACAATGAAGCACTACATTGCATTTATTTTTACCCTTTTTAGAAAAACATGCTCTTTTTACCTGGTCAACATTGCTTAAGTTGGTCATGCAGGTTTTCAGTTTGGCTAAACCTTGCATTATATCACTATGTTTGTGTTTAAGCTGGTTTTCTCATCTCTCATTTTGTAGTAATGATTTATTTGTAAAGGTAACGTTTCAAAATGTGTTAGTGAGGCTTTTCTTTAGTCTAAAAGAGTTCACATAAGCATGTTTATAAAATTATAAATCGCTAGCTTTGATTTATTTGTAACTTTTTTCAGTTACTGATTCCATCCTTGACAGTAAAGTACAAACAGGATTCTTTTCCCCGACGATGTGATTTATGTAAGCTTGAGGTGCGGTATAGGGGATGAGGAGAAGATGAGGCTGTTGCTAGGTAACAGCGCTCAGAAAACACAATCCAAATTGCTTGAATTAGGGCCTGGTTGAGACACTGCTTCCAAGGATGGGCTTTATTTAGTCTGTGTGAGTTGTGATCAAGTGCTCTCATTGACAGGGCTTTGTGTTGCCTCTGACATTTCTGAGGTGATTGTTTCAAATGCTGCTCAGACTCTCTGTGTGAGCCTCATTGAACCTGAGGATGAGGAAACAAGAATGATGTGTGTTTTCAATTTAGTTTGACAAGTTTTACCCTATGACTTTTGAAATAAACATATTTCTCATGAGTTGGGAGATTAAACATCAACAACATGTTTGTCCTTGAAGACACATTTTCATTTAGAAAGGCTTTCAAAAGTAATAAAAATGAGCTTTTAAAAGGACATTTGCATGAAAATGTTCACATTTTATTAAACTGACAGACTGAGGAATAAGGACCATGTTACTTCTTTTATTACAGTTGAACATGTGTTTAATCAACATGTAATTTCATACTGATTGTACCGCAGTACAGAAAATGTTTATATGTTTTGTTTTACTCAAAAAGATATTTAATTACACAAGTTTAGGAACAAGTTCACATTTTTAACTCTCCTCTGTATCAATTAAATTACTCCTTCCTAAATACCCTTCCAGTTAACTTTCCTTTTCCCCTCAGCTCCTCTTCCATTTGTTTTTCTCTTTCCCATGTGCTTCCCTTAACTTTTTTCCTTTTTCATTTATATCTAGATCCTTCCCATTTTCCTTTTCCCCACTGCCCCTTCCCTTTCTTTTTCTCTTTCTCCATCTGTTTCACTTAACCTTTTTCTTTTCTCCTTCTCATCTACTTTCTTCCATGTTTCCTTTTCCCTTTTGCTCCCCTTCCCTTTCTTTTCCCCATCTGCTTCCCTTAACTTTTTTCTTTTTTCCTTCCCATCTACTTCCTTCCCTTTTTACTTTTATCCTCCACTTCATATCCCTTTCTTTTTCTCTTTCCCATCTGCTTCCCTTAACTTTTTATTTTTTCCTTTCCATCTATTTCCTTCCCTTTTTCCTTCCCCCCTCTGCTCCTCTTCCCTTTCTCTTCTCTTTCCCATCTGCTTCACTTACCTTTTTATCTTTTTCTCCTTCTAATCTACTTCCTTCCATTTTCCTTTTCCCCTCTGCTCCTCTTCGCTTTCTTTTTCTCTTTTCCATCGGTTTCCCTTAACTTTTTTATTTTCTCCTTCCCATCTACTTCCTTACATTTTCCCTTTCCCCCTTTCTTCCCCTCTGCTCCCCTTCCCTTTCTTATTCTTTCACCCTCTGTTTGCCTTCCCGTTCTTTTTTTCTGTGATCTCATTCCATTGAATTTTTCTTTTCATTTTCCCAACCACTCCACATTGCTCACCTTTCCTTTTCTTTTTCCTTTCCCCTATACTTTCTTCCCTTTTCCCTCATATCCCGTTTCCTTTTTCCTCTTTCTTTTTCCCTTCACTCTCCCTTCATTTTAGCTTTTTCCTCTGATCCCGTATTTACTTTATTTCTACACCTCATTCCCTATCTTATCTTCTCAGCTCCCCTTCCCTTTCCTATCTACTCCTATCCCTATCATTTTTCCTTTCCTCATACAACCCATTTTTTTCATTTTTTTTTCATTTAATCTCAGCTCCCCTTCCCTTCATTTTTTCCCATATTCTCCCTCTGTCCACTTACTTTCTTCCCTTTTCCCATCTCCTTCCTTTTCTTTCACCTTCTTTCTTTCTATCCTTTCTTTTTCCTTTCCATTTTCCATTCACTCACCTTCACTTTTCTTTCCTTTGCTCTTTCCTTCTGCTCCTCTTCCTTTTCCTAAATGGAGGCAATTTTTAAGAGGCATCAAAAGTTACTAAACAAAAATCTAACTGTTTAATTTGAAAGGGTTCACTATGTGTTTGAGCAGCTGTGAAAGGAGTACTATTTTTGTGCATCCAACAATAGAAGGAAGAAATTAGAAATTCAATGGTGTACCATCACCAAGGAAACCACTATTTGATGATATAGTATGTGGGATCACTGGTGTCTGTGATGTTGATGTGTCTTGGTTAGCTTTTAATTAGTTGGAAATTAAAAACAAAAGCTTAAAGAGAGAGGTCAATTTCTGATTATTTGCGTTACATTGAGGTACAAGTAGAATCCTCAAAGCATATTTGTTTTCTGTGATCAAATACAGACCTACTAACCCATGGAATGAAGGTAGAGACACTGACAAACACAAGAAGACAATTACCAGTCTAGACATTCTGCGTTTTAATCATGTTGTTGTCTTTGGTCGGTAATTAAATGAAAATGATTACAAATGATTTCTAAAATCAATTATTTCCAACTATTCCTTTGTAATGACAATGATTTATGAGTCTTGTCTCATTGTTTCAGTGGAGAATTATAAGAACTGTATCTAGACTGTTAATATAGTAAACATTTATTTTGTAAACAAGAATTTTCAAATGACGTTAATTCAACATTAGGGCTCTGCCGGTGCTTCAGAATCTAGAGCTCAAATTCTTACAAGAAAAGGTCGGAGTACACACTATACAGTGCCCCCTGGCAGCGCTTCATGCATCTGAAAATGTTTTTGGTTTTTGGTGGAGTTTCACAGAAGCTTGAGGAGAGCATACAAATTTCACTCAAGAATTCCCCTTGCTAGCCGAGAATTAGCAACTGAGTGTTGACAGCACTAACAACTGTATTACTGTAGATAACCTATGTATTGTGAATTCCCTAATTAATGTCTCATGTGCTTGGGTGAAAGGTGAAGGTGTGTCATAGACGGGTTTCTTTCAATCACTCACATTTAAGCACATTCACTCTTATGTTTCCTTATTTATATTAATCTATGTCTTAATTTTCAGTTTTGAATCAATATGATTTTATATTCATTTTGTACTTAATTTTATTAAATGTATTTTCTTTTTTATTCTTTGTTTCCAATGTAAAGCACTTTGCATTACACTGTGTACGAAATGTTTTATACAGATAAACTTGCCTTGCCTTGCCTTATTTGGGGTGTTTGGAGTCACAGACACTTGAAATGTTCTTTTTTGCACATAGAACAGAGCTCTCAGAAATCACTGTTTATTTAGGCTCTTAGGAGTCAAGTTTGTAATTGACTTTTAAAAACTTAGAGACTACAGTATTCAGACCAGTTCCCCCAAGCTGCCCCCACAGCAGACAGTAGATGGAACACTCCAACTCAGTGTTACTATATTTGATAATAATTCAATTGAAGATCCAATTAAACACATCCGATTTCATGAAATTACGTGTTTTTTAATCAGTTATTCAACATATAAAGGCATATTGGTAATTTTTATAACATTTTGGGTGGTACCGATTCAAAACAACAAAAAAGCCCATTTTAAGGAAATAGAACATTTTAAAATCAGTGTAAAAAAAGAATAGTGATTTTTGACGCAATCAACATTTAAAGGTATATCTGTATTTTTTTTTAAATAAAAAAGCTAATTATTTTTTATGAAATAGAACATTGTTTAAAATAGCATAAAACGTCCAGAAAGTAACAGCATTCCCTTTAGCTCTGTCGATTCAGAATAGTCTCGAAAATAAACAAACCACAGAATAAACTTTAGTTAAAGGATTTTGTGTAAATTCAACATGTGTACATCAGATTATGTTAGTACACTTCGCTTGACTAAACGACGCTTATTGCAAATGTTTACAACTTTTTTTACACCTTTAAAGTGTGCATGATCTGTATAAGAAAAAAGTACACCATCAGAAGCACCATTTAAATGTATTTTTAAAAATAATTCCATGCACTAAATTTGAACATGGACTTCGGTGTAAAAGGAAAAGCGAATTAATACCCGAATAAGTTGTCAACTAGTTTAGAAACATTCAAGTGCTCCATTGTCTGCAGTCAGATGAGTGATGCTCTGCCCACTCCCATGCTTCCATAACCCTCATTCAGCAGATTATTATGAAAGTGTATTGACATTTGATGAATGCATATGCTACAGTATTTCCCATTTTCTTTTTCCCTCTCTTTGTTTTCCTTCGCTGTCACTTTCACATACACCTTTTCCATTGCTTTCAAGCACAACCATACTTTCACATTTCTGTGTGTAATTGGTCACCGAGGATAGACACTGACAGTCCTGAGAGCATCTGTGTTTGCTCAGCCTTATTTATAGTCAACCTCAAAATAGGGCACCTGCTTAAATGTATAACCTACCTCCTAAAATGTTTATAGGTTTATAGGTTAAAATGTTTATATCAATCAACATCAATGTTTGACATCATCATCTATATGTTTATTTTTGCTGTTTTTGTGACTTCAGCTTAAATCATCATTTGTATTAGTAGACTCGTTTCCTCCTTCTTTGCTAGAGCTCTCATAAGATAGAAGGCTATTATTAGCCAGTCCTTTCTGGCTCTTAAAGTGTTCTGCTCATTAATTTTAAAGCAGATTAAGTGACATCACTTAATGACTCACTGTCACAATCATTGATGCAGTTATCGCCTTTCAGATTAGTTTATCATGTGGTGTCTTCAATTGTCTCCACAATCTTTGATCCGGTGGCCTTGCATGCTGTAGATGTTTCACATCAAATGTGTTTCTTCTGTCTTGGCCAGTCAGGAGGAAAAACAAATTAGTCTGTTTTATAGGGGGAAAAATCTTATTTTCAATCACTGATGTGCCATGTTTGAAGAGAGAGCAAGGTTTAGTTCAGGATGCTGAGGAGACTACTGCAGATGGAGAAATGCTATTGAACTCTGACAGCATCGTTCCACTGATCATGTCTTGATTCTTTGTGACTATCTGCGTCATTATAAGCCCTAAAAGAACAATCGCTCAAACAAGGGTGACAACGGATCTTGTACAAGCTCGCTCCAGAAGAGTGACTTTTAAACACCAATTACCTCCAACCTCAAAGTCGGTGAACGAGCTGCTCCAAGAATAGGCACGAAGACTGACTTCAGGTTTTGGTGGTTGAGTGAAAAGGGAGTTAAAATGCTTGGAATGGATGTTTCTCTCTTATTTCTTTCATAGAGATTACATTTGAATTTACTGATGAGTATATTATTTTTTATCATATAAAATTAAGGTTCAGGGTAGACTATTTATTTGTTTCGTTATATTATTGCAAAAGATGATTCTCATATGACAATTTAGCACACAACTTTTCTCTGACCCCTCCTCATGGCTGTGAGTAAAGTCCCCATATAACATGTTTTACTTGGTTTCCCCTTGGCTCACTCAAGAGCTTTTGTTTGTTCCACATAGCATAATCAATCATGGTATATGATGGAACCCAGTCTTGATTCCAGACAAGGGCTACAGGTGGGCACATGTCAGCCGTGACTTGCCCAAGCGTCAGCTAATTTAACATCAAATTTAATGTCCGGCTCTAATTACAAACGACATAACTAATGCCAGACCCAGACCTAGTATTTGCCCATATACAATATGACAGAGCCAGCTGGATGCCAGATGTGCCAGGCGTGTGTACATACACTCATGTGACAAAAATCGAACTCTTGTGTACATATAAATGTTGTTAATTTATAATCATTTCACGTAGATATTCATATTTTGAGAATGGGTTATCAAACCATCCAAACTGTGACTCAAGCAGAATTTAAAGCTGCTAGTTGCACATTGCATGCAGAAGGCTTCTTGACATAAAATGTATTTCAAACGTTGACATCTCAGCCTGGTGAGAGATTGATTTAGAAATAATTTAATGTTTTACATTCTAAAAAAAAAAGCTAACGATGACACCAGCAAAAACACAAACAGTTTTTAAGTCGTGGACCAAAAAAAGCTGCTCTGGATCAAATTTAAGGCAGTCTAAATCATTATTATTATTTACAGATATTCTATTCTTATGAAGTCGCTTTAACCCTTGTATGGTGTTCAGGTCTGTGGGACCCATTTTCAGTTTTCATCAAAAGAAAATTTAAACAAGCATTTCTTATTTGAAGCTGAGAGTCACTGGGCTTGGCTCATTTCCTGTGAAAAACATTTATCAGAACAGATTTTTTATGACTCCACACGTACGCCCCCTACACATTTATATTACACACAAGGTGTTCGGGTCTATTGGACCCGGGGCATGTTAAAGTGTGAAAATGGTAGATTCTTTACCTTAATTCTCTCTTCCCACACAAACACAAATCACACATAAACATAACATTTTACATTTTAGAATAAAATTATGTGATTGTGTGAATTAAAATCTGCAAAAGCCAATGGGTCCACGAGACCCACAAACACCGCCTGAGTAACAATAACATGAACACCACACAAGGGTTAAATAAGGGGTATTGTTACAACTTTGATCGAAAATATATCCAATAATTTGCCATGTAAATGACCTCAGGAAACGCATTTTAGAGCACGTGCTCTGACACAAATTCGCGCGCTTTGGCAAGGGTGGCCACGAGCGTGCCAACCTCAGAGCCCACTCGCGCCTCACATTCACAAAGCAAAGATGGAGCTTGTTGAACACCGCATTTGACGCTTGGGAAGATTAACCCCCCCCCAAAAACATTAACGTTATGGGAGAGCGAGGGACGAAAAGAAGAGAGCTCAGAAGAGAAGAAACCCGAACCAGGAAACCTCAAAAGGATGACGTTTTAGTTTAATATCTGTGAACCGAACATGGGTCCAGATTTCTACTGTTCCTCAGAAAACAGTTTTCTCTTCTTTTGAGAACAACACATTCATGGGATGTATAAGTGGATTTACGGATTTTAAACAGTTTTATTCTCCATTTAACTATCAGGTAACGCTTCGTTCAGTGTTCGTTTGTAGTAGTTGAGTAAGTTAACGTGTTGCGCCTGCTTGTTGGAGGGCGTAGCGGTTGCTTGTGAGGTCCGTCAGCGTTATACATTACAGGAAAACTATCGAAGTTTGGACGATTTTCTCACTCTGTGTGGAACTAAAACGGATGTGTGTACCCGGGACTTGTGTTTATTGGATGTTTTGTTTGGTCCCCACAGAATGGCTCGTTTCGGAGACGATGTTCCCGGACTGCTGGGAGCCGGGGATGGGGGCTCGGAGCGCAGTCGGAACCGGGATGCTCCGGCGGTATCCACAGGTGGAATTTCACCAGCCTTCAAACAGACCAAAGCACAGCGAGCCCGAACAATGGCCCTGTACAACCCCATCCCTGTTCGACAGAACTGTTTCACTGTCAACAGATCGCTCTTCATCTTTGGAGAGGACAACATCGTTAGGAAGTATGCCAAGAAGATCATAGAATGGCCATATCCTTTAGCACCAACGGTAAAACACGCCCTAACCCCTAAAACACGCACACAGCAGGGGCTGACTACACATGCGCTTTGGTGGTCAACAGGTATTAAAAAGCAACACATCAAGGGTGATTTTTTGCTGATCTAAAACACAAAAATGCAATGTATGTGTATTTTAGCTGTTTTTGGTTACGTTTGGATGCCATAATCAAAATGACGTTACGTCGAAAAAAATAAATATATATATATATATAATATTATATATATATAATATATAATATATATATATATAATCTCTCTCTCTCTCTCTCCCCTCTCTCTCTCTCTCTCTCTCTCTATCTCTCTCCTCTCTCTATCTCTCTCTCTTCTCCTTCTCTTGTCCTTCTTCTTTTTTTTTTCGGGTTTTCAATTGAATTTTTTTGTTTATTGTCCTTAAAATCATTTATTTGTACTAACTGTAAATACAGTCTATCCTGACTTGTTTGTTTTGGTAACATAAATAACTTAAATTGTTTAATATGTATGGCTTGCGGTTTGAGCTTTCAGTTAAAAGTGTGGTGTTTGTGACGTGGTTTTGTTTTTTGTTTTCTTCAGAAATGATTTAGACTGGGTGTCAATTTAATCAGATTTGTAGAATTAACATTTTATTTTCATGTTTTATATCCAATCTATCTCTAAAATTCATTTTTAAGTGATTTGTAAAAGTTGTAATTTCCTCCATTCTGAAGATGTGATACTGCTGTGTCCCATTGCGATATAATTCATTGCAGTTTAATTCAGAGGGTAGATCCATTCTATATCCTTTTCCTCGTGATAAGGAAACAAGTGAAATTCCATGGTGATCTCATTCATTGAAGTGAAAGGAAAAAACAACTTCCTGTGCTGAACCGGTAGCTGACGAACAACTGACATGGACCACAGAAGTAGTCGTGGACGTACACTACTTCTATTATTAAGTCGCCCAAGCCTTAAATTGTAACAGCGGGATTCTACATTACAATAGTAATTGAGGTTTTGATCCACTACTCTATGTGATGTGCTGTCTATTACCATCTCATTTAATCCAATTCACATTTCCCCGAGAACGAGAAAGAATTTTCTCACGCCTCACTCTCAACAACATTGAGCAACATCACCATAAACAAAAAGCATCATAATGAATGGTCAAACACCAGAAACTTAGATTAATAATTCACCATAAACAGCTTTCAGTAAAAACTTGCTGATTACACACAATCCATTGCAATCTTGTAAAACGTCCTATATTTTAATTTAGCTAAAATTAATTGTTCTATTTTGCTTAATTTAAAACAGAAACATTGCTCGCCTTACTTAAAAAAAATTTCACAGACTCATACATATTAAAAAAGTTATACTCGACAATGCTAATTAATATGTGTTTATTGTAACAATTTAAGTTGATTCACTTAAGTTTAATTTAAATGATTAATTAGTTACAACATTTGGGCTTACAGTGTACAATGAGTGTCTAGCAGTTTTATGCTTTAGAATGTGTAGGACTGGAAATGTAAAGACTTAAAAATGTAGCAATTAACCCCAGCTATTGTGTTATTAATTAGGCATTATGTTAATGCACACTGTATTGTTTGATATTCCTTGATCTTAATGCATGTGCTGAAACTGAATTTCAGCACCGAGGACAGTGTTTATTAAGAGTTGTACAGTTGTTGGTTCAAAGTAAAAGTCAAATTCACTGCTAATAGGCATATGCACACGAATTTCAAAAGTGCTTGAGGGCATTTTATCAATTAGTAAAATCATTTATATGTATTTATATAAAATGCTTTACGATAGAGGAATAAGCAATCTGTTGCAAATGCAAAACCAACACATGTGTAGCAATATAAAAATGCTCAGAGTGCAGGAATGATCAATATGAAATGAATAGATAGGTATTGTTAGAAGATTGAGTTTTTTGTTTTATTTGTTATGAGCGTGCAGTGTTTATTTCTCTATTAGACTCGTGAAGATGATGAGACATAAACATTCATGAATGTGTTTATCAAGAGAGGGTGGACAAGTAAACCAAGCAACCGCAGTACTCCAGAAGAGGTATTTGTCACTGATTACAGACTTCACAGTGGCACAGTGCGATTAAACAATGGCTTCTCTATGATGCTAATGAGATGAGTCAGTGACAGGAAAGGATAAGGCTGTCCAGCATTGTCACAGGTGTGCACCACTGGAACAATTGTTGAGTTTTCATCTGCCAGACTGAAAGCAATCAAAGAAGGTTGCCCAGATAGCAATGCATGGATTAACATTTACTTAAGCCAAGTGATCTTCAGCCAGAAGAAAAGTTTGCTGGTATATTTGCTGCTTATTTTAATTTATTTTACGGAATTGAATGGCATTTTAACTTGAGTTTGAACTTTGGCATTTGCTTTTAAATATTTGTACGCATCAAAGGAGTGTACTGCTTCATATTTATATTAAATAATGCAGAGCTAAGGTACAGTAATTGCAATTTTCATCCAGGTTAGTCAATTGATATTTGTCATAACTGTTAGTCATTTTAGGTTTAAAAAAAAGGTTAATTTTAGGTGAAGGTTAATAGATTTAACATAATTCTGATAAATGTGCACAATATGCTGTTATTGTATGAGAATGTCACCAGTGACAAAAAAAAATTGTCATTAATTAGTATAAAGAAATGTTGTCATTAAATTTGACAAAATGTACAAATTGTGTGCAAAATGCAGAAACAACGTCTTAAGCATTTATAAGACTTTCCCTACAGATTAATTCTACAAAATGAGTTCAAATTGTTGTATTCAACACATAAATGACTACATTGTTTTACATTAGTTTCTGACACTAAACAAGGCTTTTATTTAGTCTTTTTTTTACATAGTAACTTGCATTAAGCTTGTTGAATGTGGGGACGCTTTCACGTTAAACAATATGCATTCACAATTTATTATTTATATTATTATATGATTTATATTTTAAGTGGTCTATTTCAGTAAAGCTTAATGTTAATTCTGAAATAAGACATCTAAAAATACTAATTTGAATGTCAAATGAGTTTTATGCTAAATATAAAACTTCACGCTATGCAGATGAGGGCTTCAAACTGTGAACTGATTCCAGTCTTGCTAGGAGGTGTCAATTACCAAAGTGAGACTTTGGGTAACGCGTCAGTGCTTGTGTTTCCCTTCTCTCCTTTGATTTAAATCGAGTAGTTGGGTTGAAAAGCACTCTTGTCATTTTTAACTCCCCTAATGATGACAAGAAGGGGCACTGTTTATGATCTTGTGACAAAACTTTGGGTTGTTTGAGAAAGTATGTTGTGACAAAAAGGCTGTCAGCAGCTGAATTATGAAACAATGAGCTATTTAGAATGATTTTATCATGTAAAAATGCTTGCCTGTGTTGATCTTCCTCTGACTATTGCCTTTTGTCAATATTTCTCAGGATTAGTGTATGTATGTTTGCTGGCAAGTTAAATTAAAATAGTTTTCATGTACCTAAAGGTCAACTTGTGACTTAATCGTATGTCAGTGTCGTTGTCTATTATTACTCTGGGTGGTTATTAAGCATTTCAGTGCACTTCTCTAGTTCCTTGACTGAGAGCTTCAGGGAGCTGAAGAGACAGTTCTAATGTTACTTTAATAAATTGGCAGTGTCCCAAAATGGAAGCAACTGAGCGTGTTCTTCAGGAAAAGGAAAAAAGCACATCCCTGTGGGACTGTTGCTCAAGTGTAAAACGGAAGATCAACCATGTAATTAAATGAATGTTTTGTGTGTATCATGGTTTAGATATCAGCAGTCAATGATAATGAGTTACTAATTTGTCAGTATTAAATGTCTTCAGAGCTTTCCAATCATGAAAGACAAATATTGCGTATGGAGAAAGCGTTTTAAAAGCACAAGTAGCTCTAGTAAGAAACGAAGTATTTATAAAGCATGGAGGATAATAAGAAAATAATAATATAAGCTAATATCAGGTTTTTCCTTATTCTGATTATGTTTGTAGATCAGATACATTTTGGCAATGCAATAAGAAAAAAACAATAACTCATTCAAGTTCTCACAAGTTTCTGTTTTATTATCCATCCATGTCCAGACAACCATATATTTCTTTCTCACTTCCATATTAAGTAAAAATATATACTACAGTATACAGTACAAAATTTACAGTATAAACTATGTAACTAGAATTAATTAAGTGCAAAATAACAATAAAAGTGTGATTACAAAAGATGATCACAACAAAAGGTAATTGAGCTAGGTTTGATCATATTTAAGTCAAAATGAACAGAAGCAGCTTAACGCAATACTAACAAAGGAAATACATTTCACAACTCAAACAAAATGTAAGCAAGTAACTAAAATGTAAGCTATTTTGTTTTAGTTTTTTTTAAATGAAAAACATGATATGTTTTATTATTGACCTGTAAAAGTTACTGTACCTTAAAACAAAAAAATCTGTCCGCTTCCGGTTTCGATCATTTGATTATAATGACAACCCTAATTAAAACACCTGAACTTGAATATTGTATTTAAGATTAGAAACAACTATACTATTATCATGAGAACTCTTCAAGAATAAAAGGTTCCCCTAAGACTAGTTTAAAGTTTTTCAGAGTGTACTCATACCTATCTAATTTAAATTCAACTTTAATCATGTGATAATAATAGAAATCAGGGACTTTTCAGCAGAAATACTAAAGTCGGTAATGGCAATGTGTCATATAGTAAATGTAGTTGTTGTTTTTTTGGCAATAGATAGGGGGACTGCTGTTGTGAGCTGTAGTGTGTGTATGGAGCCTCTGCACTGCATTTACAATATGATCAGTTGCAAGATTAATTTGATTCTGGTTTACAGTTGTGAAAGAATTTAAGCTTATAGGAAAAAAAACACAACATTTCTTTTTTTCTCAGAGTCACACCTGTTCTACATCACAAAAACGCACATTCAGAAGATTACGGTGTAGCCAAAGGTCACACCGGTTTGCAAAGCAGCATGTTCACACGCCTTGAGTGGTGCAGCATCGACATCTGTGTGTGAGAGCATTCATTGCGGAAAGCTGCTACTCAGCATGTGATTTGTGCTCAGGCTTGGAAAAGGCGTGAGCGTGAGATAACTCTGAAGACAACATGAAAGTCATTTCTGGAATAGAAAGCTCACAGATGGAGTTATTAGGCGCTGGTTTGTCATGATGTCTGTAAGCAGTGACGTATATGGATAGGAGATCATCGGGTGATGTCATTATTTGGCGCCGAGTATGGCTAATTTGTCTCTTGGGTCAGCTGAACACGTTAGCAGTGGCAGATCGAGGCTTTCGAAGGGAAAGACAGGCTTAATGAAGCAAACGATCCGCTGTGCTGCTCGGCCGGTGGGGAAGCCACAGCTGTTTACCCCTCTGATCCCCACTGTGTGGCTGAGAGGAGGAAGTACCCCCCCGTGCCCATGCTTACTCAATAATTGATCATGTCAATTGGCCCTATGCCTCTTTTTCTTGAACAGCAAAGAAGCTGCTAGTTGGGTTTTTTTATTCTCCTTAATAGGGTTGGGAAATCCCCTGAAGAGATAGAGGGTAAAAATTATGTATTATCGGTTCAGATTATTATTGTATTTTTCAGTTGCTGGTGATGCATACATCCTAAGCTCCACTGTATGGCTAACAGGATGCCAGTCATCGTTTTTCCTCACCTCTGTTGATGAGCATGGTTACAAAATGGCAATGCTTGACATTTAGGCAGGATGTTTACTATGTGAACACTTGTTATTGTTAACCAGTTTAAATGACAGCTTAAATGATATAAAATCATGTTTAATCTATTTAATTGATCTATCAAGTTTGTGGTCTATTTAGTATTAGGAAGTGTACTAAACTCTTTAAGACCTTATCTGGAGAAGATATTGAGGGTTGTGTGCTTTGGTAAATACAGTGGAAGGATGTTTGTGTCATCAGTATTGATTGCATGCATAGGCCAGCACGGAGAACACTGCAGCTCTGAGACTCTATTAACTCTGAGTACTGACTTAAGTCAGACAAAGCAGAGCCTGTTGCCAGGGATTTTCACAACCTCCTGCCTTCTCCTACTGTTTCTCTGAATTTCTCAAAAATATAGTTTAAATAGTTTTTATTAAGCCACGAAGGCTTTCTAAACAAGGCTTTTCTAAAGTCTAGGACTCCAGTTTTGGCGAAATACAGTTGGTTGAAAAGGAGCAATAACTAAGAAATATTGTTGAATGATGGCAGACTGATTTCATTTACATTACATTTACATTTATGCATTTGGCAGACGCTTTTGTCCAAAGCGACTTACATTTGGGGAGAGACAATATGCAATTTGTTACACCGTCAAAGTCTATCTCAGTTTCATTCATTATCCATTTCATTCATTATCTTTAAATATGTGTCTGTGCACCTTCCTGTATCAATTTCACTGGAAGACAGCGGTGGCCCAATGGTACCAGACTGCCCAAAAAGTGATGCATTTTTTTTGTTGTGTTTTAAAAATTTCAGCAATTTATATCCAAGATAATGAGTTGGGCTCGATGATATAAAAGCGGGATTGAACGAATTAAAACATCACTCACATTTCAAATGATAATATGAAAGTGACCTATCTGAACAGGGTACACGCCAAATGCAATGCAACAAAACTGAAAAACAAATTGTTACATTTCTTTTGACATTATTCTTATCGGGGGTTGGTATGTTTCTTTGGATTTTTTTTAACAGTTGGTGTACATTTTTGTTTGTGATTTGTTTTTGTTTTTTAATCTGTGAAATAACTTTTGCTTTGCACGTATACAACACACATTAATAATTCACATTTTTACTACTCCTGAAGGCTGCCAGAACTATGTAGACAGCAAAAACAGTGAGTAAACCTCTATGTTTAGTTCAATGTGAATCGTTAGGCTGTTTAGAATGTTATGGAAATTTCAGATAGTCACATGATAAGGCACATACAATATAGGAAAAGAAAATCTAATTTGGGTTATTTTGGCTTGCAGTCAGAACAAAGCTTAACACACATCTGGAAAATGATTTAAAATAACGAAACACTATAAATACATTTGTAGCATCACTATTTCCCTGTTTACCACTCTCTACTCTCAAGATACAGTATATTGTTACATTATTATATTAGAGCTCGGAGGGTATGGCAAATATTAAATAAATACCTGACCCTTCAGCAACATGACATATATGGCTAAATGATGCCTTTCTTTATGCAAATTGAGGTAAAGAATGAAACAGACTTTCCTAGAAGTATTCTTTTCATCTGCATTTCATGAGCTGCATATTTAGGTGTGTTATTAAATCTTTGACACCACCCCCTCAACACCTCAATAAAATGTGTTGGTTTGTTTGACAACCAAGTCTTGGAGTTTAGAAAATGTGGACTCGCAATCAAAAGGTGTCCTGAAATATGTCACGTAAATGTCTCTAGTACCTTTCAATAAAGGGGGTGTGGTACCTTCCTAAGGCTGAAATGCCATTTCTATGTATTTTTGTTTCATAAATGACCTCTAAAAAAGAATGTATTTTATTGTAGTTATTTTATACCAGTAATCTTCTGTGATTAATCAATGTCAGAAAAGAGTTTTCTCTTAACCTTCTTCCTCAACTCCGTTCGAATACATGATCTTGGCTACCATCATTGCTAACTGCATCGTACTGGCCCTGGAGCAGCATTTGCCTGGAGAGGACAAGACACCCATGTCAAAGAGACTTGTGAGGACTTTTTTTCATCAACTTATTGCATTGTTGGTTTTATATGTTTCTTGTGTCTGCGTTACATTTATTTTTATTTTTTTTTGCAGGAAAAGACAGAGCCCTACTTCATTGGAATGTTTTGCTTTGAAGCTGGAATAAAAGTCATTGCTTTGGGATTTGTATTCCACAAGGGATCATACCTGAGAAATGGATGGAATGTTATGGACTTCATTGTTGTCCTGAGTGGGTAAGTGGTCGTTTATTTATATAGTTGGGATCAAGCATGGTTTGGAATTTCATTGCATGGCATCATTTGGTTTGAGATATCTTGCTGACAACTGTGTGAATTGGCGAAGATGAGTTTGGGGATTTGTGAAATTGGCTGCAGTTTCACCTTATTTTGCCTCAGTGAACTTTTCTTTATTGAATCATCTTGGGAGAGTGTGTTGACTTTCAGTCTCGACTGAATGAAGAAACGAACAGCACCTTGAACACACTCCATCACCAAGAACAGATATTGCATTAGTGTTGTCAAAATAGCAGAGGCAACAAGGACTCTGCTCAAGGGAAAGGCTACTGCAGCTTTCATTTTCAGATTAAACCATATTTTAAGGCAAGATTTTTTAACTATCCATTAGAGCAGAATAAAAAGACAGATGCAGAAATACAGCACAATGTAATGAAATATATGAAAAATGTATTGCTGTCATAGTATTAAAATGTAAAAGGAGATGGGCTTCTTAGAGAATTTTACATGATTCTCGCGTTCTTTTATGATTCTTTTATGATTGATGGATCTCTTCCCTCTGTAAAATAGGGAGGAAATGTGAGAAAGACTTTAGCCTCTTAACCCCTGTTTTACCTGAGCTTTTTAACGTGGCTCATGAAACAACGATAACAGTTCTAATAGAATTTACACGGTACCTGTACATTGTTCTTCACACAAAAGTATTAATCATTATAGATTGTGTTGAAGCTTCTCTCTCATAACAAGATGGACAGATTTATAAGTAATTTTATGATGGCTTAAACACCTCCCATAAAGAAATTTCTGAAATCAATCACAATTCTTTTGACAGTTTTACTTTGTAACAGTGTCTCTGGTTACCTATTTTTAAGTATCTTAATTCCACCAAAGTATGACCTATTTGACTTATAATGCAATACATTTCTATTTTAAATAGTATAGCCTATGATTTTTACTGTTATTTCACTCTCCTTTGTCACAAGAAAATATTCTACAGAATTAAATTGAATTGAATTAAACTCATTTAGGCTGTGGATGTGAAAGATTGAGAACTAGTTGGACTAAAACAATCCGAGTGAATTTCATGAGCTGATGTAACTTAGCATGACACCTGTTTTTCCATTTTGCAGCTATTACTCGCTGTGCAAAGAATTAACATGTTAATTTTTCTGGAACTAATTGGTCCCTACACCACACATTTTTATTTGACCTCTTCTTATTTTTTTTAAAATATATATATATATATATATATATATATATATATATATATATATATATATATATATATATATATATATACCTATATATACCTCTTCTTAAATTTTGCTGTTGGCATGTTAGGTGTATTTCTTGGCTATGGGCTCTACATCATCACAACTCACATAATGATCTCGCTCATGTTTTTAACCTGACTTGTTTGTAACATGGTGTCAGCTGAACTTCTTTATAAATTCATATTTATATTTTTAGTCCTTTAATTCTTAAGTGTGTAAAATCACTGTTTTGAGGATGCATGTTGAAAGGTGCAAAGCTGTACTCTCTGTATACATGGCAGCATTTATACGTGAAGATAAAATTAAAAAAAAAAAATTGGCAGACTTTTCTCAGATGCTGGATCATCTCAATCTTTAGCATGATTCAGAACAGACACAAAAAACAAGGTGAGACGAGGAAATTCAGGTGGGAAAGCTTTTTTTTTCTTTTCGTTTTTATCTTC
This sequence comes from Danionella dracula, assembly GCA_900490495.1. Classification (NCBI taxonomy): domain Eukaryota; kingdom Metazoa; phylum Chordata; class Actinopteri; order Cypriniformes; family Danionidae; genus Danionella; species Danionella dracula. Next base: position 2,137,660 of record UELW01000089.1, read on the forward strand.
TGTGACCTGTAGCGTATCAATGGTATACTCAAACTTTACGGCCTACTTTAACTTTATGGTTACAAATAGTTTAGCGTTTTATATTTGCACAGCAGGTTTTTTTATTGTTACTTTATTGATTGTGATGTACATTACAACAGGAACACGCTGAACATTATAATCTATACAAAAACACAACTAATGATAAAAATGGCTATTTTATGTGAATTCTGGGAAATGGTTTCTCCCTTTTAAAGAGAAATATAAAATACAATTATTTAGTGTACAGAAAATAAATCTAGTCACTCTTCAATATTTAACTTTCACACTCTTTATTTTTTGTCATAATACAAAATAAACATGTTCTTTTGAAATTTTATCAGTAATTTTTAGAGACATTTATATTATTAAACTCTGCAATTTGTGCCGGTCTTTAAGATCAGCATTCTGTGCAGGAAAGTGTGATCAATATGGTATTGAATTCTATACTAATTCTAAATTATCAGGAAAAATCTAAGGTTATAGTGATAGATTCATCGATCAGCAAAATAATCGATAGCTGCAGCCCTACCACTCTTAGCTTTAAATTCATACTTCAGGAACCTATGTGTGATGTGATTATGGGTTAATTTCACAGAATTGATGGTGTATAGTCCAAGCGAGTTGCATTGAATAGAACAATTTCAGTGATTGCTAATTGTTTTTTTTTTGTAATATTGTGTTAAGTGAGTATAGATTTGCTCTGTAAGGTGGAACTGTGGAAAGGTCTGATTGTATAGTCTGAGTGGGTGGATAAATGGCTTGCCTTCTTTAAATCCTATTATCAGCTGGCTCAGGACTCAAGTCATTTGAATGCAGATGGCGTCTTTGCAATGTTTGCTTGAGTTGCAAGTCAACATCCAGCTGCCAGAATCTTGGGGAATGAGAGTACCTCATCCTTAATGGCATTAATAAGCACTGGTGTCTACAAGTAACCCGCCTCCTCTTTTAGCTGGGTGCATGTGACATGGTTTACTCCCCTCGCACTCCCTATTCACATTTCTGCTGCTCTGCCAACACAGCTCTGAGACCTTGATAAACATCCTTCAATTCCACCAAACAATTAAATGGAAATGTGGATCCATGACTGTTAACATGATTTCTTTGAATGACGAAAAGAATTGACTCCAATTGAAAGGAGCTGGTGGACACCAAACACTAGTTATTTTGCTTTAAAACTGATCTAAATACTACTGTTGGTTTATTCAGGCTGTGTTTACTCTTTATTTGTATGTTTACTTTGTTTTGATATGAGGTGTTATTAAAACCATAAATGATTCTCTTTACATAGTTACATGGCAGTATGTAGTTAAAAGGAGCAATGTTTGTGGAGTAAAATTGAGACAAATTGAGGTAGGATTCTATAGATTTGCTGTGTCTTTACATCACCTTTTAGTAGAACTGCATCTTAGCTTGTATTGTATTTAGTTCATTTATGAGCACAATTTTTCACCTGCATGGTGCATGTGTACATATTGTGTACAAGTTATTTGGAAACATGTCTTCGCTGCACTGGCACACTTAATTGTCAGTGATGTAGTCTGCTGTCAAGAGGCGTCTCAGGTATCAAAATATTGAATAACCCTGCTTGCATTAGTACATTGCTAGGTATTATTATGGAGAGAATAATATATGCATGCCTGTACCCTAAAGCAAGCACAGAGGTGTCCAGCCTCTGACAGGACAGCTGTCACACGTTCATGGCCCTAAGGTTCTAGCAGGGTTTTACACCAACACTTAAAAGATGTGCAATGCTGGAAGGAACAGAATTGAAATGGAGAACTGAAAGATGAGGGAGCAGGAAAAAGATTATGCTATTGTTTTAAAAGAGGTCACCTGTCACAGGCACACAGGTAGAAACCAAGCTGATAGATCTATCATAATGAGGGCCATACATGAATCACTATTTGCACCTAGGGAGAATTACAGGAACTGTGCCCTTTTTTCCATAATTTTATGGCATATTTGAAGTGTGTACTTCACTGATGATAACAAAACTTGTGTATAGCATGTGGTCCATGTAGTCACTTAATGCATGTTGAAATTAATCTGTTGTAGGTATTAATATAACTTGGCTTAAATCTGGGAAGAGAGTTGCTGTAGAACACAATATTATTTTGGCATGTACAGTAGTGTGTGAATCTCATCAATAACTCAAGTCAAACTCGTGAAAAAGTGTTAATCATACGCTCAATATTTATATGTTAATTATAGTGTCAGTCTGCGAGCTTTTGTTTTGACAGACTCTCACATTCCAGCTACTTCTCGATTATGCGCTGTCTCATAATCATTACCTCCGCTTCTTATGTAAGAGCAGCATGCTTGAGTCTCGACTGAGACAGATCCAGTTGTGGTCAGGAATTGAGGGAAACCATATTAACCTGGACTTGTGCCGAGAAAAAGTTATTTCTTTAATAATACTGTGAAAAATTCTAATTTTATTATTTTCTTTTATAATTTAACGACTAACAACTGACTTATTTTCCCTTAAGATTTACTTGATGACTCAGTAAAACTGAAAATATTAAATGTTCAATAATGGGTATGGATAGATGGCTGACATAAAACTACTACAGGCACTGTCATTTCGAGTTTCTCTACCAGTCAGTTGGAACTTTGATTGATAGATTTGGACATGTTTGGAAGATACCACCCACCCTGTGGCTTTCTTTTATAGTATTGGTGTTCCATATGCCTTATATCCTGAACTGAACTATTCAAATTAGTATTTTCATCAGAAACAGAATATTTCTTTGCAGTTACATTTATACATACATAGTCATTTAGTCATAGTCTATTCTCCATTTTTCCCCCCAAAGTATTGTCATGGGTTCTTTAAAAGCTGTATCCTTCACTTTTTACATTCTTATTGACATTTTAAGCAAATCACAGCAAGCTAGCTCTTTCAGACTATTAGATTTACACACAGAAATTGAAAATCACTTAAAATATTTGATTGCATTTTACATTATATATTTATTCTAAAGAGAAACTTAACTATTATTAGATAACATGTAGCACACTAATAGATAAAACCTATTGTTCATTTGCATAAACAACTTCTTCCATAGGTGTCACGGTGGCGCAGTGGGTAGCACGGTCGTCTCACAGCAAGAAGGTCGCTGGTTCTAGGCTTGGCTGGGGCAGGTGGCATTTCTGTGTGGAGTTTGCATGTTCTCCTCGTGATCGCGTGGGTTTACTCCGGGTGCTCCGGTTTCCCCACAAGTCCAAAGACATGCGATATAAGTGAATTGAGTAAGAACGATTGCCCATAGTGTTTAAGTGTGAATGTGTGTGTGAATGTTTCCCAGCGATGGGTTGCGGCAGGGAAGGGCATCCGCTGCGTAAAACATATGCCAGTGAGTTGGCGGTTCATTCCGCTGTGGCGACCCCGAAAGGGAATAAAGCCGACATGAAGATGAATGAATGAATGAACTTATTCCATTAGGTGTTCTAGGGGCTATAATTTCTCTTTCAATGACTTGGCAGACTGACAGCATGGATAATAACTGGCTAGGGCACTCTGCATCTGTCTCATGTTTCCTTTATCTGGAACAGTAATGGAGCCAGTTAACCCAGAGCTACAACTATATTCAGATCTGTAGGTAATGAATCTTTACTTAATGAACACCCTGGAAACTTGTCAAACAGTGCCTGTAACGATTTCTGCGTTTTTAAAAACAAAATACTGACTAATAATAGTAATATAAATATAAATTATAAATTCTACACACTGTAACATTCAGGAAAAGCACATTTTATGTTCTGCCAGTTTACTCAAAAGCCAAAGTTTTACTCATTGCATAAAAGTAAAGGTAGGATTCAGATAGAAGATGGAAGCAAAATGCTATAATTAGGGCTGCAGCCATCAATTATTGTGATAATCGATTATTCTATCACTGTAATCAATCGATAAATCGGATAAGCTCTTTCATCAAGGTTTTTCATCTGCTGATATTTTACATTACATAGAAGTTAAAAGTGTATAGATTGCAATATCAGATGTGTCAAATGTTTCTACACTATAAATATATGTATGTATATATATACATATTTAAGACCAGCACATATTACAGAGTTTATTAATATAAATATGCATATACACATAGTAGATATTTCACAAATTACTTATGCAGGTTTTAGGAAAACATTTAAATAATTTTTTTATGATTAAAATATAGTGAGGTTAAACATTGAATATATATAAAATTCCCTTTTTTTCTCTCTATTTCTATTTTCTGGGTGATGTCTGAGTTGTGTTTTGCGATGCAGTGCTAACATTAACCTGCAGACATGGAAAATCATGTAGATCTTTCTTTTATATTCCAGGAGATGTTTGTGTCAAATGTGATGAAGCACATTGCAACGTTACACGTTACAAGTTACAAGCCATTAACAATCACAAATGATGGCTGTTTGATCAGCATCAGATTATTTTTAAGCCAAAATATTTCCAAACAACTGATCATGTGTCATGTAATGTTCTACTCTATGTTGTTGTATGTGAAAGAAATTCCTGATGGGATTATTGCTCATTTATTCTGGGTTCAATTTCTGTCTTTTACTTTCTCTGCATGTCTTTTTCTTTGTTTGTTTCTCTCTGGTTGTTTGACAATTAGTTAAGTGTTTGCTCTTTACCCATGATGAATAATTGATCTGCTGGTGTCTTAATGATTCATATGCCATCTGTCACAATGTAGCGGTTTCATGTGTGAATCAGGGGCTCATCAAAGAGCTGTGTTTCGGCGCAGGACAGAGAGTGATAATTAACCAGTATGGTCTGTCTTGCCAACATAAGACAGGAAATACCACAATATTAACATTGCCAGGAACTTGAACTGCTATCATCTTGCGATTATTTGCACATTGTGACCTTTTATGCTATGTAAATTTGCCCATTTCAATTGTTGTTCCATTCTGCAATAGAAAATCGAGGAATTTATCAGTGTGACTCAATTCTCAATCAATACCCTGAAATCGGTCTATCGAGCAGAATTCACATCAATTAAAGGAAGCTCAGTCAGCAGTGTATTTATGAAGATATTTGTTAGCTGTAACATCTATTTATTCAGTGCCATTTTTTTCTCTTCACACAAGCTTTGTTGTCCTTACCCACCCACAAACAATATTGTTGTCAGAGAAAACCATCAAGATCTCTCTCTTTTCACTTAATTCCTTCTTAAAGAAATATGTTCTTTCTGTTTATTTTTAAGTGAATGTATCTTTGCTTTAGGCTTAGGTAGCACTTCTTTCCAAATGCTTAGTGGATTAGCATAAGCTGTTGTATTGAATGCACATTGCTGACAAAAATGTTGTATTTGGCTTTTCATGGCCAAACTAAAATGTGTAAAATGCACAAAGATTAGTTATCAAATAGTTTCACATACATGTTGTTGTTTAATATTAATTTCTGGAAATTATTGCTTTTTTTAAATAACAATCAGAATAAAATCTAGCTAAATAGGTTTCTCCCCTTTCTTAAGAAGTGCCACAGGGGAGTCTTTTGTCTTGTTCGCGTATTGCTATTTTAATACTTTCTCAGGTTTTAATTAGTATGACAGTCAGCCAGATACCTTCACACCCCAGATGTGACTAACAAATGATTGGAAAATTTGGGTTTTGTGATGCATGGCTATACTTTCCATTAATAGACTAAAAAGAGATATTGAGGGAGGGTTTAATTTAGTTTTAATAATTTATCATAACATAAATTGTCATAGAAATGACTGAAGGAACATTTGATTTGTTTCTTTGCTGCTGAGATTGAGATTTACCAAATCGTGTACTTTTTGCTTTTTGTTATATCAAATGCTGGATATGCTTCTATTAGTTGTGTAAATTCAGTGATGGAGATTGTGGAAATTGAGATTCATTGCAGATGATGAACACACTGTTCTGTGGTTAGCTGTGAAAATCTCAATGCCAACCGTTTTTTCCGCTCTCATTTGCCAACACACTGATTTCTTTTTAATCCAAATGTAATGAATTTATTAGAGACGAAGGAATCTTTAAACCCCCATGTCATATTTTTCATTTAAATTTAAGTTTGGTATTTAAGAATTGATGTATTAAATACCCAAATCACACCAGGAAAATATAGTTTAAAGACTTATATATATTTAGAAATATCAAGCGGGACACGAATGGTGTGAAAGGCAAAATGTAATTTTTTGTAAAAAAAAGCAAGCCTTTATGAACTTGACACATCTTTTCTTGCTTCTGAACTCATGCCATTTTAATTCTATTAAATCAACTCATTGATCATACCTGATGGATGCTATCTTTCCTTTGGGAGGGGGTTGTGAATCATAAATGAACTGTGTTAGAAAGTGTTATCTGTCGTTCACAGTGAGGGATTGCCTCATTATGGACCACGCAGTTAAAGCACTGCTCACCTAATTACTCCACTTTTAGGCCATTGATCATCACTTATCATGTCAGCAGTAATTGACTTTACACAGGTTACATTATTCTTAATATGTTTGTAAAATAGCTCAAAATCATGTTTAATGCTTTGACGATTAGGAGTCTAACCTAAACTCATTTTATATTTGTTCACAGGATACTGGCCACAGCAGGAGCACACATGAATATCTCATTAGACCTACGCACATTGAGGGCTGTGAGGGTATTACGGCCTCTCAAACTGGTTTCGGGAATCCCTAGTATGTCTACAAACCTCTGTGAAATTTTTAAAAGGAACACCAGTTGTGCATTTTTTACAAGTTGCAATGTTTCTTTTTGGTGTTTCTGATGTGTCTTGACTAATCTTCTTCAAACTTCTAGAACTGGCAAAATAAGTTTAAGCTAGGTTTTGCTCATAGTTACACAAAGTAATCTGTTAGTACTTCTTGTAGTAGATGGTCAACCCTTTCCAAGGAATGGACATTTAAGAAAAATGGATGTTAGTGAATTTCACTATGAATTAGCTCTTAGCTTAACCGTTAGCTTGACTGCCATCCTATTGTTGTGGTGTTAAATGAGATTGTTGGACATGGGCCTTTCTGGTGTAAAGGCAAGATATAAATTTCCTCATTTTACTATCAACATAATATTAGTTGTAATGTTATTGTAGGGTGTAAATTCACTCATTATATGTGGAGTTGTGTAAAAATACTGCAATAAGCCATAACTAAGCTCATAAAGTTGCATTTAGAGATAGATTTTTATCTGAGGTCCTTTTTAATTAAGATGTTGTATTTAGTTGCAAAGCATTTAAATTTGCTAAGAAATATCAAATGTGTTCACATTAATTTGAGTAGTTGAGTAGTAATGTAAAAATGCAATGGCTTTGTTATTTGTGGAAGGCAATGACATTACATACACAGAATGTTTAATTTGATTTATGACTATATATTTTTTATTTTTTTAAGGTCTGCAGATAGTTCTCAAATCCATAATGAAGGCAATGGTACCGTTGCTGCAAATCGGATTGCTGCTGTTTTTTGCTATTCTAATGTTTGCCATCATTGGATTAGAGTTTTACAGTGGAAAACTCCACAAGCAGTGTGAATCTATTAATCCTTTTAAAGGTAAGAAAGTGAAAACTATGACTGAACCATTCAAAACAATTGCCTTTTTTACCAAAATGTAAAGATATTACATTGTCATTATTTTGCCAAATGCTCACAGATCCATTCAAACCTCTCATTTAACAAAAATCTGTCTTAGTTTCATGACCATAACAAAATCGATCTGATTGAAAAAGATTGAATGGAGTAAATTGAATAGGATGTCTGTAGAATAAATAAATGTAGCAGAACCTTCATTTTCATCTCTTGCAGACTATGAAAGAGCAGATTTATCTGAGTACGAATACCCATGTGGAAGCAAGTTGTGTCCTGCTAATTATAACTGCACTGGCTACTGGACGGGACCCAATGATGGCATCACTCAGTTTGACAACATCTTATTTTCCTTGCTGACTGTCTTTCAGTGCATCACCATGGAAGGCTGGACCACTCTCCTCTATTTTGTGGGTTGCTATCTAAACAGTGATTTTAAGGCTTTATTTACAATGATAATGCTGCTATGAGCCCTCATTTTTTGCCATACAGTTTTAAAGTATTATGTAAATGTATTTTAAAAACTGATGATCTTGGTAATTTTGTGTCAGGAATTTAAAATTGAATTTACTGATTCCTTTCATTTCCCAGCGATGGGTTGTGGCTGGAAGGGCATTTGCTGCGTAAAACATATGCCAGTGAGTTGGCGGTTCATTCCGCTGTGGCGACCCCGAAAGGGAAGAAAGCCGACATGAAGATGAATGAATGAATGATTCCTTTCAAAATACTCATTTTCAAATGTACATAACACTCCTAAGTATTTTCAATTGACCACCTTTCAGGATTGTATGTTTCCCTTTTGGTGCATATATTATGGGATGGCGAGTAAGTCCACAGTGTTGTTTAATCATTTGTCTGCTGTCATACATGTGGATGGAAGTCATGCTGACATAGTTAGAGGTGTTTTTCACACTCTTAACTGAGCTGTAGCAGCTGTGTTTGGATATGAGGAACACAATGATGCCTCCTTCCCATGCTCAAATCACACCCTTTATAGTCCTGCTGAACTGTCAGCTTAACAAGGGCAGAACATAACATTTTAAAGCCTTTAACCCATGGTGCTTATCTGTTGTTTTGCTACTTAATAAACATGCATTTTTTTCTTCTTGCACAGACCAATGATGCCTTAGGCTCAACATGGAATTGGATGTACTTCATTCCTCTAATCATTATCGGCTCCTTCTTTGTGTTGAATCTGGTATTAGGAGTCCTGTCAGGGTGAGTTCTGTTTACCCCGATAGTGTATATGGTCAACGGATATTACTGTCTAACCTGATATTTAAAGCTGACCTAGGTAATGGGTTTTATCAGAGGTTAAAGTGACTCGAAGTAAGATTATGTATACATAAATATTTGTGCACAAAAAAACTATTTAGTACATAGTTGGTTTTAAATTAGCTTCTTTAAAACTGGAGATATTTTTTAGTCGCTCTCTAGTTTCCAATGTTAGGTAATCATTGGATATAAAAGTACATTAATAACACATTATGTTTACAAAATGCAAATCATTCCTATTTCAACTGTTATTATTAATGCTCCAGTCATTCTGATAGTTTTAGCATTTTACACATGACCATTTCTGTTTATAAATGTCAAGGTTTTCCGGAAGTGCAGCCACCCATGCATTGATTATAATATTGGAAGAAATTGCTCAACAGTTTTAGGGCACTAGCACATGCGCAACAAAAGATTGCACGCTGATTATGTGGCGCTGTGTGCTCACAAGCTGTTTATACTACCCACAGACTGACAAAAACCTGCCTCAGGTTTTCTTGCACTCACATGGAGGCTCTCTGTATGCTGCACTAGCAAAGCTGCTGACTGTTAAATTAATCCTAAACCACAAACCAGATTTTATTTAATGTCAGTGTATATCTTTCTTCGTTCTGAGCTCACGTTGTGTTTTAGAACATGACACAGTAGTTTGCACCTACTGCCATGTTCTAAAACACAGATTGAACTCGTCATGCTAGAAGTTCGACTTGTAAAAAGCAATATTAATATGTGAATTTTTCACAAATGTATTTATTGCGTTGTTTCAATGTAAATTAGGCACTTTTTATTAATTTCCTGTTTTTATTGAAGTTCACTCTTGAAAAAAAATATAAGTGCTGACTTTAAATGTCAGCCAATGTGCAGTTGGTACCCTCTTGAATGAGAAAAGTACACAGTCTGTTTTGGAAGATCACTAATTAGTATGAATGTAATATTAATCAAATAAGAAAAATACACCTTAGGGTTAATAGATAACACAGGGAATTTCTATAAGCTTCATTTATTTATTACATTTTATTATTCCTTACATTTACACAGTAAAGTCAATGTAGTTTCACTGCCATCAAGTGATGCACATTTTGGTGGCTCCTTCCTTTTCACACTGTAGGTGAAACACGTTGGTAATTAAAGTGTGTCTTATCTCTGTGTGGGTAATTGTGTGTTGTCGACTCTTGTAGGGAGTTTGCTAAAGAGCGAGAGCGGGTGGAGAACCGACGAGCCTTTATGAAGCTCAGGAGACAGCAGCAGATAGAGAGGGAGCTGAATGGATATCGGGCCTGGATTGACCGCGCAGGTACTCCCACATGCTGTGCTAGCATACAAAATATGTCAAAACAATGCCACGTCCATCGCTGACTCAGTCGAAGTACAAACTCAAAAATGTGACTTTGAGTTTTTTACCCGAAGAACAAAAATAAATGTAAAATCTATAAAAAATCTATACATGAGTAAACAAACCGAGATTTAGCTAATCTATTTAAAAAACTGTCATAATTTAGACTTTCCAAAAATTCTTTAAACATTTATAAGTTTTCAATGAACTATACATAGCTAAAAAGAACACTCAGAGGTGTTGGGTTTTTTTTTTTACAGAGGAGGTAATGTTAGCAGAGGAAAACAAGAATTCAGGACCTTCTGCTCTGGATGGTGAGATGTCTGTTATTTAATGCGTTATTTAACTTTGTTCATGGTTTGATAGTATGCCAAAACTATATCTTTTTCAACATACAACCCATCAAATGTTACAAGTTAAAGTTTTAACAACATTTAAGCTACTAATAACATCCACTACCATTACTAAAACATCTAAAAATAATAATGTATGTTGCTTTTGTCAGTGCTAAAAAGAGCTACAACTATAAAAAGGAGAGGGGTTGATGATGGTCTAAGAGGTCCAGAGGAACCATACGCTGACATCTCATCTGTAGGTAAGTGCTGTCCTCCACAACACACTTTCATATCCTGTCTAGATAGGCTTGACTCTTGAAATGGAGAGGATATCTAGTCATTTATCATCACCATTAAATTTAAAGTCAAACCCTGATCCGTAGCTATTTAAAGCAGCTCGTCATTGTCACATATTATTGATTCTTAAAATAAAAAATGTTAATGTATATTTTACATTTAACACACTTACATTAAAATTGTTTATTTTATACTTATACATTCATCTCTTTTATTAAGATCTATACATTAATCTCTTATTAAGATATCTGTAAAGCTGCATTTGCATTTATACTTATTTATACAGACATGTTTGTTTTGCTCATTAGGGATGCCACTAAACAGAGCCAGCATACGGAGTGCCAAAAGTGCACCAACGTCTTACTTCCGGCGAAAAGAGCGCTTGCTCCGGATCTCAATTCGCCGTATGGTGAAGACTCAGTCCTTCTATTGGATTGTCTTGGGCCTGGTGGCACTCAACACTCTTTGCGTTGCCATCGTGCATCACAAGCAGCCTCACTGGTTGTCGTGTCTCCTCTGTAAGAGCTAAAACACACTTTTGTACCTATGCTTATGCTGTCACATATGATGGAACGCTAAACTCTAAACTATTTGTTCATTTTTCAGACTATGCAGAGTTTCTTTTCTTGGGGCTGTTTCTTACTGAGATGTTTCTCAAGATGTATGGACTCGGACCCAGGCTCTATTTCCACTCCTCCTTCAACTGCTTTGATTGTGGTGTAAGTGTTTTTTTGTCATCCTCATAATTCTTTTTAAGGATTTTTAAGAAACAACTCTTCACACCAATTTATAATAATAAAGTATAATAAAGATGAAACTATAATCTAGCCACAGGAGTTTCTAGCCAGTGACTTCTGTGCCGATCCCAAGCCCGGATAAATAGAGAGGGTTGCGTCAGGAAGGGCATCCGGCGTAAAACATGCCAAAACCAATATGCAAGTCATCAATTCGATTTCCATACCGGATCGGTCGAGGCCCGGGGTTAACAACGACCGCCACCGGTGCTGTTGACTTACAGGGTGCCGGTGGAAATTGGACTACTGTTGGTCAAAGAAGGAGAGGAGGGAGAAGGATTCGTAGGCAGAGAGAGAAGAGGAAAGGCAAGAGTATAGGTCTGAGAATAGGGACTCTCAACGTTGGTACAATGACCGGGAAAGGTAGAGAGCTGGCGGACATGATGGAGAGAAGGAAGGTAGATATTCTGTGTGTGCAGGAGACCAGGTGGAAGGGTAGCAAAGCGCGTAGTATTGGAGGGGGATACAAACTGTTTTACTATGGTGAGGATAGGAAGAGAAATGGGGTAGGAGTGATCCTGAAAGAGGAGTTTGTGAGGAATGTTTTAGAGGTGAAAAGAGTGTCTGACAGGGTGATCAGTCTGAAGTTAGAGATTGAAGGGGTGATGTTGAATGTAGTGAGTGGTTATGCTCCACAAGTAGGCTGTAAGCTGGAAGAAAAGGAGAGATTCTGGAGTGAGTTAGATGAGGTGATGGAGAGTATTCCCAGAGGGGAGAGAGTAGTGGTGGGAGCAGACTTCAACGGTCATGTTGGCGAGGGCAACAGAGGTGATGAGGAAGTGATGGGCAGGTTTGGTGTTAAGGAAAGGAATCCAGAAGGACAGATGGTGGTGGACTTTGCCAAGTGTATGGAAATGGCTGTAGTTAACACTTATTTCCAGAAGAGGGAGGAACATAGAGTTGCCTACAAGAGTGGTGGTAGGAGTACGCAGGTGGACTACATCCTAAGTAGACGAGCCAATCTGAGAGAGATCACTGACTGCAAAGTAGTGGTAGGAGAGAGTGTAGCCCAGGGGTCGGCAACCCAAAATGTTGAAAGAGCCATATTGGACCAAAAAAACAAAAAACAAATAGGTCCGGAGCCGCAAAAAATTAAAAGCCTTGTATAAGCCTTATAATGAAGGCAACACATGCTTTATGTATCTATATTAGCCTACTATAAAAATGACTAAGTTTGCTACGAATACATAATGAGCCTTCATGATTAAATGTTTATTTTCCCTGCAGTGAATCCTGTAGAGAACGATGCACCACGTGACTACTCTGTTGTACGATTACAATATTAAAGAATTATGTTTCATTGCTTTGATGAAATTAGAGAAATGCAATAAAGAAATCGAATTTTTGATGTCATTTTTATTTTGAGGATTCACAAAAACAACATCAAAATGGAACGTGCACTGGGCAACAATGCGAAAAAACGCAGCATACATTTATAAAAAAAAACAGCAACCTTTTGAAAAGAAGTATATAAAATCACAGCCACTTTGTTACTAAATACGTGCATGCCTTCCCTGGAAATGTCTTTCCACTTTACTCTTGTTATTAGACAACTTCCCAATACAGAGCAAACATTCAGGCAATCCTTCCGCATCGGCAATGAATGCCATCGATTCGGTCCAAGAACCGTTGAATCCTCAGTTCTCCTCGATTATGTTTCTCTTTTTCTCTTTGGGATCCAGGGCCCACCACACAGCCGCCAATTTGTTTACAGCAGCCACCTACCTGGCATCCCGCCCCGCTAGAAACGTGTGTCACGGGTGATGACGCAAATCGTCGCTGACAGAAATCTTGAAATTAAATATTTATTCTACACTCTTTTACAGCATTGGAAAACGTTAAGAATGTTTGTCCTCCTATAGAAACCATATTAAACAAAAAACATATTTACATTTTTCCTTTTATTTTTTCATTTTTGAAAAAACTCCAGGGAGCCACTAGGGCAGCGCTAAAGAGCCACATGCGGCTCCAGAGCCACGGGTTGCCGACCCCTGGTGTAGCCAGACAGCATCAGATGGTGATGTGTAGGATGTTTCTGGTGGTCAGGAAGAAGAGGGGAGGAAAGATGGAAAAGAAGACCAAGTGGTGGAAGTTGCAAATGGAAGTTGGTTGTGAGGAATTCAGACAGAAGCTGAGACAGGCTTTGGGTGGTCAGGAAGAGCTTCTAGAGGACTGGGAAACTACAGCAGAAGTGATCAGGGAGACAGGTAGGAAGGTGCTAGGTGTGTCAGCAGGAAGAAGGAAAGAAGATAAGGAAACATGGTGGTGGAATGAGGAAGTACAGGACATCATCCAGAGGAAAAGGCTAGCTAAAAAGAAGTGGGACATCGAAAGGACTGAAGAAAGTAGACAGGACTACAAGGAATTAAAGCGCAGGGTGAAGAGGGAGGTGGCAAAGGCCAAACAGAAGGCATATGATGAGTTGTATGCCAGGTTAGACACGAGGGAAGGTGAGAAGGAATTGTACAGATTAGCGAGACAGAGAGACAGAGATGGGAAGGATGTGCAACAGATAAGGGTGATTAAAGATAGAGATGGAAGGGTTCTAACAAGTGAGGAGAGTGTGCAGAGAAGATGGAAGGAGTATTTTGAGGAGTTGATGAATGAGGAGAATGAGAGGGAAAGAAGGGGGGAAGAGGTGAACATTGTAGAGCAGGAAGTTGAAAAGATTAGAAAGGATGAGGTGAGGAAGGCTCTGAGGAGAATGAAGAGTGGAAAGGCTGTTGGTCCAGATGACATCCCTGTGGAGGTGTGGAAGTGTCTAGGAGAGACAGCAGTGGAGTTCCTATCTAGGTTATTCAACAGGATTCTAGAGAGTGAGAAGATGCCTGAGGAATGGAGGAGAAGTGTCCTAGTGCCAATCTTTAAGAACAAGGGTGATGTGCAGAGTTGTAACAACTACAGAGGTATAAAGTTGATGAGCCACACAATGAAACTCTGGGAAAGAGTAGTGGAAGCTAGGCTAAGAAGGGAAGTGGATATTTGCGAGCAGCAGTATGGCTTCATGCCCAGGAAGAGCACTACTGATGCAATTTTTGCTCTGAGAATGCTAATGGAGAAGTACAGAGATGGTCAGAAGGAGCTGCACTGCTTTGTGGATTTAGACAAAGCGTATGACAGGGTGCCGAGAGAGGAGCTATGGTCCTGTATGAGGATGTCAGGAGTGGCAGAGAAGTACGTCAGAGTAGTTCAGGATATGTATGAGAGGAGTATGACAACAGTGAGATGTGCTGCAGGTCAGACGGAGGAGTTCAAGGTGGAGGTGGGGCTACATCAAGGATCGGCTTTGAGTCCCTTCTTGTTTGCTATGGTGATGGACAGGTTGACAGATGAGGTCAGACAGGAATCTCCCTGGACAATGATGTTTGCAGATGACATTGTAATCTGTAGTGAGAGTAGAGAGCAGGTGGAGGGACACCTGGAAAGTTGGAGGTTGCTCTAGAAAGAAGAGGAATGAAAGTCAGTCGTAGTAAGACAGAATACATGTGTTTGAACGAGAGGGAGGAAGTAGAACAGTGAGGTTACAGGGGGCTGAGGTCAAGAAGGTGGAGGAGTTTAGGTATTTGGGGTCAACAGTCCAGTGCGAGGGGAGTGTGGAAAAGAGGTGAAGAGGCGAGTGCAGGCAGGTTGGAGTGGGTGGAGAAAAGTGTCAGGGGTGTGTGTGACAGAAGAGTGTCAGCAAGAATCAAAGGAAAGGTGTACAGAACAGTAGTGAGACCAGCTATGATGTATGGGTTAGAGACTGTAGCAGTGAGGAAGAGACACGAGGCAGAGATGGAAGTAGCAGAGATGAGGATGTTGAGGTTCAGTTTAGGAGTGACAAGGATGGACAAGATTAGGAACGAGCACATCAGAGGAACAGCTCAGGTTGGTTGTTTTGGAGACAAAGTCAGAGAAGCCAGATTGAGATGGTTTGGACATGTGCAGAGAAGGGATAGTAGTTATATTGGTAGAAGGATGTTGGAGATGGAGCTGCCAGGCAAGAGGGCAAGAGGAAGGCCAAAGACAAGTTATATGGGTGTGCTGAAGGAGGACATGAAGGTAATTGGTGCAAGAGTAGAGGATACTGAGGCCAGAGTTAGGTGGAAACAGATGATTTGCAGTGGCGACCCCTAAACTGGGAACAGCCGAAAGAAGAAGAAGAAGAAGAAAGATGAAACTATTGTCTATAATTCATTTGTAATTAAATGTATGTTTGTACTTGGACTTAAGCCCTTAAGAAATGTAAATTTGAAGTCTCATAATAGTAAAAGCGTGAAAGAGTAATATAAACTATTTACATACATAATCAAACTATGTCTTTATTTGCTGTCTCTTATTAAACCATGCCATTTGCCCATTTCTAAATGCCTTCTAGGTGATAGTGGGCAGCATATTCGAGGTGTTCTGGGGAGTCTTCAGACCTGGCACATCTTTTGGGATCAGTGTTCTTCGTGCTTTGCGTTTGCTGAGAATTTTCAAGATCACCAAGTAAGAGTAATCTTGTGATTTCTCTAAAGCTGTGTTTCATAAATTGCCTTAACCTGCTTATTGTGGGTCTTTGAGTGCTGAGATGCTGTTTTTATGTCTTAAGATACTGGGCTTCCCTGAGGAACTTGGTTGTGTCGCTGATGAACTCAATGAAGTCCATCATCAGTCTGCTCTTCTTGCTTTTCCTCTTCATTGTGGTCTTTGCACTTTTGGGCATGCAGCTCTTTGGTGGAAGGTAACAACCTAGCCTGAATGTTTTTACGGTTTCATTTGTAATATGGAATAAATTTTTTTTTGAATGTCTATAAAAATTTTGTCATTCAGCACAACAACACAGTTCAATAAACCTCTTGAAACATGCCCATATATTTCTCATTAAACACTGGTGACAGGTGTTGAGACAACTGAACACTGACCAGGTTGTGATCAGTTCTTCAGCAATGTGTGATGTAACTTTTTCCCCTCTCTGCAGGTTTATTTTTGATGAATACACACCCACTAACTTTGACACTTTTCCAGCTGCCATCATGACAGTGTTTCAAGTAAGAATGCTTATACCGCATGAATAGAAGAGAACTTGGAAGGATTTGAGAGGAATTGGGAAGGGGTTTAATGGGAAAGGAATAATGAACACATACAAAAATAAAATCTTTTTTGTCATTATGGAAATTGGTGAAATTGGCTTTACCAGTCATTATTTATGTGTTGCCACAGGTAAAGCATGTTAGAACTAATTGTAATGACACAGAAGAAAACAATGAAATGTTTTAATACTAACATCTTTATTATGGATTTTTGAAGTAGTCTATTTAATGAAAAATAGCTATTTGTGTGAAGTCTTTCATCTGTAAATTTCAATGTTAGTACAACTAACTTTTTAAACTGTGTTTTTTCTAGATTCTCACCGGGGAGGACTGGAATGAAGTCATGTACAATGGAATCAGGTCTCAAGGTGGTGTGAAGTCTGGCATGTGGTCCTCTGTCTACTTCATCGTTTTAACACTGTTTGGAAATTGTATCCTTTATTCATTCTTTTCTATAATTTTCCTGACATATCTTCTGTGTGAGAATAAGCAATACATTTTATTTCTACCATCTATTCCTTTGCACAAATACTAACAATTCAAAAAGCCCTAGAAATTCTCAGTTTTTTTCATTTGTTTTATTGAAAATATGGTCAGCTCACAATCCCTGACTAACTGTCAGACACACTGCTTAACGTCTTCTTGGCCATTGCTGTCGACAATTTGGCTAACGCCCAGGAGCTTACAAAGGTATACTCTGCATGGGTCTCTTTATATCTTGAAGGATTTTAGAGCTGTTGAATTACAACAATGGCTTTCTATTCCAAAGGATGAAGAGGAGGCGGAAGAGGCGTTTAATCAGAAGCATGCACTCCAGAAAGCCAAGGAAGTGGGCCCTATGTCCTCTTTCATGTCCTCAGAGTAAGTGAACTGCATACACCATTGCCTGCTGCATTCACCCTTTCACAGAGATGCTTAGATATAAACTAACCCTACTAACACAAGTTTAATGTCTTAATCTTAATCTGTTGGATGTCCCAGCTTCATTACACAGTGAATGTGACTTATTGAAGATACACAATATAATAATAATATAATAATACTTTATTTTAGGTGCCTTTCCAGGCTCTCAAGCTCACAAAGCAATGAAGTACGTAGGAGAACACAGTAATGATGTAATGGTGGAAAAAAAATACAAGACAATATAACTGTTGCACAGTACTGGTAAAATTGTAGTTAAAACAGAAATATAATAAAATGTCACTGCTACAAATTAACTTCTAGACCGCATAAATTATATACCAAACAGATTTGGCAGAGCTCAATGAGAGGGAAGGTTTACAAAGTACAAAAGGGCACATACAAATGAAGGTGCCAGGTTATGCAGGGATTTTTAGGTCAGGGTAAGGACCTAAACTGTATTCATTGACTGACTGGAAGCCAATTTAGGTCTTTGAGTATAGGTAAGTATATTTGTGATGACTTAGATGTGCAGGAGATAGCTTCTATACAGTCAAATTTTTTTAGACCACAATAAAGTATGTAACAGTTGTCAAATGTATTTAGAGGAAGAGTTTTTATTAAGGTAGAGGCTGATTTCGGAGAGAGGGATTGACAGAACCTGTTCATATTCTGGAAGTAGAACGTGTGACATTGTTGATGTGGGCGTCCAGAGAGAGGGTCTGATCCATAATGACACCAAGTCTCTTGACCTGCTTCACCACAGAAAGGACCTGAGAGTCGATCTGGAGGGAACATATATTTCACCTGTCGATGCTATGTGTGGAGCCAGAGTAACTCCAGTCTTGCCAATATTTAGGTGTATGTAATTTGACTCAAACCAGTGCAGAAAAACAGGATACAAGAGCTGGAGATAGAAAGATTGTGATGAAACGTACAGTTGAGTGTCTTTAGCATAACAATTGAAAGAGATGGCATATTTTACGAAATACATACCCTTATATAATATATAAGGGAGAATAAGTATGAGGAAGAGAATAGTCCCCAATACAGAACCCGGGGGCACACCAGGCATTACTGAACAGCACTTAGAGGAAATGCTCCTAGCATGTACAGACTGACTTTACAGGTACAATTTAAACCAAGCCAGAAGGTTTGATCGAGGAGCAAACAAAGCTTCACCCGAAGGTCTAAATCTTTAATGTTAAGACTATGTTGTAAACATGTAACTTTAGTTTGGTGAGACGTTAATATATTATACAAGTTGCAAACAGAAAATAGATTTGTGGTTAAAAGCAGGGTTTTATGCAATCAATATTACTTAACAGTCCAGAATTTTCCAAAAAACGAAAAAGTAGCTTTGGCAATCAACTGTCTTCTTAGTTCTTGTAGGGTTGACTGCAATGTTGTATAATGTAAGATTGTATAATGTAAGATAATGAAAGTTTGTAAAAATCCAAATACAATTGCAGAGCAGTGACAGCTTCTGATTTTAAGATCACATTGAGAGGTTGGTAACTATATAGTAAGTTGCTCTAATTTTTTATACATATTTCTATGACCACAGCTCAAGCATCTTTGTGTGACTAGGGGAGTTACAACTGCATGAATGTGATGTCAGACTAAAGGAATTGAGCATGAGCAAGTTGGGATGACTGTTTATAGTGTTTTCTGTTATAAACCTATGTAATAATTTTACATCTCTTGATTGAAAACAAATATAAGATTTGGAATTTTTTATCTTGAAGGTCAATTGCCTTTTTGATTGCTTATTCAAATGCAGTTACATACTAGTAGAACATTCTGTTACATTGATGTACTTTTGTTTTTGGTTAGAGGTGATGCATACCAAGGGAGAAGCCTGATCAAGTTTTCAGTCAAGGCATGGGAAATGCATTGTCCAAAACAACATCTATTATTAATTCAATAAAGCTATTATTTTGTTTCTTGGGCACTCAGTCACTTGCTTAATAGTAGAAATATTGTTTCTCTGAATTGAGTTTTTGATGTGTCTTTGTCTTATTGGTGAGTTTCTAGTAGCAATCTCCCTCTCTGATTAAATTTATTATCAAGAGTTGTGACAGGAATATTTTGAGATTTGCTGAATTATCTTAAATTGTTCTGCCAGGATTAACTTTAGCATATTAAGCAAAATCAAAAGATAATTAACCAAATGTATAGTTCTATATAGATTTTTATTAGTATATAGCATCTAGTTTTGTCGTAATTAATAATGTAAAAACTATTGTTATTTATATTATTATAGCATCTTTATTTTTATGGAATGTTATTTATATTATACTTATATTTGTTATATTTATTACATTTTAATACTGTTTTATACATTTTATTGGACATATACTGTAATTATATGGCTTTACTGGGCAAACTTTTCCAGAGTAGTCAGTTTGTCATTCCTGTAGCTTTTTAGGAGGTAATATTAGTGTATATATTATCAATTATTTAGAAAGCAAAGGTCTAGGCTTAGTCATTTTCTTTTTGCAAGTTTATTTCATAATAAAACAAAGGGGCTTGTAGCATGTACAGATTTGCTTGTTAAAAAAATAGTGAAATGAGTGCATGTGTTTAGCATGATAACTATAAACATCATCCCTGGGAAATGCATAGCTTTTACGATAATTAATGTAATCACTGACTAAATAATTCATGGGGCTGCCTCTATCTGATATTGTGTGCTTATGCATATGGATTCCATGTATATATGTCTTATATCTGTGCCATGGCTCTTACTGTCTGCCTTTTAGAAAGTTATTTTAAAAATTGTATTTGTTGCTTCTTATTTAATATATCTGCCATCATGTTTTCATGTTACGCTTTGCTGCCTTGCTACATAGCCCAAAACCAAATTGGTTATTAGAGCCAGTGCTCTTAAAATCAATTTTTCTATTACTCCCACTGAGTATTTAAATGCTATTGGATATGTGAACATTTTGGGCTGTGATGCTTGGCTTGTTTTGTCCTTGTTCTCAAAAGCACTAATGTCTTGTTTTCAACGAATGGCTCATTGATTACACGGACTACACAAGAGTACAAGTGCCAGTAAGTAATAGCCTGTTTATTTCAATATTAACATCTAGCACCACTAATTTCTCTATTTTGGGTGAACCTTTCTGTTCTGCCATCTTTGTCAAATGTCTGATTTCACATTTTCAAGTCTGATCTTTGGTTAGATTTTTATTTGTACATTTCCTACAATGAAGTTTCTTGCACTTTTTTCCTCTTTCCATTCTGACTGAACTCTATCTCCAGTTCTGCTGTTTTCTGTTTTATTTTAATATTGTACTTCTTTCAAGTTGTATCGTTTATTGTAGGTGATCTGGGAACTGGGAAATTAAATCCAGTCATGAAAATAGAAATTATGGACAGTGTCAATCATGTGTAGCAAAGTGCATAAGTGAAGAAATCTTAAAGAACAATTTAGTTTTGTTACCCTTCTGAATAGACCAGTACACATGGTCATCATCATTTTTTTTTTTTTTTTGGACACAGGTTCATGTATACTTTTAAATAGCCATTAAGATGTTCTTAATGAGCCATCTTTCAATTCAAAAGTCTAAACCAGTTGGTTTTCGATTGGTTGGCAACTTCTTCATTTTCAGTAAGGTATCAAACCTAAGGCTTGTAGCAATTTTTAGACTGTCTTGATTGCTTCAGATACACTTTTGGGATTTTGTAAATCTAGAATATAATGCATTTGTTACTGTATGGGTGATTTCTTTAAATCCATTCTTAATTGTTTGAAGTTGATTGGCAGTGTGACACCAATTTCCTTTTGGAAACCAACCAAGAACCACTGGATTAGATTCGTCTTTTCAGAAGGGTGAAAAAAATGTAAAACAAAAAAACTAAAAAATGTATTGCACTTTTTTTTCAATAATGTTAATTCTAACTGAGAGTCTTCTCTCTCTCTTTTGTTTAGGAGGAGACGGAGGCCTTACCTCTACAGGAAGCGTGCTATTCATCGAAGTCGTGGAGCATACTCCTTCGAGGATTCAGAGAGTCTGGCTGATGCTCGTCCTTTCAATTCCTCTAACTCTTTCATGTCCAGGAGGGAGAGAAGGAGAAGATTGACCATGTCAGTTTGGGAGCAGAGGACCAGTCAGCTTCGAAGGCACAGACAGATGTCCAGCCGTGAGATCCTGTACAGCAGTCCGAGTGAAGAGCACGATGGAACACCTGGCTGCAATCATCACAGGAAACATGGAATATCGCCATCGGGAAGCAAACGCAGAGCCATAGAGACCACGTCTCCCAACACAATGTCAGAGGCTACTTTGGAGCCGCCCACACCTATGGACCTGGCAATGGCTGAGCAAGCATTGTCTATTTCTATTCCTGAGCCACCTTTAGCTATTCCAAGTCCAGAACCAACAATTCCTACGGATACTTCCCTCCCTGAACCTCCAGTGACACTGAATGTATCCCTGACAGAGCCAGATGAACCTAAGGTTTTACCAGAGGATAATCTGGACATCAACAACCATTGTCCCAGACTGAATAGTAACAGGCGGCAGCGTGCAGTCCGTAGACACAGATCTCCTGCCATGGGGGACATGCTTAGTCCTGACTTTGTGCCCAGACCCCGACACCCACACCAAAGTGAACCTCACTCAGATTTCAGAGGAAAAGAGAGCAATCTGGGAGATGGTTTTGATTGTGGAAAACAAAAAACAGAGATTGAGGAAAATGGAAAAAGTGATCGTGAAATCAGTCCAGATGAGCGATTACTTGGTCAAAGGTGATTAATTATGTATTGGATTGTTTATACATTTTTTTTCAGTATATTGTGATATTTCTATATAACAGTTACGATTACAAATTAATACCAAATGATCTGATAGTTTATACTGATAAATGTCACTTAAATGTATATTTTACACAAAAGATTCAACAGGACGTTTAAAACTAAAAAAATCTAGACACTTAAAAGGATAAAACTACTGATTTAAAAATCTCATAACTGTTTGATGCTCTTTGTCAGCAGTCAAAGTAAGGTTGAACACATGATATTATATGTTTGCTCCTATTAACTTCTCGTTTCTCGCCATAGGCATAACAAATTAGGCAATCCTGATTCTGCTGACTTGAAACCAGCCAACTCCCACAACAAAAACTCAGCTCAGGACTCAGAACCTGCAACTCTACAACTCACTGACAACACACTTCAGCCATCTCCAAAGGGGACTATAGGAGCTGGGGAAAACAACCATGGGCCCTTGAATCAAGATAAGCCTTGTCTTGATGCCAGCATTGTGATAGAGGTCACTGACACTCAGCCATCCCTGGAGCTGATTTCCTTTACAGGTTTGAACTCTAATAACTTTCTTGATAAGAGCAGCTTGGAATAATTGTTGCTGCCTTATGCTGGCATGGTGCTTTGCCGGCATGCTGTATGAAGACCTATACGTCCAAGTTTTTCAGCAGCAAATAGAGTGCAGTATTTTTTCCATTAAATTGGTTGAAAATGCTTCTATGCCTTGCCAAAACATCCATTTAAAATCTTGACCAGCACTGCAAGTATTTACAATGTATTTACACAATGTGTGGTATCTGAAATTTTGTTCTATAGCTTGCATATTTTTTTGCAAGCATCTGTGTTTAATTTCAAATTTTATTTTTGGCTCAAAACTCCAAAATAACAATTTTGGGGGTATTAATGGTACTAACTCCCCAAAGAAGCTTGACAGAAAGGCACATTCAGAAAGGTATTTTCAGATGCTGCTAGTAGCTGTTTTTAACTGAACTATTCTTATATAAATAACCCTATATTGCGTTTCATAGACATGGCTAATCTCTGAAATGTATAACTAAGGAATAATGTAAAATGGTTCAGGATGCCTTCCAAAACACACCGAGGTGGATGCTACAGTTAACTAAAACAGCACCACACCAGATGCAAACTCTCTCTCTCACGCTCAATCTCTCTCTCTCTCTCTCTCTCTCTCCTCTCTCTCTCTCTCTCCTCTCTCTCTCTCTCTCTCTCTCTCTCTCTCTCTCTCTCTCTCTCTCTCAAGATTTGCACACAGATCATACTTTATAAAAGAAGTCAAAGTTCCTCTGTAATAGTTTGAAATCATAGTAGTACTGCCCCACCTTGCTGCCTGAACTATGATGATTCATCAAAAAATATACTAAGTATAGCGATTTTGATTATATTATTATTAAAAATTTTTATCATACTGAAATAAATAGTATTTCTATTACAGATTAGTGGACATATATTTTTTTTTTGTCATTGGTATACGTCATGATGACAGTTTATGTATGATAAGGGATGCACTGTCTCCCCTGACCGGATATCCCTGGGGAGGACAGGTGACAGAACTGAGGTAATACAAACAAGACTGGCAAAATCGCATGGAGAGAAGAACCCTGATAATAAAATTAATGATTAACTTGAAGGTTTTCAGATTAACGATACAATCATATAATCTGGTTTTGGGTTTCATTTGCATCATTATTGGTTACATGCATTTCATACAATATTGACTTGAGTGACTTTTAAACAAATAATCTGTATCACTCTGTATTTGTTACAACGATGTCTCTGTATAGATTAAAAAAACAAATGACAAAATATTTCGTCATTTAGACTTTGTCTGTAAATTCCACATAATTATAATTATAGTTTTCCGTTTATTTATTCTGACAAAAAGCTCTCAGTTACTATGTTACAGTTAACTCACAGTTTCTATGGTACACATGGATTTTACAGGTAATAGTAAAGATGTGGACGCCTCAAAGCCTGAGAAAAAGGAAGAGGATACCAAAGATGCACCCAAAGGCCCTCCGCCTGTCAGCATGTTCATCTTCAAACCAGACAACCCGTAAGGCCGGATCTTTGTCAAGCCACAGCTGTTGTCCATGCTTTATGAATGTGATATTGTATATTCTCTCTCTCTCTCTCTCTCTGTTCTTTATCTCTTCCAAAGAGTCCGCAGGGGCTGCCACTACATTGTCAATCTTCGTTATTTTGAGATGTCAATCCTTCTTGTGATCGCCGCCAGCAGTATCGCATTGGCTGCTGAAGACCCTGTCAATACTAATTCAGAAAGAAATAAAGTGAGTAAACCTCAGCTATCATTTTTCACTGTTTATGATTTTACGTTTATTTATATAGTACATTTCAGATGCTTTGCAGTAGAAAAAAACACAACGTACATGTCTACAGTAGATATATTTTCTAAACCAAATATTTTTGTTTAGTAAACATAAACTAGTGCCCTGATTTATATGCTACAATCTTCATGAAGTCTTTTGCTTTGCTAAACAATATTAAATTTGTTGTCAAGATGTCAATGTAAAATTTCAAACATGACAATCATAAACTCTATGCTGATACCGATGTAATCCTCAGATTATTACATGTTAAGGCGAGCTATTGTGAAATGAAAATGAGAGAATGTAAATTAATATCTTCATTCTCACAAACACAAACTAGGATTGCATCTAAACCATGAGTGTGCTGTCACTCAACCGAGCATCCAGAAGAGTCAGAAGATAGCTGTATTCGGACATGGTTAATTTTAGCAGTCATTTGCAAACAATGCTATTGTATCATGCATTCTATTTCCTCACTTTGCATGTTTTCCAATACTGACACTAATCTGTGTATTTGTTTGGAGCAGGTGCTACGATATTTTGACTATGTGTTCACTGGAGTCTTTACCTTTGAAATGATAATCAAGGTGAGCACCAGTTATGTTCTGAGACACTTTAAAACTCTCCAAAAATGTACTGATATATAAGATATCGTTTGTTGCTTTTGTCAGATGATTGATCAGGGATTGGTCTTGCATAACGGATCCTATTTTCGTGACCCATGGAATATACTGGATTTCATAGTAGTGGTGGGAGCTTTGGTGGCCTTTGCACTCACGTAAGACACGTCACTATTAAACAGACGATGCAGATCTTTCTTTATTGTGAATCTAATCATTAGTGTATTTGTCAAGTTGCATGATTAATATGCATTTGTTTGTGACAATGAAAGAAAACCCGTTTAGACAATTTCAAAATCTAGACACTTAATAGTAGAAAATCCTCAAATGTTTTGTTGTGAATGTAAAACATGAGGAGCTACATCAGCCTCAAAATTCTTGTCTTTTTTGTGCTTCTCTCTTTGCATGGCACCTGGCAGAAATGTGATGGGGTAAAACTCTTATTTTGGGACATTTCACATTTGTTTTTAGATTATTGCAGTAAAACTGTATTTTTATGTGTAGGAGTAACACAGGAAGAGATATAAAAACCATCAAATCTCTGCGTGTGCTCAGAGTTTTGAGACCCCTGAAGACCATTAAAAGACTTCCTAAACTTAAGGTAAGCTACAGTTAAGTTACTAATCCAAGGTGCATGGCTGTTCATGCAAAGAGATGCTCTAAATGATTGCTGAACTGATCATGTTAGGGTAATTAGTGCCTTAATGTCAAGTAAGTTCAAAGGAAGCTGAGATCATAGATTGGGACATTTGATTTGTATCTCCATGCCATGTTATAAAGCTGAGAAATAATAACATTTTTGTGAAGACCTATGCTTAAACTGTGTTTGCTTTGTGTTTATTTGCAGGCGGTTTTTGACTGTGTAGTCACATCGTTGAAGAATGTTTTCAACATTCTCATCGTCTACAAACTCTTTATGTTCATTTTTGCTGTCATTGCTGTCCAGCTGTTTAAAGGAAAGTTTTATTATTGTACAGATAGTTCCAAAGACACAGAACATGACTGCAAGTAGGTTCCTCATTGATGAAAATAGCTTTTTAGACTTTAGATAACATGTAAAGTCTATTAATATTTGTGTTTTAGAGGTTACTTCATCGACTATGACAAAGACAAGAAAAAGGAAAAACGAGAATGGAAGAGGCGGGATTTCCACTATGACAATGTCGTTTGGGCCCTGTTGACTCTCTTCACTGTATCCACTGGGGAAGGATGGCCACAGTAAGAATCAACAATCTATATCTTATGTATTTATGCTGGTTCACTTTTCTAAGTTGATCAAAATCTGATTAATACCTCTACCTAATTTGTAACTTACAGTAAATGGTGTTGTATAATCTAAGTGAAACACTTGCTCCATAAAAGAGTCTTACCTTTCCTAGATTAGGTAAATTTTCATTATTTACACTTTAATGATTTGTTTTGTATTAATCAAATGTTTACTGTTTTGAATAATAAAAATCACAAACAAGTTTTTTTTCTTGTAAATGTTAAGTTTCAATATGCAAATTATGTTTGATTTATTTTATTTATTAAAGCTAGGTCTGTGAAAGAAATCTTGTTTGTAATTTTAGAGTTCTGCAACACTCTGTGGATGTGACCGAAGAGGACCGGGGTCCCAGTCAAGGGAACAGGATGGAGATGTCTATTTTCTATGTAATTTATTTTGTGGTTTTCCCATTCTTCTTTGTCAACATATTTGTGGCCCTCATCATCATCACCTTCCAAGAGCAGGGAGACAAAATGATGGAGGAGTGCAGCTTGGAGAAAAATGAGGTAAATCCACAACAACAAAAAAATGCTATTGAAGCCTTTCCCTGGTTAATGTGAGTGTATAAAATAGTGATACATTTTGATTCTTCTCAGATGTATCTAAGGACCTTTTGAATACATTTTGTGCATTGTGTATTTAAAGTTGATGTGTTCTTGATAACAATTTTTTCTTCCTTAGAGGGCTTGTATCGACTTTGCCATAAGTGCCAAACCGCTGACTCGCTACATGCCTCAGAACAGATACACCTTACAGTACAAGCTGTGGCAATTTGTGGTTTCACCCTTGTTTGAGTACACAGTGCTGACAATGATCGCCCTCAACACAATTGTTCTCATGATGAAGGTAAGGAGGAATTTCACTACACTGTGATGTTGTGTAATTTTACTTTAGCATATACTTTTAGGATTTTGAACACCAGTATGTCTGGTTACATCCCACGATCAAAGAAAAAGTAGCTCAAAAATAAGTTTTAAACATTTTAAAAGTGTGTAAAAGTGTGTCATGAACATTGTACATCTATGTAATTCAATGAATTAATGAAATTCAGTGTTTAAGTAACAACCAACATAAGAAAGATTAAATTCTGTTCATACTTTATGCTTTATAAATTGCCACCAGATTTTTTTTCATTCCTTATGATTTCCGAGGAAGCTTGTGTGAGAGCTTGTGTTTGATTGCCCACTAGTGAGTGTCACAAATTTAGCTCCCAATCAAGGTAGTTTTGGATACTTGTGCTCTCTCTCTACAGAAAGACACACATAGGAGCACAAAAATTGCACTTATGTGAATTCAGTATGTTTTAGCTCATGTACTGTTAAAATAAAGCAGTAAAACTGTGAGTGAGAAAAAAAGTGGTCCAGCTGCAGTCTTGGGAAGATTTTATCTTTTTTTATCGCTTGTACACAGAGAGTGAGCAATGTATTGTTTGGAACACCAAGGAATGATTATTTATATTAAAACAGCTTTGTTACTTGTTGGATAAGTTAGATTAAAATGAGGTCTCAGTTGTTTCAGTGAGGTTAAATCTTGAGGTATCAAGTCAAGAAAAATTACTCCTTGAATCTGCAAATCTTCAGTCAGTCAGCATTTCTTCTTAAATTTAATTACACAAGCAAAGAAAAAGCATTTGGAGCTAACCCTTCAGGCAATGCTCCTGTGCTGTCCACATGGCCACGATGTACTCTGCGTTTTCCAAAACATGTCCCTGGCCAATATTTTTAAAAATACCTGGTTATGCTGAAATGCTGTTTTGTGTATGTGTAGATGCACTGCGTAATATAGTAAAAAAAAAATTACTGGACAGAGGCGGTCTAAATTTCTAATAAGTGGGTAAAAACCGATGAAGTACAGTGAAAATATTACATGTGCTTTAAAAGCTCCAAGGTAATTGATAAGTATGACAGCTACATCTTAACATAAAATATTTTATGACTATTAGGAGCTTGTTTTCCAGAATAAAATAGTTCAAAGATACTTTCATCATCCTCAACCTCTGTAGTTCTGCTTGAAAACCAGACAGTCATGAGTCATGGCTAATTAAATATTGATTTGAGAGACTAGGTATTATTAAAGTGTTTCTTTATTCGCCTGACATCTTTGATGGCTAATTTCAGTTAGAACTTGTGTTTTGTCTCCCCTAGTCTTATGTTTCTCACATAATAGGATTTCTTATTTTTTTATATATTGTTCTGTAGTTTGAAGGTCCTTTCTGTCCATTAATTTTCTTATTTAATCATGCTTTAATAATTTATACTGCAATATAGTTTTTCACTTTGATGTCCTTATGTATAAATGTGGAAAAAACAATCTCAACTATATCATATTTAAAACAAAAAAAAAGTCAAATCAAAGTTTCTACTTGTGACCTGTTCTTTTTTTCCTCTCAGCATCACGATCCTCGTCCTGAAGGCTACGATGATGTGCTAAAATATCTCAACACTATTTTCACCATTATTTTCTCTGTCGAATGCGTTCTCAAGATTCTGGCATTTGGTATAATGGTAAGTTAACGGTTAAACCAAAAGCAGAGGCCAAGCTGCGTCAAATTGTCTGTAACTGTACATTTTTGCTATTGTTTTGCTATTTAGAATTATTTCCGAGACACATGGAATATATTTGACTTCATCACGGTTCTCGGAAGCATCACGGAAATCCTCGTTGACAAATTCCAGACAGGAAAAGTGAGAAATATCTATGTTTTTCTTTTCAGTACTAATGTTCATAAGTAACCGAGGATGCATTTTATTGATAGTCAATTACATGAACAACCATGTATATGTTTTAAAGGCTTGTTGCTAATATTCACTTATAAAAGCTCCAGTTTGTTTCTGAAAGGCTATTGTTTCTGTCTTCTGATTGATTTCTCAGGCTTTTAATATGGGCTTCCTGAAGCTATTTCGGGCTGCTCGACTGATTAAACTTCTGCGTCAGGGCTACACCATCCGTATTCTGCTCTGGACTTTTGTTCAGTCCTTCAAGGTCTTGAAATAATAATTTCTCTGCACTATACACAGAACCACTACTATTCTTCTAAATAACCATTTTATACTTAATTGATTATGGTAAAATATATTGTGCATTGCTGGATTTTGATTTTCTTTTATGTTTTAATTCCAACATGATTTTAATTTTTGTTGGAGTGTTTTGTATATAAGGACACAAAGTGTATTTCAGTTGTCACTGACAAATTTGTAAGACCATAATTTAATGTGTTTCCACCACATAGATGCTTGTTTTTGATTGGCGATATTATGCCCCAAATAAATGTCTATAAGTTTGTCTATAATGTCTATAAGTCAGTGATGTGTGTAAAGTCATTCCTGAAGGGTTTTGGTTTTTCTTTCAACCCTGTTTCAAGAGGCACAAGAGAAGCTTCAAACAACACAAGAGGAGCTTAATTAGTGGGATCAAGTGCTGGTTTAAGCTAAATTAGGCTGGACTGTTGTCCTTTTGCCATTCTGTGGTTTAAGATGTGCATTCAAAATGTGTTGAATTTCTCAATGAACTTGTCATTTATCTGATTTGATTATTCAGATATCTGAATTGAATGAACAAATGAGTAACAAGATACATGTGCTGTAAACTTTTAAGGCCTTTGTACACCTATGCAGCTGCTTCACAGTGTTTTCATTATTTGACTTAGGTCCTCAATGCTAAATGGTGCACAAGTGAGCAGAGAAATGGATGGAAACTTTTTTTTGGGGTATCATAACAAAAAAGTTATTTGAGTTCACCTGTAGAGAAAGTTGTTTTCTTGCACTGTGTAAAGAGAACTAGTGTTCTATTATATATCCCTTGATGTAGCACAAGCAGCTGCTCGAGAGGCGTTATGTCCTTTTAGAGACGCACTTTTGCATCTTGTAGATAACAGTTCTTTACCTTAAAAGACATGGCTTTATCATTCAATGAAACCTGAAAACATGCAAAACTCAAAAGGGTTGTTTTGTGTTTAAAAGATTATACTCTCTGTGAGCGGATCAATACAACACAGATATAAACATAGATTCAATGGAGCATTGTTCCATTAGTTCCAATAGGTGGTGAGTCAGGCAACTTCAGTCATGTGAGCAAAAGAACCAATCACAGTGTAACGCATTGAGTTCCTTGAAAAGTAATGCATCGACACACTATACTGGCAGACGTGTAAGGTTATAAATAGCTGTTATTTTTGTTTTTGGAAAGATACACAGGTGTGTAAAGGCCTTAAGTGTGCAGCCTTTAACAAGATGCAGTGCTGTACTTTTTTTGTGAAACATGTACTTTACTTTGTTCATTTACTAACTATGGCTTTTGTTAGCTTTGTGTGCTTTGTATAATTTGTTTTTACATACAAATTTAGTCGAAGTATTCATTTATTTTTATTTGACTTTTAACACATGATTTACTCTGCAGGCACTTCCGTATGTCTGTCTCCTCATTGCAATGCTCTTTTTCATCTATGCCATCATTGGCATGCAGGTAAAGATTGCCTGTGTCCCCAGACAGTCTGTCTCTGTTTTCATATCTCCCTCTTTTTCTTTGTTTTTGTTGGCATATTCTCTCTAGCATTACATATTATGCCTGTAAAGCCAATATACGGTAGCATTCTCATTTGTTTTTATCTCTCAAAAGGTATTTGGCAACATCAAGATAAATGAGAAAACCCAAATTAATGAACACAATAATTTCAGGACTTTCTCGGGTGCGCTCATGCTGTTATTCCGGTAAGATATTGTTTATTTTACAATTTCCTCTTTTCACTGTAATCTTTTATCAATCAACACGATGGCCAATGAACTTGAATGAATGTGAGGTTAAATTATCATATGTGTATAAACCTGCGTGTGTATTTGTTTAGGAGTGCAACAGGTGAATCGTGGCAGGAAATCATGTTATCGTGTTTAGGAGAGAAGGAGTGTGAAATTGACACATCTATCAACTCAACAACAAAGATGATGAAAAATGATTGTGGGACTGACTTTGCATACTTTTACTTTGTCTCATTCATCTTCTTCAGTTCTTTTCTGGTGAGAGACAATATCTTCAAACATTTATACTTCAGTACTGAATCTATAATCTTGTTTCCTTATATACTGTATTTTATTTAACTGACTTATTTTACTAAAAAATAATGTGGATTAAATTAACATGATACGGATTATACTTAATGTCGTATAACTGTTGATTAAGTACTTCCATCTACAATTTACCATTACCTTTTCAGATGCTGAATCTGTTTGTGGCTGTGATAATGGACAATTTTGAGTACCTTACTAGGGACTCGTCAATTTTAGGTCCTCACCACTTGGATGAGTTTATACGGATCTGGGGCGAGTATGACCGAGCAGCCTGGTGAGAATACAACTTTCTACACATTTCTGTTTAGAAAATTAGATCAAGATTAAGATTATCTGGGATACTTATTTTCAAAATCCATAAGAAATGTTTCATAACAGGAATGTAATTCAATGTGCAGAATGATACGCGAACGCAGCTGTAAAACTTCCAACATTAAAATGTGTAACAAATTATGTTTGCAAACAAGTGATGTGTACAAACAAAGTTTTGGGAGTAGCATGCGCAGTCATTTAGCACGCTAGGGACTGGGCGGTCTCCCTATTAAGCTGGAGTTCCACCCTTTATAAGGCATCAGTTTGCCCAGTCTAATAGAGCGAGCAACAGCAAAAACCCTTCTCCATCCCTTCACCTCACTTTAGGGGGGGGTTTTCGGGCTTCCATTATTTCCCGAACCTGAAGCCCTCCTACGGACATCTTGCTTGGTATGTGTTTATACACACCAATTTCTGCCTGCCCTACCAAGTCTAATTTCTGCCAGTGCACCCTCATGAAACTAGGTAAATTAATGCTGGCTAAATGGGCTTCGAGGGAAAATATTTCATTAAAAATTACAGACTTTAGGTGTTAACCTAAATGACCTAAATAAACCTAAACGAATAAAATATTTTTTTATTGAAATTTGAGCAATATTTAGTATGACTTTTTTTTTTAAGAAATACATTTTTATTTTCTTTAGATTGTGTGAAAAAAAACTGATTCATGTAGGAAAATATGATTTTTTATTTATTAATTTCTAAAGGATTAGTTTGTTTACTTATTTTTTTAATACATTTGGCTTTCCAAATTGCACAAGCGAATACAAAACTTCATGCTGATTTACAATCTATACCATATATTTTCCATGTTTAAAACTGAAATACTTTTGTGACCAGGTTTTTGTGGACACTAGGAGCTTTTAATTATATTAAAATGTGCTAAGCCATGTAGTTAAAGCTTTCATGCTTGAGTGTGTTTTCGAGGCACTGAACAACATCTGTCAGCTGAAGCTTTTTGTGATTCCATGACTCTTCTAAAGAAACAACTACAAGGCATGCTTTGATGACCAACCAATCCAACTACTTCATCATATTGTCTGTTTACTATTAACAGCCAGTATTTCCTTCTCCAGTGCAAAACTACACTATAAGGAGATGTACAAAGTAGTACGCACAATATCACCTCCTCTGGGCTTTGGAAAGAATTGTCCCTACAGGGTAGCATGCAAGGTTTGGCTCACCCACAAATTAAAACTACCTACATGACTACCCTCCCCTCCTCCTCTCTTTTATCATACTCATATCTTCAGTAGCAAACGCCCCACACACTCTCCTTCCTGTGATTTACTTCAGTGTTATTTTTCCACCGGGTCAAAGACTGGCGGAGACAAGAGCTCAGCGCACAGAGACTCTGCTCATCCATTTGTCTTTCTGGAGTGTGAATAACTGCTGCTGTTAATGAAACAGAGCTGTCCATCAGTGACTTCCATTAGATAATAGCTTACAATGTCAATGGTTGTCATTAGGGATCCATGTCTCTGTGTCTGAATTGGATCTGGGGCCATTATATCATAATCATGGGTTTTAGGTTAGAGAGGGTCAGAAATGTTTACTTCTACCTCTTATGGTGACCTAAAGATATTGAAAATATTGTTGATCTTCATATCAAATCACATTTAAAATGTCACTCAATTGGCAGACTCTTTTGTGGTGTTATTTTATATTAGCCAGGGTTTATAACACATGGGGTCTTATTCAAATCCTCAGATCCATAAACTTGGCTCCTCAGATCTTTGGCTGTTTTAATGCTTTCTCTCCTCTAGCCTCTTCTATGCCACTTTTTGCATAGAATGACCTCCATCAGTCAGGCCTCACTTCTCTGTTTAATCAATTTCCTTCTTCACAGATTTTCTTTGCACTGAAATGACCTTCCCTTTCCTCTGTCTTCCTTCTCTTATCTTTTCTGTTGTTTTCTTTTTCCTCTTCTAATCTTCCGCTCCTCCCTTGTTCCTTGGGAATGCCCAATTCTTCTTCCTCCTCCTCTTCATCACATTGCCCCTGGTGACTGCTCCTCTCCCAGTGGCCGTATTCATTACACTGATATGTACGAGATGCTGACCTGCATGTCGCCCCCGCTTGGCCTGGGCAAAAAATGCCCCTCCAAAGTGGCGTATAAGGTAGTCTATAAAGTATTAAGATTTGAAGTCTGCTTGCTGTCAAGAGGCTCAAATTTAAGGCACAATAAAACAATAATTGGTCCCTTTATGAAAAAAGGATATCTGTAAAATGCATATATGCAAAGTTAATGTTTTAAGAATAAAAAATCTCATTTACCTGTATTACATGTTGTCGTAACTCATAGACTATCAGTGATGTAACTGAGTCCTTGCTCATCATTTAATGATGCTTTAATTGAATATGTCATCAAACTCTTCTTCAAAACACTGCTCTAACCTTGACATTAGTCACCGCTATTACAGTGTTTCTGAAGTATTAATAAATGCATATTCATAAAGTATGTTCCTTCAACTTTCCCAATTTATATACATAAACCTCTTCTCTGCGTCTATCCTGTACTGTATATGTTTTCCAACTCTTTGCATGATCTGTGATTTTTGAGACACATTTTTGTGTTAATTGAAAAATTATGAAACTAAAAACTTCTGTTTTATAACAAGCTAAACTTTGCACATATTCTTCCTCATTTTTGAGAGCGTTTTTCATATTCTTCTGTCAGCGTTTGGTTCTGATGAACATGCCGGTGGATGAGGAGATGTCTGTGCACTTCACATCCACACTAATGGCTCTCATACGCACTGCACTGGACATTAAAATTGCTCGAGGTTAGCGTCAAACTAATTTTAATGAAAAACATAAATAATGATGAGTATTTTCAATATTTTTTACTGGTTTGTAACAGGAGGTGATGACAGGGGTCAGATGGATGTAGATCTTCAGAAGGAAATCAGTGTTATCTGGCCCCACCTGTCACAAAAATCTCTTGATCTGCTTGTACCCATTCACAAAGGTGAGAAAGAATGCAGATTTTTTTTTATTGGAAAGCTTGATAATGTTACATGCATTAGCTGGAGTGTGCTTATTTTACACAATTGTTTTCCTGAAATCCTTTACGAGAAATAAAACCTTTTTTCCAGCCAGTGACATGACCATTGGGAAAATCTATGCAGCCATGATGATCATGGATTACTACAAGCAAAACAAAGCTAAGAAGCTTCGTCAGCAGCTTGAGGAACAGGTAGAATTTGGTTTTCTTTAGGCCGCGTGATAAGTAAAATCCTGACGTGAGGAGTTCACAGGTTCATTCAATCACCTGTAAATACAAATTTTTTATCAAAATGTGAGGGAAGTTGTTTTTCAATATTGGGAATTCTAACCATTCAGTGTTTTTTTTTCTTAGAAACATGCCCCAATGTTTCAGCGAATGGATGCATCCTCACTACCACAGGACATTCTCTGCAGTGCTAAGGCTCTGCCATTCCTTTCCCACAGTGCAGGATCAGCCCTGTAAGTGTTCAGGATGATTGATTGTGTTTGTTTTACTATTTTGCAGTGTTATTTTTTCATCTAAAATCATTTGTACATACAAACGTTGTTGTAAAATAATTATATGTGCTGCTTTAGCTCAGAAGTTGAAATTTATTGATTTCTGATCCAAATTAGTGTTATGTCCTTTTAGCGATGCTGTAATCTGATTGTGGACCAAACATTTGATCTTTGTCCTCAGAACTAGAGGTGGATTTGTGGGACTGAGTCCCATCTCTCCTCAAAATCTCTTCATGCAACCTTTGACCCAAGACAATATGGAGGAGGCAGAAGAATACCCAAACCAGTACCTTCAGAGCATGGTAGGAGAAACTTTTGAAGACATTAACAAATGTATTTAAATGCCAAACAGCATATCACTTGGGTTATCTTACAGTACATGTTTATTTCATTACCATAACTTCAATGTGCATTTTTTATCAATCGCATAAACATTTTAAGGTAGAATGTGCCTTGTTTCTACCCTATGTGGCATCCCAAAGATTGTGTGGATTTCTTTTAGACACTTGAGAAACTGATGCTAGAAACGTGCCTGCAAATTATCCAGAGGAGAGAATGTGAGTTTAAATGATTAGTAAATCTGTACCTGCAATGGACTGTCCATAACAACCAAATGAATGAACAGAGCTCAAACTTATTGCAATTCTTCAACTGTCATTTAAGCTCATCGTCAATTCAATGGAAGCCATAATTCAGATTATAAATGAAAGCAAGATTTAACCTGGTTGAAAAACCCCAGTCAAAGACAATGATCTTTGAAAGTTTTCTGAGCGTAATGATGGAACAGAATGTTCTGAATGTAATTTGATGTTTTTTTGCCATGGTGTCGGTCCAAAAAATGTGATTTTTAGCTTAAAAAGTTCAAGGATTTTTTTTACTCAACATCTACTGTAAAACGTGCTATAGTCAATAGTGAAACTGAAATGATTGACAATATAGTGTCAATATTATATCTATAAGTCTATATCTATAAGTGTTTAGTCTAAGACTACTGAATACTATAAGACTCTATAAAATACTATATATGACTATATGACTGATCTTCCATTTCATCAAATATCTGGTGTTGCTCTTGACTGATCTACATGATTTTTATAGTGATTACCATGAGTCTGCTTATAGATAAGAACACTGTGTACAAGTGTTCTTTTGATCATATATGACAAATGTGGCTCAATGGACTACGGTCATATTTTGATACTCTCCTCTACATACTGAACAATATGCCTCTGTTTTAAGTGGTGTAAGAGATTTAGCATGCTTGAAAATCTAGTTACAGATAACATTTTTCTGCTGGCCATCTGACACTTTAAAACCAAATTATTGAGCTTTTGTTCTTTAGTTCACTGACCAACTCCTTGCCTACGGCAAACTCTGTGTTTATCGATAAAAGCCATATTCTACTCTGTTATCTCATTTGTCAATACCTTGATATCATTCAGCCCTTATTGCTAATGAATTTGTGTTATAATTTTGATTAACTAAAAAAAACTATTATTTTTGACATTAGAATGTAACTTTAAGAATCAGTTTTGTTAATTTCTAAAATTAATTGTGTAAAATGAAAGCTTTTAAAGCTTGAAACCTCTCCCCTCTATCAATATTTCTGCCTTTCCTCCCACCCACTTAAATTCATAGGTGCCTGACCACAACATGATGTGCCCAGTTAGCATGTCAATGGATCCGCTTCATGTTCCAGTTAGAAGTGTTTCTATTCGAGCCTCTTCCATGCCTCGCCTGGCTGTAGAACCTCAGGTAC
Source organism: Danionella dracula (assembly GCA_900490495.1). Taxonomy (NCBI): domain Eukaryota; kingdom Metazoa; phylum Chordata; class Actinopteri; order Cypriniformes; family Danionidae; genus Danionella; species Danionella dracula. Next base: position 2,174,878 of record UELW01000089.1, read on the forward strand.
CTCAAGCCTTGAGTCTTTTTAGTAATAATTTGTTCATCCCTACAGTGTGTCTTAATACATACTAACGCTTTTTTTCCATAAATACAGCCGGTGTCTTCAGACATCAAACCGATGAAACGATCCTTCTCCACCATTGGTGATCAGTGTGTAAATGGTGTATGGCAGGAACAGTTCTCCCTGGAGAGGTTAAGCCCTGATCGCTTAGAGAGACCCAGGCAAAGAAGCTTCAGAGGTCAGTTTTAAGTTGAAAGGATTCAGAACGAAATTGTTAAAGTTAAGGTCTTTGAATGAATTCAAACAAGACCCTGTCTGTGACTGCATGTCTATGCATGTGCAGCTGTCAGATCAAGCCTCCGGGAGCCAGTGGACAAGGAAAGAGGGCGATCTAAAGAACGAAGACATCTGCTGTCACCAGATGTGTCTCGCTGCAACTCTGAGGAAAGGAGTCAGTCCCATGAGAGACACTACTCTCGATCACCCAGTGAGGGGAGGAGGCACACCACACTGAGACAGGTAAAAGAACGTGTGTATCTGGGAATTTTAATTTGTCATTTTCCTATCCGTCAAAGAAATTCTCTTCAACATATAGAACACATCACAAAGAACAACACAAGCTACAGACTCAGAACATTTTTTCATGAGTAGAGATAGAGCATCCTACACAAACAGATTTTCTCTGTCCTTGTTTCTCCACTTGCTCTTTTTATTTGCTCCCAAAAGTAGATAAGAGAACATAGTAGTAGATATGAGCATTGGGTGCAGAATCATGAGTACAAATTGAATGGGGTCATCATTTCTAGAAGAGACACTTTGAACTGTTTTTCTTCAGTGGAGTAAAATCAGATGATTAACTCAGAGACATTCCTCAACTTCACAATGATCACATCTTGTTTTCAGTGAACATTTGTATCAGAGAGATAAGAATTAAGTACATGGGATATGTAAGGGATATAGAACAGCTGAGCATGCATTATTCAGTTTTAAACGCACGATGCTGAGGTGAAGAACCGAGTATTGATTATTCAAACAGACCGTGGCATGAATGAGGTTATGCCGTCAATTCTGATTGGCTGGTAGGTATTGTATATTTCTCAATAACCACACAGTAACTTTTTACACCAGTTGTCATTTTTAAAGCCCTGAATTGGTTCAGAGATATATTTGATCGAGTCAAATGCCAGCGCGAGGTTGGATGACTGAAAATAAGAGTTAACGTTAGCTGTGTCATTGAGGGAAAGGAGAGCATGTTGTGTGTTACTGTCTACTTTTCTTGTACAATTCACATTAAAGGAAACAAGGAGCTTTAAACTGCCCTTTCTCAGTTTTTATTCATGTTAATACCTTACATTGAATAGATTTGTAATGTTGCTTTGTTGGCATTCGTTTTTGTTGTGTTATTAGCTGTGAAACGTTAATACGTCAAACTTCACCACTTCACCACTACTTTTTTCCGCATAGTCAAAGCAAGATGTTGAATGACTACAGACTACAGATACTTCACATCGGGTGGTTGTCCGCCTCCACATTGTGAATTTAAAACTGAACGTACATTCAGCATAAAACATGCATTGTATATCACTAAGAGCATAATAATAACATATTTGAAAGGAATTCTTCTAACAATACCCCTTGACGCTTTTCTGTATGTTTTTTTCAATGTAGGGATTCAATACAGGTAGCCCTGTTTCCTCCACTTTGGAAACTGGGACGCCAAGATGTCGCCGACAACTACCACAGACTCCGTCACGGCCTCGGCCACACATCTCCTATTCTCCTTTAGTGTGCCACAACAAAAACCCTGTTCAAGGGGATATTCAGTCACGGGCCAAAGAGGAAGAGGAGGAGACAACTGGAACCAGCCCAGGTCCTGCAATGGCCCACTCTACCCCTCACCGCTACATCTCTGAACCATACCTGCCACTGCAAGAGGATGTTAACAGTCCAGACTCCAGTGGTTTGGAGGATACTCTCACTTTTGAAGCTGCTATAGCATCTAGTCAGGGCACAGTCAACACTATTAGCTCCGCCCCACAACTACGGCACTCCTGGCAAGTGCCAAATGGTCATTTCCGTAAACGACTTGCGCAAGCCACAGCAGGGACCTCTGGCTGTGAGCTGCTCAGTGACACTGATGAGGATGACCATTGCTAGTAGCAACAGGGCAACTTTCTTTGGATGGATGCTTCTGAACTGTGTGCCTCACCCTAAGGAAATTCACCTGTTTTTGTTTGATCATGTATTTGTGAATGTCAAGTCTTCTGAGAGGTTTATAATCATCTCAGTAGATCTGCACAAAATTTGTGAAAATTACAGCCGGGTTTAGCCAAAACCCTTATGATGAACAAGCCTGATCATGTGCATACAGTACTGAGATGGAAGATCATGTTTGTTCCCTCAAACTTTGTCTGATACAGTGCAGATTAATGCAGATGTATCCTAAAGGTCATCAGGATTCAGGTCATTCCCAAAGGCGCTCAGGTTTCCATCTTCAACTTAAAGAAAGACAACTCATCTACTACTGATGTGACAGTGTAGTCCTATAGTGTTATATGATTATTTCCTGATGCATATTTACATATGAATGCCGTATCTTTTAAATTTCAGGGGCTGATGGACAGAGAACAGATGCAGTTATGGGAGTTCTGACATCCTGGTGGTGTTGTTGGTCATTTAAGAGGTACACAAACATCTGGTCTGTAACACAGAACATAGAGACTAATGCTTAATCTGTGAACCCCCTTTAATGACGTATCATGAACACAACTAACATTCCAAGCAGAAAGTAAAGAACGGAGAGGTCTGAAAATAGCGCATTGTTTTATTACAAGGGGATTTAAGTGAAATCCTGGTTTTAAAAATAGAAGACTTGTGTTCCTTATGTAAATATTACATATCCAGTATATGTACTGGTGTGTCTCCAAGCCATGTTTTCTGTATAGATTGTCTTGAAGATGTTATCCTTTGTGAGACAAGGACCAATTCCTGTTGTTTATATTTATAATTGAATCTGTTTGAAATGGGTTTGATTCATAAGTCATATTATTCTGTATCAGGCTCGTTTGTTATTTGATCTAATGAATGACTAATTTGTTGAGTTTCAGAGAGCCTGTCTAGGTCATTATTTATGAAAATGAGAAAATGTCATAGCGTACTGATTAATCCCATCACATATTTCTCCTTAAGTTATTAGAGAGTTAAAAAGAGAATTTAATTAGCATTAACTTAAGTGAAATAAAAAAATATTGTTGTCCGGTGTAGCAAAAGAAAGCAACAGTTTATTAGACTCTAAAAAAGAAAATAAAAGAGTATTTTTATAAAATATGACTCAGAGGTGAAAATTGGTGTATCATTCATTCACTTGATTTCCAATTAAAAGGTTTATATTGTTTTTCAATGTTTGTCTCTTCTTGAATTGAAAATTCAGTGTGGGTTGTCTTGTATCAGGGTTTGCGTGATCTGCTACTTATGTTTTATGTCTATCGTGTATTTCACTTTTACAGTGCTTAAAAAAGAGAAACTTGACTCGACATTTATGCAGTTCTTGCTATACTCATCTTACTGTTTCTTGGAGATTGGCGCACAGGAGCATTGAGAGAAACTCATAAAAAAGCTAAAAAGGATTGTATGTCAAGTACGAAAGAAAAAAGCATGACAGACACAGAACTGGAAAGAGCAGTAGCAGCAGATAAAAGATTTGTGTTTCCCGACTTGAGAGCTACTCGCTCTAAATAAACAAATGAGACATAATTTTTATGCTTGTAAAATTTTAATCTTTCATGTTTACAGGAATACTTTGCTTAATGCACATGCAAACACCAAACAGAGACTTAGAGCTTTGATTTAAGAACAAAACCAAAAACAAACATTTGGGGAAAAACATTTGTTTTCATTTTTAAATGGAAAATTAAATGAATGAATGATATGTAGATTGCCAAGCTTTTGGTGTGATTGGGAAGCAACCAAAGGGAAGGTTTTTTCTAATTGGTTTAAGATGTTTACTGTGAATTTCAGTTTAGAGTTTGCCTTAGAAACTGTATGAGTGTGGGAGTTCAAGTTTACAAGCAATGTGCTTGGTTTAGAGGATATGCACATCAAAATGTACATCTGAGTGAGTTTGGATTGAAATGTAGCTACAAGAAGTTGTACACTGTATTGTGTATTTTATGTCCTCGAAGTGTTGTAGCAGAATTATGGAACAGATCGTCCTTATCAATTTTGCACCTAAAGAAAAATTATTGGGTTTAGTTTTATACCTTCAGTATTTTATCACTTTACTCATATTTTTCTGATAAAAATTCTGTATAATGTTTTGTGTTGTATTTGTTTTCTTGACATGTTTCTGAACGTGAATAGAGTGTTTGGTAATTATTGATGACGCGCTGGGGATCTCCGCCTTGTGAACTATATGAAATAAATACGATTCCTATTGCAGCCAACTGTTTGCTTATCTGTGTCTTATCCTAAAAGCATTTTATTTCAGTCAGCTCTATGAAGGTTAAATCTATTTCGGTAAGATTGTAGTTATTTATAGGCTGTGCAATTCTCTGTAGTTCTTCTGCGTTAAGTTTATTAACATTGCTTCTTCATATATCAATTCTGTTATACTTTCCCAAAGTTAAACCATCTAATTCTCTTCTAACTAAATGTAAGAATGCCCAAAAACCTGTTCAAGGATGCTGGATATTTTTTTTAAAGCAATCTTGCGAGCTACACATAGACAAAAGATTTATTTGAACCTTTTAATATGGCAAGAAGCTCTTAATAAGTCTAACTTCTCTTTTGTTTGCAGATGGTTATCAGTGTCTACTGTGAAAGATGGCGTCTTCTGGAGGCCTTCTTTCTTTGCATGTTTTAATAATAGGAATTGATTGGTGATAATAAATGTCACAGGAGTTACTTCACATGAATTTCTCTATATCGTTGTAGTAAAGGTAGGACGTCAAAATAATCACGTTGCTGCTTTCCATTCATACTTGTTTCCAAACCCCCGATGGTTTGAGAAAAGCTATTTGATTGCATTTGATGCTCAAGGAAGACAGAAGCCAGTAATGCAGAATTTAGCTGAACCTGTTGCAGGTGCTTTTAGTCTGTCTTGTACATCAGCTCAGCATATGTGAGAGAGCTGAGGCCAGACACACCATCTGCTGAGAAAATCACTGCTGTGCCTCCAAGCAACCACATGTCCATCAGTTACAGCTTCATTGTTTAAATATAGGACCTGTCACAAGATCCATTTCTTCTCTATATCAATACTTGTCAAGTCTTTTCAAAATCACACTTCAAAAACATTTTTTATCCCAAAAACTTTAATCCCAAAATATAATCTGCTGCTAATTGCTAACTATGATGGAGGCTCAACCAGGTTTAGTTTTCAACACAACCAAGCGTTTTAGTCCATATTTTACCTTTTATTTTGTAGTCTAGCTGTTAAGTCAGCAGTAAACCTAACATTAGCCTGCAACCTTAGGTTCAAAGGAACCTGCACGTGCAGTTATTTAGTTCACACTAGTTTTCTACTAAATCTGAGTTGTGTAAATGAAAAAGGAAATTGGCGCATGGGCTCAAGTGGCTATATGTTTGTGTTTCAGAATCGCTAATGAAATAGTGTCATTACATTAAATGCATTTCACTTTCTTCACCAACATCTTTGTTTAGATAATCAGCGATGCTGCGTTTGTACAGAACTTTGCCAATTATTTCTGAGTATGGATTTTTCTTCTAATACTCATGTGGCTCTGGAAGCATCAAGCAGCTGTGCTCATGCCTTTTACTGTAAGCTACTCCTTTAAATACATTCCTCACTTGGGGTCGAGTGTGAACTGGACAGACTCAGAAGGGTGCTGGAGAAACAACTCTACTTTTGATTCTTAGACACTTAGATTCCCACAAACATGTTTAGGTGCAATGTGTTTTATTTGTTTTGGCTATATCTGTAAAATCTGAAAAATAAGTAATAAAAAAGTCTATGAGGGTTGTAGATTTGTGTTGTTAATATTTGCCTTTTTCTAGTTTCTGGAAGACAAGTCTTGCATTAGGTCATCAACTTGACAACGTTTTTATTTCTTAATTTCTTCAAATATGTGTCCCTTTAATTTTTGTTTGGTAAAAAAAATTTGGTTGGTAGGTAGGTAGGCTCTGTTTATGTTTTTTTTTACTTTCCCACTGCTTATAGTTGATGTGGGAAGTCTTCAGAGTCATGCTGGAGAAGTACAGTCTCACTGCTGAAGGATTTCCAACAGGTTCAGCCTCCTTTTATTGACTTAAAGGAGTCCAACTAGGACCAAAGATTCTGTTGAAGTGCTCTACTCTGCCGTCTCTCCTATTTTCCTCAAAGCCATGCAAGACTCGGAAACTCTGCTCAGACTTCTCTGCTATGTTGTAAGTGTTTCTCTAAGCTTAATCATTTACTTTCTGTCTGTTTAGCTGTTATAGTTGATTGACAGGATTTGTCTGTATGAGGTGCGATCTCACATCGTAGCAATTAGAGAGTTAAATTACAACGGCGTGTATGAGTTCCCAAGACATACAGCTATCATTGGAGTTCACTTCAATTTTGATGTTAGACTACGATAAGCTTTTTTTAGTCCAAAGTGAGGTTTTTTTTTAAGTCCTACAGCTGAAATATCATAATGATTGAAAAGGCATCCTTTATTAATAATTAACAAAGAAGATTAGCAAAAAATATTTTTGCTATTTATATAACTTGTGTATATGAAGAATAAATTCATATGTTAGCACACAAGCGGTCTGTATGATTGTTGAGGGCAATGACTATTTCTTGTGCAGATGTTGCCCCTGACAACCGCTGTTGCCATAATAACAGGCCGGATTCAATGTCGGTTGGACAGCACACACAAAACAGATCGTTCTCATTGCAATGCAAACTAGCACTGAGTCTAAAACAACAGCACCTTGAAATGAAACTGGACTTCAGAGAGTGCTGGAGCCCACCTGAGAAATGTACACACTATACTGTCATTGCTCAAGAAACCCTTTTATCTCTGTCTCCGCTGAGCTGCGCTTCACATATGAAAACTCGTGCAGATCTAAACATTTAAGATCAAGGCATGGTTTCAGCAATGTGTTAATGTAAATTAAACAAGCGAATATCTGTTGAAGTAAAATCTTTTTGCAGTTTTGATTAAGAAGACTGATACATTGTCATAGCAACTGAATATGTGGCTCACATACAATACACTGTGCTGAAAAATTCTTCAAAGGTCACAAAGAGATGGGAGATGTTCAAACTTCCTGCAGAAAAGTTCTTATCCTCAATAAATATATAAAAAGTCTGGGTCTTAGTTGAATAGTACTCACACTTTTGTAAGGTCTAATGAAAAGGAATGTAACAGATTTATTGTGGAAGCAATTTACTGGTTGAAATGTAATCTTTCTTGCTTTATTAATGAATTGGCATGGATGATCCATTCAGAGTGTGTTTGATACAAAATATTTTCACACAGGGCAAAACAAATTAAAAACTTGCAAGGTATGAATAAAGATCTATATCAAGCTAAAAATGCGGAGAGATCAATGCATGCAGAAAGTTGAACAATGCAGATTTCCAAGCTAGCTTAGTTATGTAAAAAAAACCTCATGCTGTGATAACAATGGGTTTTTTGATTATTTAGTGTAATAATCAGAATTTCAGACAAAGTTTATTGGGTCGGTGATATATTTCAGTATTATCAGTAGTGTTTTACTGATGGATTATTTCGTATGTGGTATATTGTGGTTACACTGTTTAAGAAGACTAGGATTATCTAATTAGTTAACAAAAATCTTATTAAAAATTGTAGACATTTAATTGTTCTAAAATAAAATAAAATGATAATAATCTACTGTATTGGTCCAGAATCCTCCTCTCTACTCGTGCCCTGTCTCTCCCTGTTCTCTTCTCCAGGTGATGGTGCATCAGGGGATGTTTGTTTTGAGCGGTCTAACTGGAGAAGACTTCAGACGCCCTGGTCATGAACACTCTTGTACTCAGGACGAGGTAAAATTTCATTTATTTGTATTTTTTATATATATATCTGTTTTAGTAGCTTAAATGGAATGACAGTGAAGAATATAGAGTATGAAATAGTTGTGAATCAATTAACTTCTGATAATCTCACCCTTTGAACGCCAATGAAAGGAATTGTTTAAAAGCAACGCTTTGCATTCATATTTAAACCTCTCTGATTTATAGTCTAGATTTTTCATATCAGTTCCTGTTTTTTATTTGTATCAAGATTCATATCAAGTGTTATGATTAGCAATGCTCTTTAATTGCAATCCATCATCTGTAAATTTGAATTCCAGATCAAACTGCGGAATGAGGAATCAAAGTCATGGTTGGAAATGTCTGATATTATGTAGGTTTTCTGTTTTCCTGTTATACAGGATGAGGGAGAGGAATCCGCTATCATTTTGGTGCTAAGTTTTTGAAGGGATTAAACTCAGTTTACTTTGGACAGAAATGTGCCACGCGTAGCTCTCACTGTTTCTCTGTGAATGGTCAGTGATCTGGAAAACCTCGCAGTGTTGGTTCACACTTGGCAGGCTTAGTTTTGCACAAACAAACTGGTGTGATGTCACATTTAGTCTGTTGACTGAACCATCCAAACTTCTTTGAAGAAACAGGCGTACAGTAGACTACAAGAAAGTTAGAGTTTTCTCTTATTTAAATGGACTTTTTTTATTGCATTTTTTGAAAGAAAAATGCCCACACTAATGAGAATCTAACGACAGGTGGGTGGAGTGTCCAAAAAACTACTAAAATAAAAATATTTACTCAAGTTAAGAGCAAAAGTAACTACCAAATGATTTACTTGTTTCTTAAAAAACTACATCCCTTGCTCTTGAATCAGCACAGGACGATCTATCGTTCAGAAAATTAACTATGTTGTGGAGACCATCATTTCTTTGACAGAGCTCAATAGTTTGGATCATAGTTTTAACCTCAAAACTACATCTTTTGAACCTTGCTTTTGATGATGTCATCGCTTTGCAATGTGTTTGTCATGCAATATTACATAAATAAACAACTTTTGAACGTAAATACAATATAAAATGTTATTAGTTCAAAATTTCCACAATGAATACATACAACATATAGTTGTATTTTAATCCAAACTGTGTGAAAAGTAGAAATGTAAAATACACAACTTTTATAAGTGTGCAGCTCATCAGCGTCCCGATGAGGAATGATGCTCTGATGTGCACTTAGAGGGCTGTCATTTAAACCACAAATTTAACAAGTTGGGACATTAAACGCTAAATCCCTGAAATAGCAATACTTTCTAACTTGTTAAGAATTAGCTTTATTTATTTGCATTATTCTAGTAACTGAGGAACACAGCCAAATGGAACTATAAGTAAAAGTTTAGTTATTTCACTAAAAATGTACTTGAGTAAAGTAAAAGTACACAATTTTAAAAAGTACTAGTAACCCTAAAAAATAGACAGGTAAATGTAATTTTAGGTGGGACTAAAAAGCAGAATGCTCAAGTAAACTTTCTTGTTTTGATTCAAATTAATTGTATTAATACTGTACCATTAATGAGGCTCCATACAGCAAAATGTTTTTAGTTACAATTAAGCTACTGCCATTGTTTGTTGCCACAATATTATATAGTCATTAAGCTCACATGTGAGCTTCTCAGGAGAGCACTTTTCTTTTGCAGTCAAACTGAATCATTAAACCGATTGAAGTGTTCTTTTAATGCACAGAAATGTGCTTTTCCACATGCATACAATGAAGTGTAAATAGATAAACTGGACCTTAACCGGTTTTCATTTAGTGTATTTAAGTAAAATCTACTGCCATCAACTTGTGTTTTGTTCAATGTCAGTTCAAGGAAGAAGATTTGGGAAAAAGACCAAAGGTTTCCATGGAAGCTAAAGCAAAACAGATGAATTATGCTGAAAATGTAAAACATCTTCAGGTCCAACATATGAAATCAAATGAGGAACTCAAACAACTAAAGATCATTTCAGATTCACAAGCATGTATACATGAATTTTTGGAGAATTCGCAACGTTTGGAAGGAGTAAGGTTAAAGGGACCTACGGAGGAATTTCACCTGGAGGATAAGAGCTTCGTCACAGGTCAACCCACTGAAACAACTCAAACATCTGATTTTCTTGACTCCACAGACATGCTTGTCCTTGAACTTGATCTTGAACCCCAAACCAAGAGTGTGAGAATTACTGATGTTTACGTTTCACAACCCAAGGTCAAAGGCCACATCAGCACTTTGTCTTTACCAACATCACAGCATTCTCTTTCCAGCTGCACAGACATCACCTGCCCCCTTTACGCTAAGCCAACAGAAAGAGCTGCAATAGCCACAAATGTTAATCCAACTGACATTTTCGATGGCGGATCCCAGATAAAACCCAAAGAGGATTTAACCACAATGGCATCTCATAACTTGACAGCCGTGTCCATGGAAACCAGAAGCTATAGGCCTCCTTCAGTCCATAAAGCAAAGTCAAAGGGGAAAAATGAACAAATTGGAGCCGCTAGTCAAACTTCGACCCCAGGGAAAATGCAACCCATGGCAGTTGCTTTTGGCCGAATACCTTTTCATCATGATGGAACTCCCCAAAGTCAAAGAGAGAAAATCAATTCTGTCCTAAGGGACAGAGAACAGGAAGAGATTAAAGATACAGATGAACCTGCACAAATTAGACCGGAGGAACGCAGACACAACAACCATAAAGAACCTGGTAACACAGAGTCAGAGTCTGAGGATTGTGATTCTGAGGAGGCTTTTGTCTGTCTGGGACATTCCAGTTTGAGAGGTACGCTCTATTTCAAGTTAATGTATCGGTATGAAGCTTAAATACTTTAAAGTACATTGTATATTCGTACTTCGTATAATCATATATTCGTATATTTACATTCGTATATTATAATATTACAATTTCAATATTACACTGTATTACAAATTAAATGATATAGTTTGCAGATAATCACAGTGATTTACCTACTGAAATTCCAAAATGGCAGCAGGAAAGTTGATTGTTTTCTAATATTGATTTCTTTAATTGCTTTCTTTTGTGCAGAAGAAGAAGAAGAAGAGAGAGAATACAGACATGAAGGTAGATGGCCAAGGGTACGAAACCTGTTTCTACTTTTTCTACTTCATTTTCTTCGAATCTGCCTCAATAAAGCTCACAATATAAAAATACTTAAACTTTTTAAATATCTGAACTGAATTAATTTGCCATTGTCTTGGTCTCCTTTTAATAAAGCTGACAATATAAAAATACTAAAACTTTTTAAATATCTGAACTGAATTAATTTGCCATTGTCTTGGTCCCCTTTTTCCTGGATTTTTTTTTTATTATGATTGCTGTTAGTTGCCTTACATTTCTGAGTTTCAACATTTTTATGAAGATATTGGAACATACTTGAAAGGCAAGTCTTTGCTTATGATGCTAGTGTGTGGTTAAAGTTCAAGTTTTAGATGTACTAAAATCCTAATAACCATATGAGAGTGTAATGCAGCATTTTAGCTCGAAGGATTTTTAGTAAAGAATTCAGCCATCTATTTACCTTGAACCCTGAATATCAACAACACAGCCGGAATGATTTAAGTGGAAGAGGAATATTCTTCTTCATTCCTTGCTCTTATACACTGTTTATCATGCACATTGCTGACCTTTTTTCGTAAATCGAGTTTGCAGACGCTTATTCGATTAAGTGTGGAGTAGAGAAGAAGGAGGGTTGTTTACCTCCAGTGAATAGAGCTGATGAAGAAGACATGGCTCATTCAATGACATTGAGAGAAATACTGTTCTGGAATGAGAAACACGATTACAGAAATGATTTAATCATGCCACTGAAAGAAATGGCGAGAGAGAGAGAGAGAGAGAGAGAGAGAGAGAGAGGATGAGAGAGAGAGAGAGAGAAGAGAGAGAGAGAGAGAGAGAGAGAGAGAGAGAGAGAGAGAGAGAGAGAGAGAGAGAGAGAGAGAGAGAGAGATTAGTTAAAAAGAGATTTGTTTTTATGCAACACACAGTAAAATCAATACAAAAGTCAGCTTCTACACGTTCTTGTATAATAATGTGCCGAACTGTTTTTTGAAGACTAGACATCACTGACTAGAGAGAGAGAGAGAGAGAGGAGGGAGAGATTTTGAGTCTTACATTTTAATTGGGTTCTTGCACCCTCTACTGGTAGAATTTGAAAACTAGAATGCATAAGTTACATACGTGAAACTTTATACTCCAAGCTGCTCAAAAGTCAGCTGTCAGAGAGGTTATAAACGTATAACTGCCACAACATTGCATTAGGTTTTTTTGGTTATATGAACCAATCGATGTCGGTACACAACAAATTACAACAGATGGGTAAACATTTTCAGTGCTGATTGAGTTATAAAAGATAGTTAGACTTTAATGTTGCTATCTTACAGGGGTATCCTGGTCCACCTGGCTCATCTGGCCTTCCAGGTGACAAAGGTGACAAAGTATGTATCAGCCATTAATAATATTCTGAGAGATCTTGTCTTTTTCTGCAAATAAAGTGATTTGGTGTATGGTTGTCCCTTGCAGGGTTATGCAGGGGTGATGGGGCGAACGGGTCGCACAGGGTACAGAGGGCCAGTCGGGCCACCTGGCATGCCTGCATTAATGGTCTGGTACTCTACTGATGAAGAGTGGGAAGCATTTAAGGTCAACACTATATCATTTATTTTGTTTATAACTTGTTGTATAAAAAATAAACACACAAAAAAATACTGGAAAACTGATTATACTTGGAGACTTATCTTGCCTTGCCTTGTCTTGCAGAAAAAAAAAATCTACAAAAAACTTGTATCATTATGGCCGGTGAGTTCAAATCAAATCAATGTTTATTTATCTAGTGCCATACTGCTGATGCTGATATTTGTACTGGCCAGGGCACTATGCATAAATGTGTACTGTCGATCGATAAAAACAAATTAATCACATGATGGATGAAGGAAAACATAAAAATCAATGTTTAGTGCTCATACAAATAATGAACAAGTCGTTAGTTCAAACATTTTAAAACAGAGGTATCTATTTTCACAGGATTCTTTATAATGTAGAAAATAACTTTCTGTTAAAACAATGAAGTTGGTTTCAAAATAAACACTAAAAACTAATCAATCTGGAAGAATTATATTTGAAACATCAGAAAAGCTCAGTCTTTTTAAGATTCCGTTTAACATCTGGAGATATTTACGCGCTCTTTTTGGATCATGTGACAGGGAAGTGAAAACATGCACTCTGAGACACTTCACATGTAGCCTGAAGTCATTACAGAGATACAGGACTCTGTTTTGACTCTTTTTTTTGTGTAGACATGGTGGCATCTGAAACTGAGTAGATGGTGTTAAAGTTGGAGCTTTTTAATTTACAACAACAGTGCAGATGATTATATTTTCTCGCTTCTTCAATCACTCGCTGTGTGTTGATCATGTCTGGGCTTGTTTTGAGAGATTTGAGCTTCAGACCACGCCGCCCAATGAGAGACCTTGTTTGCATCAATATACAGTTAATATATATTTTATATACAGTTGATGATCGAGCCTCACTTAGGGATCGGTGCAGTAAATGCTGGGAATGCATTTTAATCACAGGTAGAATGCACTTCAATCACAATTCTATATTTGACTATAACTGGCGCAACATAGGAAGTGTAAACACTACATTTGCATTAAATTGAATCAATGAAAATGTATTTAGTATTTTTTCTAAATTAATCACATGTGTTAATGCGTTAATTTTTACAGCTTTAATTAAAATATCAAAATGTACTAAGTAGAAGACATGTTCACTGCATTGCCATTTTCTTAATAGAATGCTAATGCAAAATAGCCCCAAAAACTCAGGAGCTGACCTTCTCTAGTGAGAGAGAACTCTATTTTACAATCATTCAGCAGAACTTAACATAGATGCACTGTTTGGTGAATGAACTAAACACTGGTACGATTATTTTAATTGAACAAGTCTTCACTCTTGAATAAAATCCCCTTTCCTGTATTTAAGAGGAGAAAGGGGTTATCAGGGCCATTGGGACCACTTGGAGATTCTGGACCACCTGTAAGTAAAAGAACTGAACATGTATTATCTAATTTTTATAAATAATAAAAGTTAATCTGAATTCCACAATATCTTTGTTGCTTTAATATATACAGTGATGGAAAAACTCTTTAAATGTTCTTTATGTGATGTTGTTTTTATTATTTTTAGGGCCCACCTGGAGTTTCAGGCAAAGAGGGGTTGAAAGGGGACCGAGGGAAACTCGTAGGTATCTTTGTCTGCTATTTTCATCTAATAATCATCCAATTATAGCTGCTTTGATCGAATCAGACATGAGATGATCTACAAAGACTTGTAAACCTCAGTGGGTCATAACATATCAATTCACAGTCTTCAGAAGTCTTTTACTGATTTAAATAATTAGCACAGGTTTTAAATCTGTAGCATTGAAGGATAAGTGAGATCAAGATCTGAAGATCTTTTGTTGGTTACCTCTCCCTGCGATGTCACAAGAGTTCAAGAAGATCAAGTGAAGAGATACTTTAGCCATCCAGGCCCATAGTACAAATAATACCTGGAAGTGTACAGCTTTGTCACGTAGCTCCAGGTCTGATTATAACTAGAATACTCTAGAAAGTAGACTATCTAACAATGAGAAGGAAATTGAATCTTGTTCTGCATGACTAGGGCCAAAGAGGACACGCTGGAATGCCAGGGCCACCTGGAAGAGCAGGAGCAGAGGGTACGGCTGGGAAAGATGGTGAAGTGGGTGAACCAGGACCACCTGGAGAGGATGTAAGACCTAGAAAATCTGTATAATCGATTATTCCTTTATTACTTCATACTTTTACATACTTAATGTTTTTGTTTTATCTGTCCCTAATAGTCACAAGAGATAAAGCTTTCTTATATGAAGCATATTTTTATTTGTTATAATTATATTTGTTAAGTAAACCCCTAGGTAAAAACAATAAGAAGATTGACTGGAGTTCAGAAGGTCGCTGGTTCGATCCCCAGATCCCCAAAGTTGAAGGTGGTGTGAGTGATGAAACTCTTGCTCTCCCATCTTCAACAACCACAGCTGCCCACTGCTCCGGGTGTGTGCTCACTGTGTGTTTGTTCACTGCTGTGTTTGTACACTGGCATGGATCTCTCTATTTTGGGCCAACAAGTCACTGTGGCCCTTGGTCTGTCATGAAATGGAAAAACAGTAAAAAGAACAGGCATTGTGTTTTTTACTTTTTCATAAAGCTTTAACGTAGATCCAAGCCCCAGACTTTCAGATCCCAGTCAACAAACTAATGTCAAACTACATTTAGAAAACCGAATTTTGGTTCATCGTTTGGTCAGTTCTTCCTCTGACAAGGATCATCCCTTTGAAGGAAGGAATTAAAAATAGTATTCAACTACTACGTGCTTTCATTAAGGTTCGAATTCACATCTCCATCTTCAGAATTTCGATGCAGCCTATGCCAACTGTGCCAATGCACCACCATGCCATATGCACAGCATCAATTTGAGTCTGCAGTCACGTCATTACTCTGAGTAGCATTTAAAAACTACTTAACTTTTTTGCTGGAGTGCTATAGAAGAAAAAACTTTTACGTTTATGATTCTTATTTTTGATTCACTCAAGGTCAAGGTGTTTGATGTCAATTGGATTAGCTCTTGCTGTAACGCGTCAGTCTAGGCGGGACTCAAACCCGGGTCTGTGATATTAAAGCAGAGGAGTGCTACTCAGTGAGCTAGCTCTCCTGCAGTGGAACCCAATGGCAGAAGACGGATGAACCAGGCAACAGGAGTTGTTCCAAAAGCAAAATAATCTTTACTGAAGCAGTATTGTCAAAAATACAAAACAACTGAGAAAGCAGAGCTTCCATAAAACAGAAAAATAAAACAGACACAAGGGTCTAAAACAAAACTTAACCTGAGTACATACTTGACAAAGGAAATAGGCAAGCCGAGCTTCCACAACAAGAGAATAACATATAAACTAGAGTCCAACCAGAAAACTAGTCCAACCTAGACTCGGGAACAGATCACCGGAAAATGAAGACTGAACACAAAACCCTGAGACAGTCACTCTTATATAGGGTAATACACAGGTGAAGGGAATGAGCACTAATTGGGAGTGCTACCCAGTCATCTAGGGGACTCAAGCGCCATTCAGTGGCACGGAGAGTACTGGGTCAGCAACCCCATCTGCGACTGCCCCCTGTCTTCCTGGAGAAGAATAGCAGACCCAAGACAGGATTTTTACACTTTCTATTTGAAATCAGTTGTCCACTGGAGTTAAAATGGTCTTTAAAGTTTTACTAAGTACTAATTCACTAATTCACGCTATATTTGCACCTTTCAAGTCAATACATAACTTCTTTTGTTGTGTCTTACTATGTAGGGCCCAAAAGGTTTTGAGGGGGAGAAGGGCAATAAAGGGGAGCTGGGTGACTGGGTAAGCACACGTGTTATCTTAGGATGATTCAGTAACTTTATATCGTGTCATTTTGAAACATGCATTAAATTGTTTTTAGGCTTTTAAAAAATAATTTCATAAATACAATTATTGTATTGTATAACTAAATCTAGTCAGCTGAACATCTGGTGTTTTTGGATTGCATGACGGCTCAGCTCGACTCCTCTTGTGAGGTCACATGAAACCCTGCATTTTTTTCTCCGGGTGCTCTGGGTTAAGTTAATCGAATATTCTACATTGCCCACAAATGAGGATAAACTAGGCTTATATCACACTTTATTAATGACATTTTTCTTTCTTCCTAGTATAAATGTGGCCCTTTAGATTGTGCAAAATGATTATTGAACGCAACAGTTCTTAAGTTAACTGTATATTGTTTTCTATTTTTTCCCCATAAAATGAACCGATTTAGGTGTAAATCAAATCCACAATAGACCTCTTGTTTGTGAAGCTGCTTTGAAACATTCTAATGATTCATCTTAAATGATGGTTTCAGGGTGAGCTTGGGGAGCAGGGACCTCATGGAATCAGCGGATCCAAAGGATTGAGAGTAGAGTCAAATGTTGCTTGTGCTCTCAAGATTGAAGCTTGGTATCTGATCACAGCGGTGACTAACTTTGTTGCTTTAGGGGAATAGAGGAGAAAAGGGCTCAGGTGGCGTAACAGGATATCGTGTAAGTACTGTAATTACTTTGATCTATATTTTATCACCAATATTAATACAGTAGATCAAAGTTAACATCTGAAGTATTTTTTTATACAAGTGTGCCATTGGCCAAAGTTCTGTTTTTTAAATCCTGCTTTTGCATTTTAGTAAAGAAGCCTGAAATAAATACATTTCAAAGAATTTTGTATTATTTCTTTAATTTTCAAATATAATTGGGTCATAAAAAAATTGATACCCTAAGTTTTACCCTAAGTAAAAATATACTATCATTTTGAACTTAATAGATGTTTGTTTAAAATGTATTTTTTTGATGGAGTCAGTGTGTTTTTATGACATTTCTCCAATTTTAGATGAATTAAAAAGTCAAAATCTCATTAAATTGTCAAATGATATAACCAGGCAGAAATATTTATTAAATAAAATTATTATTAGAAATCAAATATTGTAAAAGCACTTTGAGAATATATATTTCAGAAGATATACTATCATCATAATTATCCTAATAATTACAATATTTTTATAAATTAAGTTCTAGTGGGTGAATTATTTCTAAATTGTCATGATTTTGTGTTTACACCACTTGAAAATTAAACAGGATTGAGAATCTTGAATTAATAAAACATTTGAAAATGGCTTTTGTGGAAAGTCACCAACAGAAATGGGAAAGAAACCTTTAAAAAAGAATCTGAAATAACTGTCTAGCCCGTTTACTCTTTTGACACATTAATCCTTATTTACTCGTTACATGGATTAAAAGCAAAACCTTCTAAGGTCAAAGCTTTTGTATCACCAGCTTAAGAATAATGAACATACACATATACACAGGGTCTGCCCGGAACAAGAGGAACACGTGGACTCACTGGGCCACCTGGTCCACCTGTATGTGCTTCATTCATGTTTGGTCTCACATTAATAATATTATTGTAAAAAACATGAATTGCTTGTTTTATGGGTTGTTTCTAAATGTTCTCTGTTATAGGGACATGCAGGTGATGTTGGATTTTCTGGCTCTCCAGGACCACCAGTAGGTTCACAACGTTGTTATTGCATGCATCCTCTCAAATGATAAATCCTCAAAACTTTTCCTTTATTGCAGGGACCTCCAGGGCCAAGAGGACTGAAGGGAGTTCCAGGTGTCACCGGAGCTCCTGTGAGCAGTGCTTTAGAGTTATTCTCATTACCATGCTAATTATTGATATTGTCATGTTTCATAAATCAACCTGAAACTTATATGTGAAATCGGTTCAGATCTGATCGTCTGTAAGATTTGCTATTCAACACACAATAGATACTGTAATGAAAACATTTTTTGTTTTAGGGTCTGCTTGGCGGGATTGGGGCTAAGGGGGTTCCTGGCAAACCAGTAAAAATAGTTTATTCTGTCATTTAGTAAATTCTTAGCATAGAAAGAAAACATGTTGTAACCTTATTACTGTACTAATTACAGGGAGAGGAAGGGTCTGAGGGGATTATCGGTGTCCCTGGTGACCTCGGGCCTCAGGTGTGTGAAAACTATAGATTTAACATTTTCTTACATAACTTTAAAGGTTCTGAGCCTCTGTCTAAAAAGCACAGACTATAGTAAACAAAAACACAGATATAGTAATGAAATTGGATGCAAAGGGAATATGTTGAATTTTAATTAATCACTTTCCGCCTCGAAGTACAGATGTTAAAAAGTTTGGATTTATTTATGCTTTTTTGTGCATGTACACTTGACAAACTTCTGATTTGATGGAATGTTAAACACAACCAGCTTTACAAATAGCTGTGGTGCAGGGAAAATTATATTCATCAAGTATCTGTTACAATGAAATTTTTTTTCATTCATTCATTTATGACATTTATGCGTGTGCTCTGAGTGTTATTGGCTAAAGTGTAGCTGATCCCAATCCTTATCTTACTATAGCCTCACACACTCTCCACAGGGAAAAACAGGAAGCCTCGGGCCATCAGGTCAAAAAGGAGACCCTGTAAGAACGTCCTGTTTTTATCTCTTGAAAATCTTACATAGCAAGGTATTATAAAGCTATAATCTTTGTCAAACAGGGTGATTTGGGAATTGAGGGCAGCATTGGAGGACCAGGACCTCCAGGAATAAAAGTAAGTAAAATCACTCATAGCAATAATGAAGCATGAGTTTAACCACAAATCTGCTTTTTGTAATTTTGTATTAGGGTGCAAGTGGGGAACTAGGAAAACTTGGTTCTTCAGGTGATCCGGTAAGATCACTGGTGCTTCTTACCATAGTACTTTACACCTCTGCATGTTTTTGCCTTGCACTGCATTTAGATAATTGTTTTTATAGATTTTATTTGTTGCAGATAAACCCCTTTATTATCATATTTATTTTACTATCATTATTAGTGTTATTATTCGCTATTCATTTAACTCTAAATGTATGTACATTGATTGATTTACTTTAGCAAAACCAGCATTGCTGTTTTAGAATTTATTGTATGAAACACATCCTTGTTTCTCACTAATCACATTATTCTTTTACTCATTACATTGTGGTCATTGTCTACCTATAAACTTCAGGGTCTGAAAGCACAACGTGGAGTGAAAGGAGATTCTGGCCAAAAAGGAGATCAGGTGAGCTCAATAAAATTCATCTTCATGTCGGCTTTATTCCCTTTCGGGGTCGCCACAGCGGAATGAACCGCCAACTCTCTGGCATATGTTTTACGCAGCGGATGCCCTTCCCTGCCGCAACCCATCGCTGGGAAACATTCACACACACATTAACACTATGGGCAATTGTTCTTATTCAATTCACTTATCCCGCATGTCTTTGGACTTGTGGGGAAACCGGAGCACCCGGAGAAAACCCACGCGATCACGAGGAGAACATGCAAACTCCACACAGAAATGCCACCTGCTCCAGCCGAGCCTAGAACCAGCGACCTTCTTGCTGTGAGACGACCGTGCTACCCACTGCGCCACCGTGACGCCAGCTCAATAAAATATTTACTCAAACTCTTTTCAAGTAAACAACTCTTGTAGAAAGCCAAGTTGGCATTGTTTGCAGTAAAGCAAAACCGAGATCTGCAATATTGCATCAATCTCATCTTGTTAGGGGCCTCTCGGGCTGCCAGGGAAACCAGGATACAGAGGGAGAGGAGGTCAGTCTGGTGTACAAGGAGTTACAGGACCTTCTGGACCTGAGGGTTTACCTGGACCCACGGTATGTTCGTGTCACCTTTAACTTGTAAATTTAGTCTTCCATTTTTAGTAAATGCTGCATTTTCCCTGCAGGGTGTTGATGGATCTATTGGAGATCCAGGCGGACGGGGAATAGATGGGCTCAAGGTACCACAGATATCTCTTTACTACCTCATTATTGCTAAGCATGCATATTAAATGATATGCTTTTTTTAGGGAGAGAGAGGCTCCACTGGTACACACGGTTTTTCTGGACCAAGAGGCGACAAAGTGAGTACATTATAAATAAAAGGTCATATCTGCATAAAAATTACACTACAATACTAATAATTGGAATTATCTTCAAAGGGACTTACTGGCCAAGGAGGGTTCTCGGGTTTTCCAGGACCTTTGGTTAGAATGATTTCAAAGCATGCAGACAACAACTGGTAATGCATAAATTTAAGAGTATAATGTGACATTTTAAATTGTATTGTAGGGGGAGATGGGAAAATCAGGGGAACGAGGAACTGAAGGAGAGCCTGGTATTAAGGTTCCTTTGTTCGTCACATCATTTACATTAAAGAATTGAAATCTAGCTGAGCATAAATTCTGTTTCCTTTTTATTCTGCTATGATAATTTAGGTCTCATTTCATAATGTTCTACAAATCTCGATTCCTGTTCAGTTCATAGTATGTTTGTGTCTGTTATGTCTTTGTTTTTGTTATGGAACAGGGTCAATCCGGTGCCCCTGGAGAAACTGGATCTAAAGGCCAGAGTGTAAATCAATCTTGTTATCGGATAAATGCATATCATTCTCAAACCAATCTAAATTAGCAATTTCTTTTGTGCAATTTTCTTGAATTATTGTGTAGGGTCTAGAAGGGTTGGGTGGCATTCAGGGACAGAATGGGACTGCTGGTGTACCTGTAAGCAATGCACAACTCATATACTTCAATAAAAAAACATCTTTAGCATTAGCAAATAATTGATATCACAGGGATCAACTGGGCCATCAGGATCAGATGGAGAGAAGGGACTTGAAGGATCAGAGGTCAGATATATTCATCCTTTATGATTTGACTTTATACGGAAATGGATGACTCAGCTGATTATGCTCAATGAATAGGGTTTTCCAGGGAATCATGGCTCTCCAGGAATCCAAGGCCCTGCTGGAAAAACTGTGAGTGTTCCCAGTTGACTCCGTTTCAAAACACTTCAGAGTGTTTGAAAATGTGATGGATGACAAGTCTGACATTAGCATCTAAGAATATGAGAAATCTATTTAATAGGGGGAACAAGGGAGCCGAGGTCCCACTGGCAAACTTGGAAAGACTGGACTCAGAGTAAGTTATGATTTCATAAAATTCCAAGCGATTAATAAATTACATGACAGCCAGTTCCCCAAGCACTTTTTCCAAATGCAGAGATTTGTTTTCACTGAGGATTTTTGTTGCAATTGGCGTAAGATTTTATGTGGTTAGACTTGATTGGTTATTAAATATTAACGTGTCGTGGTCTGTTTTCCACAGGGAGTAAAAGGCAAGGAGGGTTCAGCAAGGATTCCTGGTAGGCCAGGAGAAAAGGTTTGTTTATGTCTTAGCAAACTGCCCAATCAAAGCGTCCCTAAAACTGGGGAAATGTATTTGCTTACCAATGAAAAGCTGAAAATGTCTGTTGTTACATTTAAACAAAACTCATAAATGGTCTGCATGAAATGCATAACCTTATCATTTTGTTCATTTGCAATTAGGGAAAAATCGGATTTGAGGGCCCAAAAGGAAAGACTGGTCCACCAGTAAGTGATTCTATAGTAAAAGCTCTTTTTTTCCATTGATAGAAATCTATATATTTACCTTCTTTACATTCCTAGGGTCCTCGTGGAATATCAGGAGAGAAGGGACACAAGGGTCAACTGGTAATATACTTATTATACACTTTATAACAGTTAAACAATCACATTCACATAAGAAGCCGAGTTGTGGAAAGTTACTATTTACAATGCTCACATTAGGAAGCTTCGGGCAAAAGGAGCCAAAAGTTAAAATGGTTCAGAGAAGAACTTTATAGTTATGATAATATAGTTATAATAAAATATAAAATAGTTTTTCCATCATAGTGAAAACATCATAGGGCTAAGGAAGCAGGTAATGAGATTTTAACCCTAACCCTAACAAAATGTTCTGAACCTAGCCAGAAACAAGCTTCCTCAAGGTGCACCTGGTCTACAAAGGAGCACAGCACAAGATATCGTGTAACTAGGGTGACATTGGCTAGCCACAAAACTTTAGATTGAATTAGCCAGGAGTGAAAAAAAATTCAACTGTTATAATTACATTTTCTCTCATACTGATATAATTAATCTCTATGTACTTTGATAGGGGCTACAAGGAAACATAGGTGCATGGGGTGAACCAGGTCTACAGGGGCCTGAAGGAAGCCAAGGACCTCAAGGGCCGCTTGGGCCACACGGAGTAATTGGGTACCCAGTATGTGTTTTCTGTTTTGAGAATTTGGTAGCACTTTAATTAATAAATTATTTATAAAGCATTGTTTCTCTGTTAACACTCATTTGTAAGCAGTTTTTACTTATAACTTTCAAGGCTTTATTCTTGGTTTATAAGCATCTATATAATATGATTAATAACATGAATTTCATGCTTAATTCAGCATACATAGTCTTTACTTTAAAAGAGCACACAAAAACAGTTAACTGGCAGAAGGTAAATGTTTTATAACTAGCTGAATTAATCATGAGTTACATTTGGATTATATACACCGGTCTGTCTGAATACTGGATTCTGATTGGCTGCTAGGTGTTGTATTTTTTTATATATCACCCGTAGTGACGGTTTTGTCAAATCACTCTGTGTATCCCTGCGCGACTTTAGGAACTTTGATCAGTCCATTCGAGCACACCAGAACACAGTTCACAGACTCGCTCAGCCTGGATTGTTTTAGCGACTGTATCATTCATGCAAATATCTTACCCTGACGAGATTGTGGCCAAGTTTTAACTTGCTCCGAGGGTTGTTTTAAATAAGATAGTTTATCTCAGCTGCATAACATTATTTCAAATAACATTATTTCTCGCACTCCCTCTCAGCGTGTACAGTCGTCCAGCTCAGTGTTCGGTTGAATGTGGTTGATTTAGGGTACATCGTTGAAGATAAGCGTCTCTGGTGACTATATTCACTCATAAATTCAGATAAACTTCGGTGAGTGCATGTGGAGTTACTATGGGAAGGCAATCGCACATGCCAGATATTAATAATAACGTAAATATGTCAGTGTTGGAAAAGACAGTGGTATAAACGAGATATACAACGGCTAACCATTGTATATTGATTTTTAAACTACTTTGTGGAGTGGCATAAAAAAAACTGCTTCGTGCAGTTCTTCGCCGCCACGTCGTATACACTGCCTAGCTGTTCTATATCCCTTACTTATGTGTTAATACAGCATTTATCATCACACTGAGTAACAGTTATTATATGATTGAATACTAATGAATATGATTGAATTGAATTGGGGCGTCACGGTGGCGCAGTGGGTAGCACGGTCTTTTCACAGCAAGAAGGTCGCTGGTTCTAGGCTCGGTTGGGGCAGGTGGCATTTCTGTGTGGAGTTTGCATGTTCTCCCCGTGATCGCGTGGGTGCTCCGGTTTCCCCACAAGTCCAAAGACATGCAGTATAAGTGAATTGAGTAAGAACGATTGTCCATAGTGTTAAAGTGTGAATGAGTGTGTGTGAATCCGCTGCGTAAAACATATAGAGAGTTGTCGGTTCATTCTGCTGTGGCGACCTCGAAAGGGAAGAAAGCCGACATGAAGATGAATGAATGAATGATTGAATTGGTTTTCAAATAGGTTATTAATAATTTATTAATCAGAATCACTTGCAACTAATAACTTATTGTTTTTTAAATGGTAAAAAGGTTAATTTATACATGGTTAACTGATCCTCGATTAAGCATGAAATTAATGTTAATAAGCTGATATAGATTAATGTGAATATAAATTTGTATTCAGATAGAAACAATGCTTTATGAAAATGTTATTAACTATTTGCTAATATTTAATTAATGATTTGGCATGTGTAGTTATCATAAAGTACTATCAAGAATTTTAAGGGAACTAATCCCATTTTTTTCTAACGTTTGTGAACCAATGCACATCAGGGTAAAGATGGCCTGCCTGGAGGCACCGGTGGTCCTGGGGAGAAAGGCAATAAGGTGGATTTGTGTCTTTTTTCAACAAAAATATATATGAACATTTTTGTATCTTTAACAATTTTGCTTTTGTTCGCTAAAGGGATTGAGTGGAAGTAATGGACTGAAGGGAGTGGCTGGTGTCGACGGTGAGGAGGTACACTGCTTGTACATCTTGATCATATCAACTCTAAATACATGCGGTTTAATGCTTTGATAATCATACTGTTAACATTTTGGAAATCCAAATAAAAAGAAAGTATACTTAACAAAAAATGTATTGTATGTAAAAAAATGTATTTAAAAATGTAAATTCAAAGAAATGTTTCAAAATATAATAAAATGGTTTCAGAAAATTTCATTTTTAAAGAAGTAAATGGTGCTGTAACTGTACTTTTTGTAAATTGTATTTTTTACAAAGCACTGGTCTGTGGAATGTTCTCTGTGCACCCCATAGAGGGGTCACAAAGGGTATACCACTCAGGTTCAAGGGCATGAAACCCAGGTTTCTGAAGCTGAAGGGGCCCAAGTAGAGGGTGTCCGTGAATTGGTCCAGCCTTATGGTCTCGTTTTGACTTTCAGGATACTTTCAGTCGAGACAGAGTGTTCTGGGACTTAAACACTTTTACAACACTTTTGTATGGATTTAAATCAAGTATCACTTCCCCATTTGGTCATCTATGAGGCTTAAAATGTAGGCCAACTTTCAGTGGACCTCTTTGAGGTTTTAATGTGGACAAGTCTGCATAAGGTTAACCGATCTGAGCGGGTCCTCGATTCTAATCCTTGGGAGCCAACCTTGGCTTTCCCTTAGCTCAGCCATTCAAGCATGTTTGCTGAGTCAGTACATTTTATATGTATAACATAATTTGATCTTTGGTTCAGGGCCCAGTAGGTGATCCTGGACTTCTTGGCCTTGCTGGAAGTAAAGGAACGTCAGTGAGTGCACAATCTCTGATGCTGTATACCATAATTGTTTCCTTCGTTCATTATCTGCACATTGTATTATGGTATTCTATGTAACTGATACACAGGGCAGAATTGTCGGTTGTAGGGTGAGAAAGGTCAACAAGGATCTTTTGGTTATCGCGGCCCAAAGGCACTCCAAGGTGAGAGTGGAAGCCAAGGAAGACCTGGGGAGAAAGGTCCTAAAGGAAAAGATGTGAGAGCATTTGAAAAATTATATTAAACATTGATAGCATTTGCATTATTATAACTGGGATGATGAAAGTCTATTTTCAATAGAGCTCCAAATATTTTTTTAAATGTACTGTGTGATTTTTTTTCTTCCAGGGCATGAGTGGAGATCTGGGTCAAAAAGGCGATGTTGGACCTCCTGGTGAAAAGGTGAGTTATTTTTTTACATTTTTTTTAGAAAGAGCAGCATCTCAAAACATTATTGTATTTTTAAATGTGGATGCATGCTCAGGGCCAGCAGGGTGTCAGCGGTCAGTCTGGATTGGTAGGAAAATATGGACCAGGGGGGGACATGGGAGAAGCTGGTGAAAAGGGAGACAAAGGTCTACCTGGACTAAACGTGAGTACTTTACACACTTTGTAGCATAATGAGAAATATATATTGTATGTTAATCATTTGCTATTCTGATATGCTATAACTGGAAGGGGGAAACAGGAATGAAAGGGCTTTCTGGTCACAGTGGTCCTATTGGATCACAAGTAAGATACTCGCATATTTTGATCATTTTGTTTTATTTCAGAATATTTATAACTTAAATATGTATTCAACAAAATATAGGGTTTGCCAGGAAAACAAGGATTTGATGGGAAAAGTGGAAAACCTGGTGCAAAGGTAAAGTTATTTGATGTCATGTTTGTATCAATTAATCAGTATGGAATAGAGTACACATTCATATCACCTAATTGTTATTTATCCCTTCTTTTAGTCACTGATTAATGCAATTAAAATAATAATTTGGGGGTTTTATGCTCTTAAAGGGTGAGTCTGGACTCACGGGGAACTCGGGAAATCCTGGAAAGATTGGATCAATTGTATGTTTACAACTTTCAAGTATTCAAAAGTATGCTTGAACTTTCATTTACTAATGAATTCAGTAAATGTTGTTTTCAGGGAGATCCAGGACAAATTGGGAAGAATGGAGAACCTGGATTAAAAGGCAAAGTTGTAAGATAAGTTTGCTTCCACAAGTTCAACAAAACAAAACATGAGCATAGTCAATTAGTAAAATTTTTAGGGTTCAGAGGGTGAGCCTGGAACAGTGGGTCATAGTGGACCTGAAGGTATACCAGGCTCTTCAGGACCTCCTGGGAAAAAGGGAGTCAAAGGTCATCCTGGGTCAAAAGTCAGTTTCATTTTGATGTATTTAATTATTTAGTATTTAAAAAGTAACACTCTAAATGTTTCAAAAGGTATTATCATTATACATTTACGGGATTCGAGCTAGAATGATTTATACATTTGTTGCCTCACTCAGGGAATGATCGGTCTTCCAGGAAGAAGAGGATTTAAAGGTGTTGCTGGAAAGCAAGTGAGCCCTGATTCTTTTCTCTTTTTACTTTAATGATCTGGACTGTATTATATATATATATATATATACATATATTCAACACAATAAAATATGTGAACATACAATTCATTAATTTTAACAAGGGAGCTCAAGGGCAAAAAGGCAAACATGGCAAGCGTGGTCTTGCAGGAACTTTGGCAAGTACATCCAGACAACGTCATTAATTTATTTGTTCCATGATGTTGTTTGACATTATTATCTTGTAAAATTGTGATTTTCAAGGGAAAAAGTGGAACAGATGGCCTGCTGGGAGTTATAGGGAATGAAGGTGACCCAGTGAGTACTTTGATCGTGTTTTCTTTTCATGTTTGATTGTTCAAATTTCCCTTCACATTCCACCGTTCTCTGCTTTTCTGGATTTTCTGAAGGTCAGCCCCATACGGTTGAATCAGCAACCATTAAGAGATACCTGTTTTCAAATTCTGGACAATATCAACAACTCTTCCCGTATTTGTCTTTCAGGGTCATCGTGGACTTAGAGGAGCTCCAGGGAGACCAGGTCCTTCAGGCAGCGCTGTAAGTAAGCTTGTTTTCAAAGAGTCGATGAAACGGGTCATGATGGTTGATTTGATATTCCCATTATTAGGGAGCCCCAGGAGTGACAGGTCTTCAAGGGAGTCAAGGGGTCTCTGGACCAAAGGTATCATTCACCCCGATATTATAATAGATTCCCATTACATCGGTAACCTTATCTGTCTCCTGCAGGGGCCTATTGGACTGAAGGGGAATTTAGGTCCAGTTGGGTTGATGGGGCCAAAGGTAAAAGGTGATACTTTCTCTTTCTTAAATGTATAACACACACTCATTTTAATTTTGTCTCGGTTCTTTATAAACACAACAGAGCCTTCCAGGAGTTCAAGGTGAAAAGGGGACAAATGGACAAAAAGGACTAAAGGTATTGATGAGGCGCTATGTATTCTCTACACAATGTATTAAGAATCAGCATGCTTTTATCAAATATTTAGTAAGCTAAAACTATTTACGAGTACATTTAAGGTTCAAAGAGAAAAATGTTAAGGGCTTAGCCTAAATCATTACATAGCTGCTTTATATAGACTGGCACATTTTCTTATCCAGTTAATATATTCATTTACAGGGTGATAATGGAAATAGAGGATTGAAAGGACCCTCTGGACCAATAGGAGAAAAGGTTTTAATTAAGCAAACTAAATTAAGCAAGAATTTAAAAAAATAATTTCTGTTTATAAAATTTTTTAGGGAATTCAAGGGTTTCAAGGTTTTAAGGGGATAACAGGACAAAAAGGTTCACAGGTATGAGCTGTGATCGTAAAAGTGTTTACACATTACCATTTAATTATTTTCCATAATTCTGAACTATAATTCAAAAATTTTTCTTTTTAGGGTGAAGATGGTGCACACGGGCCTTCAGGTCACATAGGATTGGTTGGATCCCCTGTATGACGCTAAATTAACTCACTGACCAGATTTAACTGCTTTATAACAGTGACACGATTACACAAGTTGTTGTTTTGCCTTGCAGGGTCTATCTGGAAGGAGGGTGTGTACTGAAGTTGCAGGTGTATTTATGACACTTGTGTAGCGCTGCTTATCTTCACCATGTACCTGAACCAGATACGTACAGATAGAGGGTTATGCCTCAGAGTGACATTAATGGCTTCGTCAGTGATCAAATGAACAGTGTGTGTTCACTAGTGATGCATTTAAATATAGTACTGTTTACGCTTAAAAGAACCAATAAGATACAGAAAGTCTAATGCATTTCAAGCTAGTCACCACTCGGTTTGGTGGATTTTCGTTATTTAGATTATTTATTACATAGTGCTTTTGTGCCATATGTTCAATTGCTTCAGAGCAGCTTTAAGGCAAGGGGCTGATGTAGATTCAAATTATATATTATATTAAAGCTCATATTTTTGGTTTAAAGTGAGGGAATAGAGTCTCAACATATTATTCATTTATGAGCCATAGAGTTCTTAATGAAATCAGGAAATTAATTTTTGAATGGAATTTTGAATGGAAAATTAATGCATTTTTAAAAAGTGCTATATGCAGTAGAGGTTGTGAAGTATTTACTTCTCTTCAAAGCCAGTCTTTTTTATTTAAGCCACAATTATAATCTTTATTTAAATTGGTGACATGTATCAGTGTTAAATATATGCTTAATTACAGTTTGTGTTTTTTTTTTCATATCTCCAGGGTGTGAAAGGAGTTCAGGGATTGTCGGGGAAAAAAGGTGTTAAAGGTCAAAGAGGACCTCCTGTGAGTGAAATATTTTTTATCACAGATAACGCTAACGCTTTCATTAATTTTTATGGATGTCATCTGTGTTATTAGGGGAAACCAGGTACTACCAGCCTAGAAATATCAGGACCTCCTTCTCCAACACAGAGAAGACATGTTGGTGTTAATTCAGTCATCCTTTAAAAAAACATACTAAAGTGACATGTACAGTCAGGAATCTGGAGAATCTGTGATAATTGTTTTGAGTTGCTGTTATTCAATTGATTGTACATTTTATTCAGAAGTCTAGGTTATTGACCAGAAGGCCTCGATTTGATAACACTGAAGATTGGATTGAAGAACACAGTCCCTTTCAAGGCACCAAAAAAAATCCAGCAACCACCTGCAGAGAGCTCAGCCTCACATATTCCAACCTCAGAGATGGTGAGAAGAAATTCACAGCCAGCAGAAGAGCAATAAGTGAAGGAAAGCTTGGATGAAGACATCGCTTTTAATGGATTTTGGCTTTTTGTTCATAGGGCTCTACTATGTTGATCCTAACCAAGGATGTCCTTTTGATGCACTCCTTGTGTTCTGTAATTTCACGGCTGGTGGTCAGACTTGTGTATCGCCTGTTCGGTCAAAAGTACGAGGATTTATACATTTCTTTTTTAAGATTTTTTTTTATTTTTTATTACTTTTTAGAAATCCTTGTTATTTTTTGTATTGCTAAATCTCATATAGCCTTCATTTGTTTATTGCTTTTAATATAACCTGTTCCTGAGAACTACTCTGCTCCAAAGCCAGGGTGTCTTCTCTTTAATGTAGTTTTAACATGTAGTTTTCGTTTTTATAGATTTACGAAAAGTGGCCATCAGTGGACAAATCTAAAAAGTGGCTTAGCGAGCTTCAAAGTGACTTTAAGGTAAAAATAACTTTGCGTATTCTTCTAGAGTTTTTACTTCAATACCATCAAAATCATTTTTTTCTTATTTGATGTTTCAGTTTCAATACACAGATCTCGATGTTGTCCAACTTCGATTTTTGCGATTACACAGTGGGTTTGCCACTCAAAGCATCTCTTTGACACTGCCCAAAAACTACAAGGCCACCGAGAATGTCGTCAGAGAGAAGATTCACTTACAAGGAGACACCAGTGAAGAAATCCATTCATCACATATCAGAATAAGACAACACGGCCAGGAGGTGGGAAATTATAGGCGTATAATAAACAAGAAGACTTCTGGGCAACTAAAGGTCACTAAGTGTTTACTCTTCCCTAATATTACAGGTTATAGTACATGTGACGGTTGAGGGAAATTCTGAGCTCCACAGAGGAGACATGCGACTGCTTCCCATTCGAGATGCTTTTCTGGAGTTTGGAGGAGAGACAATAGAAAGAGTTGGAACCATTGTGCTTGGAGATTTGTGCTTTTTATAGACTTTTCCCAAAAACATCTTCCATTTACAGAGTTCCTGGTAGAATTGAGTTTACTTACATTGTATTTATGATTAACAATTTTCTTTTTAGGTTAAAGAAGTCTAAAGCGTATTGTCTTGTCTAGCATTGTTAGTATTTATTGTTTTATTTATAAGAGGCTTTAAAAAAACCTTATGGTGTATTGTTTATTATATGAGATATGCTATTAACAAAACGCAAACATTTTGTGCTCTGCTTTCTGAGAAGTTCATAAACTACCTTGTGTTTTATTGTCTATCTCAATTATGTAATAAACGGATGTCGATTGTATCTTAGTTATTATCTCTTTTTCCTCCTGACGTCATTGTGATTTAAACAGCATCAAATAGTCTGTCATAAATATTCTCTCTACATTTTAAAATTCAACCACTATGTTAAAGTCACTAACAGTAAAATCGTGCTCGATTTCTATTTATTATCTGTGTCAAACATATAATTGCTCTCTGAACGCCAAACTAATGAATACAATTGTGTCTAGGTTTTATGTTGGATAAGGTCAACCAGGGTTTCTGCAGGGTCTTAAAATACTACCATTTTAGGCTTTAAAAAGTCTTAAATTCACTGTTCTATATAATTTTTTACAGATCTTATTTTTCTGATGTATATATAAATAAAGATCATCTGGTATGTGTTTTTGTTGTTGCTTGTGGTCGCCATATTCTGAGAAAAAGTGTGTACCAAAATTAAGTCATGATTAGGGTTGCCAGAGTTTGAGAAAACTTTCATAATCTCATTATTAGTAGAGCCATATTCTAAGAAAAGGCTCAAATACACTCAAAAGTGATTGTTAGGATTGGCAGAATAAGGAAAGGCTGTGAGACGTTAAATAAATGTGATTTTAAGTGTTGCCAGATTAAGAAAATGTGCATAAATTCTCAAAAGCATAAAAGCAATTGTTGGTGTTGCCAGAGATTGAGAAAATTCTACTAAATGTTAAAAATGACGGCTGGGTGGTCAAAGTGTGAGAAAACTAATGTAAATGCTCAAAAGAATAAAAGTGATGGTTACGTTCAAAGGAAATGCATCTGAAGCATAACGTTTAATGTGCAAAAGTTTTATATGTGTAATGATAGGTCTTAAATTGTGTTGTTAATGGTCTTTAAAAAGTCTTACATTTGACCTGAAACCTACAGAATTACTGTCAAAATGATCAAATCAATAGATTCACAAAACATGATAATGTCAAATCAATGTCCAACAAGTGTTAGTTCAGCCAATCCAAGAGCGTCTCTGAGCAGACTCCGCCCCCGTCAGAGAGCGAGCTGGCGCCAGTAGGTTCAGTTCAGTTGTTGCCAGATTGCGGTACAGCGCCTTCAGGATATTCAGACCTTCGGGTTTGTCATTCCTCGCTGATTTGGTTATTAAGGTCCAGAGAATTTAGTAAATCAGGGTAAGTTACTTTTATGTTGCTTTGTTTGTTGAACAATTCTAGATGAGAATATTCTAGCATTAACAGTACTACAAATATACAATGAACATTAATTACCAAAAAACTGCCAGCATTGTTGTAATTACCGCCTAGAAACCTCGAAGTCGAAATGTGAATGTTGTTAAACAAGTCAATCCCTAACTAATTAGTCACTTTAAGTCCCTGATATTTCTCATCAGACCCCAAATAAACATCTGTCAATGAAATCCTGTTCTTTTTAAATGAACATGTTTAGCTATAGTCTTTTTAATTTGTTTTACCTTTCTTTTTTCTTCATATGACGCCTGTATTTTTTCTTCAGTTTTTGGTAAACGACAAAACCATTTCAGAATACCTACTGAGCTAATTTTACATGTTTCTATTATACCTTCTTTTATTCAACTAACATAAAAAAATGTTAATTAAGTGAAAACTACCTTATGTTTTGATTGTCAGCAGCATGAGGGTAAACGGGGGTGCTGGCAACCCACGGAGTCGGAAGGGCTCCAGCAAAAAGGTGGATTCCCCTTCTTCAGACAAGAATGGCGCTGGTGCCACACAAGAGGGCGCTTTCCCTAGCAATGGTAAGGGAATCACTAATTCCAAAAAGTTTGCTTGATCCTCCAGGTCCGAATTGTTTTTTAGCTGGTGACAAAGCAAAAGCATATTATTTGCATCTCTAAATATTATTTTGTTAGTTATCTTCAGGCATCTTACCCATTTCCAATCCATTTAATAAGACAAGCCTGTAGATTCCTTTGATTAAACGTTAAAACATTTGCTCTAATAACATTTCCTATGAAAAAAAAATCTACGGACAACACAACTAATTATTGCTTTCCAAACTAAATATTTAATAAATAAAAAAAAACACAACACACTATTTTGGTTTATTTGAGCTTGAGCCAAATTTGCCATTATGTTTGTTAATTCAATACTAAATTGGGAGTTAATATCCATGAGATAATGCATGTTTCATTAGGGAAACCATCCCACTTATTTGTGGGTGGAACAGACTGCCGTGTGATTTGCCGCGTGACCTTATTGAGAGATGACTCTGTCCTGAGCAGTATTGCTATCGTTGATGCAGTCCCTCATGCAAACCAACCAAACTAAAAATCCTGGAGTTTTTTAACATGCATCCACAACACCAAACTCATACCAATGCTAAGACAGTTGTTGTTTTGGAACATACTAAAACATTTAAAATAATAATCACAGTAGATTGTTACGCTACTTTTTCTTCACCTCTATTCCATCACTTGTTTTAATTGCTTAAATTCTGTGTAATCTTCTCGACTTTTTTCACAGTTTAGTAATGCTAAGTGCTTTGCTGAGCAGAACACAACTGAGCAGAACTACTGATGTGAGCTGATATTAATGGTTATGATGAATATCATTTCAGGAACAGTGGAGGTGGAGCAAATGATCAGCACAAAGCTGCAGCTGAAGAGGAGAGCTGAGGTAAGATCTCCCTTCTCTGTGCACCACTGGTTTTCAGTGTGTTTTTAGCAGATTAAAAATAATCAACTTTCTACGCAAAATCAAAATCAAATCTTGTAAATGCTGGACTTGGTTTTGATCACATCAGTGCAGCCAATCAGATCTGTCATGTGATGCATCTGATATTGACCTAAGCTCAACGTTCTGGAGTGACCTTTGGTTTGACCGAGTCCTTTAGTTCAACTGCACAATCATTATTTTAAGTGTACTATAACCTACAAACCACACACGTAAATGTCTAAATTAAACGCCCTGAATAATAATCAATAATTGGTCCAAGCGGGCACACATCGGTTATTTGATTAGGGGTGTTGTAGAATGTTTTGTGTTGTTATGTTTTATCAAAACAATAAATTATTTATCTATAGCTTCAGTTTATCTGGAAAAGTGGAGCGGTGAATAAACAACTGATTGTGAAATTGTTTGCTAAATGGGCGATGGGTTTAATTATTTAAAAAAAAATTTGGTATTTACTTTATTTGCACCATTGACTGTATATAACAATGAATATATAAAATGACTGTATATAACAACTGTATATATAAATGAAAGTAGCATACGCAATGTTTCGTTTGAATGGAAAAGCAGTAAAAAAGGGGCATAGCCTAGGGACTGCATCACTTCCCGGTAACCAAAAATGGGTTCAGAGAGGCGGGACATGGGTGTAGAGAAGACATCTGATTGGCTGAATGTTTACATCTAATAGATCTTAAACAAAGTAATAAAAAAAATAATTCACCCCCTCAGAGTGTTTATGAAAGTCAAAAGTAGTGGTCTCAAAAAACAAACAAAAAACATTACAGCACCAGGGGTAGAAACATGTTTTATTCAGCTTCAAAGTTGGCAGTTTTAACATGGGAGTGAATGACAACTTGCTCACTTCTGACCGCAACCCCCTTGCGGCCGGTCGAGGTACTACAGGTCACTCACTTCACTTCCTAGGGCACTGCCCCTTGATAAATCAATCAATCAAGTTTTTATGTAGCACTTCTTTAGCAGTTACTTCCAAAGCAGCTTCACAGAGTCCTAATGAGGATCAGGTAGAGTAAATAGGAGTTTCTTGATTTAGGCACTGGATATTTATTTATGTTTTGGACTGTTTTCACCTCTTTTCTATTATTTGCACAGGGCAAAAATGCAACGCAGTTATTTGTGCATTAATTGCATTGATTTTTTTTTTTCAACATTTTGGGAATTTTTTCTCTTGGTGTAATTCTTTATTCTGTAAAGATTGAATAACCCTTGTTGGTAATACATAATTTAAAAAAATCAGGGTTTTAAAAGTCAGGGTGAATATATGAATACATTTAATTAACACTTCAGTGGTTTATCATGTCATACCAACTCTTCATTCATAATCAGTTTATAAGCCTCAACAGATTTTTTGTAGTTGCAGAAGTGTTGTAGTACTTTGGTCGATTTTGTTAACAGAGACAATCAGACCAACTGATTTCACAAGACTTGATTTTCCCTCTGCATGACCGTTATAATTCTGTGCTAAGCTTTTAAAACTCTTCCCTTCACCATCCGCAGACATAAAAGTGACCAAACATTCTGTTTGTAATTCGCAGCATTTGAAGGCAGGTTTGATGAGACAGTTTGATACTCAAGTGAATGAGTTCATGGACAGTCTGATTGAGGAGTCTGCCAGTCTCAACTCTTCCCAAGTGCGAATGCTTTTTCCTCTCACAGAAAAGGAGAAACGCAAACGCAGGTAATGAAATTTAAAGCTGTGCGACACATCATAATCGCTCGTCTGTTCGTCGTCATGATTTAAAGCAGGCGCCTCAAAGCCACAGCCCTGCGCAAATTCCCTTTAACCGTCATGTAACACACCTGAAACTGAAGTTCACACCGACTTGTTTGAATCTACTTTTGTGTTTTTTGAAACAAAGTTAAATAAAAAAACAGAAGTTGCTACAGCCAATGTTCTCTCTAATTTTTCAAGCATCTAAGCCAGGGGTGTCCAACGTCGGTCCTGGAGAGCCGGAGCCCTGCACATTTTTGTTGCAACCCTACTGTAGTATGCATACTACTCTACTTCAGCCAATCAGAGGACCATAATTAGTGCCACAGGTGTGTTTCATGATGGTTGAACCAAAAATGTGCAGTGCTCCGGCTCTCCAGGACCGACGTTGACCACCCCTGATCTAAGCAAACACAACCTCTGAGCTACTGTGAGCAACATCTCGACAGCTTCCTACCTTTCCTTTTTGGTTGATATATATAAAGCTAATTACAGTAGGGGTTACTTTTAGATAGCATTCAAAAAAGTTTTTTTTTTCTCTATTTGTAAAAACAATGAATATTATTTTAGACGTGAATACTCAGATAGACATGTCTTGTTTCTGGGGGAGGGTCTAACAAGCTTTGAATTACACATTTGGCTCTGTAATTTTAAGACATAAGAGCCCAGCCTCATTCTCAATAATGGAAATGTATGAGTTCTAAAAATGTTTAAAAAAAAGAAGAAGAAAAAGAATAAAACTTGGCTGGTGACGCAAGTGTTACCATGGGTTTAGAAAAACAGCCAAACTGATAAAACAGAAGAAACACTCAAATGTCAGACTATTTTAAAATAGCTATAAAACAAAAAATAGTAAGAGCTCTGCAGCTTTTACATAACACCGTCTTGATTAAAATCAAAGAACAAAAAAGAACAAAAGTGTTTCACAGGTTTCCTTGATCGCTCTTCAATGAAAGGAGAAAATATCTTTCAGAGGCTTATTTTAAAGATGAGAGGAATCATGGGTTAAAAGTAAGCGTGTTTTTTTTTTATCTGGAGGAACTTTTAAATAACTGGTAAATGGCAGAGTCTTGAACGCAAGGATAAGAGCGTTCCTTTACTATAAGAGACTGACGAGACATGAGAGAACATGCAAATTATTTATGGTGTCTATAGTCTCACACAGGTAGACGTCAGAACAATTCCAGAAATTTCTGAATAAAACTTCATTGTACTATGAATTTTACAACGTTTACTGTCGTTGTGTCTATGAACGCGTCAGGGGAGCCTCGAGCGCAACCAGTCAGGAGTTGAAAAATGAATCTTTTCCTGAACAAACCACTCAACAGCGTTTTATTTGAAGTGTGTAGCTGTATAGGTGAGCTCGATCGAGATCAAGGATCACGTACGCATCAGATTTTAGTACGAGTCCATGAAAAAAAGTCTCGATCAGACTTAGTGGAACCATGTGCGCCCCCGTTATTTTTACTTCACGCATGTCATTGGACTGGTGTGCAAATGCACACGCGCGCACCTTAGAGGGAACACTGGCCGCAGCCCTCCAGGAGTTGACTATGAGACCCCGGATTTAAAGCGTCCCTTACTTTTTTGCATGCCATTATCTTGACCTTTGACTCTGGTTTATTTCTGTTCTAGGCAAACACAAACATCTCAAAGCGAATGCAAGCAGTTTGTGATCCGACGTTCCTTGTTAGAGTGAGCTATGGCTTTATTCTTCGTTACATTACATCACACAATCCTGTTCTGATAAACTGATGTCTCTTTGAGATGGAGAAGTATTCACTAACCCTTTGTTTCTCCAGTGACCTGTTCGAG
This sequence comes from Danionella dracula, assembly GCA_900490495.1. NCBI lineage: Eukaryota > Metazoa > Chordata > Actinopteri > Cypriniformes > Danionidae > Danionella > Danionella dracula. Next base: position 2,212,078 of record UELW01000089.1, read on the forward strand.
GTGAACCACATCCGCACCATCTATCACATGTTCATCGCCCTCCTCATCCTCTTCATCTTCAGCACACTTGTTGTGGATTTCATTGACGAGGGGAGGTCAGGAGCTTTACCTTTTATAGATTCTGTTTTACACTACAATCTAGTTTCAATCATTTTAACTGTCGTAACAAATCTAAAATGCTCAATTATGTTTTTGTTATGTTGTAGTATTTTTCACAATCAAGGGGCCTTATGTGGGTTTAAATACTTAACATTTGCTACTAGATTGTTTTATGAGGCAGAATAGAAATACAATTGGTAGTTTTTTTTTAAAATCAGGAACTATAGCTCTCCTTGTTTCGTTTATTATGTAGGCAAGTTAAAATTAGAAAGACTAAGTTGTAATCCACACAAATACCTCACTTATTTACATTTTTATGTTGTGGGAAGGACAAAAAGAGAGCATCTGGAGTAAGAAAAAATTATTATGCAAAAACCTGTTCTTTTTACCAGTTGTTCCAAATAAAAGTACCATATGTAAAAAAAACACCATTTTTGTTTTTTAAAAAAATTGGGGTTATGAAAATATCTATATATTAATCTAAATCAATTTTTTAATCATTTTACAATATTGTGTAAACTCACAAGTGTCTAAATACAAACATGTATATTTGTAAGAAAATTTAATTGTGGTAGTTATTAACGAGCCAATTTAATATTATTAGTATATAATTACAGTTGTATAGCAATGTAAATGTTTGTTAAGATATCTTTAAAAATATCCTTGAAAGTAAAATGCAAAAGAAGCCATATTTTATTTTGTGTATAATTTTTTTATTGCTATAACAAGATCATGTATTGAGATGAATATTATACAAACAATAGGGCAAATTAGAGTTGTACGGTTGGAAACGTAGAACTCGTGCTTGTGTGCCTCTTTAGTACTTACATAACTAAACAATAATGTGTCTTCTGTTAATCCTTATCTTCAACATCAGTGGTGTGCATCCCTCGACCTCAGCGATGAGAGGGCTAGCTATCACACCTGATCCCTCAAACATCTCCCACGTCAGCCATATTCCTAAAAGAGTTAACCAGATCATGTTTCGTATTGGCTGGAATGTTTTAGAGTGTCTACAATCAACATTCTAACTTCTTTGGTTCTGGCCAAGAATAATTATCAAGGTAAAACCTTTCACAAATAAATAGTAAAGTCAGATATAGGAATTTATGTGAATTAATAAAATCCCTTAAGCACTGGTTCAAGACAGAAAACCTGAGTGTTTCAGTCCGAGCTGGCACCTGTGACTGCGGCAAGGAGTTTTTAGGTCCTGAACTTTGCCGTAAACTGTTCTATTGCATTCTGGGTGTTTATTCAAACCTCTTCAGACCTGTTCTATGGTATGGTGTCCGAAGAAATTGTTGAATTTTATTGTTTTCATTATTTACCTAAAATAGATGGTCAAAATCATTCAATCTTCACTTGTTGTTGTTATAAACACCTTGATAAATAACCGTGTGGGTTATTTTGTATGTTTGTTAATATGATAAATTCTGATAAAAAAAAGCTATTGCAAACATTTAATTTACTTTTTTATTCAACTGATGGTATGAATTATTATGGACATAAGTGTGAAGGAGTTAAAATGCAAATGTTATACCTAAAGATGCTGATGATAATCTGTCAAACACAAGTTTTAGTTATTGTTATGAATCCATAGTGGTGGAAAATGTCATTATTGTACATTTAAGTAGTACAATAATAAAAATTGATACTAGTAAAGAATGGATTGAAAGTGAGAGAAATTTTAAGTTACACTTAATAAGAATTGTGCTAAGATGACTAAATTGTTTGACTGTTCTTTAAATAAGAAATTAACTGTAGTCTAATTTCAAAGGCTTTTAGAATTCAAAAATGTTCCATTCTCTTGCTGTACAAAACATGTACAGGTTATTAAAAACGTTTCACATGTGCTCGGCATCTTCCTCCTTCTGTCTCTGAAGACTGGTGCTTGAGTTTGACCTGCTGGTGTATGCGTTTGGCCAGTTCCCCCTAGTGGTGGTGACGTGGATGTGTATGTTCCTGTCTACTCTGGTCGTTCCATATGTTCTGCTCAGTGTCTGGGCCAGTCTTTACTCCTCCTCGAACCATCCGGTCGTATGGACAGTGTTGGCTGGTTCCCTCTTGCTGATGTACCAGGGACTGTGTTTGGGGTTCTTGCCCCTGTATGTGGTGCTGAACAACGCCCTTCCCCCAGCCTCATGCTTCATAGTGATACTTGAACAGGTACCATGGCAACAGGACAATTTCATCACTCTGCTATTCTCTATTCAAATATTACTCCGTTTTTTATTTCTTTATTCATAAAATGGGTTTATTTCAGTTAGTTTCAAATTCAGATGTTTTTGGTGTAAACAGGTGCGACTGATGATGAAGTCTCACTCTTTCATCAGGGAAAATGTGCCAAAAATACAACCCCTAGAACGGAACAAATCAAGTAAGATCCTCTTTGAGATGCAGGTTAAGCTAAAAACAAATCATAAAACCTGTGTGTTATTTTTTCCAGTTTCAGTCGTTCCTCAGTTTACCCAGTATCTCTATTTTCTTTTTGCACCCACACTTATATACCGAGATAATTATCCACGGTAAGACACTTTACAACGTTTTTGTTTTTTGATAACTTGCTATTTACCTTGGTATGTTTTTGATGCTCCCGTCTATCTGATTTTCTCCAGAAATCCGTGTATCCGGTGGAGTTATGTGGCTACTAAGTTTTCCCAGGTTGGTTCTTTGTAAAATAGCTTTTCCATGTTGCTGTAAACTTTTGATTTTCTAACTAAAATCTTTGTATTTTGTGTCCTTTAGGTCCTGGGTTGTTTATGTTATGCATACTACATATTTGTGAGGCTGTGTATCCCTCAGTTCCGCAACATCAGCCTGCAGCTGTTTGACCTGAGGACGATGGTGCTGTGTGTGTTCAACTCTATACTCCCAGGTACATTGTCAACACAGTTTACAGAATTCTCATGGTAAACAGCAAATTAAAAAGAAAAATCTGTCAAAACTTTGCAATCAATTTGACATAATTTCATTCTCATTCTCATTCTGTGTTACAACCGTATTCCTTTTCAATGTTTGCTATTCAGACTTGAGTTTAGTTGAGTTATTTATCCTACATGCAGCAGTTTAGTTTTCTGTGACAGGTTTTACGCAGAAGATTATACATTATAGGACTGTTATGCTGTCCATGAGGCAGTAAAGCACCTTGCTTCCTCAGTCATAGTGTATTGCTGCTTCCCAATATGGGCGATATTCACATTTTATGTGCGTGAAATGAGAATTAGGTTCCAAACCATAGTGTACATAAAACAATTGTCCAAGCGGGTCCCGGATATGTACTTTTTCCAGATAGATTCTGGATCAACCGGCTGATATTATCCATAATACACTGCGCTCGGGCGGAAGGAGTTTTCTCTGCTACCCAAACAAATGAGCACTATCTGTAATACGACTCATTTTTAAAGAAGATGCAAAGAAATAAATAACAAAAAATAAGAGAGTGTAATATTTATTATTAGAATTTTTTTTTTGTGAAGGAATGAAAAAGAAGAAGTTGAGTGTACACTCATGTCGTGCGTAATCACGTGATCACAACTACTTCTGTCTTGTGATGTTTTAGTGCGTCCCAGATCGCACACTCTCGTCTCACACACTAAAAAGTCTGTACATTTTCTTCTGAAAATTAGTATCAACTTTAAGGGTGCAGTGTATGGTGTTCGGATTGGGACGCAGCAAATGTTGGTAATGTTGGTAGAGCGCCCATGACTTTTTGTTGATTTTCCTTTCTATTTTGGCAAACTGTGAATTTGAAATATTATTTTTGGAGCACACAAAGAAGTTGTATTTACATATAAGTTGATTTCATGGACTCGTTGCGAGTGCAGCCCGTGGCTTTTTTTTTTTTGAGAAAAAAGTGGAACTTTTAGGGACTGATTGTAATTAGAAAGTTTGGTGTAGAACGATCAAAAAGTTTAACATTCCCTTGAAGGTCTGTACCATCAGGAATCAGGAAGTTCAGTGAAATCAGGTGCTATTAGACACCTGAGGAAGAACCTGCATCAGCGAGGATAGACAGTCCGTTCAGGTGAATGACACCAGATTGATCAACTCTAGTTCATCACGTTTGAGTAACAGTTTAATATCATTAACTCATTCAGAACATACATCCGTTCAGTTTGCCATCACATTCAATCAATCAAGTTTTCTTAGCTTTTTTTTCTTTTTGCAGCATCACAAAGGCCTGATATAGATTAATATAGCTTAGAAATTCAATTTTGTTATATTCTGGACAATTTCACTGACGTCATTTAGTTACTGCTTGTTTTTTCTGATGTTGAATGTATTTTATGCAGCATTTTTTAAAGAAAACATAATAAGAGAATCTAAACTGAAGCCAAACACAAATTCTCCAAACACAAAATGAGATATTTAATCATTTTTTATATACAACATATAACAACATACATACTATTTTATTGTTATATTTTTTACACAACAAAGTGTCCACAGAAATAAACAAAAATATACTTTTAAAAACGTTTTCAGAAGAAGCTAATTTTACTGATGCCAGGAAAACATTTCATGTATGAAAGGCTTAAACCACCTCCAGCACTCCTTCTCTTGTTACATGATGTTTTTTTTATTCTTTCGGCTGACAAATACGATTATAAAAACCATTTAGCAACGTTTTTATTTTTGGAGAATTGAATTTCTCATTATTCAAAATGCCAAAATGCTCATTTGATCAGATTCCCCATATTGTAAAGTTTCCTGAAATACAGACTGTCTGAGGGTTTTCGTCTGTTTCCTCCTGTAGGAGTGCTTGTTCTTTTCCTGGCTTTCTTTGCTTTTCTGCATTGCTGGCTTAATGCGTTTGCTGAAATGCTGCGATTTGGAGACAGAATGTTTTATAAGGTAAAACACACACATCATCCATAGATTTATAGAAGCATCACAACACCATTCCTCGTCTTCTAGAGAGTTAATCTTAAAACACTCTTATTTGTTTTTTTCTCAACAGGACTGGTGGAACTCCACATCATATGCAAACTATTACCGCACATGGAATGTTGTGGTCCACGACTGGCTGTATTACTATGTCTACAGGGACTTCCTGTGGGTAAGCTATCTGTTCTTGCGTTTCTCTCTCTAGATGTATAGTAGATACCACACAAAATTCTCATTTCAGTATACTCAGATTATTTTATTTTCACGCCAGTGTTTCAGTACAATGTGTTTGAATAGAAAGAAGAGGGTGGGTTGTGATAACCCAGAAACAACTGTAGCCAAGACCTTCTTAGCTGTATTGCCCTAGCAATGAATCTGATTTCATTTCTGTAGAGGAAAGTTTTGAAATCTTTGTGGATATTTTAGAAGGAGGATCTTGTGGAAGAACTAGGAGATTTTTGGATGTACTATGAGAGAACATGAGGCTGGATGGTGAAGATCGGGTTCAGTAAATATTCCCTTTTGCTGAAAGACAAAGAAGTTAAAATATAAAAATATTTTCTTCGAGGTGTTTTTTCAAAAAGTCTGTTAAAGTTTCACTAGCTCACAAATAACACAAATATTGTTTTTTCTTGTTCTAGAACAAATGTTGGGGAAAAACACTGATCTTATTTGCATTTTTGTTACATGTGTTTGCAAAGTTATTTACATGTTTTGACTTTTTATTTAAACAGCAAAAAAAAAAAGATATGCTTTTGCTACATAAAACTTGAAAACTTTGAAGCTCGATACTATAGAACCCCTCGGAATGCAGATAGAATTATATAATTCCAAGAGGGTGGAATTTCTGAGTGTATCGATTTTATTTTTTTAATGTTTGTTTAAATGACATTAATAACATATTTGGATTATGTAGAAGTACATTTGTTACCTTTTCAGACCCTGCGTACATTTAAATTGGCGTCACAAGTAGGGAAGGATTTGCTGACTCAATTTTTAAAGCCTATTCTCCATTAACTTGGACGTTTGTCATCCAATCAAATGGCAGAAAGACATTGAATGATGCAATCTGAAGAAGTTTCACTTCTCTAAACAGAAGCGCGGCAGCACACCACACCAAGTGGAGAAGAAAGCAAGATTTTCAGTAGTCTTATTCACATTACCTGGAGTTTTTGGAATTACTTTTAAGATGTTAAATAGAGAAATCAATGTTTCAAAATAAGGTTAAATATATCATTTAAAATAGCAAACCACACATCAGGATTCCTTGACCTTAACAATGTAAAACAACAATAAAAACATCTCCTTAATTCTATTTTATACAAATAATATTCACTTTGGAGGTTCTTCGTTAGCTAGCTGACAGATTTTTCTCAGATCTTGGCAACTTTTGCATTTTTCTGACAACTGGAGAATAATCCAAATCTGAAGGCTTTAAACTCCCCCTCAATCTTCTCTTTTCACAGATGACACAGAAGAGATTCCGTGCAGTCGCCATGCTGGTAGTTTTTACAGTGTCTGCTGTGGTTCACGAGTATGTTCTGGCCATCTGCTTTGGCTTCTTCTACCCAGTCATGTTCTGCCTCTTCATGTGCTTTGGAAGTAAAAACCTAATTCACTTACAGATATGAAACTCTCGGGGTGGTATGCATGTAAACTATTTTCTCAAATTTGCTAAATTGATACAACTCATGTCTCCCGTAGTGGCCTTTAACTTTGTCCTCCACGACCGGAGGAAAGGCCCAGTCTGGAATGTGATCATGTGGACCTCACTGTTCTTGGGTCAGGGGGTCATGATCTGCCTCTACTCTCAGGAGTGGTACGCCCAGCGCTACTGTCCCATCGAAAAGGTAATGAGACCAAAGACACACAACGAGTAGATTTCATCACTGGCTTTTTTAGACATTTGAGGTTTCTCTTGTGTTTTCTTCAGCCAACTTTAATAGACTTACTGAAACCTCGTTCTTGGACTTGTTATCCATGAAGTCTCTCTGAAGCCACATCATGATTGGGATGAACGCTGACGAAAGCGAGACAACCACAACTTGTAATAGACCTTTCTCTGGTATTGAACTAAGACCAAACTTGAAAGTCTTCTAATGATGAAGATGTTTTACTAAGACGCATAGCAATTATTTGTTAATTTTATATTGATTTTGAGGCATGTTATATAATGTACAGGATCAATTTCGTTTTCAACAACGAGATCTAGAGTTTATACATGTGTTATGTTTACTGGACGTTTTATAATTTTTTTAAATGTGGTCCACTCATCGACTGAATGTTAGCCATCATGCGCATTTTGTGTGAACTTATTTATGGAGGATCCAAATGATAAATGCTGTGAAACACATTTTTGAAAATCTTGATTTTAATGAATATGTTGCTTTTCAGCTTTGGTTAGTCGAAGATAAGTAATTCTCGAGAATGCCTTTGGTTTGTGTAATAATAAGAGAAAATTAAGAGATTGTTCTTAAATGCTCTTTTTATTACAAAATAATGTTTTAATGTTATACGGTATGAAGAACAGTGCACTATTGAACCAATGTGCCTTTTTTGTAGCCTCATTATTTTCAGGCAAGATTTTTCTGTTGATGATGTACAATAGTGATGTAATGCAGTCCTTAAAATAGCAATTTATATCAAATTCCATTATTTGGTGTTGTATTTTATCTTGGCTCTATGTTTTCTGAAATTGCTCAATATTTCAGAGGTTGCGTTCTCTTCACTGTGTATTTTTTACTGTGATGATCAGCAGCCGCAGTAACCATAACCTGCTATGCTCAGAACAATAATTTAATATTTCCAATTTTTCCAATATTTGATTCAAAATTTTAAAAGAAAATCACCCTGTATATTTTGAATCGTTTTTAAGATTTGTGTGTCTATGATTAATGTTGTTTAACAGGTTTACAATTGAAAGTAGCTCAAAAAAACATGCATACATTCTGAAAATCTCTAAAGCAGGTTGAAAACCTTTCAGTTTATAGCGTGTTGACAAAGTTACACCAAATGCATACTTTAAAATCAGGATAGTACTATTGTTTTCATGATCACATAACATTAGATATCATTCTGAAGTTCAGTCAAATGTTTTAGTTCACACTATCATTCACCTCATTCAGCTAAAAGGAAATAAGTGCATGGGGTTAAGTGTGTAGCTTTAATACTTGTAAACTCAAATTGTTTATTTATTCTGTAAATATTTTTATTGATCTATAAACGTGCTCAACTATCATTTCTAGATGCACTCCTATTTACAGAACCTGTAAATAGGAAACCTGATCCAAATTAAAATTAAAATTAAAACATTTTTACAGATTGAAAAGCAATTTCGCAGTTAACTTTAAAAGCAGTGGCAGCTGGCCAGTAGAGGGCGCCGCGTAACCATTGACAACTCGACTTTAACTTAAATAACAAGTCATTCATAAATATATGATTAAGTTAGTGAATTGTTAGTTGGCAAAACTTATTTGGCATTGAAGTATATTGTTTCGGCTTTGAAAAAAATAATTGAAGGAAAAAAGTTTTTCACGGTTAGAAAATCCCAATGAAGAATTTTTTTTGCCATTAATTTATTTTAATATTGAAATAGAAAAAATATTTTTCTCTCTTTTTATTGTACATTCTTGCACTATATATTGGCTTTCAGAAAACCAATTACATTTTTTTCTACTGCAAAATAAAGTCTGTGAAGATGATTTGTCAGAAGTACTTACGTGTCGATGCTTTTGTACGATTTTTCTTTTTTAATTTGTTTTAGTGAAGGATATAATTCAATGATTCCCTTAAATTAACCCTCGTTGTTTGAAAGAGCCTTTGGTCATTATACAACAGTCGAAAGAGTTGGCTAACTGTCTGGGTCAGAGGTGCACAGTTTCACGCCAACCTTCATGCAACACACCTGACTCCACCAATTAAGTTTCCCCTGGCTTGTCTGGATCTAATGTTTTGGCTCTTAAAACAGGATGGGAACAGTGGTCCTTTTTTAAACTCTTCAAAGTTGTTTTAGTTGTATAATTCTTATTTGTATAATATGTATATATTTTATGCATGAATAATGTATTTACCTTGTAGAATACGTTTAGCCTTAGTCCCCATAAATAATACATATAATATATTTTAAAGAAAGTTAGTCAGTTATTTAGCTTAAATAAAAACTCACTCGAATCAGACCCAAAACTTCAGAAGACAGTCTTGGCGTCCCGGTGATGATGTGCTGCCCAGCTCTCTCCGTCATTGGCTCGCGCAGCGCACGCCACTGATCCTGCGGTAAAGATGGCGGCGGCGGAGGGGGCGCGCAGCGGCTGGAGCAGAACCCGACGACCCCGTACGGGTCCGCGCTGAAAGAAACAGCAACGGAGGGTTACGTATTTCAGCCTGACAGACTCGGTGCGGTTCACTAGACGTAAAATAATCGCGCGTGTATGCTGGCTGTTAGGTGGTGGGTGGGTTCTCTCGGTCTCCTACATGCTCACGCACAGATTGCTAAGCTAACGTGAGGCTAACAGGGCTCGGCTCGGTCCGGGAGACCAGGAGGAAGAGGGGAGCTGGGGTAACTCAGAAGCGGGAGGTCGTCAACCCTGAATGAACAGGTCTTCCTCCTGCGGTCGGGTTATTTGTTGTGGAATGTGAACGTTCCAAACAGTCGACGGGTCTTTCCACGGATCTGTGTTGTTTCCCACCCTGAACACTCACAGGATGGGACAACAGGTAGGCCGCGTGGGAGAAGGGGCTTCCGCGGGGATCCAAACCCCGCCGCAGGGACAACAGCAGCTGGGTAGATCGAACCGGGCCAGCAGCTCTGGAAGAAGACCCCGAGACGGCGGCGGGGCCATCATCCTCACTGGAACTCCTCCGGGAAGAGCCACCGCCGCTGCAGCCAACGTGATGCCAGACCCTGGAATCAATGTGTTCACCCGGCACTCAGGTACCAGCCCTTTCTGGGTCGTTTGGTGTGTGGCGATGTGCATGGAACATGGTTGTCTCTCGAGTGAGAAGTTGACAGGTCCGTCGGGATACTTGGATGTGCTTAATGATTTCCAGGACGTCACTGCATCACTCTTGCAAACGCATTTATACAGTTCAATGTTTTCAAAATATGGTGCTTTTCTGACAGATTCTTTTGCACAGCATCGTGCATTAAAACAGTATGAATCAAGCCTTGTTGCACATCGGGATGAATGTTTTTAGCCAACTGTTTTTTTGCAAGCACACTCGAGTATGTTTTTTTACTTGTATTTTTTAATGGCTTTAAACAATTTGAGTCAATTCTGATCATTATCTTTTTGCGACAGAGATGTCAAACACAGAAGTGGACAGAAGTGTGGACATTTCTGAGAGCTGGAAGAGTAATTGATGCTTGATTCCTTCCTAATTTTCAGCCCCATTCGTGACACATTTAAGTTCTGAAGTAAGCTGGTGCACATTGCTGCTCTGATCGGGGCCAGTCTTTAAATGCGGGGCATGTAGTTGTTCCAACAGAAATCTGCTTAGTCAAAAGATTTGCTAAGGATTTTAGGATATTTAATGAATTAAAACGCGGAAACAGCCAGACGATTGTTCTGAAAGTGAACCCTTCTCACCATTACTAGACTTTTATGAATGGACAATTAAAAAAAATTGTTTCAGAAGTTTAACAGATAATGATATCATTTCTAAACATGTTTGGTGTAGATATGCATTGGTGTAAAGTGACATGCAGTTAAGCCTAAGGGTAAACAGTTCATGGCATTCCATTAACATGGAAGTTATAGCTTGTGATTCCATGGAAAAACGCTAGCGAAAGCCCCCATATCATTTGTGTGTTTGTATTAAATGCGATGGAGTGTGTTTTAAGAGCTAAATCTATGCTTCAGAAGTTGTTGACCACCTAACGTCCTGACAAGAAGGATGCCTATGGTTTTTATACTTCATTGTTATAAAAATGTCTACAGTGGAGAAAGTCCTGGCAGAATGAAGGGTAGTTTTATTGATAAATTAGTTATTATACAGATCAATGTTGTATAATGGCTAATTTATTTAAAAAGGTTACAATTCTGTGATGATTGCTTTTAATTGTAAAGGACTGAAGTAGAAAGATGATCGTTTAACCAGGTATTTCAGTACAGAAAGACCAAGGTGCTCCGCAATTAATGGCACTTTCTCAAGAAGATGGTCCCAAAATGCAATGCACGTTTTAAAATATGTATAAAGTCTATAGATCATAAAAACAGACAATTTTGTAAACTAAACAGGGTGTTTGTTCTACATTTGTATCACCTTTTTTTTTTTACAGTGTAGCATAACTAATCTTTGTTTGCCTCTCAATTGTCTTAAATATGCTAACCTTTTCTTCTTGTAAATGTAAGAGGTCCGTCAATTTTTTAGCTGAAGTACGTTAAATAAATCTTACCCTGCACTGCTGTGTATAAACTATTGTGGCGGACCACTATTTTATTTCCATTATCCACGAGTTCCTCATTTGAACCCATTTCTCAGTTAGATATTTAAGCCCCATTTTGACTTCCCTCTTTGTGTACAAAGTATCTCTGGACAAGTCTCAAAAAACACCATCCTGTCCTGATGTATGTTATATGATTGATTAATGTAATTATTGTGATGAATGCAAAATAAATTAAGAGCTTCTATCCAGAGGAATACTCACTATATAATAACTTCATTTCTCTGGAAAGAGCAAAACTGACCACCTCATACGAAGCACCTCCTTCTCATGCGGCTGCTTTGAAGTAGGAAAGGACAGGTAAAAAAAAAAAACACACAGAGTAGGAATCTTTTCTGCGAGCAGAATTGTTGAGTCTTGGGAAAGGTCTGTCGCTGGGCTGTCACCGTTAATTTGAATTGGGTTTATTTGGGCAAATGATTAAGATAAATGTAAATTGTTATGCCTGCTTACACATACTGTGTTTTATGACAGTAATGGCATAAATTGTCTCTTGAAGCAATTTGATGTTAGGTAGCTGTTGGGAAAGCTTTCTCGGAAGACTATTGAGAGGGATTTCTGTGACTCATTTGATTTCTGCAGTAAAGCGGCGCAGATTTCAGATCATAATACAGTTTGTGTGGCATCAATTACATTAATGTGTTGCAGTCTGCAGATTTATGGTTTCATAAATCTCATATTCCTGGTATTGTGATTATTGTGTTGGCATGCTGGTGTGATATAACAATAGTTGTGTGGTTTTCATTAGAGAAGGCAGGAAATAATTTTGAGAATGATTGGCACGGTCTTAGAGAGTTACATGTTTTTTTTCACCCAGACGGGTTGGGAATCTGGAGCTTTTTCTGCCTGTTCTTTGCTGTCCACCGATCCATTGTGAAACCCATTGTGTGCGCAAGCTCTACCTTGATGAGTTATTTATATTCTCTTCCTCTGTAGCCAAAATTATAAGCATTTGCGTGAGTCATCATGAATATCAAATCGCAATCTTCGACATTGAATTCCTTTTGAAGGCATTCGTTGAAAAGATCTGATCTCTGGCAGCATTGCTCAGCTCAACCAGAAATAACACCTTTTATTTTCTCAGTAGTATATCTAAAGAATATTTTTAGATAAAATGCTTGATTGAGTGAAAATGTACAGTAAAGAAAACTAGAGATAATTGATCAATTTTGGATGAGGTGTTTAAAATGCCTTAGGGTAGAGTACCATAGTTTAGTTTACAAGGATTGTTATAAACTGAACAATTAAAAGAAAACTATAGGCATGCTCTGAATAAAAATAATGTAACAATAAGTCATAGTCCATAATTATTATTATATTTTTATGTAATGGTGACTTGTTTTCTAATACAATTTTGAATATAAATTAAACTCTTAAACTATTCTGTGCATTTGTATTGACATGTATTGATGTTCAGAGGTTGATTTAAACATAAATACCGTCTACCGTCAGCGTTAGTGGGTTTAGGCCTGACTTTTTTTTGGTAAAGGTAATAAGCAAATTTTAAAATGTGGAAAATGCTATTCTTTATATTTAGGTTTATTTAGTGTAGCTCTGGAAAAGTTATAGGCCCAAAAGAAGGTAAATATAGTGGTGTGACTAGTTATCAATCTTAATCAAAACATGAACATAGGTTTGTCCAAAAGAAGCAGAGATTGGCAAGTCGTGCCGACCTACCGATGTGGGCACAGCAAGAGTTTAAATCTATATTTGGATCAATTTAACGTCCATGAATATGCATCCAATTTAAGGAAAATCCTCAGAAACACTTTCTAAAGGAGAATCCATAAAAGCAGGGGCATGGTGTCCTTGAAGTCACTGCCACCCATAGGTTTCTGATAAAAGTAAAAGAGGCTCCAAGTGAACTATCTAAAAAAAAAATTGGTCAAAACTAGGTATTTCAATTAACAAAACTTACAGAACCAGAGGTGGAAACACGATTTTTTTCAGCTCCAGAATTGGACAGATTTACCATGGGAGGCTGATCAAGTCATTTCCTATTCTGCATCATGAGGTAAAGTAGGAGGCTGCCACTTCACAGAATCTGAGCTGTGTTCCCCCGGTTCTTAGCAGAAACACACTGCATTTTCCAGATAGTCCCCTACATGGTGCGACTCGGTAAAACATTGTTTTTACGTATTTAAAATATACTGCCATTGATGATTCTAGAAATTTGAAATGCTATGTAGGCAGTATAATCTACCCCTAAATTGCATTCTGATGCATGAATAATCAGACAAAGTCAAAGTCCATCTGATCTAAACTAACTATCCTTAAGTGTATGATTAAGTGAATAAAAGCATCATGCCTCCATCTTCCCAACCTCTTCAGATATAGAGTCAGTTCACCACAGCAACATGGGTCACTGTGCCACAAGCTTTCAGTTTTTTTTATCAATTCTAGCACATCACTGCAGGCTTTTATTATTTCAGGAGGCTTGTGCAAAGTGCTGCCCTCAACTTAACGTAGTGAAGACTGTAGAGTAAACCGATTGATTTCTACCAGAGCTCTGTACCCAAAAAGGCCCCATCATCAAAGGATAAAATCTCTGCTTAAATTTGCTTTCGGGTTGTGTGTTTAATGATAATGCATTCAGTGAATTATTAAGCCATGACACTTTTTTTTTAAACTTAACAGCAAAGCGGACATGTAGAGCTGCAATAGCTAAGTTTCAGCTACAAAACTAAACATTTGGGTGAATGTCTTATATCTCCTTTCTAGCAAAAGTCAAACCTGCATGGCAACCTCTAGTTATTTTATGGAGATATTGGTCCATTTAAACAATTGCTAGGGTGAACAGTTTGGTTGTTAAGTTGTGGTCACTGTTGTTTTAAGGTTGCTTGATTGTTACTTGGTGAATTTTGGGAACTTTCTGGAATACCAGCATGTTTAATTTTCCTTTAAACTTTATTCACTTTCTTTTGCTTTATACAGGGAATGTTGTATACTAAAACTGTTAAGAAACACTTGGTGCTAGATTACAATTACATCAGATTTTAAAAATCTATTTTGATGGTCAAGGTTATGAACCAAGCACGTGTCATTGAGGTTACCTGATATTAACCTTAATATAATTATCTGGTTGTTGAATGCACCACTAGAGGTCATTAGACCACACAAATATTTATGTAAAGTTTTTTCTTTACGTTTATTTGATCTGTGTACTCCTCTTTGTTTCTCTAATGTGAAAGTGTGCCTGCTTTCTTTGCTATCTTCTTATCCTGCTCCATTTTAATAGCCTCATCCTCATTTCGGATTAGGATTAGATGACACACTCCACTAATTCTTCCATTCTAATTCTTCCAATATGAGTCTAGCGAACAAGGTGCGTGATCTGTAGAATAAAACTCCTGTTGTGTTTTCTTTGTTTATTTAGGAACTCCTATCCATTATGTATTGTTAATGACATCTTCTGCCTTTGAAGCCATTCAGGTAGAGTCAAATTAAAATTCATAATGAGTCAAGTTCAGTGCCTAATGTAAGATTTTTGTTTGGATTTTGGTCGTTTTTGTTGTAGAAAGGATGCCAGTCATCTGGGCTTCAAAATCTTATTCCAATAAACATAGTTTCGTCTGACTTGTTGCCAAGCCTCCTCATGAAACCCTGGATGATTGACTGATCCATCCCCCTTTTTTGTAGAATTAGTACTTATTTATCATCTTTCTCTCTCTCTTCTGCATTTAGGAAAATAAGCATTTGCTGTCATTAAAGATTTTCACAATCACAAAGAAATCATGAATTCTTAATTGACTTTAGGATCAACTGGTGTCCTTCTCATTTCACATTGGTTTCAGACACACTCACTCCAACTTGATCAATTCAGAGAAACATTGTTAATGAAAAGCAAGACACATATGTGGATAATTGATTTTCTGTTTCAAATGTTATATATTTCAAACTATACAACACCCATGTTATTTATATGCAGCTTCTCTGGTGTATGTGTTGTTTGTTTTTCTTTACTTTTTATTCTTCATTTTAAGTTAGCGTGTTTTGCTGACTATCTGAACTTGGAATTTGGCTGTACATTCATAGATTGTTTTCAAAATGATTTACATGTTAGGTTCCTGCTAAGATGTGATCTTGAATCTACAAGGATTGCTCTTGGTTTGCAAAATAATGTTTTTGTCGGCTGCACATTGCCCAAGTTCAACTATTAGAACTCTCGTCTATTAGAACGCCCGTAGCAGTCAGTGTGTAATTGCTGGTACTGTGGTGTAACTAGTGCCATGGTGCTATGTAGCAATGCTGAATTTTTTTTTACAAGCTTTTTTGGGTGACCACAGCCTTGTTAATCCATCAGGAGCTTCCTAGAGTAGTAAGGTGAGGGAAACCCGGAAACCAGCAATGGCTTAGGATGGACTTCACCTTCTGTAAAAGCGAGTGAGCAAACACTGCCTCCTGTTTACTCAGGAACATTCTGTGCATTTTCCAATTTTTGGTCTGAATACGGCTTTAGTGTGACTTATTAAATTCCTTCTCTAGTCATTGTAAGAACATTGTATATCTCATTAAAAGCATATCTCTCAATTTCTGATTTCAGCAATACGATGGGTCAGATGGGTGAGTAGATACGGGTTAAATTAAGGTGTCTTGCATTATCATCTTTTGTTGACCAGAAGCATCTGCTAGTTCAGTTTCAGTAGTAGTGTTTGTGCGTTTCGATGACTCTTTGAGTACCTATCTACTATTTACTATTTATTTATTTATTAAATGGGGAGCAACTAAAACAAAATGTTCTTACTCCAAAAAGATGTACTCTGTGTTTGTAAGTCTGTTGGATCATACCCTTAAGCAGTAGTTTTCGTTGTCCTGCTGAATCAGACAGGTTGAGATCTGTTGGTTTAGTGTGACAACAGAATTTGCTCAAATCTTTTTCAACACCTAGCAACCGTGCTAGTTTAAAGTCAGATTTCACCACTGCACTGGAGTGCTGAGGTTAGGATGCAGGCTCAGACAAGTCTGCCAACACTTGCTGTTTGCAAGCACTTGGTTGATTCAGTCGATCGTTCTTCTTTACTCATCATACTCTGCTTTGTAGGTTTAAGCCATTAGTCTTATCTCAGTGCCTATACGCTCATACTCACCTACCATCTGAGCAACCTATGTGTCTGCGTTCATTGCCTGTCAAATTACCATCCTATATGTGAATTGTAAAATGTAATGCAGTAACAAGTAATAGTTTTTAATATTACACAAGGAAAAGTATTGTTTATGTTCAGGGGTAGTGTTAGTGAATATTTGAGCTAGAGCTAGAAATCTCTTATCCAAGTTGTTTTAGGGGATTTAACATTCAAAACCTAAGAGTGTTTGCAAACTATGACCATTAGACACTTGCTATGTAATGAGAGTAGAAAAATCTGGACCTTTCAAAGGGAACCCGGATTTAGTTTTGGGGTAGTGATATTAAAAACAAAAGCATGTGTTGTAATTTGACATAAACGGGTTGATGAAATAAAATCCCTGAGTGTTACAGAACTCAAAATAAAAACTGTTTTTAATCATCTATTAAACGTGGTGTTTGGTCACTTAAGACCTTGTATTTCAAACCCAAATGCACACCATCTTTTATCAAGAAAGAAAACTAACCGCTAACTCACAAAAATGTTTTTCTAAAGACTGATAAATCTGTCAAAAGTCTGCCGTGATGAAAATCGGAGAAGCTATGTGCTAGTTGTTGAAAACAACTTTGTCTTCAAACCTCTTCTGCTAAAACATGCTTTGTTTTTTGAAAATCAGGAGATAGACTCTTGTGAAGTTATCTTCAACTGTCAATCATTGCTTATTTTTTGGAAGGTGTATTACCATCACACCTTCTGACCAACGATGGCCGACTGTTCAGAGAGCAGAGCACGAGTGCTTCTGATCGTCAAGATGCATTCATTCTAAAAACAGATCTTTTAACTTTTTTTTTGAAGAGAATTGTATGCAAAAGAAAAAAGATAAGTTACACGTCCATTCAGTAAATCATTTTGATTAATTCAACACAGTAATAACTTCTTACACTGTTTTGGCAACAAGGAGGGCAGAATTGTGTCATGTGTTTGTCTAGAAGCTGCTGGTATAGAATTACAAATCCTTTTAAAACCCATGACTGTGATGTTGCACCCCTTGGATTTCTCAAGCGTTGCGTTATTCAAGTGAAATTAAAGTCTATAAACCTGCAATTGTTCCTGAGGATGTGTTGTATATCGGATTATGTAACTCACAGCTTTATGGTGTGATTTTCATGTTTGTACATGAAAAAAGAGTCACTCTATGCCATACAGATTTGATTGTACACATTTCATCATGATTTACTATAGAAAATGCTTTCTTGGGGTTTATGCAAACTTACATAGGATTATGCAAACAACGTGCTTTATTATATTTGTCAAAAGCCAAAGATGGTTTGCTAAAAGCACTTAAATTTACAGCAGGTCCACATACAGGAGCATGTCAGCATGTGTTGTTGTGCTGCCAGGTGTTATGTCAGTCAGGCAATGCTGACACCTCACTAGAAGATGGAAATATAAAAGTGCCACCAACAGCAGTTCTTCAACAACCATCCACCTCCTGCTCATTGTGCTTGAGGACTCCCTGACCTGTTGAGCTTTATTTTCAGTTTTAGTTTTTTTAATCAATCCCATGATGCTTTTCAACAGGCAAATCACCACCACCAAGTTGTCAAAAACAAGTTTTTAAATCCCCCATCCTTCTTTGATCAGATTTCTGTCAGATTGATTAAGTTAATTGGTTGCTAATGTTAATTGTTTTTTTTAACCTCTGATACTGTACTTTAACTGAAAAAGAAAATGTGGGATTGTGATCCTTTTTGTTATTTCATAAGAGTCTTTAAGGTCCTTTTTGCTGTTGAACAAGGTGGTCCCTTTGTTTAAGGAAGCATTGTTTGGTTGGTTCCTTTGGGCTCTAACAGAAAGTGAGAATTCATGTTGAGATCATGCTTTGAATTGCTTCAAAGCTATGAATTGTTGATCTTAAAATAGTCTTGCCTTTGTATTCGAAGACTTGTTTGCAGCAAAAAAGGTTAGCCGATTCTTCTCAAGTGGAGCACTTCACCACTTCTCGAATGCTTTCTTAATCACAGATTAAAAAGGCCATGTGAAACTTTAAAGAATCTTTTTAAATCTTAATCTAAATTTCAATCTTTTTAAAAGAAGTTTATAATATGATCTCAAGCAGGTGTTTTTTGTTTAATAATTGTACTGTTTTTCTTGCAAATGTTTGCATCTGTCACTTCATTTTAAACACAGAAGAAGAAAGGCATTGTGGAATATTAGCAAGGGGTGAATATATTTCTGCACAGTTCAGCTGGCAAACAATGGGTGACTCGAGCAGTTGCAGCTTCTTCTTCTTTTTCTTCTTCTGCTCTTCTTGTTGTTCTGGCTTCTAATTAATTAATTGCTGACAACACTCCTTTAACCAGGGATTTTCAAGACCAAGTTGTGAAGGAGCCTTGCTCTATCAGGTTGTGTTAAAGGAGTTTTGAGTTGACAGAGTTACGAACAGTGCAATCATTACCTTTGGAACCAAATCCACTAATGGTTAAAAATCATGTAATCATGAGCTCAGTTTTGCACGATATTCAGTTTGTTCTGGCATACAGCAGATTAAAGAACTTTGTAAAATTAGTTTGAATTAGGATCATTAAAAAAAATCTGATTTCAGATTGGCTCAATGATGTAAATTAGTATCCAAAGGAAGACCTGGCAGTGTTACCATGCCTTCTCTCCTCCACCCTCATGAAAAGTTTAGAAAGTGCTGCTGTCTCTGGGAGTGTGTTTGTCCTTGAGCAAATCATTCCTCCCATGAGCTGCTGGTTGTGTCATTTCCTGCATGATAGATGCAGTCAACACGTCTCATTCCAATAATATGATGTGGATCTTGGGAATTTTCCAGAGCTGCTGATGGTCAGGTGAGGTGTCCATCACTGGATTTTAATGAGATGATTTCAAACACACTCCTCCTCAGTTGCGTCCTTGTACAGTTGGTATAATGGTTTTGTTTACATAGGTTTTATCATTAAATTGGTTTACTTTAAACATACGTGAGATTGAAGAAAAATAGTCACTCGTTAATTTAATTCTGTGGCAGCTTGGTTGCATTTCTGTTAGCACGTTGTGGTCTCAGGAAGGTGGTCACACACTTCCTGTTTGGAGTTGTTCATGTGGATGTTTGGTATAACTCTGGATATTTGGTATAGCTTTAGATCTCCATAAAACATAGCAATCTAGTTTGATGCTGACAAAACCCCTACATGGATGACGGCGTAGAGACCTTTTTATTGACTGGCTTTCTCGGCCAGGGGTACCTCAGTCTTCTGGTTTGGTAAAAGCATGTAGAACCCCTTAAAAGTGCAGAAGAGTATCATTTGACTGATGTCACAATTACGTGACATATTGCTACTAGGCATCTCAATGTACTTCGTTCCTAAACAAGTTATTAATAAAGAGTATCAGTACTACTCAAACTATGTATCATCTGCTGAATATGAGATGAGCCAATGGCATTATGTGCGAACAAACTAGGAATGAACTTGTGAAACAGTAGATCCTGTTTGAAAAATATTTAGAAAACAAATTGTAACATATTATCTGTTCTAGATAACTTCATCACCACTCCTAAATAATCAATCACATTTTCAATTGAATTACAATATTAGTGCATACAATTTTCAAATCACAGAAACTGAAGTTACACTGTTATGTGATTGAACACATACACGTGAGCGATTAGCTGGCAGAAACGCTTTATGTTTAATTCTGATATCTGCTATTAATGATAACATTAATAGTAAGTCCTTAAAAAGTGCAACTTATTTCCTTTAAAAAAAGTGGTTGATTTCATTGTTTGGATGTTTGTAATTTAAATAATATTGTATTAAGTCATCAATGATTAATTACATGTTGTTGAAAAATATACAACAGAAAAAGCTTTGGAAAAAATATTTGCATTGCAAATCATTATCGCAATATTGCCTAAAAATAATAACAATTCATATATTTTCTGCAATTGTTCAGCCCTACTCTTAAAATGTTCCTTTTTTCTTACAGCCTTTGTTATAAACTAGGCATTTATTATGTTACAACTGTTAATACGCATTGTTTTGTTATGTCGCTAAAACAGTATTTGTGTAAAGAAGTGCATGCTTTATTTAGCTTTTATAACTTTATGGCTTGCATAGTTCATTAAAGACGCACACGACAACTCAATAATGCAAAGTTTAGGATTTAAGCAGAGCAAATTCTTTTAAAGTATAGGGAAGAGTTCATTTGTTGTTGCTTTATTAATTCTAAGCCTTTAGGTGAAACTACTGTCATAGATTTGATCTATGATAGTTAGAGAGCTTGCAGCGCATAGTGTCCATGATGACGATTTGCTTTGTAGTTAGAGGAGAGGAAACTAAGCAGTCATTAAGATGATGCTAAATATATATTTTTTTTGTCCACACACTTTTCTTTTTTTAACCTAACTTTTTGTGTTTGAAGTGCTCTTGTCTGGGATGATAGCACTTGAAATTAAAGTAAATGACTACTTGTGCTTAATTTCTTACAAACCACATCTTTTAAACCCAATTAGGATACAGGTTTTTTCAGGTTTGATGGTATTGCATTATAAAGAAGTGTTGGCTTCGGTACCTATGTTGATACATTAATTCAAAATCAATAACTATCATGAAAAACATTTTGTTTATGATATCATAGTGAGGTCGATAGAGAGCTCGATAGCTGCCGGAACGCTGTGTTACCAACTGAACTTCTGTGTGCAGTATCACTTTCTCTGTGTTTTAAGAGCTCTAGAGTGGCCTGAGATAACATTCTGTTATTAACATAGTTGGGGATTTCATGTGTTAACGCACTATTCCTGCTCGGAGATTAAAACCTAGTTAAATAATATAAAGCAATAATAATAACAATTAGTCAATGTCTGATATTTGTGCTATTATACAGGCCATGCATGTTTTTCTTTTTTAACATTTAATTTGAAACTCATCAAATAATTTTTTTTTTTTACTTTTGATAGCACAAAGCTATCACATTAAAATGTTCATGTTTGATTTTATCATCCAGCCCTATGCATATGTATTGAATGTGTATGTTGCTTTACACTTCAATCTTGGGCTCTATTGCTAAATACTTTGAGTGCCACTATTTAAACGTAATACTCCTGATTCAATCACTTGTCTTTTCTGGTTATGAACTTCCTGCTGGTTAAGTTGAAGAGCAGTAATGTACATGGTGGAAGCTGGTCATCCGGGAGTGCATGTTTAAGACCTCAATGTTCTGTCCATGGAGACCCCTTCAGAGGGGACAGAGGTGCTGGTGCAGCTGCTGGACCAGCGCCTGGCCCGAGTTCAGGACAACAGCTGCACCACTCAGCCCCAACACACACACAGCTGTCATGCTGAACACAAAGAAACACACACAGAAAGTGCACGTGTGCTAACGAGCACACACAGGGCAAACACATGCAGCCACGCGACGAACCCTCTGCTGGGCAATTGCTAGGTCAATCAGAAGAGACTGGTGACGTTTAAATCTTGGTAATACTCATTTTTCTGCTTCCTATGTTCAACAAAATATCTATATGTAGACCATTCCTTGTGAAGATGTCTTATGACATCAAGCGCACTTTGTTAATATATATTTTTATTTAAATCTGTTTGTTGCAATGTGAACAGTTTAGAGTTTTAACTTCGGCCGAGAGACACTAAAGCTCAAAACTCATGATTTGAAAGCATCACAAAGACTAAAGTAGCTAAACAAGGATATGCTTTCGAAAGATAAAGATTGCTGAAAGCATAGAAGAATATAAAAAAGTGGTTTAAAGATAATTACCTTGACGACCTGCTGTTTGGGCAGAAGGGGAGGCGGAGACCGTTTTACTGCTTGGTTTTTTTTTTTATGTGTGTTTTTTTTTCTTTGCAGTAGCAGTTTTAGTTATAAACTTACATACTTCAACTTTGAAATGCCGTTTGGTTTAACTATGTTCGTTTTTTTAATTTATACTTTTTTTAATTTGACTGCTTTGCGATCTAATTCTACTCATTGCTTGGTAGTAGATCTCACCGAATGTGCAAAAAAATATTGAAGTAAAATTAAGCTTTGACTTTTTTTATTATTTTATTTTTCCAATGGCGAACTTAACCCATAACTTGGATCAAATGGCTAAATGTTGATGGTATCTTGCACTGCAGACAGAGATCACCATGAAGCTGTTATTACCAGTTTTTCTTGTGCGATTTAGCAGGAATTAAAATTAATATTTGAGACGCTACAGGATTAAGTTGATAATTGAAACATTTTAAGGAATTCCGCAGTTGAAACTTGATAATGGCGTGTCATGAGTGGAATGGAGATGTTTTGTAGTTGCAGCGGAGCATTAGAAAGAATTGTAAAGATAAACATTGACTAAAATCTATTTCCGCTCTAAAATCCCGCAGCTCTTAAGCTGCCTAGTATAGTATGAACAGAAGAATGTAGATGAACGAAGTAGCTGATGATTCATTTTCCAGTATCGTGATCAACTTAAATATGAGCACTCAGATTTCTGCATTATTTGTCTTAAAAGCTGTCATTGCACCAAACACTTAAAAGTTTTCCTCAAGTCTTCTGGGGATTTCTTGTCAATCTCTTCAAATGCTATGAACATAGACATACTTGTCTGCTCACATACCTGCAATTTTAGATGCAGCCCATATGTGGCTTTATCTAGTTTTTTATTGAATGAAGATTGTCCTCTCATTTTTATCATTAGTTGAAGGGCTGCATGCTAAGGTGTAAGCTGATGATTAATGACTTGAGAAGTTTTGAGTGAAATTGAATGATTAAGCTTCTCATTCTAATACATTTAACCTGGAGCGCTGAAACTCAGGGTATACATTTAATTTGTTACAGCCGTTTTGTACTTAAATTTCTTCGCCTCCATGCTTGTTTAGCCTATCCCAGGGGGATTCCGGGTTGGCAGTGCACATGATGCAGAAGTAGAACCATCTGGTCTCTCCTAACCCCTCTTGAAACCAACATTCTCCCTGCAATCCTCCCCTCCGAAAGGCATCCAAAAACCCTCCCTCAGATATGCACCCTTCATCACACACAAACTCATGTGGACATTTCTCACTCGGGCAGTTGGCATTGAGGCTCACAATCAAGTCAGCCTGGCATTCCTGCTGCAGGGCTGGAAACTCTGAGTTTGTAGCTTCGATGGAGATGTTTTTGGCCAAGAAGAGTGTTTGACTTTTTTGCCCTGCTAATGTGAATTAAATTACAGCCTAAGGATTGACTGAGGTTATTGCCATCCGTCCTTGTACTGGAACTGAGATCATGTATTGGGAACTGTGGATCAGTCAACTGACCAGGTCCGAAAAGCACCGCATGATTGTCTGGAATCAAGGTAAGGCTGATGAGTGGTGTAGCCAGGTCTGTCACACTGGCTTTTACTCTTTCAGCTATGTGTGTTTAGAGGTAAATATGTAGGGCGAGGGGATGAAAACCAGTTTTTGTGAAATGTTGTCCGTTATAAAGGATATGTTTTTTTTTTACTTGAGGAATTTGTTTTGTAGAATTGTTAACTTCTGGTTTCTTTGTGAGGTTTACTAGTGCCTTAAAGTTTTTATGAATGTGCTGTATCGTACAAAAGCAAATTAACTGAGTGGTTCAAAAACAGATTTGGGAAGGCATGTGTGATATCAGAAAGGTTCCAGGCAGAACCTGTCCTTGTTCATTTTAGTGTATCCAATGTTTTTTGTTCCATTGTGCATTTTGCATAATGTTTTGGACTGGCTTTAGAAGCTCTGTAATAAAAAAAATCATCGATCTACCGAAGTTACTGAATTGTTTCTTTATGTAATGTGGTTTTTGCAGTTTATTGGTTATGGATTGGAATTGATTGTTTTCGTGTGTTTTTTGTGATCAGAATGTGTTAATAACATCTATAGCTGGAAACCTTTAGTCTGTAAGAGTAAGAAAGGAATCCACACAAGAAAGGAATTGCAGCACCAGTTTTGGTCACACTGCTATGCACTGTTTCACTTTTGCAGACTACACCTTTAAATGGATAACTATGTGATATTGTTTAAATTATCCACTAGAAATGGTGTCTGACATTACAGACTGATGGGGAGGAATCTGACAAGTTAGTCAACCTAGTGTCAGCTTCAGACCTCACACCCACAGAATGTTGGCCAAATGTCTTGAGTTTGGTTCTTTTTTCATTGCCTGCACTTTAAGAACCCTGAAGTCATATTCTGATTGACTTAACTTGTTCAGATTTCCTGGAAAAGCGAGTGTCACATTTTGTTTTCGTTCCGCTCGGGAAACTAAGTACAATTGAGAAAAATATTTTACTAGCTGTGCGCCCTCTTGATTTAAATTATGGATTGTTGTTTTATTTTTTAAACTTTGAATTGTTTCTAGCCTTCTGTGACTTCTTTTCCATTGCCAACTTGTTGAATGTCGGTCAATTGATGTGTTGACTTTTTCATGCACCAAAACATGACGCTATGCAAAGCAACATGGGATTAGTTGTTTTGCCTTTCAGTCAAACAGCTTAATTACGAGGTTTACGAGAGTAACCTTCCCCTAACACTCAACTCATTCTGATATCAGACATCGTAGACTCCAGGAAAGGAGGCAGAAATCCACTGCTAGTTACAGTGACTTATACTTATAAAGCATATTAAAGAAACACTATTTTTTTCATGCATATGAAATTAAGATCTTTTGTTAGTGGAATTTTTCTGTCTATTTTATTTAGCTGTTATTTAGTTTCTATAGTGTTACTCCTGTTATTGCCAGGAATCCGAATGGGAATGTATATTAGACTCCCATGTTTTTCCCATGTGTGCCATGCTTGTGCATACCAAAGGATTTTAGCATGGTAACCATGTCAAATTCCAAGCTTAGTCTGTCTGATTCCGTCCAAGTGTCGTGAGAACACCAAAATTCTTTCGTAAAGATAGCTTTTGCTCGCACTATGGCTTAGTCTTAAAGTGAGAGTTTATTAATCATTAAAGTGGGTTTCAGATGCTTCTACCCTATTTTTTTTTCACTCACACTTTTCCCCCAAGGAATGGGGCAGCTGCCCAGACATGCTGTGTGCGTGTTGGTGTTGCTGGTTGACAGCTGTAGAGGAAGAGCAGCAGACACAGGCGTGCTCGATTCATGAAGAATCTCCCTCATCATTTTCCCTCCTCAAAGCTCCACCTCTTATTATACAACATCTTAAGAGGCTTCTCCACCTAGGTAAATGGACAATTTTATGCAGCAGTGTGTTTTATTCCATTCGAGAGTAGAGATTAGTCTGGAGCTGCTAGAGTATGACATTGAGGACTCTCCCATCCAGCAGCAGCTTTGAGGAAGAGCGCCTCAGGCTGACCCAGGATGTGGATCACTATTGCTATACAGGTAGTTTCAGGACTCGTATTAGTGATGAGGGTTATTTTTTTAATAGTGATTGTGATTGTGGTGGTGGTATATAACCGCTTAATGTTAACATTTTCTCTTGTAATTGAGCAATGCGGTTTTGTTTGGTTTTATGTATTGATTCAGTTTAACTAATGTACAAACAATTGTAGATTGTTGATGTAAACGATGGACTTTGATATAAACTACTACCAGCAATATTGTTTATTGGTGATAGCAGATGTACCAAATTGTATTGTAGTTTCTTATGGCTTTATTTATTGGTCATGTTTTTACAGATGTTTTTATCGGTTGATTTTCAAATGGTTTGTGAAAAAAAATGTTTACTTGTCAAGAATTAACACACCTTGAATTTTAAATGTTTATATTGAAACTCAAGCAACACTTAAAAAAAATCTTCATCTGACCATTTATCTATTCATTCATTTTATGAAACCTCATCCTGGTTTCATGGCCATATAATTGCCTTGTCTCCCTGTTATGCATCGCTTCATGTTCTTTTTGTCTTTATCCAGTGTATTTTCTCTTGACAGAAGCACTGCACAGGCCTTTTGGACTGGACTCGACTGCGTTGACTGAGGCTGTACGTTGGAGCTCCAAGGAGAATCTTTTGGGAGCTGCTGAAAGTGATCCCAACCTCTTTGTGGCGCTTTACGACTTTGTTGCCAGTGGCGACAACACCCTGAGCATCACGAAAGGTATGAGAAGAAGGCGTGGAGCTTCTGTGCATTACTCAGGGGTTGTTTTCACTGTACATTAAGCATTTGATCTCCTCCTGTGGACAGCGATGACGAAGCGTATGAGATAACCAGGCCTAAACAAGACCAAAGTGTGTGTTCACAAATGATATTGATGGCTTCCTCTCTTGTTCCAACAAGGACACAATAGCATCAAGCTTCCTCTTCCTCTCATAGTCAGTCTCTTTCCTCTGTCTTCTTTGTGTTCCTCTTTCTTTTGATTAGGTGGAGCAGACAAAAAATGGCTTAAAATTTAAACTCAAAACAAAATGCAGTTGCCCACTCACAGCTCTTTGTATTAAGGTTTTAAGACTATTCAAGTAGTTACATGCTCAGCTGGAGTAGCCACTGCTAATGCTAATTCTTGCTATGAAGCTTAATCCTGTCAGTGGGGTGAAAAGCAGGTGGGAAAATACAGGCTGGACTTGAGGAACTTTGTAGGACTAGTCACCGCATATTTTTCCTCTGCATCATATGGTTGTCTCCATTCTTGTCTCTCCATGAAGGCTTTTGTGTTCCTTACATGCTCGATAAAGACAATCTAAAGGCTTTCTGAGATGTGCTTCCATAACTGTCTGAGAGTGCCCTCTAGTGGACTTAATCTAACCACAATACAGTAGTTAAAACAGTGTCAATAATAGTTTCTAATTATTAAAACAAGAGGCTTCTTTTATAATAATTGAATTTAGAAAAATATTGAGAATATGAAAAACTACTCACTCTTTATTTTGTGTTTTCTTTTTGTGTTTTTTTTGCAGGAGAGAAGCTCAGAGTGTTGGGGTATAACCAGAATGGCGAGTGGAGTGAGGTACGCTCAAAGAATGGCCAGGGCTGGGTGCCTAGTAACTACATTACCCCTGTGAACAGCCTGGAGAAGCACAGCTGGTATCACGGTCCGGTGTCGCGCAGTGCTGCTGAGTACCTGCTCAGCAGCCTGATCAACGGCAGCTTCCTGGTGCGAGAGAGCGAGAGCAGTCCAGGGCAGCTCTCCATCTCTCTGCGATATGAGGGACGAGTCTACCATTACCGCATCAACACATCCTCCGACGGGAAGGTACAAGTAATGGAGAACAGTTTATTACCGCATTTCAAGAATATTAATGCACTATTAACCTCAGCCCCTGGATGAGTAGCTCTCCTTGAGTAGCTCTGCCCCTAATTATGCATTAAATTTTAATATGGATAATAAAAAATCATCCATTCTGAATAGTTATGAAGGTCAATTTAAGTGAAATGCATCGAAAATCCTATTGAGCCAGGGGTGTGAACATGTATTTTTAAGTTTTGTATTTTTAACATTCCTGTCAGTTGGAATCTGCTCAATTCTGGAGTTAGCCTCAAGTGGTCAGACGATGACCTGACTTCTGTTATGCACCGAGAGAGAGAATGCCTGAAGTTTTCCTTTTGATTAAACCAAAGCAATTTAAGAGTTAACAAGATACTGATTTTGTCACCCAAGTGATGCTATGTATAAGATTTGGAGATTAGATTGTCATGGACTTCTTATTAGAAGAAAAGGAGCAGTTGGTACAATCATGGAGCACTCACCGTTGCCCCTCAAATATTATGGTGCTTGTAAATTATAACACCTTCTACATAACAACTTCTGTTTTACTCTACAACACATTTCAGTAATAATCTACCAAAACAATGGCTATTTGGTATGATCACCTCTAGATTTTGAGAACTTGAATGTCTGTCTTCCAAACAAGTGAGGCAGACTCATTTTGATGTAGAACCAAACAAGTGAAGTAGACCCGTTTAGGCATGCAGAGACAACCCTGGGAGCATGTCTCGTCACCAGTGGAGGGTTTTGCATTTAACCAAGCTTTGATTGACATGTTTGAGACAAGTAGTTTTGAAGAAATCATGAAAAAAAACACTCTCTATTCCAGCGATACCATGAGTATTCACGGATTTCTGTACACCTTGTTTCTCCACCTCACTGTATTCCAGACAGTTAATCTAATGGTCTATAAAAGCTATAAATATGTTTGTATTGAAATGTAATGAGATGAGTTGTGATTTAAACAGATGGCAAATAACATATTTTTCTGCAGAGTGAATGGGATTCCTGTTGGGAATTCAGTGTGAAAATAAAACACTTGAAAATATATGTTTTTAAGATGTTCTGCAACAAATTTGAATGGAATTAAACATTTTAACATGACTAGACATTTGCCGAAATCATGATTAAAACATTTCCCACCTCAGGTCAGTCCAAAAATCTTCCCCACCTCTCATCTGTGTTAGTGGCTGGTGTCCAAGCTTTATTTAATAGCTTTTGAATGGATGGAGCAAAAAAAAGTTTGTATTAAAATAATAACTAAATGTCAAGTGTCCAGAGCACAGCGATGTTTTGAATAGGGTGAGTTCATGCTTGTTGAATGAAGTACAAGAACCTTTAGTTTCCTATCATTTTTGTTGATATTTGTATATTATTTTATAAAAAGCTCTCTTTATTCTGTTTCAGGTCTACGTAACAGCTGAGAGCCGCTTTAGCACTTTAGCGGAGCTTGTTCATCATCATTCCACCGTGGCAGACGGTCTGGTCACCACATTACATTATCCTGCGCCAAAATGCAACAAGCCCACCGTCTATGGCGTCTCTCCCATCCACGACAAGTGGGAGATGGAGCGCACCGACATCACCATGAAGCACAAGCTGGGAGGGGGGCAGTACGGAGAGGTGTACGTCGGGCTCTGGAAGAAGTACAACCTCACCGTGGCAGTAAAAACACTTAAGGTATGTGATTTCTCTGCAAGAGATTGACTGGAGAAGGTGGAAAACATTGTTTTTCACATTCAGCTTTTCTTTCTTTATCATAGGAGGATACCATGGAGGTGGAGGAATTTCTTAAAGAGGCTGCAGTCATGAAGGAGGTTAAACATCCAAATCTAGTGCAGCTCCTGGGTGAGTAAATCCCCCTTACAAACACCCTCGGAGCTTTCGATTTTTATAGAAAAACTATAGTCTCATATTTGCATGATTTTTGGTTGTCTTTCCAAGGTGTGTGTACACTAGAGCCTCCTTTTTACATTGTGACCGAGTACATGCCTC
Organism: Danionella dracula; assembly: GCA_900490495.1. NCBI lineage: Eukaryota > Metazoa > Chordata > Actinopteri > Cypriniformes > Danionidae > Danionella > Danionella dracula. Next base: position 2,241,727 of record UELW01000089.1, read on the forward strand.
ACGGGAATCTTCTGGATTACCTACGCGAGTGTGACCGGGAGCAAGTGAACGCTGTGGTGCTGCTGTACATGGCCACACAGATCTCCTCTGCCATGGAGTATCTGGAGAAGAAGAACTTCATCCACAGGCAAGTTGCGCTCACGCTTTTGATCAGTTGAGAGGCCAATGAGGGATCTTGCTTCATCTTCATTGCTTTTCCAGGGACCTGGCAGCTCGTAATTGTCTGGTTGGAGAAAATCATGTGGTCAAGGTGGCCGATTTTGGACTGAGCCGGTTGATGACGGGTGACACCTACACCGCTCACGCAGGAGCCAAATTCCCCATAAAGTGGACGGCACCAGAGAGTCTGGCCTACAACACCTTCTCCATCAAATCAGATGTTTGGGGTTAGCTCCCTGTTTTATGTTGACTGTAGGTTTTTGTATGAAGAATTAAGTGGATTAATCCACTTTTTTTTTCTTCCAGCTTTTGGAGTCTTGCTTTGGGAGATCGCCACATACGGCATGTCTCCGTATCCTGGCATTGACTTGTCTCAAGTGTATGACCTGCTAGAAAAGGGATACCGTATGGAGCAGCCCGAAGGGTGTCCTCCTAAAGTCTATGAGCTCATGAGGGCATGTAAGTATTGTAAACATATTCCATATTTGTTTTCTAATAAGATGATTGAGCTAAGCAGGCTTGGTTTATGTTTTGGCAGGCTGGCAATGGAGTCCATTAGATAGACCGTCCTTTGCTGAGACTCATCAGGCCTTTGAGACCATGTTTCATGATTCGAGTATCTCCGAAGGTACTTCAGCAGCTTTTGAGTTACAAACAAACCCATATTTAAGATTATTATGAAAGCAATCATAAAAACAATATAAACAATAATATTAAACCATGTAGAAAATTATAGTAAAAATAATGAAATAAAAACTTTTATTAAAGCTTAGTTTTACTATTTGTTAAACATCAATAAATTCTAATTTTATTTAATGGGATCAGATACACAAAATAATGTTTCTTACATTTTTCAAAGTAACTTAATTTGTGTTCAACAAAATGAAGAATTTTATGTAAGTAGAGTGAACTGTGGAAAAAAAAAACTAAAGTGAACCATTTATTTTGTTTAATTAACTTTGCTTTGTGATATGGTGATGATGCTTATCATTCTTATTTAAATGCTTTCAAATTCCAAACTTATTTCTCTATGTCAACCCTTCTCCAGAGGTAGCTGAAGAACTATGTAAAACGGCGTCTGGTGGGCAGAGTGGGGTTGCGCAGACCTTCGGCCATGACATGCCACTCTTGCCCTCTAAGTGTCGAGGGCAGAAGAAGCACTCTGAGAATAAAGAGAACATGGAGGAAGCAGGACCCCATGGCCCTGCAGGTACACAGGCTCAGCTCCAGCTCAGACAGAAGCTCAAGAGAATGGGAGTGGTCTTCCTTGTTGACTAATCCAGCTTTACATTATTTACTTTAATAAAGTTATGCACTCAATATCCATTAATTAACAAAATGTCATGTCTGAAATTATACTCATATTTGTGTTTTAATCTGGTTTATTCTTGTAAGCAACATGTTGCCAAATCACACGTATGCACAAGCACCTCACCTGGATGTGTGTGTTAAAATTAAATATTTGTAACCTTGCAGAATATTGATGAATTTGTGTGCCATTTTTTCCAACTTATATATATATATATATATATATATATATATATATATATATATATATATATATATATATTTATACTTATTCATGTTAAACACTTACAATTTGAATGGTCTCTAAAGATTTACTTTTTTTTATATATATAAACTTGCCTAAAAAATAATGAAATCTGAAAACTGAAGAGCATGAAAAAAACATAACTTTGGTCAATTTTAGAGCATGCAAAATACTGAAAATTCTCCAAAGTAAAAATACCTTCATATCCACTTTCCCATTTTTTAATCATGTTCGGGTTTTTTTTCAAGTTGTTATTTTCAGCATCAGTTTCTCATTAGTCATTATAAATTAATTAAGTTAAATTAGTCATCATCATTAGTCGTTTAGCACAAATCCATGGCCACAATAAGCCAGGAATTAAATAAGCTATGCACGCCAGTATCACACATTTAAATCAAGAAACAAACATTGCATCAGTTTATTTTTGCCAGCTTATTTCCAATTTGTTAATTTGTCTCAGCTGCTGAACTAAAATGCTTATTACATAATTTAATTTTCTTTTACATTTGGATGATATCGCCTCAAAACTAATTAGTCTCATTGAACAGGCATTACTCAGTACAATTTGGGAAATGGTACATTTGGGGACATCATCATCAAATGTTCAATTAGTGTAGATGTTCTAGCTAAAGTTTGAATTTCCATTTCATACCTTTGACGAACGTTTACCGAAGTTTTATCAACAAGGTGCTAACATGAACATGCTGCTAACTTTTAGGATTCAGCATCAACCCTACCAAAAAACATCAAATATTTTTTGGTGTTCCATTTAATTTTGAAGTCAATGCTGTCATTTTACTAACAATATGAATCTAAACTTTGTAGAAAATCTGTCACATTATGAAATAGTATATTTACTGTGACATCTGGCTCACTGACATGTTAACATATAGCTGCAAACTTTTATTGTGCTGCACTTTGACCTGTGGTTCTCATGTCTGTATCCAGGCCTTCCATCGGCATCCCTATTTGTTGGAGATGGACGCTCTAGCAGTTCTCCAGCCCTGCCTCGTAAACAGAGGGATAAGTCTCCCTCAAGCCTTTTGGAAGAGTCCCAGGACACCACCTTCACCCGTGATCGCAAGGCTGGCTTCTTCAGCTCATTCATGAAGAAGAAGTCCATGTCCTCCTCTTCCACCTCCACCAGTCAGCTGCAGCAGAATCTCCCAATGCCCCCCAAAAGAAGCAGCTCCTTCAGAGAGATGGAAACTCAGCCACATAAAAAGTATGAACCTACAGCTGGGTTTGCAGGGCCTCCACCTACTCTGCCTCAAACTGATGGCTTAAGTTTCTCTCCATCTCACGGAGATGGGAATCAGGTACAGTCTCGCTGTTGTGGGGCCACCTTTGGACAAAAGCCTACAAGCTCAGGAGTCTCTTCTAGTCTAGTGGGAAGCAGTAGTAGTTGGGGAAGCCTTGCGGGGTTCTTCACCCCTCGCCTTATCAAAAAAACTCTGGGAATCAGAACTGCAAAAACTTCTGGGGTAGATGATTGCAGTGGAACCAAACCGTTTCCTCGATCCAATTCCACTTCCTCGATGTCTGCTGGTTTGCCAGATTTAGAGCGCATGGCATTAACATTACCTAGAAACCGCAGCAAACCCCCACTTGAGCGAACAGCTTCCACCACCTCTCAACCAGAGAATGGAGCAGCACGACCTTCAGATGCAATCCTAAGAAAGCTTGATGAAGGTACAGCCCAGATACGTGATCGCCCCAAAGCTAAACTCTTGCCAAGAGGGGTGGCAGGTGCAGTTAGGGCACCAGGTGTTGGGGGAGAAGCTGATTTGGACTCCAACCCGCGTGTTAAAGATCAACAAGATGACCGCCAAGGCTGGTCATCTCCATCAAAAAGCTCCACACAAGGTTCAGTCAATCTGCACAACCACAAAGTCCCTGTGCTGATCTCCCCGTCCTTAAAGCACAGCTCCGGGGATGCACACATTATGGGTGTGGACTCTCAGGGCAACCGCTTCAAACTGCTGTCCGATAGTGGGGATCGAGACCGACCACGACTGGTGAAGCCAAAATGTGCTCCACCTCCACCACCCATGCTTCGCTCCCTCCACCAAACCTTCAGTGCTGACACTGCTGATGAAGCCATAAGTGGGAACATGGAGGTCAACGGAGACACCATCAAAAGACCTGGAAGAGAAGCTCGAGGACCACGTCCAGCAATACCACCACCACAAGTGCCTCCAGCCCCCTTAGTGCCATCTACCAACAACGCCATCCAAACCAAGTTGGCCAACGGTGCTTCTGGAGGAGGCCCTATATCTTCTAAACCCACCCTTAGACGGACTCGACAGCAAACTGAAAGAATTCCTCTTGAGAAAATCAGCAAGGAAGCTCTTTTGGAGTGTGCTGACAGTTTGAGTAGTACACTTCATGGAAACACAGAGGTTTGCTCCAATAGCCAGGTTTTGGATGTGGGTCACCAACTTTTAGACTACTGCTCGGGCTATGTGGACTGCATTCCACAGACACGGAACAAGTTTGCGTTTCGGGAAGCAGTGGGGAAACTGGAGTCGAGTCTACAGGAACTGCGCGCATGCTCTACGGGAGGTGGTCTCAGTGGAACAGGGACCACTCCAGTTCTTGATAACTTGCACATGTGCATTAAAGAGATCAGTGATGTTGTACAAAGGTAGCAACTGTGGAGCTTAACCCAGTGCTCCAACTGGACCCCTTGAGAGATTTCCCAAAAATCAGTCTCCAAAAAGTACCTCAGAAATTGAACACTAACACACTTGCTCTATCTCTATTGTTTACAGGTGACTTTCTCCTTGAAAAAAGCCAGTTGGGAACAGAGTTTTTGTACATAAGCTTTTTGTCATTGCCAACATACGGTTTTGTTTTTGACAAACTACTTTAGAATTAATATATACAGTTTTATCTGGAATTTTTTTTAATGGAAAGACTGAGGTTGCACATATATAGGTGAGTCAACGACAAGCCAACAGGTCCAATTGAAATTCAATTGTTTTTTCCTTTACAATTTAAGATTTTAAATCATTTTTGGGATGTTAAATGTGCAATTAAACGGTAGCAACTGACACATCAATGAAAACATGTAAATGCCCACGATTTAAGAACGAGTTTTTCAATGCTTTATTGCTACATTGCTAATATGTTACTTCAGATTTGATGAACCATAGCAATCGATGTGGATCAATCAGTTTCCTTTTAATTTGAAAACACACTTCTCTCCATGGCTCTTAGTTTCATTTACGCACATGCATTAGACATCACATCAATTATCTTTTTTGTTTTAATTAGTCATCATTTTTTCATGGTTTGTGCATTATTATTTCTCCAAATAGCTTACCAAAATGCTGTTGGGTCTGTCATCACATGGATCTTATTTAACCTTTTAATGTATGTGGTCTAATAATGACTCCATTACCCACAAATAACTGTTAAGACTGGAGAGAGGGCTTCATGCCTACTGAATTGGAACACGTTTCATCTGTTTTTAAGTGGAGTGGAATTATTTTTGAATAGTGCCAATGAATGATGCCACACAATCAAGCATTGCCAACTTATTTTCTACACTTAGCCGCATTACCTTCAGCACATGATTTGTAACTTTATTTGGATTTCGCTTTAGAATGTTCCCACTCGTAAACTTGAATTTTAAATTATTTTGTGTTAAAAGCACAGAGTTTTTATGAACTTGTAGTCAACAGATATGATTTTAGACTCTCATCTGTGAAAGGATTCGCTCACTCGTGTCCTAGTGGTGGGATTTGATGTCAGGGTTTCCATCTGCATCATGAATGTATTCATTTGTGCAAAGCGCATCGGTGGATGTGTCGTTTAGTTTTCTTCACAGCTCAAACGTTCAAGAAATGACTTCAGAATTACAGGAAATATTTACCCAGGACACTTTTCTGAGTATTCATATTAGAACAGATTTCTATAAGAATTTGCTTAAATGAGATTTTTGTGGGTACTTTGCATTGTCGTTCTTGTAATGTAAAGAAAATGATATGTACCAATTACACTGGAGCACATTTTAAAGCATTATTATTGCCTTGCCTTAACTTTTTCTATGATATGTGCAGTTGGATTTTGGGAGAAAACCTATTTTTGTCATCCTCATTGCATTTGCATTTCACAAGGACAAGAAAAAAGCATGGCGTTTAATTCGAATATTCAATTCAGTTTTTTTTAACGCTATTTTGAATAACATAAACTTTACTAGGGGACAGTAGGAACCTACCTTACCTCCTGGTAGCTTGAGTATGTAGAGTAAAACCCATTTATGGTGACTTGTTACATTATCTTATTCAGCAAAATTGACCTAATTCTAATAGAGTAAAGGGTAGTGGGAAACTATACGATGAAAAGCATTAGAACATGCGTAGCGTTCATTGAATAAAAAAGGCTTTCCTTAACCAGGAAACTTAAAAAGTCAGCACCTATAGTGCACATATGTATTTATTCATGTTGTATTCTGGTGACTGGATCTACTCAGGGCTGCCAGTAGGTAGAGTAGGCACATATTGAATGATGGATAAGTTATAAAATGTTATGATGACATCTGAAGTGGCTGATATATCTATTTTTTTTCCAACAATAACTTTTGTTTTGTCATGGGCAATGTTTCTGACCATTTTGGTGCCTTTCATGATGTAATATTTGTGCACTGCAGAGTCATGTCAAAGATCTATTTATGTACATATGTCTGACTTTCGATATACGCTGACAATTAAAGGCGATTGGGAAATTTTCAAACCTTTGATATAATTCAGGCGATGCTGCGCAGGTTTCTGAGAATAAATATGAAATATACTGTGGCCTCCTTTGAAAGTAAACAATTGTCACGCATAAGTTTGGCAGGACAGCTATTAAATTGAAATAGACTGAACACTGGGATGATGGTAATACCACATTTGTTTCTTTTATTATTATTATGCAGAGCGATTCTGAAGAGACATCTAATCAAATAGAGATTCCATATCCACTGAGAATTTAATCTTTGTATAAATTAAAACTGAATATGTGGCTAATATTTTAAGTAATAAATACAGTTTTTAAGTAATAAATGAAAATATTTGTGCTATTCTGTCATTTAATAATAAGTCACTTGTTTCTGTGTCTGCAAGTTTTGTATTACCAAACAGGAGCGAGGGACAGATTTTTTCTGATGTTTTAAATGATTGTTAGAGTTTTGCCTTTCGAGCATGTTGGTTTATTTTCTCTGCCTTTACTTGTCGCATTGTGAAATTTAATGAGGCCTTTTTCTTGTTGTAGTCAGTGGAGTCTATTTAAATTGCAGCATTGCCCCGAAACATCTGATTATTGTCATTTTGATCATTTCATGTCAAGAGAATAAAGAATCCTCCAGTATCATAAGCTTTATGAGTCACATCGCCATAGCGTCACACAACCGTTAGCCTGCTTTTGTTACAGATATTACATTTCCTTTTAATATCCCAATTTTGTGTTTTATTTTAGACCATTCTATTTATTTAGCTTAATTTATTAATTTGCCTTTGTGTTGAGTCCTAAAACTCAATCTCTGAAGTGCTGAGTACATTTCTATACCAAAGGCCACTTCTCTGAGTCCTTCAAGTGCAATGAAAAGAAAACCCTCTTCGTTCTGAGTATGTGAATTTACTAGGGGTTACGCAGACAGAGGTCAATAGATTAACAGTATTTTTCTGTTTTGTAAAAAATATATTTTCTGTGATTCTAATTTAAAGCTCACTTTTAATGGTATATTACTGTGAAGTCCTTCCTCAGTGTTACACTTGTTGTATATAATGAATAAAGAAACTGTTGATATATGCTTTGGGAAGGTTTTTTTTTTTGCTTGCTTCTTTTTTTCACATTTTTTCGGGTAAGGGTTTTTTTTGCTGTTTGTTGATCAGAATTACCTTTTTGCATTGATCTTACTTGTATCCATTTAATTTTCTCTTTTGGGTTCATGGAGTCTGGGGCTATATGCTTTTTTTTTATTATGAAAGGAAGCTATGCCAAAACTATGCGGGGGAAAAGTAAATTGAGCTCAAAGCTACCAGTTCTCCACACACCTTCCTTTTGCCTGCGTTACACTATTGCTGCTCATATCAGCAACATGTTACACAACATTAAATGTGTAACTAATCATTTGGGAAAATGGAATTTAATTTATATTTAAATTGGAGCATGTGGCATGTTATTTTAAAGCAATGTGTTCATTTCAAGTTAAAGATTTATATTAAAATATTATATTTTGAATGCAAATAATTTATGTATTTTTAATCAAATAAATTAAATCGTGATAATAATTTTGCAACTTTCCCCCAGGTCTACAAAGTTTAGAATCCATATTCATTTTATAGCTAAATCAAACCCCAGCCAATGCTTTTCAGTCTTAAAAACTGGCAAATAAAGAATCCTGGGTACATTTTACATCAGGGAATAGTGACAGATATGGCCATTTTACAACTGCACGATTATTTTCTTAAATATTTTGATAAGGTACTATATTACTTTTTAGACGTGCGGTACAGAGAAAACAAACTGCTTAAAGTTAGTTTAAAAGCAATAACTTTTGTAGTCACTCTTAAAGCTTCCAGAGACTTTTTGGCGATTTTTTCAGGTTGAATGCTGACATTTAAAACATTTAGAGTATTAACTCACTTGAAATTTCTGAATAAAAGGTTACATTTTGTTCATGTAAAGAGTACAACAGAGGGTTTTGAAGCGTCTTGATAAACTTTTTTTCATGTTAAAAGCTACAATTTTTGTTTTAATTTGAAGTAGTTTGTCTGTTGAATATGTAGCAAGCTACAGCTTGCATAATTGAAGAAGTAAAAATCTGGTACATAGCAGGACGTTTAATTTTTCTTTTGATGAAAACTGAAAATGGCTCCCACAGACCCGAACATCATACAAGGGTTAATCGCCTGATTGATTTATACAATTTTACACTTCAAAGGATGGATGGTGACCCGATGTTAGGGGCCCAGGGTAAGTCACCCTGAATTCCCAATCCGTTTCAGTTTCAGGGTAGCTGAGGTACCGAGGTCTCCATCGTTCTTGTCCCAATATCTGAACCCGCCTCAGTTAGCTCTCGCCACGCCTCGCCTCCTGTTACTCCGACCTGCAGCTAATCCTTCTCGCCTCGAAATCTGTTTCCTCGACAACTGCATTCCCGCCTCAGCGCGAACAGGGGGCGCTCGTGTTCCAAAGTTACCATCTACTCCCTCGCGGCAAAAGTCGCATTGTGTGTCGGAAATGGGAAAAGCCTGAACCGCGAGCCTGTCTGCTGGCTTCACCGGAGACTACAGAGTTACACGACGACAGAGTGAGGAAACAACTCGCAGCCCTGGAGTTTTAACCGGAGGAGACGCTAGTTCTCGGAGTTTTGTCGCCATGAGCTGGGGAACGGATCTTTGGGTGAGCACACTTTTCCCGTTGCTCGCTCCGTGTGGCCTTTTGTTCACTCGCAAACAACCCGGTGCTTTACTTGACGTTAAGGAAAGGTGTCCTGTTCGCGCTGCCAGTGTTCTGCTCGTTCGCCGTGTCCATGCTTCCTTGCTGATCGAAACGAGGCGAGAGTTTGAGCCGTTGTTCTGTCCGAGGACGCCTCAAGTTTTACGGTCATCGCGCCCGAGGCTGGTTCGCTTGATTCCGGTGACATTCCAAGCCCAGGCTCAATCTTGAGGTTTCACACCCAGTTTCGGTAACTAACTTAACCTGGCGGGAACCGAGCGAACTCAATTACTATCAAGTCAGGCTGTTTAAAGTAGTCTAAGATAGTGTGCGAGGTAATGCAAGTTTCTGATACATGAGCCTTTTTGTTACAAGCTTCTCGTTTGTTGCGGTGTGGTTTAACGTTATTTGGGTTAACCTTTGACAACACCTCTCTCCTCTTAATGTTTTTAGTTTACGTCAAAAATGGCATGTTAAAGCTGCTGAAACGTGGGCTTTTTAAAAACATATCTACAAGCACTCGTTATGCTCCCCGAGTTGGGAGTGCGTCTGGGACAGGGGTGTTGTCTCTCGGATTGAACTACTGGACAAAAAGCGGACGTGTGCGGTCGTGCTGGAGATGTCCCATGTGTCGCACTGTAGTTCTTGGTTCTTATTCTCTGTTGTTCAAGCTTATCTAGTAAACATCTCCAATGGGGATTTTTTTTTTGCAGTGTGCTAATGGTGTTCGAGCGTTTAGGAAAATCTACTTATAATTATTTAGGTTATCTTTCATGTTGCTATGAGAGATTTAACTGGTAAACTATGGTAATTATCTGTCCAATCTTCCACTCTTCAACAGCCTCCAACAATACGAGCAATTAATGGGTTATTATTTGAATTAAATTGACATTCAAATGGATATATTTTCATTTGAGATAAGTCAATATAATTTAATGTGTAATCTGAAACTTCTTTTGTATTGTCATGGATGCAGATTGTAGTTCTTTACTGAACGCCTCCAGAACCTGCATTTCCGGTTCATAAAAGCTCTCAAAAACAGTTTAACTATTGTATTCACCGTCAAGTTGTTTAATTTTTATTTTTGTGTTGGTACAGTGGTATGAACTCAGTTAAATTGAGGGCAGAATTGCCATTCACGAACACATATTTTGTTCCAACTAAAATAAAATTGCATTCATTTGCTTTAGTCTAATTGAGTTTGGCAAAATTAGTTTGATCAAATCTAGCTTCCCTAATAAAATAGTTATCTTTTTAATGAAATGTTTGTTTGTCAGGCACATGTCAGTCAAATTGTGGGAAGATAATTAATTTGGTATAGTTATGATTTATTTACTTTTTATGTAATGCTCTTATTTTTGATTATTAGGGAAGATCAGTAAAGACCAACCAACATGTTTTATAAGACAAAATAAGACAATAATTCCACTGTCATAGTCACTACTATTAACTGATTAAACTATTAAATTTGCTATGCATGGCATTCACACAAACATCACCCTCAACATTGGTGTAATATTAAAATGTTGCACTAAAAGCTCATCATCCCCCTAAAATCAACGCACAAGTAACACAATTCAACAAAATAATTTCTAAAAAACAGTTTAAACACAATTAACAGCAGATTTTTTGAGCAGTGATGAAGTCTTCAACTCTCATCCAATCTGGACTCAAGGCAGATATTCACAGTTATACTGGTCCAAGTACAATAAAAGTCTAAAGGGGAAGCTAAAGTCAACTTTAATCTAGTTAGCGAAATTCACGGTCAAATAAAAAAAACAATCTGTATTTAATCTGATCAGTTTTAGGAGGGGTTTGAGTCATTTCAGTTTTTATAGTTTGATGTCAAATGAACTGGACAGAAAAAAAAACGAAATTAGCTTAATATTGCCATTTTTTATTTTTGTCAGCGTTGTTTATTTGAAAATATGAATGCGTTTTTTGGAAGCTGAGAAAATATATTAGACGTCCCTGGAGTTTGTAGTCCTGGAGGGTTACAGAATTGTAGGTTTTAGATTCAACCATCATAAAACATCTTGATGACATAAACGCTGTAAAATCAAATCGTATACTTCACTTGAGAAATGCAACAAATGTTGAGTTTTCTTAAAATAGTTAAGTATTGGTAACCTGTTTGAATAAATTTTTAAGTACTAATAAAATGTAATACATTTACTTAACATTTTAAGTACATGTCATTGATCATGCATTTATAACTTTATATTTGAGTACATTTACTGATAAATATTATCAATTCAATTTACATGTAGAGAATCATTAAACTTACTAAATAATTAAGGCAATCAGTTTCCTAAGTTTTTAAGTAAACTGAACTAACTGAAGTTACAGTTAATTTTCGTCTTATATGCGTGTCTGTACCCCGAGTTGGATGCACACTTGAGGAGGATTGCACTTAAAATCTGCAGAGCTGCACAGCTCCAGGACTTGGGACGCACTCGATGTTTCCAAATATTTGTAAAGCCAGGGCCTTTGCATTCTTACCTGAAGGCTTTGAGAGATAAACATAACTAAGCCTAAACTATCCTCGGGGTGAATAGATGTGACCCTGCACTACACTGACCCAGCGTGACCTCGTGATGGAACCCTGGGAGTCCATCATGGATAATCAGAGAATAACTTGTCTGTACAATAACTGAAACATTATTGACAACAGAATCCAATCTTCAAGCTTGATTAATGATATAAAACCAGATGATTGCGGTGGGGAGCTCTCAAACTAGCCGTATGCTTGGCTGACACTTTGTTTGTTCGTAAACAGCAGAGAGAAATTATTGTAAATTATTATTTTGATTATTATGTTTCTCAAACTAGTGATGTCTCATTACTACAAAACAGTCCATAAAGCATGAGGTAAGTGTTTAAAGTACAATTTTAACAAGAGCTTGAATACAAATGCTGCAGCTTGTGTAGTTAAATTGAATTATTAGTTGTTGAGTGAAGGACCCTGTTGAATGTTTTTTTAGACTTAAAAGATTCCAGATCTAGAGGATGAACACTACTTGCAGGCTGAACAGCCAGTCCCTTTATTTGGCTTGAATGGACCATCTAAACTTCTCATACTCTAAATGAGACTCTGCATCTCCTGTGGCAAATCTCTTTAGAACCGGCGAAATGATCATGCTCTCCTCTTGTCTCATGTCTAATAGTCATAAGACGATGGCTGGTTTCCATCTTTATCTTGTGCTTGAGAATAAAGGGGTGTTCCTTCCTTTAAATGAATCTCAGTGTGTTATCATAGCTTTTCTCATTGTAAATGTTGAATCCACTGTAATTGTGCCCTACTAATTGTCGTGTGAGCTCATTGTGCGTGAAGTGTTGGCAATTACAGGTAGGGCATTTTAAGTACTGAAATGTGTGAACCAATCACACCCAACTCCAATGCCTCGGCCACTGTCACAAATATTTTCATAAACAGTTTTTACTTCCTCTGTTCAAGAAAAATAGTAATTCAGCGACATGCTGTGTAATTTTAAATCTCTTTTTTTTTTATGAACCAAAACTTGTGCAGAAACACCTTCCACACGTGTTGGTTAGTATCTTGGAATATATGTGCATGTAAACACATTTCAAACACAGCCTCTGAAGATCAAGGCTGAAAGCTATAGTTTGGTCGCTGTGATGAGTTAAAGTTCAGCAGGCTGTGTTCGTTGAAGAAACGGTTCTGTGAAAGGAGCTGCTGGTGGAGCGTGCGTGTGGCGATTCAGAGTTCTCAGAACAGAATGACTGGTTAGACCTGTTGCAGGCTTGGACCGAAGCCTAATTATTTTTAGTTTGCATTTTTGTGAGGTGCAGTGTTTGGGGAGTAAAAGATGAACTGGTAAAAGAGAAGTTATAACTTTTTCACATGCCGTAACATTATTTGGCTGAGGGGAAAACAGTTGATGCTTTTTCCAATGCAATGTTTCAAGATATATATAGTAATATAGTGTTAAAGAAGTCACACACAGAGCTCTAAAAAGCCTTGAACTTTTGACAACTACGAGTTGCTGGAACAATAAAACTTACTAATAACTTTGTGTGTGTGTTTTATTTTTTAAAGGGCACCTAATACCTTAAATCTTTTCCTGAAAGCTGTAAACACTCTCTTGTTAGAGTTCTTACTATTTATCAAGTCATCTTTGTTAAATCAGTAAAAGTATGCAACCTCTACTTCCTCCACTAATATAAGCAACAATTTTATTTTCACTTGTGGTTGAGATTGTGAATTTTTCTCACTATGGAAGCTTTCTTTAAATATGTTTCCTCTGAGGCAATGTATGAGCGTTTCAGTGAAATTATAGTGTGCACATATATTCAACTGATTATTGATTGATATATATATATATACACACACACACACACACACACACACACGCACACACTTCATTGATGTGTAGAACTGCTGACTTCTTCCAGAACCTGGGTTAGAATTAAATAACATAGATTAATTCATTCAAAACAACAATGTTTACTGATGTAAAAAAAACTGCAACTCTCTAACTGTACAATTACAAATATGTACAAATTATTTAAAAAAAACTGCAAGATTTTATAATGGCCCTTTTAAATGTAATAACATTTTTGTCTGATTTAATAATTTGTAAGAGTCTGCGTTTAGTTGTGGATACAACACAGGATTAAAGTGCTGGTTTCTAATTTGTTCTAAATGGTTTGAAAATCATGTTACTGAAAGAAACGTTTTAATTTGCAATTCAAACCTCAATGACTTTTGCAGTCCACGCTGTTTCCGTTGGTATGTGTTGCTGTTGTCATGTTTTTAAGAAGAGATACTGATGTTTGAGGATTTCACAGAGCTGTCTTCTGGAGAACCAGGTCGATTTCTGCCTGATCTTTATCACAAAGAGTGTGCCAAGTTGCCTTTCCTACCAATCTGCCAGAAGAGCTCAAGACACTACATTTTTCTTACAGAATATAATCGTGGGAAAGCGTAGGCCAGGAAACAATCTGTTTAAACCTTTGACCTCAGCATTTTCTATGTCATTGCAGGGCTTTCCGATGTTTATTGGCATGTGAGAGTAATGTTTCACTCGTACACAGCATGTGAGTGTGGTGAGAGAACCAGTTTGTACGCTTGTTTCCACTGACCTATTTTTCGCAGTACAAATGCTGATGGCGTATTGTGATTTTCTCTTTCTAATGGGTGATAAAACACGCTTCTTCTCTGTTCCTGGATGGAGATTTTAGAGATGTTTAAGGGTTGGTTCCAGCTGGTTTCTCAGGGCAGCACAGTTTTCGTGCTGTTCTGCTCTTATCCTCTTGAAGCCCTTCACAGTATTCTGATTCAACACAAGCGCTTGGTTATGTTTGGTTACAGAGTGTATATTCATGTACAATTGGACCTTTGTAAAAGGTAAAATCGGTCTTGATGAGATCTTTGGTCCCCTGGTGCACTTTGAAGGAAGAGTAGCTGGGTGCAAGTGTTCTTTCGTATCATGCGAGAAAGATTGATATAGTTCTGTAGTCAGTGTTTTCGTAACCAAGGGTGTGTTGTTGAGTTTCCTGCTGGAATCCACTAATTGGACAACCAAACTTTGGATTACAGCCATTATTTTTTTGTAACAAGGCAGTATTTATGGAGCATGACCCACACAAGCAGGTTCTGTGCTCTTTGGCCAGGACTAGAGTATCCGGCTGAACATCCTGTGATCTTCTCTATCAAACTCATGCGGGCCAGCAATCCAAAAATAGCTACACTCTGAAGCTCTTCTTTGTCCTTTTGTATAACATTAGAGGCTCATCAGAAGCAGTTAGCCTAGGTTTGAAACCTACTTTCAATGTGCCATCACTATAGGCTCAGTTGTTTTGAGTAAACAGTGAAAGAGTTTGTCCCAGATTAGGAATTGTTGTGGTTGAAGGCCCTGTTATTTCTGCAATGTGCTAAACATAGTCCCATTTTAATTTACATTTTTTAATTTCTTTTAAATTGAAATGGTTTGCTTTGCCACTAAAATAGGCCACAGTGATCTTGTCTAAGCCACATGGAAGTGGGGTTGAAAGCTTTGGATGTATTTTGGCAACATCCAGTTGAATGTTTTAATGACTTCTTATTGAGAGTTAAAACATTTTATAGTTGCTTGCAAAAATACCGCCATTTTATTTCTTTAGTGAAATCCTGATTCTTACACGAGAAAGCATGGAAGCCCTTTATTCCAGGGGAGCACAAAATGACCAATACGAAATATTAATTTCTCTTTTTGAGGAAGTCATACATAATAAACATAATCAGAAATTTTCCTCCTTTTAGATGTCAATGACCCATTATATAGGGCCTTTATATGCAATCTTAGTCAGTTTATCCCATACTGTAATATATGTAATATGTTTATTTTAAATGTTATTTCAACTTATCCTTTTGAAATAATTAGAAAAAGAAGTCAAAATTGCAAACAATTTATTTTGACATTATCTTTTTAATGAGGGAATCATTTGTTTGGGTAGCTTTGATGGTTTATAAATCATATTGTAGTGTGGTCTAAATTTGATGTCTAATTAGAAAAATTAATTCATTGGTTTTTTTTTGCCTACAACATAAAACATCTTCCCACTCACCCTAATGAAGCCAGAATGGAAGTGACTTGAACTGAGATTCATCAACTGAACAATTGAGGCTGGAGCCTAAACTCAACTTTACAGAGCCATAACTTGCAGGATTCTGTCAAATTTCTCTCAAAACATTTTTATGGGTGCATTGATGTCATATTAAACCATAAAGTTGTGCTTGATTAAGCCGGTGGGCACTAGAATGCCAGCCATAGACCAGTGCTTTAAAAAAAAAAAAAAAGAGCACAATGACTACTCTACAGTGGCCAGGAGGTGTTTGATTAATTCCATCTCAGTAATTTTTATTGAAGACTATAGAAAGGACTGTTTGTGCAAACGACAGAAGACTCAAAAATCGGTTATCAGCGTTCAAAGAACAATTTAGTGTTTTCTGAATTTTTCAATTGTTTTCTCATTTTCTGGAGTCAATTCCTAAAGTCCTGTTTTGTTTTTCAAATTGTAATTGTCTGTTGTTGTATTTTTTTTTTTACTTATTTTGTTTCATAGTTATGATTTGAGGTGCACCTTCGGCCCCTATTGTAGCCAGTGTCCAACTGATGATAATGAAAGTACTAATGAATGGGTTTTGGATAGTAACCGATGATGAATTGGTTTTAGATCAGGCATACCTGACAAAGGTCAGGCAGCTCCATAATAATCTATCATAATTGAAAACAAAAAAAAAAGTATTTCTTTCTTGTGAAGCTCTTGAAAAGAAAATGAGTTCTGTTTTCTACAGAGATATCTAAATGGCAATTGGCTCGAAGCTGTGTATTGAGGGTAACTGAGTTCATGGTTCACAGTCAACTTCTTTCGGGTTTGCCGGGGCCCCTCGGTCCCCTGACGAATCACACACGGCTGTTTACAGAAAGAGAGAAAACAGTGGGAACCCGACTGCCCGTTTGCTTGTCTCCCACCTTTTGTTGGATGACATGGGTTGCATTTTTATGTCCTGTGGAAAGGTTTCTGGAGCCATGAGACTGCACTGGAAATGTGCATTTATTCACTTTCTCTGGTTCATCAGGGACAGTTTTACAGTTTCTTCACACGGGACTCGGTGGTGTATCAGTTTGAGATTGTTTCTGGACTCTAGTGAGTGTTTTGGAGTTGTTTGGGGAGAAGCTGTTTCCAGGGTAATCCTGTGCAATGAATGCATCTCTCAGCACACTGTTAGGTTGTCTCTCTTACTAAAATACAAAGCTCAAGTGTCTCTTGTTCTTTATCTAATTGTACAAGTCAGGTAGCAACTCATTAATCTGTCTACTCTAACCAGTCCGCAAGTCTTGGCAATCATGGATTAAATCTGGATGCTATACAGTCTTGGGGTTAATAATTAAATTTTAGTTTATGATCTACGCTGGCAGTTGACGCCAAGCCCTGATGGTTTATGTAAGATAAATAAGTAGGTTAGCTTTGAGTTTTAAGAGTTCAGATCGTAACAGTGACATCATTATTACTGGGTTTTTTTGGGGCTATTATGGTTGAACTACAGTCATCTACAAACCCCCGGTCATGTTGTGTGAACAGACATGAAGTAGAATGCACTTTAGCTGACTGACAGAGCAATTAACTTAAGTATCACGTGTCATGAATAGACTTTGTTCCTTTGTTCCATCTTACAGAGCTGTTTGTGCTGCCATGATTGGCATGAATGTTTTTTGTGCGATTATCGTATTTAATGTTTTTTATTTTAGTTTATAGAACATTATAGAATAGAATATTAAAAATATTGAAATTATTTAAGTTATTTTACTACGTAAAAAGTATTTAAACCTTACTTGCCTTAAAATAATGCTAGGGGTCATCAGAAACCTCCCAATTTGATTAAATTAAAGTTAATTACAACTTGTTCAATACCAACTCGTTCAAAACGCCTCTGCCAGATTGATCACATGAACACCGTGCGCTGAGCACCTTACTCCAGTCTTGCAACACCTTCACTGGTTAACTATAAAATATCGAATTCCTTTCAAAGTACTCTTACTAAAATACAATTTTACTCTCCATAAACTAGCTCCATCTTATCTCACGGAACTCCTTTCCACTCATACACACGCTCAGATCCGCAGCCTCACAGTCTCGTGCTGTACCCAAACCCTCGAGATCATCACTGGGTTCTCATTCTTTTAGCTCCGCTGCCCCCCTCCTCTGGAACAAACTACCTCCGGATGTACAGAATAGTTCTGATATCGATCATTTTAAAGTTAGTCTAAATTTTTTTTTTTACTGTTTTATAACTATGCTTCCTTTGTACGATGACTTGAAAGGCGCCTCCAAATAAAATGTATCATTATTAGTAGAAGTAGTTAATTGGATCAAGATTTGATTAATAATCAATGTTTGATCTCTCGCGATGTGTCTTGAATCTTTGGAAGTTTTTATTAAAAGTGGAATTGAATTTAAATAAAAATATGATATTTGAGTCAATACCTACTACCTACACAGAATTAGCAATGCTGCTCATTTAGCAATACTTATAAATATTCAGTTTGCCACACATCACTGGTTTTAATTAAAAACTACCGAATTGTTTACCTTAATTAGTTTTATCTGAACAGATAGAAGTTGTTTTAACATAGCAGTCAGATGATTCCACTCATTTTAAAGGAAATGATTGAAGTGGTTTGTTTGTGACGTTGTGTTTCCACCATATCTTATTTTTGTATGAGATAACTTGTACATAGCGTTATTCTCGTCTATGGCAGTTGGACTATTGTCTTTATTAAAGCTAAACGAGACAATATAGGTGCTTTAAGGTAGCAAGAGGCTGGTTGAATCTCACTGTTTACCATGTATTTTATGCCTGTACTTCTGGTAAATTATAAAGCGCTACAAATAAGTCTTCTCTTTTCATTTCATTAAGTCTAAGTTTTTACATAATTAGATTATTGATGGTTTACTCTAATGATGGGAATTGACCAGGGCCATATCGCGAGACATCAATAATCGATTTTTCCCACCACCCCTACCTGAAACAGTTTTTCCTAATCTCCAGTTTTATACACCTTTGTGTTATTCAGAAGAATCATGAGAGGGTGTTTTTTTTTTTTTAACTCTTTTTGTATTATTGAAGAAGTGTTTAGAAATATAGGATGGGATGATTAATTTGTCCCCACAAATACACTACATTTCCTTGGCTGGAGGAACAAACTCCCTGATCGAGTCAGGAAAGCAGCAACACTAACAGCTTTCAAAAAGCAACTGAAAACTCTTTTCTTCAGGGAACACCTACTATAAAAAAATCTGTTTTTTCATCCTCTGTCTTTATTTTCTTCCGGCTGTGGTTTATTGATCAGTTGAGTCAGCAAGCTGAGCAACTTTGACTGTATAACAGTTTGCATATTGTCTCTCCCCTTCTATAAGTCGCTTTGGACAAAAGAGTCTGCCAAATGCATAAATGTAAATTTACAATACTGTTTCTAGTTACTAATGGGTGCTAATTAGTAAGTAAAATATTAAAGTAAATGTAGAAAAATGGAGATATGCTTCAGATATTCTAAATAAGAAAATAATTTTGTTTTTGTAAACGTCGCTCAGTCCAAGCAATTAGTGTTGTTTTCCACATTAATAGTTTTCATTGGTTTTCAAATTATTCAAGTCAATGTATTGCTATTGCATTTCAAAACAAAGGGAATTGCTTTGATAATTGAATGCTCATTCACCAATTAAATTCTACTTTTGAATCAGACGAGACAGCCAGACATCTTTTTTTTCTACTTCTTACCCGAACAAGAGCGTAGCATTAAGCTTCAGGGTTTGGCATCCTTGTACTTGACTGTGGTAGGTATAGGTGATATTTAATCAAGCTAATCATGGTCATTTAGTACGGGAAGGTGTCTGATAAAACTCAAGGTCTAGAAGTCTTCCTCTCAGAAAGAAGCTCATGAAGTCTGTAAAAGTAATGTGCTCAAAAATGCCTCCAAATTTATTTCACAGGAGGAAATTGGGGAATCATCCTCTTTTTGACTGGTTTTATTCTCATCCATCCCAGAATTGAATAATACTTCCAAGTGAATTATAGTAATGGAGGTGCTACTGTGTTTAAAAAGTTGTGTTTGTTTAATAAAAATAAAAATATATTTGAGAGCACAAATTGAATTAATATCATATAATATGAATATAACAACTTGCACAGGGTCTAGTTTTTTATATGAAATAAGTTTTTGCTGTGATTTGAGCTGACTACAGTATCCTAAGTGATCTATATTTTTTATTACTGAATTATTTCTAGGCATGTACACTATATTCATCGCTTAGTGTTGTTTTTCCATTTTGACTGTAATGAGTGAAGAAGTGCTAAATGTTACGTTTCTAGCTTGACAGAAACCTACCGTTGAGATTATCAAATACAGAGGCGCAGGAATGCATGCTGACACGCTGGAACATGACTTCAGAAAATCACTCAAGTAGGGAGATGAAAATAACAGGCATCTGACGATTTCTTTTGCTTTTCAAAACAAGTGTGAAGACACTTTCCAACACTCTGTTGGGTCCCTTCAGACTTATATTCTGCTTTGGGGCAATTCTTTGATAATAAATTATTATGTAAACTATTATACTTTTAATTGGCTTTATATTTTCTTTTGTGGTGAGCAGAGGATCTATTCAGGTAACCTTTGTTAATGAGCGTAACACCTATTTTTATTAATTATCTGTGAGACTCTCCAGGAAAGCTGGTTGTTGTTCCAAACCAAATGCAAAATTATTTGCAGTTATGTAAATTGGTTAGTTGGGTCAACCTGTATGTAGGATGTTATTTGTGACCAAACGCATTCACACTAGTTTAAGTTGGGTAAAACTGGCTTTCAATATAAATAAATGGAAAGTCAAGTGATGTTGAATTCAGTGCAAAATAAACTATAATTAAATTAATTACGAAATTACAAAAGTAGGTGACCTGGCAGTGAAATCTGCTAACCTGGAAAGCATCTCCATTTTACTAATTTCATCATTTGAGCTGAAGCAGAAATCAAATAATATTATCCTAAATGAATAGCAAAAAGAATGGCAGAGATAGCACGGAAATAACCTTCATGAAGTATATTTACAAAAAATGCACCATGGCACAAACCAGAAAAATGGAAATACCAAACTTTATTTTAGATGTCGGATAGGACATGCAAGAATAACTCGGTTTCCTTCTCTAAGGAGAATCGGCTCCTGAGTGCAGCTTATAGAAATTCCAGATGACAGTCAAACATCGACTTGTGGGCCCTGAGAAGCCAATTCCTGAAAACTCAAAACTTCAAGGAACTGTCAAATGCAATTCTGAACTTAATCTCTGGAACTAATCTGAGAAACAAGTTATAATAAGTTGAACAAGACAATGCAAGTATACTTGTATGTGAAATTACCCGAGATGTTGCCTTGTCTATAAACCACTAAACAAACTAACAATTGTAGGTCCTGGCATTTGATAGATTTAGCAAAATCATCAAAAATAAATCTAACTGTAACCACTGATGAGGTATGAGTGATATTTTGTTTATGTTGTACCAGTACACATTTCCCTGATCAAAATGTAGGAACCCATTTAAGTTGAAGACATCCAGTGCCCATCACAGTTAGTTGTGAGCACCTCTCAAAGCTCTTAACAAGCTAAAAAAGGCCCAAAGTTCTGTCTGTGATCCACTGATAACTGGTGTGAAGCAAGCAGCTAGTCAAAACATGAACTTGTCTAAAAGTGACAAAAGGGGTCTTCTGACTTTATGCATCCGTTTATTTTTAAAGTTAGTCCAGCATCGCAAACATTTGTCCAAGTCTTTACCTTATTAAAACTTCGTACTTGAAAAGCGACCCCCCTCCCAAGAAAAAAAAACAAAACAAGCAAAAAATAACCAAACTGTAAGCATGCTTTTTATAGAAAAAAGAACACTGAATTTTTAAAAAAAAGTTTAATTTTGTCTAAGACTTTTTATTTGAGAACTTATCATCCATACCTAATGTCTCTTATAAAGATGTCTGTTTATTTATATTTGCAAAAATATAACACTAATTTTTTTGGCGTTTCATGGCTTTGTCAGACAGGACGACAGTATAGCTTTTGGACAGGAAAGTGTAGAATTAAGAGTGGGGGAAGGTAGGGTCAGCAAACGATCTCAAGCCAGAATCAAACCCGTGGCACCATATGTTGTTGCTCTTCAAGTCTACACCATCAGTAATGGATGCTTCATAAACACACTGAAAAAGATTTTTTGGAAAATTCACTCAAAAACATTTGTGAGCAAAAATGTTCAGGGGACTTAATGTTTTTTTTTTGCTGGATAGATTTATAAATATGTGTGCCAACAATTTGTATCTGTTTGCTGATCAAATAAAAATTGAAAATATAGTCAGCAGGTCTTTGCTATGCTTTTTCTTTATTAAAATGTCTTTAACTTCTCTCTTCATCTCAATCCATCATTTCCCCCAAATATATATGAAATGTCAAATAAACAAGTAAAGGGGTAGTACAAAGGTTTTACTTTGTTGATTTGTATTTTTGTTAATTGTAAAATCAGTATCATAATCTCCGGTCATCTGCTAGTGTTTACTTGGAATCAAATGTTTTGTATTGATTAGATTTTGTTGCTGAAAAGTCATTTAGCAGCAAAGACATGAGTCTGCTTTTTCAGCTCTCCTCGGGAAGATTTTCAGTGAGACAGATAATGAAGTGCCCCTCACTAGAAAATATAATCAGTGTCAGAGCATGCTGTAAAGTGCGTGTCAGCCTTAAGTCATGACAGAGTGAACAAACTCCCCTTTCGCACACAGACATGCTGGAGCAAACACAAACAGACATGTCCCCTCCAGAGGAACTTGCCTGATTTTCTTCGGTCGTATGTGACCATGTTAAACATTTTAGCACATTTTCGAGCCTGTACGATAAAACGAGGTTCTGATTTGAGACCCTGATAAACACAGGATCTGTAGCAACTTGCATAAAATATTTTAATTGATTGATCAAGCTTTTAAAACCATTTCTCATGATTTATTCTGTAATTTAGGTCACAATTTTCAGTTGTACCTCAAATGTTGGCTAATTTCACGAGAATCAAAACACAGCCCTGGGACAAAATACTTTTAAAAGTCTAATAAATCCAAAGAAAGAAGGAAGAAAGTGTGTGTGTTCTTTATATAGTTGTCTAAGCTAAAAGGATTAATTTTTAAATCTGTATTTACTGTTTTGTTTTTCTACTTCACATAACTCTGCATCCATGATGAGATTATGGAGACAATAGATATGTTGACTCCTGCTTGAACACGTAAAGTAACTAGCTGATTAGTTATGCTATAAAAATGCTGACATTTGCTTTCTGTTGAAAACAGCTTATGTTACACTGATCAGAGCAGGTTGTTTTTTTTCCATCAGTAAGTTTTCTTTCTGCATTCTACCTGCTCACAGAAGCCCTTATCCATGAAGCTTCGCTGTGCAGTCAGTCAACTTAAATATTCCACGCACCCCAATGTTTTGCCTTGTTGGTTATGCTATTGATGTACAATCTTTTTACAAAACAAGTGCATACCTTTAATGGTCCTTGTGAAAATATGATTTCCAGCAGTGCAGCTTTTGACATATTTCTTAAATATTTCTGTCTCTAGTGAGGTCACTGTCTGTGAGAAACCTAGAGTCTCAAGTAAGCAGTTTTTTTTTGTTGCAGATTTGGTTAACTGATTTGCATGTAATTGTACAAAAACATTTTGACCCTGATTTTCTGGTTGACCTCATCGTCACCCATTCTTCATTTCACACCACATTTTTCTTTTGTAATTCGACGTGTGAAAGAATAAATTCACAATAAGTCATTTTGATAACACATGCAGTTCTGCATCATCCTCACATTACTGCAGTAATGAAGGATCATGATTCATCAGTTTCTCTGTTCCAATATTGGCTCCTCTCTGAGCTGTATAGCACATTCTATCTGCCCGGGTCAGCTCGGTTATTTAATTAGTGACTTAAATCAAATTTTTGTGCGCAAATTGGATTTAACGCTTTACAAGAGGCATCCTGCGTCTACTAAATGAGCGATTTGGTGCTCGTTGTCTCAGTTAAGCTGGTATTTGCTTTAAAGCAAATCCTTCTATTTCATTAAAAAAGGAAATCTCACCTACTCAAATTCACAATTTCTGACACTTATGAGTTCACGAGTGACTCAACAAAGGTCTTCTTTATTAGACCAAACAGTCGCTCTTCTGTTCTTGGAGTTAGTTTTGTGGGGACATGAACTGTTTAAGTGCTCCAGCACCACAGAACAACAATTGTTCCACGTCAATGATCCCCGGGTCAATGATAGCAGCGATTTCAAGCTTTACAAACATGCCTTGTGACCCAATCATGTTCCGGACACGAGCGCATTTGTATCATTGTTGCCCTCTCATTCACAATGCATTCATTCATGATTGAATCTAGACTTTCTTCCTTAGTAACACAACTCTACTAAGAATAATAAAATAAACCTCTCTTTTTTACTGATTAATCTTGCTGCCCTGTGGTTTACATTTTGACCATTCAATTGTAAATGCACTTAATTTTTGGTCTGCTGTGACTTGCTTGTGCCTGCTGTGGTACCTAGTTTTTACTGCACAGGCCTCTCTCCTTCAGTCTCTTGTGAAGCCATGACACCCTCAGGAACTTGGACTGTTGAATCATGAAGTGAAAGTTAATGTAATGTCCTCTCTTGAGACCTTTTCCATATACTTTCCTGCTCCGGCCTCTCCACATGCAGACTGATCGCTTTCATACACACTGACATGTTTCGTTGTTCAGGTCTTTTAAACATACTCCTCCACAAACTACTGGTTAGCCACCTCTGGGATAAAAATCTCAAGATTTATTTGTTTCTGATGTTTTTTTGTTGTTGTAAATGAACAGATAATAAAATCCATAATTTTCAATGTGTTTCTGCTGATGATGATTCAGACTATTGGCTATGGCTGCCTAACACCCATAAGTGCTTTTCTGAATGGATTTAGGATGATTGCGTTAGACTCCACAGTTCACAAACCCACGCAAACGTAATGGGGACCTGTCATGTGAGCTTGTACAGGCTTTACGTAGACCCTGTTTTTAGAATTTAGAGGTCAGTCTTAGTCACCTGCTTAGTTTAGAAGAATATTATATCATACCTTTTATTTTTGGTTGTCAGACTGTTTGTTGACAGCCCTTTTTCATAGTAAAAATACCATTTTCTTTTTCTTTTTTTAAGTTATCTAATAATCTTTGTGAGTTGATCAAGTGGATATTTAGTTGTAGATTCTTGAATATACATCTTTATTTGGTTTTGGTAAAAATAGATTAGGAAGAATCTCCATCACTGATTTAATTCTGCTGAACTGAAGTGTGCTTTCTTTAAAAATTTGGACCTGGATAGATTCAGCCTTTAGCATTCTAAAAGACGTTTTACAAAAAGCCAGTCTCTGAGATGGAAGATACAGTCTTGTACAGACTGAAAGTGATATTCCAATCTATTTTTCTCCTCCTTCCTCTGCTCTTCTCTTCATGATCCTTTAGTTGCGGCAGACAGACTCCGATTTCTGCTGCCACAGGTCTAATGTCAATTTCTGGCCAGTCAGCTTTTGTCCAGTACAATACCTGCAGATCATCTAACCACTGCTTTATCCCTACCACTGCCAAAACAATACAAGCCAGTGTCGCGCCTCTTATTTTGATTCTTTTTTTTTTCTGGCAGCATGATAACAGTGGTCTGTGGATCCTGTCCCTTGTGCTTCTGTAGAAGAAAGATGAAAGACATCGAGGGAAGGATGAGGTGGTGCCCTTGGGCTCTTCATTAAGCAGAGCAGGTTATGACTGAGGATGTGGGAGGGCGACGGGTGGTGAAAGGGGGGTAGCAACCCCCATCCTTTTCCACTTTACACTGAGATGAGAGTGTTGGAAATGCATTGAAATATTATGATCCAAACATGGATTAAGTAAAATGAGACATTTAATTTCAAGATGTGTGAATTTAAAGTGGTCCTCTGCCAGTCTAATCTCCAGGGATAGAATTCCTAATCAGTCGGTTGTATGAATGAGTATTTTAGGATTGTTTATGCAGGAATCTTAACAGCAAATCAAACAAACAATTCACTGAAAACTTATAAGAAAATATCTCTTTCTGCGTCAGTAATCCGTCTCTCAAAACATCAAACCATACTTGGTTCGTGTGCTGTAAGGAGTAAGGAAGATAAATGTTTTGTGGTGGTATATTGAATTAATTAGCATTTTCTATGAAAAGGACGATGTTAATAAGCATTCAGTTATGATATTATTGTCTGCTTTGTTCATATGACTAGTTAGTTGACTTGGCTCTCAAGGTATAAATTCTCAGACTAAACGCTTTGTGGTTTTTTGTTGGTGCTTCTAGTAGTGGATTCACTCACCTAATCATATCTCTCATTTTAATCTTCTATTTAATGAAAATGTAATAATTTTAAATTGAGAAACTTCCCTTTACTTGATACAGAAGAGATGTTTTGTGGATCTATGGTGTCTGTGAGTGGACACACATCCTCTCATGCATGTGGAGGCTCTCTTCATGGTGGTCCACTGGGACTAGCGCACATACTTTACCCCCAAAATCAGAACAGATTGAAGAACAAAGGAATATGTACTGACTATGCATGTATAAGATGCATATGCGTATAAAGACCTCAAAGATTACAATTGCAATCTCAATTGTAAGGAGCAATTAAGGACATTTGCTTCCACAAAAACCTTAAAAGTTTTATATCAGAGATCATGTACATCACTTTACTTGTTCTTATGGTTCCACCATATTGGAGCATAACAACATTTTCAATTGTTCTTTCTGTGACCTAATGTCCTGTCATTATTTCAGAACAGGATGTTTCCTTCTTGGAGACACCTCACATGAGACACAGATTGTCCAGTAACACCCCTATACTATTGGTGTGTTGTATACTTCGGAAAGCTTAGTGCTTTAAATTGATTTGAGTTTGTTTCAATTTTAGTCAATGTTTAACAGCTTTTCACAAAACGTGTATGTTATGGTAACTTGTAGTTTTATGTAAAATTTACTAAGAATTTCCTAAAATGAAGATGCTATTTTGCTAAGAAAAAAACATTATGGGAAAAGTCATAATCTCGATTATTTACCTATTAATTGAAATCATTATTATTTAAATGTTGACTTTTCCTTTTTTTAAAGAACTTTGTTTTGTACTGAATTATTATTTATTTATATGTAGTTTTCAGATATATTTGAATTTATAAAAAAAATGATCTAATGTTATTTTCTCTCTTAGCTGTACAGTGCTAGGGTTCTCTCACCATCCGAATCAAAAAGTTCTAATGTTAGCAGCTAGCCTGCGCATTTGTACATCAAACAGTGTTCCTTTCACTCTTTCTGAGCAGCACAAACGTGTAATATGCAGAAAGAGTTTATCTGAGTCAAAAGGATTGTACATTGTCCATGTGCACATTCGGAAGGAAAAATTAAGAGTTCAATGTTAAAATCACCTTTCTGTTCACTGGTGTTTTGTGTGTTCTGTATACATGTTCTGTAACTTGTAACAGAGTGTTCTAGATGCGTAGATGTGCTGCTTCAGAAAATAATGGATGTGGAAATCCTTGAATTAGCACTGCGGCTATACTTTTATGATGATCGTAAAGGGCTGAAATCAATATCGTAATCAAAATTTAATTTGAGGCACAGCTTTATCATGAAGACATTAATCTTCAGGGGTTTTTCACATTTTCGTAAAGAACTTGAATGCAAAATAATTTTTTCTTACCTGTGCTATATGGAAAATTATATTTGAAATCTGTGTAAGAAATTGTCTTTGTTTATGATTAACTTAGCTCAGACTTTGTTCCTGCTTTTTGTTTAGTGTTTCTAAATTAATGGATAGTCTCACACTGACTCTTCAATCCTTTGATTCTTTAGCTATTATTTGGCTCATAGTGGTATTTTCTGTTCCACGTTTTGTGTTATCTGTTCTCCTCCCAGCCTGACATTTACTTAAGGTCACTTTGTTGACTTGGCTCGCTTAGCACATGGTCATGCTTTCTTTGTGTGTGGAGTTATCCAAAGTTCATGTTGTTAAAAGAGATTGTTTGTTTTTGAAATATTCTGATCTTTTGAAATAAATCACATTTAGCTTTATAAACTGTTCTATTAATTATCTCAGTGTTATCTAGAGTGTTGAAAATTATTGCCTTCAAATATTGCATGCTGCTGATGATGTAGATAGAATTGTTAGGTTTCATTCATTCCATTTCATCATTCATTTAAGAGACCTTAAATTGCCTGTGATCTGGTGACTGAGCTCGGTTCGCTCACTTTCGTGTTCATAATCTTCCATCTAAAATATTTGCACTTTTTATATCTATCCCTTATCCCTAGACATATCTATAAAAGAGTATATCATGTTGATGTCGCTGCAGTACAATGTGAAATAAAATGGTTATTTTAATCTGTGTTTGTAATAATTCACTATACAAAAGCTCTGAATTGTTTAATGCACTGTTACTTATGTTCATAGAGCTGGTTTTTACTGAGCTCATGTTACTCCCCTCTTCATCACTCTTCATTGGCTCCCCATCGCAGCTTATGTTAATTTCTAATTCCTGATGCTGGCATACAAAACTATCTCCAAATCAGCCCCTGTTTACCTCCACGAGCTCATATACTCCTACATGCCCTCTAGAAGCCTGCGCTCAGAGAAGTAACAGCGACCTGTGGTTCCGTCAAACAAAGGCAGAAGGTCTCTCAGCAGAACCTTCTCTCTCACTGTCCCTGGATGGTGGAACAAACTCCCTGATCCAGTCAGGAAAGCAGCAACACTAACAGCTTTTAAAAAGCAACTGAAAACTCTTCTCTTCAGGGAATACCTAGTATAAAAAAAGTTTCTTTTTTCCTCCTCTGTCTTTATCTTCTTCCTTTATTTTCTTTCTGCTATGGTTTATTAATCAGTTGATTGACGGTGTAACAAACTGCATATTGTCTCTCCTCTACTTTGGAAAAAAGTGTCTGCCAAATGCATAAATGTAAATGGTTAACATTTCAGGAACACTCAGGTGATCACAAACAAAGTAGTTGCACAGCTAAAAAAAATGTTTTAATAGATTTACAGACCTCTTATGTGGTTCTTGAAGGAAACCCAATCAACATTGGAAAGCTGAATGACAAATCCTTGGCATGCCTTTTGTTGAGGCACTCTTTTATTTCATTTGATTGATGAAGTGAGTACAGAGATTGGTCATAATCACTTCTTCAGGGGGTCTGGAACCTTTCTTTTCCTTGCGATTCAACACGAGGAACTGTGTCAGGTTTCCGTAAATTGAGAATGGGCTGCCTAGCTTCGTCTCCTAGCAACTGTAGTCGCTAATCACCCTTCGGAGGCAGACCCTGTTAGAACTCATGAAATTAATTATTTATGAGATTTTGGAAGGAGGGTGACGCAAGGATTAAAACTGATCATACTTGCCAAAGTCCGCAAACCAGACACCAGACAAAGATTTGAAAGCTTTGTTTCTTCCTGTTTCTGATTTGTCATGTTTCATCTTGCGATTGTGTTATAACTTCAGCCGACAAATCAGGTCGTTGTGGTAAGCTAAAAGAAGACACCACTTATCATCTTTGTTTTTCGTCTTATTGGGGGAGTTGGATAGCCTATGGCACCAAAAACCATGGCTCATGCTGGTTTTTGGATGTCACTGGTATGTTTTGGTGTGTGTTTGTGTATTTAGAGAGATCATGCTGGCTAGACAATCTGTTGTTCAATTGTTCGAATCTATGTGAAACATGCCATCTCCCTATTATTATAGTTGTCATTTAAAATGGAAAACAATTGTAAAAATAAAATAACGGTGCACCAAAAAATCTTTTGTGAAGAATAATGAGTGAGTTATACAAATAGTAGTCATTAAGTTTTTGTATAAGACGCACCCACTCCCAAAACCAACCCCTTCTGTGTTGTGAAGATGACATGGTTCATCTAATATTTAAGGTTAATTCAATTTATCTTTTGAAATGTTTTATGGAACTTCAGGATGGAGAACTTGGCATGTTGCATGTTCAGCATACAAGATTTCTTCAGTGTTTAGTTGTAAAAAAAAAAAAAAAAAAAAAAGAAATTTAAAACATTATGTTGTATCTTTCAGTTTGATTTCATAATTTATTATCATAAAGTTATTGAATAAAATCTTTAGATAAAACTTTTTATAGTGTAGTGACATGAAATAGGAAGATATGTTTAAGCATCTAATACTAATGTAAAATTTTTTAGGGGTAGCTTGTTTGTGTGAAGTAAAGGTAGGGTTTCTGTTTTACATGAAAATGTGTATCTTTAACGACAAATCTAAATATGGGAAAATGTTGCTAGAGAAATCTCTTCAAAACCAAAAGTGTGCAGCACTGGTTATGACCCTTTTATTTGGATCAGTAAACAGAACAACAGAAGTCTAAACCGTTAACAAATGTTTTTGTTTGTTTGATTTTAAAGCAGTGTTGGTTAGAATAAAACGTGTATACAAACAGATACAGCAATATAATAAAAAACCACATGCATTTGTTTCTTCTGACTTGATATGTTTTTCCGCATAGTTTTATTTGAACAATACAAATCAGCAGAACATTTATGGAATGTATTTTACATTCTTGAGAACAAAACATGCTCTTTACTCTAGAGACTTCAATATATTTTGTCTGTTTCATATGTGGTGGTAATGCCATGCATACATGTGTTATTGGACACATTAAAGCGGGCAGATGGTCGGGGCTGCAGTTTTTCTACTTGAGTGAAGCTTCAGCTTGCTGTTAAGGTGATTTTGTCGATTTGAGCATTGAACTGATCGTGAATCATACTAGCTTCCGCCCTCATAAACACACGCACGCACGCACGCACGCACGCACGCACACCTCCATTATATAACCATGCCAGTGCTTTTCAGCGCTAAAGACCTAATGTAAACTTGAAACTCACACTTTCAGAGATCTTACTGTTGGGGGTGGTGTTTGGAGATGAATATACTGTATATATCTTGAATAGTGTAGTCATTTATAGCTTTATAGGTGTAGTCATTATTTTCTACTAGCAATTGTTAAATAATGAAAAATCTTTTGAAATGTGTGTAAACCTCTATTTTACCAGAATATGCAAAACATTTTGTATTTTGTAGCTGGGGGCTTGTTGGTTTATTCATCTGGGGGTACAATATAGAGTTACAGTATTCTAGTCTGAGTACCGCTTCTCTGTCTTGTTGAGGTCAGTGTGTTAGCATGCCATGTCATGTGTACAGTACATTGTAGCCTTCTTATCCCATAAAACTGGGTTGCTGGGTTCAAGCAAGGTTTCGCTGCGTTTCTCATCAGTCTTGTGTTCTGTTCTGGTGACGTCCAGGAGCAGTCCTTGGGGTGAGGCTGATTGTCTGTTCTGTGCTCCACGAAGTGCTTCGTGGTCTTTCTTCATTGTTCTGGAGTTTCTGGCACAGATTCTTTGACACGCTGAGCAGACTTCTTCCTTTGGAAAACAAAACCCTTCTCTTGTTTCCTTGTGGAAAAGCATGTGGCTTAACAGTTTATGGTACAAGCAGGCATTCAAAGGTTTGAGGGTTCAAGCTGGGGTCGTAAAACACCAGTTTTGAGGTTGGTAACAAAGGTTTATTTTAGGATATCCTGATTATTTGTACTTTTTGCAACGTGGTCTTAATCTGGTGGCCACAACTGTCGGTTGATGACTTTAAATGGGATATTGCCTTCTTGAAAATACTTTAATGTTTTTGAAAAATAAAGTGGATTTCAATGAAATATGGCAGCACAAAACTGTGAATTTATCTATTAATGTCATATTTATTTTCACCATTTATTTTTGTAACTAGGTTAACCTTTTTAAGCCGCCTGTGTCGCCAATCCCCTTTCTTGTTCAGTCAATGCTAAAGCAATTTTTTTATGCAATGTTGAATTACTGTATATATATATATATATATATATATATATATATATATATATATATATATATATATATATGTCGTTACTGTAGTTTTTGTTTCCATTTCCAATTTAGTTTTTGTGAATTATTTTGTACGAATATTTTTTATTTTTTTATAATTTTTTTTTTAACAGTTTTGTTGAAATTTGTCTATTTGAAACTGTCTGTTCAACATGTTTCTAAAACTTCAAGAACTCCAACAGTATTTTGATAAGCAAATATGGATGTAATTAAACTTGTCAAAAAATGTGTGATTGTGACGGTCTATTTTAATTGCTAAAAATGTGGTAGATTTGTCTCAAATCATGTACTTCATTTGTCTTTACTTGAAGGAGGGAAGAGATAAAATTGGTTTTGGGTTATTTTCTGAAACTTTACGTAGGTTAAGATTGCTGTCGTAATGATCATAGTTTGGAAAGAGGATATTTTTTTCAATGGTAGTAATTTTTTCTGCTTCATCAGTAGGTCTCTCTTATTTTCTCTCTCTCTCTCCCTCCCCAGCGGAACAGTGGGCAGACTGTCCTGTACCTCCTGTGAACAGATTGGCTCTGCCTTAGGCTAGTACATAGCACAGTCTGTCTTTTTCTCTATCACTACGAGACTTCTCAGAGATAATTATCGTCATGAAGTCTCACCTGACCTATGACTGAGTGAGATCATGCTGCCTGCAGCGGAATTCACATTCGTGGTGTGAGAAGGCATCACCAACCTCTCAACTACGAGCTTGTTTTCACATCAAACAGACTGTCTTGCATTCATTTACCTATTTATTAAGTCTCCTTCCAATGTTGTATAGCATCTTTTATATATTGAAAATAATTTCAAGTTTGATGTTAATTTGTATTTTTATGGTGTAGTTTGAAATGACAATTAAATCTCTTTTTTTCCCCACCGATTAAATCCTGATTAGAGATGTGAATTTGGCCCATCTCTGCCAGCATTTGGGAAAATCAGTGTTTCAGTCTTAACATGTCTACAGTCCATCACAGGGCTAAATTCACTACTTTCATTTGTACATAATAAACGTGGCATGGACGGTGTGAACTACTAGAGGAGTGACTGGATGAAACGCTTTGAGACAAAAAAAAGAAAGGCCCTCCCCTCTAAGATATTTCAATGCAAATCATTATTTTTACCTGCTATAGGGAAACATTAGAAACTAATTGTCATGAAATTGTAATCGCTGTGTGTATATATGCTGTGTAATGTTAATTCAATTGTTGATTGATGTTTTCTCTAGAAAATGGTTGTTCCAGATTGTTGCCCTTAAATAGCCATAGAATTCAAAGCCGTGATGTGACTTACTCCTCCACAGGGTTGTTAGCTCCTAGAACACAGATGGGATGCGTTTGATCCACCGTGTTTGTTTTCAGGTTGTTTATTAGGAATATGATGCAACAGTCTCAAGTTGGCTCCTTTAGATGAATTTATTTTTCCAGATTGCTCATCTTTTTGTGTACTGAGCCAATCAAATGTACTTTTTGGAACTGCGGCCAATGAACAGCTGCTTCCTGTTCCTTTTTCTCCAAGCAGCAGTGTGAAGTCAGGATAGAGACTCGTTGTTATTTTCCTTTATCTAATGATGTTTTAGTTAACCATAGTGTGTTCAACTCTCTGAAGCATTTACAGGTTTTAAGTGTCGGTTAAAATAAATTCATCATATATTGATTTTGCACGTGTTCAAAGATCATTGAAAATCATTAGCGTTGTGTACTTATGCTACAACTATTAACCAACCTAGACGTGAGAGAAAAGTTGTTTAAAGCTAGTGGGTTATATAAACGTGCTAATTTGGAATTAGTTTGAATTAGGAGTGATTTAATTGCTTCATTAATCAGGTTTTTGATTTTTATGTTTTTATTGTTCACTTTCGAAATACGAAGCTGTACTTAAAACCAAATGTCAGTGTTTGATGACAATTTCTGGTATTGAAACACTCAACTCCTTTGCATTCTCATATTATTTTAGTAAAAAAAAATAAAAAAAGAGTGTTTTTTTTTTTCTTAGAAGGGGAAAAGGTTTAATCAAAATCATGTGGTTTTTGTATGTTTATTCACTATGTTGATGTTTTAATACTCCTCAAACAAGTGCTTCCATATTCAGGTTTCCTGTCTAGCATAAGAAGCCAGATCAAACTCTCTCTTAATGACTGTCTCTTCTTCCTTCCTCAGGACCAGTTTGAGAATCTGGACAAGCACACTCAGTGGGGCATCGACTTTTTAGAGCGCTATGCAAAGTTCGTCAAGGAGCGTCTTGAGATTGAGCAAACCTACGCAAAGCAGCTACGGTGAGTTTTCAACATCATTGACTACACAACGGCTTTCATTTTTGTTTTCAGAATGACAAACATGTTATCTTAATCCCTAGAGTGTTATGGGATTCAAAACATGGATGGTGTTCTACAATAGTTTGATTGTTTAGAATTTTTTGAGGAACATAGTTTTATTAACATCAACAGTCAGTTGTTTTTAGATATAGATCACCCAAATATCCAACACTTGTCTGGAGTTGTTTCTGCTGGATCGAACACTTGTATAATGGACCTTTAATCCCCATATGAGCGACCCGCTTTGATCCATGTTATTGATTCACCCCCTCACTTGTTCCCTTAAGTGGAAATCCTGCTCTTTATCTTGGGATGTGATGAAAGGCTGAGAGACACGTCAGGAGTCAAAAATCACTGCCGGCTCTGAGTATTGTTTAATGTGAGATCAAACTGAGAATGAAAGACATGCTGTAAATCGCCAAAGGACACTTGATGATGGACAGCAGCTGAGCCCTCCTCGCCTCGCCTGTCCTTTCCTCTTCTCTTCTCTCTGGACCTCTATGTCCCTGTGGACCTCTTCTGTTGCCTGGATACGCGACTCTTTCACCTCTCTAACTCAATGAATGTTCTAGTGTGCTTGCACATTCATTCTACCTGACAGGTCCCACACTGCTCTCTAAACCCCCCCAGATCTGCAGCAGCACAGCAGACTGTTTGCTCTCTCGAGGGTTTCCATAGAGAGGCATGAGTGGACACCAAGCACATTAGCATGGTGTGATTTCAATAAATCTGCTTTCTGAATGTTTTTTTTTTTTTTAATACTTTTTATCCAAGCATCTGCTCACATAAATACCTGTATTTTCTTTTCATTCAATTTCTGTTCACAATTTGGTGCGCTGGGGAAAAATTCACTCTTGAGCAGCATCATCATTAACTATTAAAAACTGAACAATATAATATAAACTAAAAAAAAATAACAACAAGAAAAAAACCACCTCCCTATGACAGTTGTCAAAAAAATAGTGGCCAGGATGATGTTAGTTTCAGATGTAATTATATTCATTTTTCATCTGGAGGTCGATTGGAATCTGCTCACCTTTGGGACCAATCCCAAGTCAAGGAATTACAATTTAAGGCACTTCCTATTATGTACCCGAAGGCAAAGAGGGGGTTGCTGGTTGATTCAAGCAGAGAGTTAATATAGATGTTCTGGGGGTTTAGCACATGACTCACACAGATGCACACACAATCACATGAACAGAAAGATTCTAGATTTTTAATTGTATACAATTTTCACAAGCTTCCTCGTCTGTTAAATGTTTTAGGGTAACCTGTTTAAACCATGATATTAATATGGGAACTATCTCAAATTATTGTATAAGAAATTTTATATAAGAGAAATGACTTATAAAAACTATCTTGTTTTAAACTATAAAACTATATGTTATAAACTATCTAAAAGTATTCTGCCCTACAAAGCCAAAATACAGTAACTGCGCGAGTGCACTGGCGTTGACTTTGAATAAAGCTACTGTGCTGCTTTTCAGTAAAAACATTCAGATTGGAGAGTGGCACTGTTGACACTTAAGTTATGATTATGCTAATCTGAACCACACTAAAGGAAGATGAAGTTTTTGATCTATTCCGTGAAATGAAATATAGGAAGCTTTAAGGAAGGAGCTGTCAACTGTCATCAATATACCTCAATGTGGTTCTGGATTTTTAGAGGAAGGCTAAGAATATTGAAGGACCTCATACTGGCAGCCCATCCCCCGTTGCCTGAAGAGGAACACACCAGAGCCCAACCTCTGAAGAGGTCCCTGAAGAGACCCGTTTCTGCCTGCTTCCTCAGATTTTTAGATTGTGTGGCGCGAGGAGACAACTGATTAGCATACCATCACTAAACTTGTCTGCTTGCAGCAGATTTTTTAATTCATTAAAGGAAACGCTCATGCTCATTATTGCTCTATGAATAGCTTAATACCCCCTAATGTTTGGTTTCTTTGATCTATGCATATCATTACAGTTTTTGTGTGTAGTGAAAGTTTTCATTTGTTGTTTTTGCTCTACAGGAGTTTGGTAAAGAAATATTGCCCCAAACGCCCCAAAGATGAGGAGCCCAGGTCAGTTAACTTTCTAACTAACTCTTGTTTATTCAAGTAATATTTTTTTCACAGATTTTTGGAGAAAAGGTGAAAGTAGTATAAACATTTTTGTCTCAAATAGTCTTCTACTACTTTGTTGGTAGTTGTTATTTCCTCCAAGAATTGTCTGTAATGGTTTTACTGGTAATACTTACACTACTAATAATATTTACACTCCAATACATTTGGTAAATTATTAAATAGTAATAACGGTCACGGAAAACCTGGAGCAGGAGGAAGAACTCATCATTAAAAGAGGTGTGCAACATCTATTGTTTGGACTTTGTTCGAATTTGGGAAATCTGACAACGAGCAGAAAAAAACGGGATTTGCAAACGTTGTCATGCTAATGTACTTTCTAACAGCGGTAGCAAAAGTAGTCTGTTTCAACAGTAATTTATCACTTTCATTTTGTTAACTATAGGTTAAAAATAAAATACAAATTAATCAAGTAAGAACAAGTATTTTTCGGTTCTTAACTTTTGAAGTGTATTTACTATACAAAAATATAATGTTGTACATTTTATGGAATATGAAAAATATATATATTAATACTAGTGTTTGGGGCATTGTCATGTCTGCAATACCATGATTTTACAGTTAAATATCTGTTCACTGTTTATTCAGCCACCACACAAATGTGTCTTCTCTCCACCACACTATTGCCCACAGATCTGGTAGCCAGATACCATATGAATATCAACTTATTAAAAAAAATATTATCTTTGGTGTGTTTTCCACTGATTCCAGATGAAATTACTTTTCCAAAATGTGCACATACCATGCAATGTCATCATTAAGTATTGTTATGGAAATATTAATACTCATGAGACATGATTTATGAACACAATTGCAAACAGCAAACATTTATTACTTTTTCCAAACATGAATTAAGCTCATACCTTGATATCAATGAAGCATGAGATCACATTGCACGCATTATGGAGGGAGAAAGAGAGAGAGAGAGAGAGAGAAAGTAGAAGAGAATGAAAGGAAAGGATAGAAGGAAGAGACCCGAAAGAGGTCATTCCTTGAGAGTCCCTTCAGCATAAATCCCGCCCCTCTAAGTCACTTCCTGTTTCATATCAAGTAAACATAGGCACATACAAACTCAATCTTATTGGATAATTAATTACAATGATTAAATATTCTATAACAGTATGAACAGTAAATGGTCCTAAAACCTAGTCTTAATGTGGTTGCCTGTTGTTATCAATATGTACTTGATTTTTATGTTTTCATTTTCTATGTCTGTTTATAGTTTGAGTATTCTATTCAAACTATCATTCTTACACTTCTTCTGCAGTTATTTGGCTTGTTTCTTCCCGTGTAGCTATAGATTTCTGTGAAAGCTGAATCATGGGAGTACATGCCCTCCCTTGTCCTGTAATGAATTCCATTAGGCAGGCATAATTTCTCCCAGCAAGTGTTCATGTCCCAGGACATTCTTCATGTTGTGAATGGACAGCCTACTAATTATGTCTCACCCCTGGAGGTGGAGGACATTTGCTTTGGACACATCTACATCCATCCCCTCCTAATGATCACAGTATTACAGAATGAGGTTGACAGTGTTTTTTATTTTTTTTGTGAAGGTGTGGTATTTAGTATAGTGAGTCAGTCATGGGATGCAGGATGGCTGCTATTCAATATCAACACGGTGCTAGACTGGAGTCTGGCAGCCTCCAGGGGCTATAACGCCTGCCTGAGGAGAAGCAGTGTGTGACTGAAGAACGAAATTTATTATTAGAAGTACATGTACATTTCTATTAAGTCAGTCAACAAATGTCTCCCCACGTTGAGGTACTTTTTGCAAACATTTTTATTTGTTTTCATATTGAAACTGAATCGAGTAATAAATGCAGAATAATTCCCTACCTTTAGATGGTGGGTAGCGATCTAGCAGGAACATGGGCATTCCTGGGCACTCAGTGGAAATTTATTGAGCCTTATTCAGGAGATTTAAAACTTGACTAAGACAAAGCATATTCATGCTGTTGAGTTGAAAAAGAGTGACCAAGATTCCTCTCCTCCTCGTATCGTGTAACAGTTAATCAGATTAACAGACATGTTCTCACTTTAAATAGAAGTTAAAATGCAAAAAAAAGGGGATGATCAGTTTGTATGGATCGTACTGCTCCAGGACGTTGCGGGCTTAAATCATGACTTTAAACATCTCTTAAATCTGCTCAAACGTAATTTTAAACAACTCCGTTACAAATGCTCTCCTTAACATTTGTTTTTCCATAATTGTTTAAC
The DNA here is from genome assembly GCA_900490495.1 of Danionella dracula. Classification (NCBI taxonomy): domain Eukaryota; kingdom Metazoa; phylum Chordata; class Actinopteri; order Cypriniformes; family Danionidae; genus Danionella; species Danionella dracula. The sequence goes on from UELW01000089.1 coordinate 2,280,029, forward strand.
CGTATGTGAAAAAGGTTCAAAACATTTCTTTGAACTCAAAGGTTCAAATGTTGAATAGTCTAAAGACCAAATTTTGAATGTCCTTGAAATCTAGCATAACTCTTCCACATTACATAACCACACATTAAAGAATCCTAGCTTGCTAATAGTAAACATAAATATTTCCCGGTGCAGGTTCACATCCTGTATATCATTCTACTCCATTTTGAACGAGATGAATGACTATGCTGGGCAGCGAGAGGTTGTTGCAGAGGAGATGGGACACAAGGTGTACGGGGAGCTGATGAGGTACTCGCAGGATCTTAAGACTGAGAGGAAACACGTGAGTGCCTCACTAAAAACCCAGCTATGTATATCTGCATTCAAGCATACTACAGGTGAAGCCTGTTTGTCTTCTGTCTGTGTAACAGCATCTGTTGGAGGGAAGGAAAGCACAGCAATATCTTGACCAATGCTGGAAGCACATGGACAATGTAAGGGCTATATCTCTTTTTAAATAAATGCAAAGTTTAGTTATTGCAGGATCTTTATTTTGTTATACAACCGCGAAAATTACAAATGTGTCGGTCTGTAGCTGAAATGAAGGACAAAAGTAGGCTCCATTTTCTAAAATCCCCTAAAACCGTTTTCTGTCTCCCCCTTTTCTTATGTTAAATGCCCTTCTGTGTTCTGTGTTTTTGTTCTTGATCAAATTTCACATTGCGTGTTTTGTCCAGACAAAGATTAAAGATTTAAAGATTTTTATTTCCCAAACTGGTACAAAGAAGAGACATGGAAACAATAACAAGGGTGACAGGAAGTTAGTGGATCAAGGGAATTAGAGTCGGGGTTTCTTGTATTCTTGATACATTTTTCTGTTGCGGGTTTGGTCTAGACAAATCAATCAATTAATCAATGTGTTTTTATATAGCACATTTTTAGCAGTTGCTTTCAAAGCAGCTTCACAAAGTCCTAGTGTGGATCAAGTATGGTAATTAGGAATTTCCTATGCAAGCTTGTAGGGAGCCTCGCTAACTGAAGCAGGTTCTAGTCACCTCCCCAGCATAAAAACTACAGCACTTGAAACCGATAAACAAATAAACAAAACAGATGTTAAAAAATGTACCGCAGACGACAAACTGGTGATAAGAATCAAGTGCAGTATTTGTGATAAATGATGGCGATAGGTACGTTTAACCACATTTTTCACCAATAGTTTTTCACCAATTTGTATGTTTATAGCACTCAGGCACCAGATCCATTTGGACACATAGCAGGAGCCAATTTTTCGAAAGCTAGATTAAATAGACAAAGATCAAAGTTAAGATTTTTTTTTTCAAACTGAGGCAAACGTGTACTAATAAGAGACATATGGATTCATTAACAAGAGTGACAGGAAGTAAATACAGGGAATCATGGGAATTTTCTGTTTGTTGCAACATGAATATTGATTTCTGAAAACACAAACACTAGACTGCTGAGCAGATGACCTCTTGCCTCAGGATGTACAAGTAAACTTCTTAAACCCTCAACTCCCAAATAATTAAACCATTTTGGGGAAAACCCATTAACAGCTATTTATCTGTCATTCAGATCATCTGCTTTTAAAAGGCAATAATAATGATCATCTCTGTATTTGTAATTATTTTGTAAATGTTAATACCTTTTCCATAAATATCTGAACTGGTCCCTTTTGTTGTGTTGAGTATACGTTTGCTAGCTATTCACTTGTCATAGTCTGAGTGCAAGTGGCCGATTTATACCCCATCGTCCAGCTGTGAACTGGGATTCAGGCACACAGATCCAGATGTCTGTGTTTGTGTCTCTATGTGTGATTACATGCAGGTAGAACACAGAAAACCGTTGGCAGGCTTTCAGTGCCAATGTGTCTCTCTTCATCCCTCCTCTCACTTCACATCATACCCTGCAAACATTCCAGCATCACCAACATTTCCTGCCTATCAGAGCTCTGCTATGCTGTGTGGATAAAGTATTTGTGCAGCTTTATGCTTGAATCTGCCACTGAGAGGCCATGTTGTAATAGCATAGGTATTCCTCTTTCTTGCTGTCTCAAAATTAAACACAGATGCTCTGGAAGCTCTTGCACAAATTTTATTACAACCCTCACGCTCCGTACTGTTTCGGATGTTTATCTGAATCTGTGTGCCCCTGGCACGTATCCCGGTGGTTTTATGATGCATTTCATGCTAATGCTCACGTGGGAGTGAAAAAAATGCACCATGTCCCTTCTGACAGGCCAGCTGTATGCAATTCTCTCACTGTTTTGATCTGACAGAGCAAAAAGAAGTTTGAACGGGAATGCAGAGAAGCGGAGAAGTCTCAGATGATGTACGAGAGGCTAGACAATGACATCAATGCCACAAAATCAGAAGTGGAAAAGGTGAACCCTGAGTTCCTTTTGTGTTTCTTGGGTTATTGACCGAGTGTTACTCAATAAGTGCTTGACTGCAGCCGGAGCTGTATTTCTGAAGCATTAGTAATCCAGATGACCACTCTCCCCCTTCTGCCTCAGGCAAAGTCCCAGCTGTATATGAGACAACACATGGCGGAGGAGAGCAAGAACGAGTATGCAGCCCAGTTGCAGAACTTTAACGGTGAACAGTGGAAACATTTCAACGTGGCCATCCCTCAGATATTCACTGTAATGATTTCCCTAATCTCTAGTTTCTGATTTTCCATTGAAATGTTTTTGTTGACTTGGTAAAAAATGCTTTCACTGAATGAATAACTATATATATATGTGTGTGTGTGTGTGTGTGTGTGTGTATATATATATATATATATATATATATATATATATATATATATATATATATATATATATATATATATATATATATATATATATATATATTATGTATGTGTGTGTATGTTTTTATTCATATTTTGGCTGTAGTTTTGTGATTATTTTAATGTGAAATGGCCAGTTTGAATGCATTTATCCGCTGTTAATATCAATTTTGGGAGTAAATTCTTGAAGTAAAACTATAGTGTGCTAGCATTGCTAATGCATTAAAAACATGATTCCTCGTTCTAGGACGCTTTTTTTAATCTTGGATTTCAGAATTATTATAAAATGTAGGTTAACTTTTTTTATTGCATAGCAGGCAGGTAATAGCATGTGAACAGTTAAACAGACTAAAATGATTTTGTTTAAGTATATGGTTGCTAGTTTTTTTGTTCAGAATTTGGTGAACCTCTGTGTCCATGTGTTTGTAGAACTTACAGAACATGGATGAACGGCGGACAGTTAAACTTGGTGAGATGTACCGGAGCTTCGCCGAGGTGGAGCGAAGAGTCATTCCCATTGTTTCAAAGTGCTTGGAGGGCATGGTGACTGCTGCTAAAAATGTGGATGACCGCAGGGTGAGTGCTGGGATACTTTTTATTATAAAATATACATATTTTCAACTTTGAACTTTTGACCCTACCAAGAGAAGCTCACCATATACTGTCACTTTATTTGACTTAACAACGTCAAAGGCTTATGAATTCAGTAGTCTTCTAATAACTCCCAGTAACACTTCAAGGTTTTTTGATAAAAAAAAGTCAACTATATAAGGTTATGAGAATTGGAATAGAAATGGTAACCATGTTAAATCTCTGTATAGAAGGTGTTCTTGATAAATCACTCTTTTAAAAAAACACTTGGGTGGTCAGAAGTGAATCCATTCTTCTGTTTCAATATATCAGAAAGCGCCATTCGGATTACAGTATTGTGGAACAGATTCAGACAGTGCCTTGTATGAACAGAAAACTGGGAATGGGTCACATTTAATAGGGTCTACAGTGTTGTACTTATTGAATCTTGTACTGCTTTGTAACCAAGCTGCTCTGCTCTATGAACTCCGGGGAATGCAGTGTTCTTCTCCCTGAGGTTATTTGCTACCTGTGATCTTCATGGCCAATTAGACTTGCTGAAAAAGCTTTAGAAAGCTGGAGTGTAGAGGAAGAGAGGGAGCTTGAGGGACACGGGTTGCTCGTTTTCGCCTGGGCTTGTGTTCATGAACAGATCAAGTGTGATGCACAGAGTTTTATTTTGGATGCTTTTAGTGCTTTTCAAGTTGAGTTTTTGTCAGGGTTTTGGTGGGGTCTTAAAAAGTCTTAAATTCACTGTTGCAGTGACTTTGAGAAAATTTGCAGAAATGCTCAAAACCCTAAGTCATTATTAGGTCAAAATACACTCATAATCGTAAAAGTGATAGAGTTGCCAGAGTTTAAGAAAACTTGTAAGTTTCATAAATGGTTAATGTTTTGAAAGTGATTGTTAGGGTTGCCAGATATTGACATGGGTCTTATTGTGTTCTTAACGGTATTAAAAAGTCTTAAATGTGACTTTTGAAATTATGAAACCTGCAGAAACCCTGCTTTATGATTTTCTGTAAAGACAACTTTAACTGTATCATTTACAGTAAAACAATTTGACTGTATTATTAAAGGCAACTAAATTGCTTCTATTTTGCACTTTCACTGTTTCAGAATGTGTAAAAGATTAAACTAACACCACTTTTAACTCTAAATTATATGGTGTAATTAAACTTTAATGATGTGCATCGTTAATTGTGCTTATTTCCCAAAGTTATAATCCATCATAAACAAACTCCAAATGTACACATTTTTAACTTTAAGCTGTTGGTATTTTAGCAAAAATCTTTTTAAATGATATATATATATATAATGTTATTTAATTATTTATTTTCAAAACTCCTGATCTTTTCAACATCCTGAATCTGGCTGTGTTGATGGGTTGTTGTTTTATTTTAAGCAAGCTGAGATCATTTTGGATTTTCATTATGCCCTCTGCTCGTATGTCAGGATCCAGAGAGTCTCTCTCAAGTTGTTCAACAGGTGACATGGAGCCCGATCACTCCCTTGACAAATACGCGGCCATCTCAAACCAGTAAACATTCCTGCTTTGTGCCACTTTTTACTGTTTACAAGTGCTTAAGGTCATTTTGTTTTTCTTCTCTTGAATTAGCGGAAAAATAGTTTTTTTGAATTTTTCATCAATGTGTTTTCGAAGCAATATTTGAAAGGATTTAGAGTTGCCTTCTTCAGATGTAAAAGCACAAAAATATATATTTTTAAATATAAATCATTTTTTACATGAACTAACTATTAGTTAACTTGCATTATTTATATGATTGCAGACACTATATATTACAACGTTTAAAATCTAAAGCTCATGAGTGATTGTGCCATGACTTTGGCTCCAATTTCTTGTAAATAGTTTAGTGTCGAAGAAACATATTCATTAATAAAATCTTTAGCTTTTTGGAGTGCAGTCTGAACTATTTTTAAGCAGCTTCTATAGTGTTACAATCCTTTTTTCTGTCATGCTTTTGACCTCTAAATTGCTTTCAGTTTGATTTCATACAAAGCATTTGACTGTGGGACTTATTTTTGCTATCTCGCAGGATTCTGGGATCGTAGTTGAGTCGTTCAAGTCTGGGTTTGAACCTCCGGCTGATTTCCCTTTCGAGGATTTTAGTCAGAACATCCAGAGAACAGGCTCGGATGGCACCATTGGGGGGACTCCCAAAACAGAGGGGGGCAAACCAGACCCCAAACATGCCGTTAGTAGAACAAAAAACAAACTCTGGCTCTTTGGAAAGAAACCCAAGGTGAGTGTAAATCTCATTTGCTTAGATTTGCCAAAAGCCACATGACCACTGTGCTGTACTCTGGCGTGTGTGGAGAGTAAGGGTTTAAACTCCATGGTAGAACTTTAACTTCGGCTTTCGTACCTCACCCTTTATCTCTACTCCCTTCCTGACCTTTCTTTCAGCCTGTGACCATTTCCTTTTCCTTGAAAGTAGTACCTCATTTACTGAAGCCTTCTTTCATGAGATTACAAGTTGTTTGCCAGCAGAAAGCTAGTCTGCTTTTCTTGAGTCAATGATTTAACCAAGTTTGGAATACATTAAGTGTTTGTTGGTTCAACTTGATTTTGTGTTGTCCCAGCTTCCCCCATCAATCCCTCCCCCCTCCCTCCCGAGTTTTCCCTCTAGCCGTTTTCAGACTTCCAAATTTTCCACTGAGCGGATAGCTAACCATCTCTCTGACATAAGAAATGCAAAATCTAAGATCACCTCCTTCCGAGCTGTGAAAAGAGGGGTAAGCGTTGGCGGCCTGGCGTGTGTGGGTTTGCTGTGATTCCAATAGCAGTGGGCCAGTTCCTCTCACCCATGGTTTGGCTGATTCCTTCTTTTGAGGAGACAGAAAATGTGTGAAGGAAATGAGCTTCATCTGGGTCTAAAGAGCTGTGCCCCTGATTTTAATCCTGGGTCTGAAATAGAGCTTTGATTTGTTGTGAAACATGGTGGGAGATGGTGGTGGGACTGTGTTGGGTAGGTGGTGTTTCTTATATTTATTTATCTATGCATATTTGCACAGTGTGGAATATAGATTTTTCACTATGTTGTAGAGCTTACTTTGCTTTCACTGGTTGAAGTCATTATTGGTTTGATCTTATTTGTGGTTATTCTGAACATGCTTAATCACGAAGGTTCAATAAACTGTTTGCTGTTGAGTTTAAATATGTAATTAGTTTTGGAGTGAGGTACTGTTTTTCAAGGGTTTGAGGAGCTCATGTCAAGAAATCAAGTGGACTTATTGCTAAACTCAGCTCTACCTCAATAACTCTTATAACCAGAGTTAACTGCTCAATGCTTTTATTGTGTGATTTATTGTGTGATTGCTAATTTTGAACATAATGTACAAAGTTTCATCCACTATACCAATAAAACTTAACATCCAATGGAAAGGTTACTTGTAAATACTGTGGGTAGTAGACTTTAATTGCAAGTATGGGTATACTGGTGACAGTCCAAAATGAAAAAAAAAAAATCTACAATTTTATAATTGAAGTGAAAACCCCAAGACAATAAGTACTATAAAGCTCCAGATTCATGCTTAAATTGGTTTAGTGATATAAGACTAGCTTTTGCTTTGATACATTTTACTATGGATTATTTTACAACCCATTTCTCATGTTTTACAAACTTTAGGACATTCAAAATTGCATGTTTCCAGCCAAATGTTGACATCCTTGCAAATCCTTTTGACGTTTAGTTGACGGCAGCTAAATTCATTTTATTTTGTGAAGGGTTTCCCCTGAAAACCATTTTTGACCTAGTAAACACAAAATAAAACATTGTTTGCAGAATTGTCTGTGTCCTTCTGAGATCTCTGAATATGTTAGTGATTACAGCTCAGTGTCAGCACTTTCTTCGTCCTATTAAACTTTCCATCCTGATTTCGGAAGGAACTTCACAGTTCCTAGCAGTATATGGTGGTTCCATTTATACACCATAAAAATAGGAATACCCATTATCTAGTAGGAATTCTGATTAAACTGTTAATCTACATTAAGCCTTTGTAAAGCTGCTTTGAAGCAACTGCAAAAAAGTGCCATATAAATAAATGTAGATTGATTGACTGGTCCAAAATTCTCAAGTATTATTGGTTTACCTTTCCTTGCAGTCGAGGTCTATTGCTAGCATTGTCTTGGTAAAGAGTTTAGAACAATTCTGAGATTATTATTAATAATATTATTTTAAACATCTTGACAAGTCACCGTATAAATGTTTTTTGGGGGTTTTAGAAAACAAACAAAAACGAATCTCCACCATTTCAGGTATCTCCAGTAGACCGTTTCAAGATAATGGAGGTAAAAGTGACCTGTTCAAGGGGTTTGGGAAAAACAAAGTGAGGGTTTTATTAGTTTTTAACCTGCATGCATAACTATTTTTAACCATCTAGATGTAGTTTTGTTGAAGTCTCACAATCTTTATCTTTGTTTCAACATCATCATGCTATAAGCCTAGTTTCTAAACATTTGACAAGTTGATGAAAACAAGTTAATTTTCTACCATTTCCAACTTTTCAGGAGTTTCCCATGAATTATCGTTCAGTGGATAAAAAAAACTTTGATTACTTGCTCCTCTTTTGTCTGCCATTTATAACATGAAAAGCTTTTATAACAATTGATGTGATTGTGAGGCTCTATTTACTTCTGTTTATAAATTATATGCGCTATACACACTCACATGATCTGAGCTAAAACAACAGCTTTGCTTCACTCAGATTTATTTTAATAAACTGATGTTCAGCGATCTGTTGTTTTTGTTCTTTTTGAAACTGCGTGGCCTAACCCTAACTCCCAATGGTCTGTAAAGCTGATAAGTGACATGGGTTTTGGACTCTAGTAGAATAGGTGGAAGTTTTAAGAGTGCCTTAAGTGTGTTTAGTTTAAGGATGAGTACTCACTCCTCCAGTTATAGAGGTCTTAACTCAGAGTCTGACTTAATTAGTGGAGTTTACCCATTAGATTGTGTGCGAAGCTAGCCTGTTTTGCTCTGGACAAGACATCTCACTTTGTACAGCAGTGTTTATGCTCAGGCTGTGTTTGGATGCTTTTGTTTGTATCTTTGGCTTCAACCAATCAGCTGTCTTTTTTTCAGGCGCCAACAGTAGAGGATCTCAGCCACCTTCCGCCAGAACAAAGACGCAAAAAACTCCAACAGAGGATTGACGAGTTGAACAAAGAACTGCAGAAAGAAATGGACCAAAGGTAGATTGTGAAGCCTGTCTGTTTTTTTTTAGGGATAGTCTAAACGTTTGTGCTGATGTATGTAGCCATCTGAAACTTTTTGTGTGTGTGATTATTGTGTTTTATGAAGAGAAATTGGTTGTTGAAATCAAAGTTCAACTACCTACCAAAAGCAGCGTTATTTGTTAGCCCAGAAAAAAAAGTAATAGCAACTCAATACTATAAGCCACTATAAACATAGTAACTAATAATCAGGAAAATATAAGTTTTGAACATGGTTTTACATGTTTTATTTGTTGAAGAAGCAGTTTTATTTATTAATGCCGTATTAGAACTTGTTAGACTCTTGATGCATTGAAACGTCCTTGCAGAGATGCTCTGAACAAAATGAAAGATGTGTATGAGAAGAATCCTCAGATGGGAGATCCAGGGAGTCTACAGCCCAAGATTTCAGAGACCATATGCAACATGGAGAAACTGCGCTCAGAGATCCATAAAAATGAGGTAAGCTTCCCAGAGGACTGACTAACTCTTACAGGCTTATGAGAGAGCCGAGCGGCCTCAGGGAAGGACGTCTGGTGAAACCGGGCAGGAAATCGTTGAGTCACTCAGGGTTTCAGCGCCACCTAGTGTGTGAAATAATTCAATACAGATCAGTTGCAGCCCTCTGTCTCTTTTGCTCAGAGCTGGTTAGCAGAGGTGGAAGGGAAGCATGGATCCCGCAGCGAGCGCCGGTCCAGCACAGATGTCAACCATCACGCTCCGCAAGGCAGAGAGAGGTCTGTGTTTCCTGATTACATTATCTGTTTTCTCCAGACAGACAGGGTGCAACGTGTCTAGTATGCGCCTTCCTTTCATAAGATCCTGAAATATGAGTACTTGAGTTCTCACTATTCTCAGAGAAGAAACTGTATAAAGATTTAATGCAGATATGATTTCTCGTTAGTTTGTGGAACTTATCAAATCATGACCTGTTTTGACAGTTTAACTCTTTAAGACTGATCTGAGAGACAGTATCTTCCAATCCATTTGTAAAACAATCTAAGCCAACAGTAAGTTAAACATGATCTTCATGATGTACAATTGAAAATTCAGCTTTATTACAAAGTCCCGGAGGTCTCAGGTGTTTAGTTAATGTCACGGACCAAGAGAAAGTTTTTGTGACTCAGGAATAGCATGAGAATTAAATAAGAAAAATGGCGAAACAGCTCCAAATCTTAAACTGTATGAATTTTAGTGGGGATGTAATTATGGTGTTTTGTAGGAGTTCTAAAACAGGTGTTAAAAGTTACCAGTTTTCATGTCATATTTGCTAATTATTTAAGTGGTTAGGATTGTTACTAATCAATCAGTGCTTCAAATCTGAAATCAAGCCAAAAATATGTGACCAATGCATAGATACATTTAAAGATGAAGTAAATTTATATTTTGAGTGAAAACATGAAGTCCAATACTGTTTTTGCTACTATATTTCCATAAGAACACAGCAGTAAGATTGTTTAAATTAATCACATACATTTGTAAAGGCTAAAGATATAAAACAGTTTTATCATTTATCTGTATTCTGTATTACTAATATTTTTAGTATTTTGGTTATGCACTTTTCGATGTTGCTTTTGGAAAATTTCTTTCCATCAAGGGTGATCTTTCAGGCTGAAAATTTCAAAAATGCAACTGTCTAACAGTTGTAGCAGGGGTTAAACAAAATGTCTGTAGCTTCCACTGTGAATCCCTGACCCTGTGGTGTCTCTCTCGTTCAGCCCTGAGGGCAGCTACACTGAGGATCAGAGTCAGGAGCAGCGCTCTCCTCCGCAGCCGGACACACACGAGTTCGATGACGAATTTGATGATGATGATCCCCTGCCTGCCATCGGCCACTGCAAAGCACTCTACTCTTTTGATGGTACAGCCGCTCCTCTTCTTACTTCAGGAATAGATTAGATGCGTTCAGGTGTGAAGAGCAGTCTCCAATAAATCACCAATTCACAGAAGGAATTTTACTTGAAAAATATTTGCTAGTTTAAAAAACGACTTTTTGCTTTAATTGGAATTATAGATTTAATTTGTGTGTTTTGAGTGAAATTTTTCACTTGCTTTTCACCAGGAGCACCTGAGATTGTATAAGTGACACTATTACGAATATATATATATATATATATATATATATATATATATATATATATATATATATATATATATATATATATATATATATATATATATATATATATATATTTGACTCTTGAATGAACGCCAGGGTTGCTGCTTAAACTTCACCGATATGAATGAATGCTGACATTTATTGCAAGCTTACTGTCTAGAAATTCTGGTGTGTTAAATAGCAAGTCTGTTTACAAATTACAAAACAGTAATGAAACATTTATTTTGGAAAATGACCAGCACTAGTAATATAAATTTTGTAATTATATAACATAGTTTAGTGAATATATAACGATTATAGGATTGAAATAATGCATTGGCAAACAAGATTTATACTTTTTTTATTTTTATTTGATCCGTTGGCAAGCTTTGGGGTTAACAGAAGGACTTGTCTAAGGTTTCAGTTTTTGCATTTTTTCTTAGCAAGTGCATTTTTCCTTCTTTTTTACTCTCCAAGTTTAATAAATTGTAATGTTGACTAGCCATTTTTAGCTTCATTATTACTCTTCGGAAACCTACAGGTCAAATCCTATATCCTCCATCCATAGTTTAAAAAGACACAAAGATATTAATTAGTGGTTGGCATAGATTATTTTTTATCTATATTAATCTCACTGTAAACTTTGAATGAATTCAAACAAGCCATTTTAACCTAGATTCATTCTCTCATTAAAAGCACTCAGAATATGTGTTTCCCAAAATAATGACTAAAAGTCTTTGAGAATGGGTTTCTCAAGCCAGGAAGCGCTTTAGACCAGGGGCTCATCTCCTGTTTCCAAAATGCATCACAAACCTTTTGCGAAATCTTCATAATCATAATTTGTGATAAAAATAAATTTTGTTCAATAAGATGTTCTTGTGTCGTGAAGTTCCCAGTTGGCATCGGTGAGGTGTACAGTAACGCTGCGGTAACGTTGTTGACAAATGTCCAATGGTCCCCAGTAAGTGTTGCACACCTTGTCTTTACCATCTTCCCATCTTTTGCGGCGTGCTGGTCATGTATTCTCCTCGTGATAGTTCGCCGCGCAGGTCGCTCATATGTGAGGAGAATAGTTAGCTTGCTGATGAGTGCTGTGCTGATCTCGATTGATTTTAAACATAGTCTGGCAACTATTTTTCCACGGTTTTACAACGATTCCACTACATCAGGTACTTCAGACTAAAAGAACTACAGTAAAATAATTTGTGTCGCACAAGGTGCAAACATTCTTAGTTTTGTTGAGGTTTGCATTGGGAAGCTTCTTAAAATGCTTGTTTTTTTTAAGCAAACCCAGCGGCTTCATAACTGCATCCATGTTAACACATCAAGGTGACATTTTTTATCGACCCCCTAAAGTCGCACGTTAACGCTGATAATGACAAAGCAATAATCTTAATACATTATATAATAATAAATGTCCACAGAAGGTCTGAAGAGATTAGTGACCTGGTCTACTTCAGTATCAGACTATTGAATATCGGACTCTCAGCAGGACAAGAATCGTGCTTATGATTGCGTTTCACACACTCAAGCACAATATGAACATGGACAAACACTAACTAAAAAGTTTGTCACACTATTTTTGTGTTCACTAGGATCTAACGAAGGCACACTGGTGATGAATGAGAATGAGGTCTTATACGTCATCGAAGAGGACAAAGGAGACGGCTGGACACGGGTGCGGAAAAACAGTGGAGAGGAGGGCTACGTCCCCACGTCCTATGTGGAGATCACAATGGAGAAGAACAGCAAAGGTGCGGTCACCTACATATGACATCACCCACCGCATCATCACCTAGCTATGACATCACTCATGCTCCTCATGTGCCTGACTCATCAAGCGCAGCTCGGCTGACTGCCAAATGCTTTTGTTCACTGTGTGAGCCCAAGGACACCCCCTACACGTACGCGCACACACACACACACACACGTGTTGTATAACAAGACTGCATTCCCTCTGCACTGAGACGTTGATGGATGGATCTCTATCTATATATGGAGATCTCCATCACTTTTTATCCAGTTTTTTATTCACATTGTTTTTAATCTGTTTTATATCAGAGCAAAACTGAACAAAGAGAATGTGCTTGTTTCATTGTCTGTCTGTCTGTCTGTCTGTGGGGTGATTTGTCTGTCACACTTCGTTCAGCTCTTAATCGTTGAAATGTGTTTTTATGCATGTTGAAAGTAAAGTCAAGTCAAGTCAAGTCAAGAGGTTTCTGAATTCAGTAATTTGTTGTGAATTTAAGCTCTGGTCTTTTGTTAGTTCTGAAGAGTCCTGTTTGAGCATGGGACCCTGCAGGAAGAACTGGGCTCTAGAGCACTTACTCTGCGTCCCAATCGGAGCACTATCCACACTTTATTGTGTCCCAAACAAGTATCCGAGCAGGTCCCGGATGTGGAATTTTTCCGGTTTGATTCTGAAGTGCAGATTGTTGGACTCTCAGCCGGTTGATATTACCCACAAACCACAGCGCTTTGCCTGAAGGAGTTTTGTCTTGGACCCAAAAAAGCGAGCTCTCCCTTGCTGTAATATAATTTTTTAAAATAAAAGCACATAAATAAATAATATAAATATAGTGTTATATCTATTGTTACATTATAATTAATGAATGAATGAATGAATGGGAAAGAAAGAGTTAAGTTCTCTCGTCTTGCACTCAAAAGTAAGTGCATTTTCTTCTGAAAATGAGTATGTACTTTAAGGGTGCAGTTTAAGTATTGGGACGCAGGGTTAGGTTAACGTTAGACGTGTAGATTTAGGAGACTTTCACAGTGAAGTCTCCCTATTCCCCTTCAGTGTGTTTCGTGCTAGACCACTCTTGTGAAAAGTCCACAAAATCCACAAAATAACTCTTGTGGATTTGTGACAAGATTTGCTCTGATGTTTGGAGACTAATAACAAACTTGTCAACTCGCGAGGTTTGAAAGGATTTTTATGATCACTTCCTGTGACGAATGTTACAGTAGAGAGTTTCAAGTCACTGCTTGTGGGTCTCCTGCTAAGAGAATCATGTAGATCAACATGAGCTTAAATCTTCTGTAAATCACACATTTGTTGGTGAAAGGACATTTCACAGAGTATAGATTCATTTTAAAGGATCTCTCCATTCTTAAATCTTATCTAACTTGTCTGATTTATGATTTAATGGTAGTCTAAGTCAATGTAAGTGCCATATTACTCAAGAACAGAGTTTTTAACGCATTTATGAAGATTGAAGAAAGACATTTTGGGGGCATTTATCACTTAGTAAATGTAATATATGACCCCAGTCCTGCTGTGAGCACAGCAACTGATCTTAGATCATGTATAACGTCTACCTTTTAAGATGCACTTTTGGATTAAAGGTAGTTTTGAATCATCTTTAGTGTTTTTTGATGGCAAATGAACATTAAGTGTTCATCACACTGAACTTGTGTGATTGCTTTGAAATGTGACCTGAATAATGTAAAAATGGTTTGATTAAGCAATGAATACATTAAGCAAATGGTTTGTTCTTTCTGTAATATTTATATTATTATTATGATCAAAAGCAATATGGCTACTGTTGTATATCTCACCACTTGTTTTATCTTAATGACTGGAATTGTTTAATTTAACTGTTTAATTAAATTTTTTTTTTTACATTTTGCTCCAGACTTTCAAATTCCTCCCAAAAAGTAATGGAGTTATTTTATGGGAAGGCTTTTTTTTCTTTTTGAAATCTTAATGGTGTTTCTGAATATTTTTCACCAATTATTTAAATGGTAATGTTTAAAAAAAAATGTATCTCATTTAAAAACTCTCTACTTTTGCTGGCACCCCAAAAAACACCATCAAAAAAGGAAAGAATATATTAAGGTTAATGTGAACAACTTGTTCTCTTTTTTTTGTCTCTGGTGAACTGTCATGGCTCTCGGTGACACCGTCTTCTCTCTCTGTGGCCGCAGGTTCCTGATTGGATGAAAGGGCTTCTGTGGTGTGCTGTTTGGGGAACGGCACTCACCGGTGTGGGTCTGTTAGTGGGGCGCTGGGTCAGATTTAAGAGCGAGGTTGCATGTGTGCATGCTGTTCATGTCATGAACATTAACATCATTCCATTTCAGCAGATGTTTCCTAGGAGGGTGGGGAACCGAGAACCTGAGAACGTCAGTGCCTGGTACTAACTAATTGAAGAAAGGTTTGCCTGCAGTCCTCTCGTTCATCATAACTAGCTCCAGCATGACCTCTGACCTTTCATTCCTTGTTCTGTGACCTCTAAATAGGTTGTAACCACTCTGCCAAACCACTCACTCCCTTTGTTCATCTCTTTTTCTCGATATTCCTTCATTTACACATTCCATTTAACCATAGTGTTACTCAAGGCATGAGCAGTATGAGTAGAGGAAGCATGGTGCCACAGTTACCAATGTGACCGTCCACACACTCGCACCTACCACTGGCCACGCCCCTTTTGCATTTTCTGGAGGATCTGGCTGAAGTTCTGAACATGACCAGCAGATGGAGGCAGTCTTTGCTGAACTGGAAGAACCACCTCTGAACAGACGGTGAAACTCGTTCGGATCCTCTTCAGCCTGAAATGCTGCAGTGCCTTTTCTTTCGTCCAAACTCTGCTGTTTGATGAGCTGGAGAACCTGCTCGCTACCGACTAATAAGAGGCCACTTGTATCCAGAATCTGATAATGATTGTGTAGAATTGAATGTGATTCTTTTTTTTAAAGAGCTGTGGGTGCATTTGTAAATAATTACTTTGTTTTATTAAACAGAACATAACATCTTTATTTCAGAGCTTATGTCTGATTGTGAATTTTTGTGAAGAATCTCAAATACGGTGTGAAAGCTGTGCTGCGATTTCTTTGTCCACAGTTCCTCTCCCTAATCTTGCATTTTGAGCCTGTTTTAGTAGAATGGAAATCTTATGGAGTGAATGATGACAGAGTGACCTCTGTATGCTACAGGTTGTGTTTGAGTAAGAGGAGCTATGAAATAAAGACCCGAGTTTGCTTTATCCGTCACATTTCTTTCATGTTCTGATACAGAAGCCTACAGATGTCCTCGCAGTACCATGCCTATAGGCCCTGTCCTCAAGGACACTCTTGTGGACTTGAGATGTGCTTGCTTGCAAAGGGAACGAGTCTGTTGGGCAGGGTTCCTCAAATCAGCTCCTGGAGGCCTGCACATTTTAGTTGCAACCTTGCTTTAGTATGCATAATACTCCAACTTAACCTTAGAGCCTTAATTAGTGCAATAGCCATGTTTCATGATGTTTGAATCAACAACGTGTAAGCCTTTGGCAATCCAGGACCCTTGTAGGGTGTCCCACCTGTTATTTGTACACTTTAAAGTATGCTCATTAGCACCCTCTATGTGCCATTTGTGGCGTGTAAACAAAAACTCATTTTTTTTAGGAGCTCACTCAGATTGGAGATATGACTGGAAGAACACATTGAAGTGACTAGTAAACATTTATCAGAAAACTGACCTAGCGATATTTTATTTCACTATTTAAACAGCAATGTTGACAAAATGCAATTAAACAGATTGTGTACCAAAAGAAAAAGGTTTAGCAACATATATCCAGATTTGAAGAGAAACAGGTCTTTAGTCATTGTTAATGCATAAAGAGTTAACAACAAAAACCTTTTTTGCAGCATTGGTGGTGAGTTCAAAGCAGGTAATGTCTTTATTCAAGTTGAATTGTAACTAGGTTAAACCCCAGCGGGCTTTTCCTTCCTCCATCGAGATGCAGGTCTGTTCCAAATTATGACTTCAGAGCACCCTCGAGGACTTGAATCAAGGGCCCCTAGCGTCTGACCTTCATGGCCTCATCAGAGACTTCAGTGTGCCATTTGGGACAGTGTCTAGTTGTACTCATATGTTTCGTTGTATTACTGTCTAGGTTTACTTTCATCATGTGTGCTCAGTAGCTTCCAGTAAAAACAAAACAAAAAGTTCATTAGATAGTTATTTATTTGGTGGTTTTAGAATATTTACAAATCAATCATACATAGAGCAATATTTACATTAGCTAGATTTCACTTGTGTTCACTAGTGGTAATTATCTACATCGTTTTGCATTTGCAAATTTTTACAATATTTACAAACTTCTACACTTCCTTCATAGCTCTGAAACAGTTGCTCTCGACACTGGTCCCTCATTTGTTGAAGTGAACAGGAAATGTTTTCCGTCCTTGTGCTGGATACCTGTGTTCCTGAAGGCAGGTCTGATCCAGTAGCGTGCCACTTGCTCTAAGGAATGAGTTTCATCTGCAGGAGCACTGTTGAAGTCCTCATTGAGAGGCTGAAGATACCTGGGGTTGTGTGTTCTTCAGAGCTCTGTGTGTTTAACAGGAGGCTCTAGTTTTCTGGACAGGGCTGTGAGGATGAGCTTGAACTTGTCGTATCTCTCGGTCTGGTCGACTCCTGCTCCTCTGCTGCCCCAGAGCAGACGCAGCTGGAAGTCCGTCCGCAGGATCTCCAGCAGGTCTTCATTCGGCTGGAAGTCTGCAGAATGAAAAGGGCATTAAAGCATCTCAGTTTAAGAAATGTGCACACTTCAGTAGAATATATTTCCAATATTTTGCTTCATTAGATTGTGTATAAAAATGTTCACCTAAATGGGAGATCATAGTTTCACACAGATTCACCTAGCTTCAAAGCTCAATGTTTCAATAAAATTAATTATTAATATTTTTGGGAATTAATTCCTGTAATAATTGACCTTAAAACAGTAGGATAAATACAGAAATGCCAACCTTAAAAGAAATACAAGCAGAAACATAAGCACTGCAATGGACAGAGCTATAATTGCATGTAAACTGAGAACAAAAATAGCAAATACAAAGACTTGTGTTCCTTCAGTGGCATTTTTTTTTACCAAAACAGTCTATGTTTAACATATACCGTGAGGATTAACTACAAAGCAATATTATATTTTGTTAAAAAAAAAGAACCTAGTTAATTTGTCTGTATTTATATCAATGAATTAGCCAAATCTGAAATTCACTGCTGGTTTGTGGATAAAGAGAAAAGTCTTGAAGCATTTGAGACTTAAGTGATATTTTGGTAACTATTATATGAATAAAAAGAATTTTAAAAAATTATATATTTTTTACAGACCAGTCTATCGCAATTTCAATTAATCCTCATTATCAGCCAAAAATAAATAATGGAATAAAAAGTGTTAGCAAAAAATGTTGCTTTTTTTAACAGAGCTATATGTAAATTTGACAGCATTTTTTTTTTGTTTTGTTTAAGATCATTCAATGCACAAATATACATATATTTCAATAAAAATCTGATATGGTATTTTTTTCAGCATTTTCATGATTTTTTTTTTTAAGCATAGATTTTTAAGCAACTTTACAATGTCTTTACAATGAATGTTAAATTTGGTGTCTCAGTGTGTTGTTTATAGGTTATTTATACTTCTTTTTATCAATAAAAAACCCTTAGGTTACTATTGTTACAATCTGAATTTTTAAAGTTTGGAATAAAACGTATATCTTGGATATAAATGCTGTGATTGAGAGCTCTTGGAGCTACTGTTACTATATAAAATTTGTCAAACAAAGATGCTCCCAGCCTCGACCTATAAAGGTCCTCATTTTGATTAAACCAAGTTTGTCTCAGTTCAAGAAATACTCTCTGTTAAAGTTACTGGAAAGGAACGAATCTACTGGAGAATGGAGAGTGGCAGCTTTACCCTGGAGGAAGCGCTGTGCATTGCAGGTGTACGTGTCAGCATTGCGTGCCACAGCTCGAGCTCCGTCCAGATGGCGAAAGATGATTTCACAGCCTTGATCATTGTTCTCCCAGACGTCCAGTCCCTCGAAGCTGACCGCGGGCCTCTCCATCAGCATGAGCAGAGGCATCAGCAGGGGAACACTGGCCTTACTCAGCGCCGTCTCCGCTGGACCCAAGAGACAGAGCAGAATTATGCATGTTTCATGAAGAGCATTTCAAAAGCTATAAATATGCAGGGAATATTTTTGTCTCATATACATCAATAGAACGTCTCTAATTCAGCGTGATGTGCGAAAATGTGTTTGTGCAAACTAAATAATCAACATTTTAATTGAGTAATGTGCATCTATTTAGTGGCAAAATGATATTTCTATATCTTTCTCCCAAAAGTATCCTTAGAGAAGAGATTTAAAGGACATAATTTGAGTTTTGTTTTAGAGACAACAGCTTTCTTCAGTATATAGCGTATAACAATAACAAAACATACTGGCTACAATTAGCACAGAATGCTGCTGCTAGGGTTATCACAGGTGTGGTCAGAGCAAGACACATCACCCGGTCCTACAAGAGCTCCACTGGCAACCTATAGAAAAATGGATTCATTTTAAAGTACAGCTTTAACCTTTAAAGCACTTAATGGCCACAGCCCTGCATACCTGGCAGACCTGATTAATGTATGTCATGTAATCGCATACACTATGGTTTGCGTACCTCCTCTTTTCCCTCTTGGTGTGTAACAAGGAGTGACTGAACCGCAGTTCCTTGAGCGGCAACTTGAGGCTGACTCCAAAAGGTAGCAGGTTCTCATTCACTCCAATGTTAAAACTGACCAACTTTGGAGCTAAAAAAAAAACATATTTCCACCTCTGGCTCCTTTAGGTTTGTGAATTCAGATCACTAGTTTAGATCTTCATGACCACTCTGAAGGGAACGAATTATTTTCACATGTGTTTGGCTGAAAGTGTCATTTTTATATATCTCAATCAGACTGCTATAGCAGTTTCCCCCCATTTGAAGACGCGTTTTTGAGTACCACAAACACTCAGTCCATGTTATATACAGTCAATGCAAATACCACATGGCTCGATCTCCCCCTCCATCTAAAACTGCCTTGAGCTCCAGGGCTTTCTCACAGTTTGGTCCATGCTGTGGAACGGGCTCCCCAACTCGGTGCGCAACAGCACATCACTCGCTCATTTTAAAACCAATCTTAAAACTATTTTTTACAGTAATGTTGCTCTGCCGGTACTCATATCATGTTGTATGTTTGCTTTTTAATGCACGGTACTTGTTTAAAATTGTTGTAAAGTGACTTGGAGTGTCCAAAAAGGTGTCTGAATAAGATGTATTATTAATATTATTATTAGTAGTAGTATGAGAGGAGATTGTATTTAGTGTAGACGTAGATCAAGAAAGGCTTTTCACTCATTAATTTTCCGTAAACTTGCATCCTAACTGTACAATCAACGCTGAAGCAAATATCAAACTCACCATTTCCTTCATGAAGCCACTTATAGAAAGGTTTCAGAGATTTCTCGTAAGTGATGGCAGTCTGTGTGTATTTCCTCCTCAAGCTGGTCCATGTGTGATCCAGTCTGGCGATCTGTTAACACAGGTCTCATCAGAAAGCCGGTTTCACAGCGAGGGCTCAAGTCTCCCGCAGCACTTAATAGAAAGTAAGTGTAAGACAGTACCTGAGGCATGTCCAGGGCTTTCATTATTGAAGAGAAGGCGTAAAGGTCTCCCATGGAGTCTTTGAGCTCCAGAGCCACCAGAATGATCCGGTTCAGGGTGGCTGCTCTCTCCTCCAGGCTTCCCGTGCAGCCCAGGATGTCCACAGCGACCCCGATGGCCATGGTGGTGTGCCTGTTCAAGAGGACGCAGTCGCGTGTGCTTAATATCTTTGGACACAGCAGATCGCTGTCTGTTTTCATTACAGTTGAGTAGATGTAGTTCAAGAAAAAAAATGAAAATGTGTTGTCCTCAGATCAGCGATGATGTAAGTGACCTCTTTTCTTCCGGAGACTTCAAATATTATTCCTGCTATAAGTTTCAAACAATAAAAAAACATTTAAAGCTTGCTTGCTAAGAAAAATAATAATAATTTGCGCTTGAAGCTTATCTTTTTTTGCTCTAATCGTATCAGTGTTTGCAACAGAAATGTTCTACTGGTTGGCATTTGTCTATCGAATCGCTATCAGGATTATTGCTCAAGCCTGGTTAGTCGCATATAAATAATAAGTCACTGTTTTGGAAATGCAACCTCTAGTCAGAAATCTTTAAGGTAATGATGTTTTTGTTTCGGAATTGTGTTTCGTTAGAAAACTTCCAACTAGAAACTGTTATGTGGATTATTGTGATTTGCTTGAAATATTTTTCTTCGGACGCAAAAAATGTATATTACTTTGATGAATGTCGAGGGTCACAGTTTAATGCGTGTTGAACAATTCAACATTGATCAACTAGCTTTCTTCATAAATGCTCTGCTGGTTATAGAGTTCAAATCCATTTTTTATTCTGAGGATTCTTAACCATCCAACCATTCATTTTCTTATCGGGTTTCTTCCCTTTCGAGGTCTCCACAGCAACTGGCATATGTTTTATGCGCCGAATCCTCATCCAGCTGCAACCCATTGTTTGGAATCATTCACACATTGGACAATCGTTTTTACTCAATTCACTTATACCGCATCTCTTTGGACTTGTGGGGAAACCAGAGCACCCGGAGTAAACCCACACGATCACAGGGAGAACATGCAAACTCCACACAGAAATGCCAACTGATCCAGTCGAGGCTCGAACCAGCGACCTTCTTGCTGTGAGACAACCGTGCTACCCACTGCGCCACCATGACGACCATTCTTAACCATACATTTAACAGTGTTTCAGTTTTAATAGAGTGAAGCCCCATGCGGCGAGAACGTGTGTCCAGCAGGTTTACCTCTCAATGAGGTCCCGCCGCAGCTGTCGTCCGTGAGGAAGAGTGACAAGCTCCAGCCCCGAGCTCACACCCATCTGAGCCTTCAGCTCCTCGCTGACATTCAGTATTCGAGCAACCTGCGAAACACATCAGAATCATCTAATCTGCGCCGGTAAACTCTGTGATTTATCTTGAGCCATATATAATGAGCAGTCATTCTTAGACACAGAGCCAATCCTTTATAAAGAATCACTTTTTAAATGGGATCTTTGCAGGTGTTTTATTGCAGCATGTTGATTTTGCTCTGGTCTTGTTGTTGTTGACCAGACGAACCAGTCTCGAACCCGAAGCGCAGACTTGACTCAGCGTGACTGATTACAGAGCTGTTGCTCAGGATTAGCTGCAGTAAGGGTGTGGGTGAGCAACCCTTATATTTGTTATCTTTCATCTACTTTTGTTGCTAAATTAGTTGAAAAGAGTTGAATCAGCTAAAAACACAGCAAAACATTTCTTCATAATAGTTTATATAATTACAAATTATGCAAACTAACACTTTTAAAAGCAATTAAATTACAAAATCAACTGACAATAGCTGTATATTCAGTGAACCCAATTTTGAGCAGTAGTGTTGAAATATATTTTATTTGATTAAATAGTTGAAACACTTTGGACGAGACCTTTTAATGACAAAGGTGAATACAATCATCAATGATTTGTTATTCTACATCAAATTAAATGTATTCTATCCAATTTAGTGGTAGATTTTAGTGTACACATAGTGTCTACAGCTAGAGGAGTCATCTTCAAGGTGCTCCATGAGAATTTTAGGATTACATTTTTATGTTTGAAATCTCTAAACGTCTATATCAGGGTGTCTGCAGGTTGCATAAGGTCAAATGTAAGACCTTTTTAACACTGTTTAGAATTAAATGTAAGACATTTAAGACCTATATCATAACATTAACAACACAAACAACATTTTTTTAAATAATAAACCATATGATTTAAATACATTGTTTGAAACCATCACTTTTATGTTGGCGAGCATTTCCAAAGGTTTTCTCAAACTCTGGCAACCCTTGCAATAATTTTTACTTTTTTTAACATTTAGAAAAATGTTCTCACTCTCTGACAACCGCAGACACGATCAATTTTATAATTTTGAGTGTATAACTATCAGACAAATTTTGCATTGACTTCAGAAAAATAAGATCTGTGAAAAACTATTTAATAGCTAGAAAAGTTAACTTAAGACTTTTTAAGGCCTAAGATGTGTGCTTTTAAATTTTAGACGCTATAAGACCTAAGACCTAGCGGAAACCCTGTATATTTGATCAATCCTGACACAAATTTGTTTAGGTTCATTCCTAAAAGTCATAAGACAAATGCACAATCACAAATCTTTAAAGAGCAAAAGTTCTTTAAACAAATTATGTGTTTTTGGTGGCAAAATAAACGTTAGGAGCTCTGCAAATTTAATTCAGAATTTGACTTTTGGGTTTGGTAAAAATAGCTGCTCTACCAGCGCATGCATTATCGATCACAATCTGTTGATCATTCATAAGGAAAAAAGTTGTTGTTCAACCTCTAATGAATGTGTTTTCAAACTCCAATGAATAAAAAAGCAATCGTGTTCCAAAATGACTCCGACCCTCCAGATCGCTGTGTGGCAGCTGAAGGTTACCTGGCAGTCTGCGTGCAGGATGTGTTTGGCGATGCACTTTGGGTCCTGACTCAGCATCAGCTCTTTGGCTCTCTTCAGAACACTCATCTCCAGCGGTTTGTTCTCCGTCGGCAGAAGACGGAAGTTGTTGTCACCAGGTTTGAACATCGACTCGGTTTCAAACACAGGTCTCTGAAAGCCCTTCAGATCTTTCTCCTCATCTTCCTCGCTGTCATTGTCCAAGGCTCGGATGGCATTATGGTAAGAACTACGATCCAGTTTGACCCCTCCACTGCTTCTCCTGGACTCCTCAGGGTTCAGCCGGTCCACATAGCCGTTTGATGGGGAGCTGCATGGACTCAGCTCACAGTAGCTCGTCTCTGGACTGGATGAACCTCCTGACTGTAGAGGCTGTGGTGAAGTTCTCTGTTTGTGAGTTTTCACTGGGGGCACAGGGGGGCTGAGGGGTTTCAGTCCCAAGGTGCCGGGTGCTCTCATTGAGGGAACCTTGCTGGGTTTAGGTGGTGGTTTGGGACACAGCTGGCTGTCAGATCCACGGATGGCTTCTCCTGGTAGGGTATCAAAGGCCATTCTGCGCGAGACTGTGGGGCTCAGAGCTGGCTCGCTTCCTGTTCGGAAAACTGGGGATTTGGGGCATGGCTGGTGATCCGTATGTTGAACCTGAGCCTGAGGCCTGGAGCCTGGAAGAAGAGAAATTTCTTCACTGATTAGTGTTCTGAAACTGTTTAAATTCCTAATAAATTCGTAAAATAATATAAAAATGCTCTGTGTAACACTAACAATTTGCATTTCCAAAACAGATAAAAAAAAACTCATCTGTGCATGTGTGTGTCATCAGAGAAAGACTGGTGACATTGAGACAATGTCAATACATCCTACAACCATAACAGCATGAGTTTGAGTAGCACTAGCTGGTGTTTGATTCATTTAGCAAAAATTTGCTCAATGTAATAATAGTAATATTTCTATTAACAAATAAAGTTCAACATTACTGTGGATGTTAGGCTGCCAAAAATTACATGACAATTATTACTATTGTTATTTTTGCTGTTGAATAATAATGATGAAAACACTCAAATGCATCATTTTCTATTTGGAGATTAGTGCAGCTTCGTTTTTCCAAATTTCAGTGAACAGCCATTTTCCAAAAAATAAATTAAATTACTGATTAAAATGTTCACTCTCAGACAAACAAACAGAGAATCAGTGATAAGTGAAACTGTCCAAAATATGAATCGAGTGCTAGATTTTTTCTTTCAAACCAAAATGACCAAAGATGAGAAAGCTCTGACGTAATCACAGTCCTCTTCTCGAGTAGAATCTATGAAGGATTTTCAGAGGTCCAACTAGTGGTGATATTTCTCAGTCAGCTAACATCTGAGTCAACTTGCATTTAAACTTAAACTGGATTTTCCTAAATCTTAAAGCCATGTACGGTCCACCCGCCATGAAAGATCATTTAAAAAAATCCACAATAGGGGCCCTTTAAGAAAGATCTTCAAAAATGTAAATTAATAAAACATTTCCATTTCACCACTGGAGTCTTTGTCTTTTTTATTGAGATTTTATATCATTTTCAATGGTTAGATTCCTAGCCTAATATTATTTCATTACACCAAAGCGACAAGGTTTCCACAGAACCTGAGAAAAAGTGTTTTAAAAGTGTTATCTTTTAAAAGTGTTTTTTTAGAACAAAACCACATGGGTATTGGTTTCTTGGAAAGTCAAATTAAGATTTGCATATCTGTAATAAGGATACATTTGCTTGTAAAGAGATTTTTTAATCAAAGACGATGAAACAATTTAATGTACCCTTTTGATTTTGAAACTTTAAAGACCGTTTAACTTCACATCGAGACAAATTAAAACCTGTTATTATTTAGTAGTTATTTATTACAGAGGATTGAATGATTGAAAGAATAAAACTAGCAGAACTATTTATTCAACACGAGAGATGTCCGAAGATTAATATAGGCTTCAGAAGAGGTTTCAGTAAATATTGTATGCTGTGAATGAAGAGAAGAATTTTTTATTAGTATTCTGCATGGCAAGCAAGATCAAGCTCTGTTGTCTGACAGCAAAGCTGCGTTTTTCACGGAACCATATTTATTCTCCTGACACAGCCATAAATTATCTCCATCTTCCCTTTCATTCTACTCCATGGAGCTTCTTCACCAAAACGCTTTATTTTGCATTTCCATCTGGCATCTCATTTCACACATTAAGAGTTCAGAAGCACAAAGTGAATGTGAAAGGCTGGAATGTCAGCTCGACTTTGAGCGTCCGTGCAGCGAGTCAGAGATAGGAGAGGTTTGAAGGCTCGGATGTGTGTATGACAGGCGCTCACCCAGCGGGAGGAAGCTCTCCGACTGATGGCTCTTCAGCGGCCGTCTCCTGTCCTGAACGTGGTTTAGACACGCTGGCTGGCTTCCACACTTCTCCTTGTTACTGTCAAGGAGAAAAATGAGTCGATTAGCTGTTTTTGAGCTCACCAAACTTTTTCACTTTTTGACTCCATCTCTTAACTTTAAATTTTAACTTAAAAAAATACATTGAATATAAATAGAACTTTATAATTTAGTGACCCAAAAGGCCCTTTGTTGCCCGTTGGGAAACGGACATATCTGTCAGTTTTACCATACAATGAAAATATACTGTAATTTTGACTTCTCTAACATCCAATTTCACAAAACAAGGAAACATAAACAAAAATATGTACAAATACATATAAAAAATTGTGGCCTTTGTTTCGATCATTTTAATTTGTTTGGTTTATGAACAATTTTTTATGCTTATCCTGATAAATGAACAACAAATCCTAATGCTTGGCAGAATGGATTTATTTTTTTTGTTTTGTTTTTAGGCTTTTTCTTATGTGATAATTGAAAGTATAAAGAAGAAACGCAAATCCTTCTGAACTTTAAAAACTATTCTTTTTAAATAGTTGGCAAATTTAATTAAAACTTTTGAAGATACAAAAACAAGCAAGCTGTTTATTTCATTCATGCCACACAATTTCGTGGCCAATCTGGAGAAAAATTCTCTCCAGTATGTTCTAGAGCTTCGTTCTTTAGGGAGGCTTCCTAAACAGATGCCTGAACCTCTTCAGCTGGCTCCTCTCAATGCGGAAGACTAGTGGCTCTACTTCCTACTTGAAAATGCCAAAGAAAACCTTTCCCTCACCTGAGCAGGTTTCCTCGGCTGAGCGTGTGATCCTGAGCTTGCCCATTCATGATGTTCAGACTCAAGCGTTTGGAAGCCAGGTTCTTTCTCTCTGAGCATCCCGTCTCCACCTGAATTGAGCCGACACCATATTTCTCCTCCAGGCAGCGGAGAGGCAGAGCTCTGTTTATTGGCTGAAAGATGATTGCTCCCACCACCTCGGACACAGGCTGGCGGTTGCCTACATAGAAGCGCACCAGCGCAGGAACGCTATCGAAGGCTTCTTTCTCAAACAAGTACTGGACACGCGAATACGCCTCGTTCATCGCTAAGAGGCGTTTGTTGATTTTGAAGTGTTGAGGGCTGTTCTTCCACTGGCAGGTCAGAACGTAGTTTCCTGGGCTGGACAGGGAGTCTCGAATCAGGAAGTCTCCATCACGTTGGACCATGTTTTCAGCCACCTGAAGAGACAACAAAAATTTGTTGCAAAAATGTTTTTTTATGAGAATTTATTTTAAGCAAAGCCTTCTGAGTGAAGTTGCATCTTCTCCTTGTATGCTCTATTAATTCCAATGTGAGTGATGACTCATTGACTGTAAAAGTGACACGGCATGACCTAGACCAGGACTAGAGAGGTTTCCAGAGGTGCCTCTGCCTTTCAAACAACAAACTATATTTAACAAAGGTAGACAATTTAAAAAATAATGAAAATAATAATAACAAAAATTCTAGGATTTACCAGCTATCCTCCTGTCCGAAACTTAGAAACCACACTTTTCTATTTTTATGAGGTTTTATACAAATTGTCATGTGTAATCAGGTTGTGTGCATATCTTAAGGGAACAAACTGGAGTTACTTCATGAGTATAAGTGTATAGCATGACCTACAAATGTTTTATTGAGTATAATCACTGCATTCAACCAGATTTCTTAGGGTTTTTAGGTTTTGGTATGAAAACAAATGTCTCACGTTATGATTTAAAAGTAAAAGTGTTCTAAGAATAAAATTACACTTTTTCAACCACAGATCAGATAATTATACAAATTATTGGTTTAAAAAGAGAAAATACTCAATTGTTTTGTAACCCTGAAAGAACCCATATGTGACACTAGTGTTCTTTAACATTTGTTTAGCACTCATAATTTTCCATAAAGAAAAAGGAGGTTGGTGTCTTATGGATTAAAGAAAGTAAATGTAAATGTGAAAAGCCAGTTTGATCCTTTGTTTTATATATTTATGTTCTTTATCTGTGCTTCATCTTCATGTTAAACCCCACTATAAAAAAGATAATTTTCAATCATTTTAATAAGCTGAACTGATAAAGCATCATTAAGTTTAATTAGAATCATGAAATAGGTTGAAAAACCTTCCCCGCATGTTTATATTGAGGGTTTGTTTACTGACCGCTTGCACCAGTGGCACCAGGAAAAGTCTCATTTACACTGATTAGAGTCTCAGAGAATTTATTGCAGTGATCCTTCTAGACCTCGGTCATATCTGAAGCAAACATGTGAGGCGCACTTTAAACATTACCAGACAACATAGCTGTGAAAAGGTTCTCCCTTAAAAATGTTAAATAAATGCATTTGAGCGCTGATATCTCTCACCCTGTAGTATGCCATTTTTGTTTATTTTTCCTCACAATACCAAACAAAAGGCTGCTGGGAATGTACATATTAGTCTTTTCACACTTGTGGTCTTAAACTGATGTAAATATCTGTGCTTCCACTTCTCTTGTATCTAGTTGTTTGGTTAACTTCATAGAGCCGCTGAGAGCATGTCTGCAGGTGTTTGTGTTTGCGCATGTGTCTGCAGGGACTTTATGAGGAGCAGGACACCTAATCACAGGGTGTTCAGTGATGCACTCAGTGCTTTCTCTATTCAAGGCCTGAAACTATACTGTAAGGTCATTTTTGAGCAGTGCTGAGCCATGATGAATGAGATTTTGTTTCCATTCTGCCCGGTATGTTTGTGGGGTAAACAGTAGCCTGACTCTGGTCACAGCTAGTAATGCTGTTAAATAAATACACCCAGGGTCGAATAGCAGTCATGATTTCTAACAGCAATAAAGACTTTTGTTCTAGGACAATAACAATTGTGCTTTCAGTTTCATGGTCTTGCAGTGCAAAGGATGATGGGATACGTCAGGGTACGTGTTTTGATTGGGTTTGATGCGATGCACTCAGCACTGATGAAAAACTGTTGACTGCTGAGAATGAAATAAAAGGTATAGTGGTGCATTACACTATGTTTACGTCTGAATTATGCAGATTGACAAGTTTTTTTGAAGTCTCGAGCAGCTGATTCAAGTGGAGTGTATGGTCCTGATTGGCTTTGTTTTGTTGTTTTTATCAAGACTGAGCTTGCTTGGGTGTGAATCTGGCTCGTCCTGTTTCAGGCAGGTTTTGCACCTGTAAACCAGTTCAGTTCAAATCAAGTATCGATAAGCCACCTGATGCCTACGCTTTAAATGAGGCAATGTTTTTTAATTTAGTTTTATTGCTTAATTTAGCTGATATATGATGTCAGCAAAAAATATGCTGTGAATCTAAATGTACAATAGCAAAATAAACCAATGTATTTTTACAGGTCTAATACAGAAATATCCACCAGGTTCTTTATCCCTTTATCAAAATGATAATAAAAATGTACACGCATGTCTGTAGAGCTATATTCGAAACGACTTTTCTCTGAAATCACTTTCATTTCTATAGGACCGTTTCTAGCTATATTATACTTTATTTTTTCTAGATGATATTTTAAGGTGTATGAACAGTATTTTAACATTAAATTAAAAACATTTAAAATCAGCAGTTTGAATGTAAGGTAAATCAACATTTTTCATCTTACTATACACCTGTTCCTTTAACTTATTCGTTGAGTATTTCTATATTTAGCATTATATTTTACAACTATAATTTTGAGTGTTTGACTTAAAGGGATATTATTGTGTTTTTGAACAATTAATTTAAAAACTTTTTTTGTGATTATTTTTTTCCCTAAATATTTTACATATAAATCCATTTCTATTGGTTCTGATCATCATTCTCTATGCAAGACCCACAGACTAAGAAACCTTAGTCAATGTGGTTTGAGATGTTAAATATGGGAACATCTAATGCAAGTCATACTCTCAGGGCATCTCTTCTCCTAATCAAGTCTTACTGCAGCAAATTTGATCACATGTCTTTATGTAAATCCCTTTTCATCAAAAGGTAATGCTTGACTGCCAGATTGTGGCATGACTTTAGCTGTCCTCAACATAATGAGTGAGCAGTCGTGTGAGTTTACACCCTTAAGTACCCCAAACAAAAATGATGCTACAACTAAACTGAAAGCCATACCTGTCTTGGAATGGCTCCATGATACCAGGCATGGCTCCTGGGTTCCTCGCTGCTCAGTTTCAGCTCTTCTTCGAGTTCTCTCCGGAGCTTCTCTGGTGGTCCCTCCATGATATATTTGTCCCTTGAGAACTGCACATAGATGGGGAGAGAGTCAGAGCAGTCTGTTAGAGCCATAGTGCTCTAGAAATCGAAAGATGGAAGTATGGTCATGCTGTCAGTTGTAAAGGATTCTCATATTTTCCATTCCTCTCCCAACTATTACACTATCTCTGTGACTCAGAAGAATCTGGCTGAATAAGCACCTGCTTCCTGGGCTAATTTGTGTTGTGTGAAGCTCCTCCTCCTTCCTGTCAGTCTCCGCCTCCGGCCGCCCCCGGCCCTGCCGTACCTTTACCTGAGCATTCACACGCCTACAGTGCGACGAGTCACCACAGACTTTTCAGGTTTGTTGAAAGCATGCATGTCCTGTTTGAGGATTTCACAACTTTTTGGGTGCTTTACAGAATCACTTGGTAATCATTTGCTATAAAAATGTCACTAGTTACATCGATGTAGTATAATCATAAATGCAGTGAAGTATGTAGAACAAAAATTCTGTAAAGGTTTGTTTTATTTAATGTCTCGACAACAGAACTCCGTTATGTGATCAGATAACAGAGAAGAGTAACCCAAACATTCAGGCCAAGGCTTGATGCCAACATTTAAAACATAGTAGATATTAAAATAAAGTTTGTGTGATTTGCATTGACTTACTCAAACCCTTTCTTAAGTTATATTAAGTTCTTACAGTAGTTAGATAAATAAAAAAAAGTCTGGTGACAAATATAATTAAATTATTTATTCTTTTTAAAAGTTTCTAATTATTTTGAAATTCTTACTGAGAATACTGATATTATGGCATTACATTTACATAAACTGTGATTAGAATTGTATTTGTTGAACAATGAAAAGTTTTGTTTTTTCTCACAGTAAAATAGTTCAAACTTTTCAAACACGATACGTAGCTCATGTGGCACTGAAGGTAAAAGAAATATGTTTTAAAGTTAGTATTAAAATATAAACAAATAATTGCAGATTTATAAATCAAAATTGCCTTTAGATGTTTACGTGTTTGCCTTAACTCTACACTATAAAAAACTACTTTAATAATGGTTTACGTCTATGTTTTTATAGTAATTTAGGCATACAATACTTTCAAAATTAAAGATTTTAAATAATCATCAAAAACTTTTCAATTTATATAATGTATTTTGTCAAAACAAAGTTGAATTGTTTATGGCAATTTTGGGGTGAATTTCAGTTCTTTAATTACCCCAACTTTAGTGTTTTTAACCCATAAACCATCCACATTTTTTTGTTGTTGCTAAATTATCATTTTCAAATATGGTTAATACTGCATGCATATATACAAATATAAAACACACACACAAACCACTGTTTTATTTCAATGTGCTAAAATTGCTGAAATGGTTTATTACTTTATGGACTGTGAAAGGATGAGCTGGAAGCTGCACATGTGTTTAAGATTCCATTTGGGAAATTTGAAGTGTATTCTTGTGATCTGTGCTCTTTGGTTTGGTGTTTGGAATGCAAGTTATGTGTGTTGCCAGGCCAGAATCCATAAGTGGTACCTCTATGCTGAAACTGGTAGTTGTGTGGAGTGGGCACTGTTTGACCATGGATATTTCTAAAGCGAAAGCTAATTCCGTGAATGAGAGGAACAGTCCCAGGAGGGGTTCTGGCAGCAACTGTGGAACGGTTCTATTGAGTAACATGTCAAGTAAGGGCAAAGGTAATTGGAATTGATGCATAGCATGCATGCTCATTTGTGGAAACCTATTGATATCATTCTCTTTGACTGAGGTTTAATGAGGTTGACAATCTGAAAAGAGCATCCCTGATTCTGTGTTTGAACTAGAAACTGTGTTTCTTTGAAAGCACATTTGAGATGTGGATAGTAAAAGTGACTCATGCCACACAACAGACTGTTTTTCATTTGAACAGGGAAGTTTCTAAGATGCTTCCTATGAATAGTGTCTGACAAACCCAGGGCAAAGCTTAGACTGAAATACGCTGATGCCTCTGGTATTGTGCTCTAGGGAGGGACGGTTGCTGTGTGCATCGAGACAACAGAGAGCCAAGCTTATCACCCAGAAGCCACAAATTACACTGTAGAGGCGAAATATACTTTTACCTCAATCATCCATAAGCACTGGTTTGTGTGTGCTCACTGTCTTTCAGCTGCATTGCACCAAACAATACAATCATTTACTGTTCACGTTATTTTTATTATTGTTACTCAGCAGTGTTTGCTAGTCTGGTGGACCCATTGCCTTTTGTGGCTTTTAATTCACCAAATCCATAAAAAAAATGTAACATTCCATGATTAAGTGTAATTTATGTTTGTGCGGGAAGACAAGAATAAGGGTAAAGAATCTACCGTTTTCACACTTTACATGCCCTGGGTCCAGTAGACCCAAACACCTTATTTGTAATATAAATATGTAGGGGTATACAGCATGGGCTCATTGAAAATGTGTTCTGATATATGTTTTTCACAGAAAATGAGCCAAGGCTAGTGAATCTGTTTCAAATAATAATTGATTTGATAATTTTTCTTTTGATGAAAACTGAAAACTGGCCCCACAGACCCCAAAACCTTACAAGAGTTAAAAACCCCTGATATATTTACAATTACCATTCTGTGTATCTGTTTCAAATCTGTGTATCTGTTTATTAATGTTTTTGTACATTTTTGTAATAAAATACTCAAATGTAAGGTAAGTTAATACTAAATGTCTACTTCTGGTTTAACTGTCTTTTAATCCCTATATCGGACATTTAAAAAAGGGTATTAAATTGAGGTGATATTGAACGATGATCGCGGTATTGGTTTGGACTGGATTCTTCTCCCACCATCCCAGCTGAAATCTGGCATGGGCTGACAGTCATTCAGCCTTACGACATCACAAATCCTTTTAGATGTCCACTGAGCCCATAAATGTTTAAAAATAGCCAAAGAGCAATGCTTGAGAAACTTAACAGCTCCATGAAGAATAATCCCTCATCTGACCAATCCCTGTAGTTCGGATGGAGTCGTTATCTATTATAATTTCACCTCCAGGAATTTCAAGGACAGACTGCTGAGGACGAGTATAATATAATAAGAGTGACCAATCTCATCATAACCTGGTGACTCACTACTCAATTCACCATTGATATTTCCACCAAGATTGAGAGCTTGAATTTAGAATGGGAAAACCGTGATTGGATGATAAATAAAGATTTGGTAAATTCCTTACTGATAAACGAATCTGTCTCATTTAACAGTATGGCAGCAAATCTGGAACAATTATAGCAGAGTGCTGAGTTAAAGATGCAGATCAAGTGGCTGAGCTCAGAATGGCATAATATTATGATTGAAACCTGCAGCAGAGGAATTGAATCACACTCATGCAAATGATTAACAACTTTCCCACAACTGATTTTGTGCAACTGATTTTTAGCAGGACACGTAGCTTGAGCTGTAATCAATGTGACTTAGCTGGAGACAAAAAAAGAGGAGGAAATTAAGCAGATTTACTGACCCATAAAACAACTTGTATCTTACTTAGAGATCTCGACAACAGACGCTGCTATCTGAGTATACTACAACACCAGAAAGATGAAGTGACGGTGAGATCACTCATAAAAGCGATCAATCATTTTTCAACACCAACATTCACCGAATTAATGTCACAGGATATAGTGGACCCTATCCCCACTCACAATGGGGTTATCATATTAACATCTGAAACGGTTCCCTCCTCCTTCCTTTAAGGGATGGAAACCCCCGTCTCGAGCCTGTAGGTTGAGATTCCCAAAGGTTTCAGAGGGTCATTAGGACAATCGACCTCCACTGAGCTTTGCTGTTGACTCACACCCTTCCTGTCCTGAATAAAAACAAAGAGGGACATCAGAGAGCATCCATGCTCTGTCTCTGGAGACAGTAAACACAAGACTTCTTCCTCTCTTATCATGCCCCATCGCATGTCCATTTAGCCACTCCCTGAGGTGTCTGTCATTTCCCTTTCGTCCTCGACAGGATTTTGTTTGCAATTTTGTTTGTAATTATATTTTTTCACTGTCTAGTACTATGAGTTGTTAACATCACAACACATTTAACATTCCTAGCACAGCATCTGAATTGGCTGAATCAATACCTAAAGATTATGTTACTAATTAAAAAGAGGATTAACGAAAATCAAAAAATCTATGTTTATTTTACCATGCTAACACTTACGGATGTGACAGATGCTAATGAAGGCTCTCCTGTGTTTCAAATGAATGCTAGGTCAACAACTTTAATGTCCAGAAATGACTCTTTACACTAACCAGTCTCAATTTTGCCCATATGCACCTTCTTCCTGACTTGCTTAGTGCCAGTCAGGAGAGTCCAGTACTGTAAGGAGGGCATGAGGGGAGGAGAGGGCTGAGGGCTCAGCTGAGTGGGTTCACTTTGATTATGTCCTCTTCCTAACGTCTCCTCAAGCATGCACCTCTGAACAGTAAAAGTTAAAAAGTAGGACACACTCTTGTCAGGGGAGGTGAAATGGCTTGAGGCTAACCCTTTGGAATGGATGAGATGCGAAGCCTTGAACTGTCAGTTGCTAGAGTATCATGTAAGAGAGCAAAAAGAGCACAATCTACATGCAGGCGACGTACAGCCCCTAGCTGTTCAGAGACAGAATTACCTGTCCCAGTTCTCATTGAGAATATTTTAATGTACATTAATTCAGGAAATGTCTTTGGGATATGAATGATTTAGGGGATGCTAAACATTTGGTTTGTTAAACATGTTCCTGCTACACTACTTGTATGCTACTCTATACTCCTAGAACTCTCAGTGCGGAAGGAGAGGATGCGGAATTGGCAGTCAGTCAGTGAGACAATTCGAAGAAATTATTGATTCTTTCCTGTTTCCATGATCCAGTTTGTCAGGGTCTGGGAGTGATTTAATCATAAGCATTCTCATCAGTAAATTGAGCTGTGGGGTAATCGTTTACAGAAATGTTTGTATTTAAAGTGATTTCCTTTGTTTGGGTGATTTTAAATGCATTTCTTTTGTTTCAAACATCTGTATTTTTTTATTACGCTTTTTTTAAGTGTCCATCTATTTCGTACCTATTTAATACAGCTTAAATAAATCATACATAGAATTCTGGAACTAAAAAAACCGGAATATAATATTTTTACAGAAATTATTAAATTATCTTAAATTAAAGTTTCGTTTTTATCCCAGGGTTTCTACAGGTTTCATAAAGTGTCTTTTTTTTTCGTAATTTTTACTTCTTTTTTCTTTTTTTTGCATTTAGGAGCATTTTCTCAATCTCTGGCAACCCCAACATTGTTTTTACATTTATGAGTCTTAAGTAAATATCTTGCAACACTAACATTTTTAAGATTTTGAGTGTTCACAAGCATTTTCTTAAACTCTGGCAACTCTAACCTCGACTTTTAAGCTTTTGAGCATGTATGCACATTTTCTCAGAGTATGGCAACCCTAACAATCCTTTTCATAGTATTTTTAGCAATTAGGAGCATTTTCTCAATCTTCGGTAACCCCAAGCACCAGCAAAAAAAAAACACATATAGCATGAGCTTTTCAGGAATACCAGAAAAATAAGATCAGTGAAAAGGTATTTATAAACAGTGAAACCCTATTTTTTTTCAGTTGAAACCCTGTATCCATTTTAAAGAAACAGCAAACATATTTAGTTAGCATAAAAATAACTAGATAGAAAATTAATATGCTTTTTTTTAATATACCTGAATTATCTCAATACAACTGAAAGAATGAGCCAATGTCTATCAGGTTGTGGTCCAAGTCTCTGCTACCCTCGATAAATAACATTAATCAGAATTTCCTTTTCTAACTGAGTAGAAGTCAATCATAGTTCATGTGTACAGTTTAAAAAACTTTCTCAGATTGTCGTCCCTCACACAAATCAAGATTTGTATAAGTTCACTAAACTAAGCCTTGAGAGTTACTCTCTGAGAAACTTCCTGTCAGAAGAAAGAATCCATACAAGAAGCCCCAACACAGCTCTCTCTGTCTCTCTAACACCCACTAACCACCAACACCATCCAAAAGACAGGAAGTGTCTATAACAACCTTGCCATATTTTTAGTAACCAGTCTCGGAAAAGTGGACAAGACCCGAATGCTTTCAACAGACGTTCAAATCTCTAGAGAGAAAAGGTTTGGGGAGCAGCCAGCCAGGCGTTACAAACAACAACCAGCTATTAGAGGTAAAAATAAGAACCCTTTAGTCAAGTCCCTCAGTAAAAAGCTCCTCCAAAAGTGTTGTTTGGGTCCCTCTGCTCACCGAAAATAGAAACTTTACCTATGCCGTGAAAGGAAGACTGCTGATGGATTTCTAAATATGTTTTTCCAAATATGCACCGCTTTACTGTCTTTTTGCCTTTGACGGGCCACTGATCAATAGTGTATGTGCCATCTGATAGCAGTCCAGACTGAAACCTTTCCATCCACTTAAACTGTGTTTCATCCTTTGGGCAAAAAGCCTCCTTTAGCTTCAGCATGATCTAGGGTACACATCTGAATGTTTTCTCTATTAATACTCATTCAGAACATACATTCAGAAGAGTCATGCGTGTTTAGTTCCCTCATCAGTTCCTTTTAAACCTGTGAGAGAATTTTTACACATCTCATAAACTCCCTCCAACTAATCTTTCACTATATTCCATCACATTAGAGGAGTAACTGATCCCACACATATTCACAGCCTTTACACACAGAGATAAATTATTACTGGTTAAACACAGCCAACAAGAAGGACAAGCAACTAAACACTTAAACCAAAAGTGAAGAAACAAGAGAGCAAGTGTCCTCGACACCTTCACTTACCCTAATGAAAAAAACCATATATCTACAGAGCACAAAGACTGGCACAGTGAAAGTACACACAGACATGTATTTATGACCCTTTTCAGTTCTTTTCAACAGCACCCCATGTTTTTACTTCATTTCTTAGCCGTAGCAGTCCAGAACTGTTTAAAAAGTCTACAAATGGTTTTGCTAAAAAATAAAAGAAATATATTACTGTTGTTTACATACAGCAAGTTGTGCTCAGTTGAGTATTACATCTGCAAATCACGATCAACAAGTTAAAAAACTGGAAAACAGATACATGCACCACTAAATGCATACAACTGAAGGAAGAAACTTAAATTAGGAAAGCTTTCACTCACCTTGGCTCCAATCACAGAGCTCTTCTGATAGAAGCAGCACAAAGCTGCTGTGATGGTACGTAAAATATTGCATCTTTCAGACATCGCTCTTCTTTCGGAGGAAATACAGTACTGCCACAATATTTTAAACACTGTAACTTACAACCTCAGCTCTCCCATCAAAGAGATCATGATAGCTAGCCAGGGAACTCCCTCTCAGTCTGAGTCTGTGTGTGTGTGTGTGTGAGCTCATCAGTGCATGTGCTGCTCCATGCTGTTTCTCTCACGGCTGGACAGCCCATGTAAGGAGCTGTAAAAAAATCCATGTGACATCATGCTCTGGTCTAGCCTATCAGAGTCCCCACATCAGCATCCCTTAATACATTGTACAGCTCGAATGAGAGAGACATCCTGATTGAGATTTTAACAAAATTATTTAATATTTTTACATTATATGTCAGTTTTAGTTTTGTGAATGGAAGTTACATTTATAGATAATAGAAAAACAAAACTGGCAAATTCATTATTTTCAATACTGTCTTCCTGTTTTCAATCCGGTGTTCTAATGATTTTGGCTACCCCGTGAGATTTCCCTACCCTCACTTTAAAATGAGTACAATATTTTATCATGAAAATGCTAACTAATCACTGCATTGGGTCTCATTTAACTTTACAATCTCTATTAAATAAAATGTTAAAATAAATGTTTTCAACATGGATTTATAACATGGCTTAATTAATGTTAGTATAATGAAAGCAAATGTTGTTTAGTACAGAAAATAAAACTTGGAAAGTGTTTAAATGTTTATTCTAAATGAAGTACATTATGATGCAAATAATTATTGTGTGAAAAAATTATAATAATGATAAAAGACAACAATGTTGTCTGTGCAAGCGTGGTCGGCAAATCTCACAGGGTAGAAAACGCTCGATTACTCTCCTGACACCCATCACAGCTCACACTGCTCATCACATGATCACATGGACTTACCATTCACAATATTATTTAACCTGACACTGTGTCTATATATATATATATATATATATATATATATATATATATATATATATATATATATATATATATATATATTTATATATACAGGTTTTTTGTTTTAACTTTTGGATCATGAGGCTTACAGAATCATTGGACAGAACAAGTACACACTAAAAACATCAGAACAGAATCAGAAACCAAGCCCTTAAGATCCACTAGTAAACCCTGCTCATCACTGATACCCTCAGGTCCCTACTACTGTCGGGTGAGGGGGGGTTCAGGACTGGTTTAGCACAGGACGGGGACAATGTTGATCCTGTCTGACAGCTTTGCGCTGAGGGTACCGCACAGTGTCTGCTAGTATGATTTCAACATCACTCTCACCTCCAGCGGGCTTTAAGGAACAGCAGGGGGTTAATATAAAAGCCCATTGCCCCAGCAGCCAGACCCCGTACCCCCAGCTGGGACAGTCCTGACCCTTAGAGGAGGGTCCCCTGGAGCCTTAAGCGTCCCAGACGGCTAAACTCTCACTTTTCCCACTGGGGTTTAAATAACAAGACTATGCTGTCTCTTAGTCCCACAAAGGCAGCACTTAGTCTTATTGGGGCTACTTGGCCAACTAAAGTGGCTTTTGTCAAGAGGCTAACAGGGGCTTTTTCTTGATTAGCTGTTTTGTTAAAAGCATTACGACTCCTGTCATTTCCAGAGAGCCGATTCCTGAATCTTAGAGAAGCCTCACTGAGGAGCTAGAATCATTGAGAAAGGGGACAGATGTGAATTCATATTTCCAGACTATTTTAGGTTCAAACAAGAGCTCTCAGTTGGTTTGTGAGCAGATGTTCTTGAGCAACAACAAGAAATGCACGGGCTAATGGTGAAAGGAAAGTCTTTGTGTGTAAAAACCCCAAACTATTAAATGAGGAGAGGAAACTAAATGGTAAATTTATTCATAATAAGTAAATATTCTTACCTGTAAGCCACAAATCAGGTTTAAATCAGAAATTGTTAAAATTGATTTTTTTACATAAATTATTCATGTGTATTATGTGTCCTCTCTGATTTCATAATGGCATTATTTGAACTACATCCTATTTAGTGCATCAGTATATCAAGGAAATAATGCTATAAAAACATGACCACTAAAGTTATTAAGTTATAATTTTAGAATTCTTCTACTACTATTAATAATAATACTTTATTTCATAAAAAGGGGAAAAAAAGACAAAGCAATGAAAAAAAAAGCAAAAAATGCAGATAATAACGCAATACAGGATCAATAAAAGAAGTTAAATAATAAAACACAATTAAGCATCAACAGTCAAAGGCCAGTATAAGAAATTGAGTTTTAAGATGAGATTTTAAAATGGTGTGACTTTATGCATCCTTCACCTGGAAGAGAGTTCCACAGCGTCGGTGCATAGACAGAAAAAGCCCTGTTTCCCACAGTTTTAGTGTGTGTGCGTGATGCTGACGGAAGCTTTGACTGAGTGGAGCGGAGCAACAGTTTAGTGTATGTGCAGTTAAAATCGACGAAAATTTAGCAGGAGTGAGGCCATGGAGTGACTTATATGTGAAGATTAAAGTTATAAATTGAACACAAAAACAAACAGAGAGCCAGTGAGGTGATTTAAGAACAGGTGTAATGTGTTCTCATTTTCTGGTATTGGTAAAAATACGAGCAGCTGAATCCTGAACACACTGCGACCTGTCCAGACTAGACCTAGAAACCCCAGCCAGGAGCGCATCACAGTAATCCATGCGTGACAATACTAAACATTATTTTTTTAAATAGCAAATATTATAATAACATTGTTCTGTGTTTTTTTTTGTATCTGAAATTCATAACAAATTCATTAAAAAGCTGAACAAATTCATCAATCTAGAGCGAAAAGTCCAACATGCCCCAGGATTCATTTTAGAGGCAAACTGTTGTATTTCTTCCAGGTTGCTTTTATGACTTAAACAAATACATTATGTGATGGCTGGGAAACCCTCGGATCAACGTTGGAATGTTCTCCCTGAGCGCAGCTCCTAAACTGCCTAATTACACTCTGTAAAATCAGAGGCCCAGTAAGCAAATCAGCTTTTCCATCCTTCGCAGCAGTGATTTTGTGCTTAATCCTGCATCTAAAATATATGTCTGTCCTCACTGGCTCAAGAGAGGGTACTGTAGTTCAAAGCTTTAAGAACAAGCACATGATCATTTAGGGTGAACACGTGCTTTAGGGTTATTTCAGGACTCATCTACTTTTTTCATTTTTTTTTTTCATTTATGTTTTTAAAAGAAATATACAGTAAGAATATTAGAAGTGAAACCAGTTAAAGTTTGCTGATGAATTCCAAACTTTTGATTTTAAATGTCTAAGCTGATTTCTTTAAAGATTTTGTAGCACCAATTTCACACTTTGCAAACAGAGAATAGAAATGGTTAAAAAAAATTGTTAATCATTAAAAAAAATGGTATTATCAACAATTTAAGTCACTGGGAGCCAGAAAACCTTATATTTACTGGGAAAATATATCCAGCTCAGCTGTGATGTAATGTTTTTTTTTTTTTTTGCAGTCAGTTGCAGTGTTTATAAGTAAGCCCTAGAGGGGGCTGATCAACTGTAATGTCAGCTGCCGTGTTACGATCATCAGCTTTCTTCCCACTCAAAGAATTTTATTAGTAGAAATCCACAATAATAATTTCCATCCTGTTTATTTTACTCATCTCTAGGTGATGTGATGTTATTATTACATCTCTGAAATATGACTTAAATTTAGCCTGAACTTGATTGTAATTAATGATATCTTATCCGTCTTCTTCCTAGCTCAGAGATGTTGAACCCCGGCAATCCTCTCCACTGAGACCTTGAGCACTATAAACACTAAACACCAGTCAAGTGATTCCATTTCTGGCGACAATATTTCCCTGCACTCTCAAAAGTCTCCTGAGGTAAAGCTCTAAAAATACTGTCTGTAATATCACAGCATTAAACTCTGGAACACAAGCCAAAACAATATATATTAAAATAACTGCAGGCTTTCACTGCAGGGAGTCTACTCTGCATGATGTTTCTTTCAGTTAAATTTAATGAAAAACTAACTCACAATACCCCATACAGTATACGTCATTAGACAGAAATGTAGAACTTTGACTCAAAGCATTTATTTTAACATGCCAAAACTACTCACATGAAAAGAGTTTTATTGTAACAAGGCTGAAATGCAATCCATCAATTCTCTTAAACAGTTCTGAAAATAAACAGGTTTTAAGCATTGTTAGTTTAATTCAAAGCCTGAAAAGAGGGTTATAGATACTAAAGTAATTTGTTTTTATTATTGTTTTGACTTTCCTCTTTAAACAGTCACATCGCTAATATCTATAATAAGAAATGCTAATCATTATTTTATATATTTGATATCATTCGCAGAGTTTAAATTGAAACCTGTTTGTTGTCTCGTGGCCTTTTGCAGCAATTTTTACATTTCAAATTTTATGCAGAACATTTTAAAAATATTTTTTTTTAATCAATTAATAATTTGAGCAAACATAATCTTTTAAGTGTCCTCTCTCTACTTATTTGAGATCCATCAGTGAAGTTTTCGAGCTATGGAGGTCTGTCTGTGGGCTGGCAGGCCAGTGAATCCTACACACAGAACAGTGCTGCATTGTTCCTTTAAATCTCTTTCATGAATTCTTAGCAGCTTGTATTGCACAACCATCCGACCATCAAGAAAATCCAAATTTGCTGCCTTACTTTTAAACATAAATACTTTGTTTTGCATTTTACATGTTAATCTTTATATTTTAATAGGAGCATTACCAATGATAAAAACCAAAGCTATGATTATGATTTAAACTATGATTTATAATCAAGTGGCTCTCAGTGACAG
Source organism: Danionella dracula (assembly GCA_900490495.1). NCBI lineage: Eukaryota > Metazoa > Chordata > Actinopteri > Cypriniformes > Danionidae > Danionella > Danionella dracula. The sequence continues at coordinate 2,321,668 of UELW01000089.1, forward strand.
AGAAAAAGTTGCAGAGAAAAAGATGTTTTCTGTTCCTAATTGAAACCCTGCATATCTCCTTCGTATAATGTACAAACCAGTGTTGTAGTGTGTGATTTATGCAAACAGAATCAATGACGCTACTTTGTTCACATCAATACCTTTCAAACTCATGCATCAAACCCTCAGATCCCTCAGGACATGGGTATGAATCCAAACATTCAGAGAAAAAAAAAACACCTTAAACATCAAGCTATCCAAACATTCTCAGCCCTCCAGATGAGCATCGATGATAACATCTCCAGTTTCCCTCCAGAAAGATGCCAGTGTCTGCTTCTCACGCAAGCAGAGGAATAAAAGAAAGAATCATGTCACCATTGCTTGACACTGTATATTGATAAATGGTTTGCCCTCAGTTGTGCTTGTAATTTACGATGAGAATTTTACTTCTTTAAGATTTTCCTAGGGTTATGGAAATTAACAATATGGAAGTAACTCATCGGAATTAAACATGGATCTTCTAAACCCAAGCCAGGATAGAGAACGACCTGATATGATCTGAGATCAGTACAAACAATCAGCTTTCAGAATTGCTGTTCAAACTCAGCCAGCTCTTCTGACTGCAGGAAGTGATGTGGGCATTCGAGTAATTATCGCATATTTTTGATGGCTAGTTTCCTGTTAGCTTTGAAGGACACATTTCCCATGTCTTCACAAAATGGGTCAAGACTCTAAAAACAACAAAGCTAAGTTGAAAGGCCAAGGCTCTGGCACGCAAACTGATGACACTTTAGATTAAACCTGATGAACATTACATACAATCTACTAAATATAGCTATCCAAATCAGACTTTTTTTACAGAGGCTTATACAGAGGGAGTAGTTTTGGAGGTCACTACTTGAACTTCCCACTCCAACTCGTACAGAATACAACTCGTACAGAGTACAAAACGCCCTTAAATCCTAATATTGATTATAGAGTGGTTTGATCAGGATGTAAGTAGTCCCCAAATTAAAATATTACTGAGTTTCTTTGCAGTGTGTTGGAATCACCTTTACGTGACAAGTTGCTTTGTTGCTGTATAGATCGATCTAACTTTTATAACGTTATGTGTTTATATATCATTTAAGAAATTTTTGAAAAAGTTTTTCGGTTCTGACAAAAGGTCAAGTTTAAGAACAATTTCAATTTTCTACCTTTACATAATGGGAGCTGGAACACAAGCAGTGCCATAATGCTGTATAGGATGAATAAATATGTTTCAAACACACAATATCTGACAAAAGAGCTATTTTGTTACACTTTTGATTCTGTGCTCATAACTCATAACACATGGTGTTTATTTTCTCATTGTTGAAGAAAGGAAATTCTAATCAACTCTTTTTATGAGGTGGTTTTCCTTTTTATATCAATCTGTCCCCTGACAAATGTAGAGTAGAAATTAATTAAGCCTATTAAAGTAAACTCTTTCCCCACTCCATCCATATAATTACCCTAAAATAATTGATTCTTTTGATGTCCTGAGAACTTCAACCTGTTCATTTTTCCTCTACTGATGGATGGATGGAGCGACATAGGAAGCATCCATTACCTCAAGAGATCAGAGATCCAGGTTCAGACAGGTTTTTGATAAATACAAAGCTTTAAACCTGACACCAGCGGAAGAGGTCAAGCAGAGGTGTCTAAAACATTCATTCTGTGTGAGAGGAGGAAGATGAGTTACCAATGCTGTGACCAGCACCTGAATGCACCCACCCAAACACACAGGTGTGACGAAGACACTGTGTGAAAGTCTAGATTTAGCTGTTTTCAGCATGTGAACAGAAGATCTGTTGTCTCAACATGGCTCTGCAGATTTGCTCCTCTACTGATGCTTGCTTTGAGATGGCCACACATTAAACAGACAGTTCTGAGAGCTTCTTCAAATGGAGAATAAAGAGCCAGTGTGTGGGACTCTTCCTTCTTGATTTCAGAGCTATGCCATTCCCCTGAGGGTGTGCTATGTCATCAACTATCAGGTTTGGATATTGAGCACAGTGATTGGATGATGAATCTCACGAACGTTTGAATCTTTTTTTAATGGTTCCCTTCTCATTATCCAAGGCAAGGCAAGACAAGTTTAGTTGTATAGCACATTTCGTATACAGGGGATTTCAAAGTGCTTTACATTGGAAACAAGGAATAAAACGAAAATGCATTTAATAAATCAAGCAAAAAAACAAGTCATTTAAAAGCATAATGATTAAAAACTGAAAATTAAGATCTAGATTAAGGTAGTTAAATTCAGAGATAAAATAGCCGTATAGATGTTGGTGCTCAGTCGACAAAAGCGCAACTAAACAGTCTTTAACCTGGAATTAAACATGACTAGAGAGTTAGCACCCTTGATCTCCTCTGGAAGCTGGTTCATCTGTGGACGCATGGTAACTAAATCGAAAAAAAAAAACTATTAACATGATTTTGGTAATACAGAATCAAGTTTTAGCTAATTATACAGGGTAAAAATATCAGGAAGAAAGAGTATTATAATCATGAATGTGTTATATAAGTCAGATTTTGCCTAATTTGTGGGCGACATATAATTAGCATATTTTCATGGTTTTATGTAGTTGGAGGGGAAAACAGGAGATTTAAATCAGGAGATTAAAATATGATTACATCTAAATTACATTACATTAAGTTTTATATTAGGACTCTGGCTCTTGTGCGACAGCAAATGGACTTGTGGGGGAAACTGTAGCACTCGGACTAAACCCACGCAATCACTGGGAGAACATGCAAACTCCATATAGAAATGCCAACTGACCCAGCTGAGGCTCAAACCAGCGACCTTCTTGCTGTGAGACGACCGTGCTACCCACTGCACCACCGTGACGCCCCATAGATAATGTATTTTTTACAAGTTAAGTCAATGAGTAGACATTGTATAAAATCTGTGTGGAGCATATAAAAATAATGAGGTCTAGCAGTACGCAGATTGCATAGACACAGAGGAAGTTAAATTTTTTCACATTTCGAATGCCCACAACCTAGGCAACCAATTAGAAGCTTCCTACAGGAGTCACTTAAGAGAATCCAGAAACCAGCAATAGCGGGTGCGGAGTTCACCAATGGGAAAAGCCAATGAGTAGACAACTTTTTTCATGTATTTAGTAACACTCCACGTGCATTATAGTTCTTGGTGTGTACATGACTTAATCTGAGGTTAAATCTGATGAATATGTGGTGTTGGAGGGTGAGGACTTGGGGTGAATATGTTTTGAATTTCTATTTTATTTGTCTTCATAATGCATAATGTCATAATTAGTTTGATCAAAATTAGTTTCAGTTATGACGCCTATATTGAGCTGCACTGAAGCACTGTCCTTACACTGATAACATTAATCTAGTCTTGTTTATGCTTTTTCCTTTGGTTTATTGTAAGTGTGAGTTTAACCTACAGTAAGACCAGTTTGTTCTTCACAGAGAGCTGTTAGACCTCAGGATGAGTGAAACACTGAGCTGGAAAGAACAGAGAGAGAGAAAGAGAGAGAGAGAGAGAGAGAGAGAGAGAGAGAGAGATGGATGGCTTCTCAGCAGACTGACAGAGCTGTCTGTGTGGTGACAGCACACTCAAAACTACAGGTGACGAACAGTTTGCCAAAATCTTGCTCAGTCAGTGAGACGTAAAGCCCAGAAGAAAGCCACAACACATCACAGGCCATTCATAAATGATGATATGGCATGCAATTGAGTTTAGATGATAAAAATGAAGCTATGCTTCGATTCTCTTTCTAGTGTGATCCGTACATAAAACTGTGAAATAAATGAATGTCGTCTGGGGTGCCTCAAAACATCCCTAGCTCATTTCCCTCACATAATGATCATTTTAATTGAGGATGTGACCGAACAGGCCCCTTGCACAGTAGGAAACGCAAAGATTGTCAGATCTTTATCGCAAATTCTGCCTGTAGAGTTTCCTGCCTTTTACGAACAGCTCTCAGCACTGGTGGCATACATAAGTTTGCTTGTATAGCAACACTGAAAATTAAATCATCCTAGCTACTATAGTAGGTCAAGGAGAGGTCACTTATTTTTGTGACATTTTAAGCCTTGATGATGTGAGATGTGTAAGCAATGAGATTAAATTATTGCTTGCGCTGTCTGTTTCACACAAAACATAAACAGCAGGAAATGGAAATGTTTCTAAAACACAGATAATCCCTCACACCGAAGCATGCATTGTAGTCCTTTCTGTTCCATGTGTGCAATGTAATCTTTGCTAAACATTTTATAGTTCTTTTTTTGAACTGACTTTTTAGGCTTAAAGAAGTTTCCTTACACAAAAATGCTCTCTGTGCCATCTCATGCATCACAGCCGCTCTCTTTCTCATCAATGAGCAATAACAGAAATTAAAGTAAAAAGCGAGGCCTTACCTTGACATACTCCATTGTAGGATCCATGCCGCCACTCTCCCTGCAGGAGAAAGAAAGAACTCTCTTCAGGGAACACATCAACACTCAGAGCTCAGCTGCCAGTCTCTAGCCCTGTGCGCATGTGTCTGGCTCTAGATTTGTCTCAATATAGTGCCTACCAGTCCAGCCCCGCCAGCCTGAAGTCATTGCACCACACCATGTGGACACATCCAGTACATTACAACCCCATCCCCCTAAACACACTATTACATAGACTCAAACTCAAACAAGTAAAATGCACTAGAGATTAAAGCAGATTTTGGTTTAGAGACCGAGAATGAAGAAAAACAATCTGAGAGAAGTGAAGGGTTGCACAGCAGCTCAAAATCTCACACACAAACACCCTCTTGTGACCCCCTCTGGGTTTATGCGTACGTGAAGTTTTAAAGCCCAAATTCAGAGGGATTATAGCCAGGAAAAGGGAAATTAATTCCCTGGCTCTAAATTTCCCACAAGGCTAGAAAACATGTAAATAAACGCTTCACTCCACACTCGGGACTGATGGTGTGGACTGATTAAGACTGATTTTTTACTACAACCATCATTTTAAACTTTGGGTCATTTTGTATTTTTTTTAATAAAAACTGATTTAAAATAAAATTTTTGACATTTTATCTATTTTGATTTTATCTATTTATCTGAATAATTTTGTATCTTTCAAATTATTTTAGATAATTTATACATTACAACACAATAGTATTTATAGATCATAGAAGAAGCAAACTTGTTAGGTGCTGCATTGTAAAGTTGCCCATGTAAGTACAAAACGTGTAAAAAGTGCTTCTGAAAAATGTGACTTTGCTTAAGTAAGTGTATATATATATATATCCTGCGACAGCAAATTATATTGCAATAAACATTACAATTTCTTTTCAAATACAGATCAGAAAACATTTTACATGGGTTTAAGTAACTGTTCTTTTTAAAACTTTTTAAAAAAGTAAATATTTACTGTGTTTTACAGGCATGTGCTCATACCTGAAATGCAAAATTTCTGTAAATTTTCTTAATGTTCCATAAGAACTCAATTTTTCTTATCGCAATGTCTGTTCATTGTAAATAAGATTCTCAGAAGTGAATGGAGTCATTGTGTCGTCTGAATAAGTTTTAAATAGTTATACATTAATACTTCTAAATGAGAACTGAAAAAAAAATCTCTCAAAAAAAATCAATCATGAAAAAGTGTTTGAATGATTAAATGGATTTACATAATGTTTACCAAGCAAAAATGTACTTAAATTAAAAATATCTAAGCAGCTTTTTATAAAAGCCCATGAAAAGCAATTAAGCAATGGACTTCCACAGAAGAAAAAAAATATTTTAGGTGTCTTGTCATGTCAGAAACTTTGAAGATGTGTGCAAGTCAAATTTAGACCGCAGTCTTAGAGATGGTACTAACTCAGCACATCATTTTGTTTAATGTAGACTCTTCATGCAGAAAGCGCAGTGGTGAAGAAGGACGCAGAACAACATGTTTGTTCTGTCCCTTTCATCTCGGCTTTCCCAAAACTCGGACTGTTCTTCAAGGGTATTTCTTACTTGTGTTTCTCCCTCAGGGGAATGAATCTAGCCTTCTGTTTTTGGTGGCAGCTGGGGTGAGAGCACCCATAAAACCGGAAATAAAAAATGTTCCTGAAAAATTCATGGACTGTTTGTTTGCTTCACATTTAATTGAACATAAAAGCACCATTGGTTTCCTGTTTAGAGTCTCACTGCTTTAAAGCTGCTGAGCTTGCATTATAGAACTATAAGAGTGCACTGTCTGGAAACCCACGGCTCGACCCAGAATTGAATAAACTTCAGGAAGGAGCGTAGAGTCTTATCCACAGAAAAAGGCCATACTGAGAAGACCAGGCCACAAGAAAACATCAGTTGCTTGTTCTGTGCCAAACCACAGCTGTATTGTCTCTTAAACTGGTCATTTGTACCCCGCAAGCTTTGGCAGTTAGAATTAGAAAGCTGAGGGAGGATATGGAGGTTTCAGTGACTGACAGCTTATTACTGGTTTCCAGAAACAGATTCATAATGGTTAAACCACAGGAGGGAAATGGAGCATTTGATACAATTTGACAAGCAGCTCTCAGAAAAATCAGCCTCGTGCTGCGCCTAGAAAAGATACCGTTCAATCATGCACTCTTAAAGACATAAATCACAGGCAGTTCACTGCTAAGACGACATGGGGCAGTGCAGGTCAAAGAACAGCATTTAGAAGTTCTGTTCAAATAAAAAAGTTTAGCTATGTGTTCTGTTGCACAAAATAGACCTTGATGTTACTGCACTGTTTCGTGTTAACTGTGGACAAAAGTAAGATTTGTCCAAGATGAGTTACTGCATATAAGATAATTAAGGTTTTATTTAAGATGGTCTTGAGAAATTTGAATCATTAGCTTATATACTGTGAATGTTAAGAGAAGTGATCAATAGATGGTGGCAGTGAAATTTGAGTGAAACCAAAATGTATATTTTTACCAGAAAAGAAACTGAAAAATTGTTAATTCACAAGTAACAGTCATTCATCTTTCTAAAGTTTTATATCCAGTTGCACTTGACATTTATACACACACACCTTTAAAGCTTTTTTTGCTGTTTACAGTTGCTAACTCTCCTGACAGACTGAGACAATTAATAGAATTCTGTGATTATTGGTTGGCATTGTTACATCAGTGAGGAGAAAAAACACTACTAACAAGAGATTTCATGTTCTCCTCATGCCCATGTGACTTTCTTCATTTACTGCAATTCTTAAATTAGAACATTCTAACATTTAAAATACAAAGCAATAAACACATTTTCAATTATACAGTTATTTTCAATACTTATGAATAAATTAATTCCTTTTTCATACATTCATCAAAAAGATTATGAGGGTGCTGAGTGTGTGCTGTCAACAAATACAACCGCTCTAGTCACCTTAAACGAGTTTCAATCATATGCCACTGTTCCATCTCGTTATCCTTTTCATTCTTTTCCTTTGTATGTTTCCATCAATCTCTCTTCCAATCTGTCTCCACCAAAAATCTTTCATCTCTCAGTCAACCTATAAATCAGCAATCCTCACTTCCACCTGTGAAGACCCTCTGTGTCTGTGTGTTGGAACAGCTGCTTCACACATGCAGGTAGTAAGAATCAAAGCGGTTAAATCCTTGATTCTGGCAACAAAATGTAGTAGATCGGATCTTAGGACTACAGAGAGACACTTACACTGGTGACACATTCTGTAGTCAGACAGAGCTTCAGAAGCTTAACAATTCCACAACCTGAATCTTTAACTCGATTCTCCTATCCAAAAAGAAACCCGATGAAGCCAGCTAGCTATTGCACCTGGGCTAATGTAATGTCCACACTGAGAATTAATGAGAACTGTCCCCGCTACAGGCTCCTCTGTCTGAACTGCGTTCATCTTCTACTTATTTCTTTGTCCATGCATCAAGTTGGGTGCAGTAAGGTGTTGTTATGGTGACCGGTTGCTGTGAAAGATGGTTGCTAACCATGGCGTCAGCCCAGAAGAGCTGCTTTTGTGCGCCATGGTCATTTTTCACCTCCCACCTCTCAGTGAGCTTTGTGTCTGTGAAATATGCATCCAATATAAGGTAACCTTCAAATGTCAAGATACAGATGCTTCCTACTGCTCTCAGAAACCCAAACACAGCTCTGCCTTCGTTCACACCAAAAGACTTTCTATTACAGTCTCTATTTAGTCTAACCTTGTTTCTTCAGGTGCTTCTGGTAGGAGTCTTGTTATCTGTATTTTATCTTGCTGTCTGTGTTTTGGCCCCACCTTTAAAATTTTTGACAACATTATTTCTTTGTAAAAACGTACATGATGGATTAGGCCAATTATAATGTATAGGCAAAACAATAAAAGCTATTTTAAATAATGAAATGATGTCATTTAACATGATCTTTTTGCTTCTAATGCACGTTTCCAAATAGTATGTGTTTTATGCATTATGAAAGAATGACTTTTCTGGTGCTTATACTGATCTAAATCGTATTTTTTTAGCCAGCCAACATATTTTATATTGCAATTATTATTTAATGGAGACTTTAATGGAGATTAATGGAGGACAATTTACAAAGGACTCCTAAATAAATGTTGGTCAAAAAAGTATTGAGATTGATGAACAAACAGTTATTTAACAGGTATTTTTGAACACAGTTTTAATTATGGAACAGTTTTTTGTTATAGAATGTACACATTATAACCTGAAGGTGAGATATATCACTGTCTACATAAATGTGCAAAAACACAAATTGCTTTGTTCAAGACTCTGATAAGATCAAAAGGCACAAGTATGGTGGATAAAACAGGCCTCGAGAGACACACGCAGACAGTATGAGATTTAGGACACGTTCAGTGAGAAAAGAACTAAGCCAGTGCAAGCTTGTTTTACTATCAGAGTTGTACTAGATTCTGAAGCAAAACAGTGAAGATAAGAAGACGAAAGGGCAATGCAAAAGTGAGGTTTGGTGTCAAACAGTGATGCTGAGCTTATTTTATCAGATAACACTAGTCCAAACACATATGAGATTCGGCGCTGGCACTGGGAGTCATGGGTTTAGAGTAGTGTACAGCCATAAAAGGGTTTCATTCAATTAATACAGTTGTTTTATTCAAATCCAGTACCGCTGAACCTGGTTGAAATATAAATATGTTTATGTTCTTAACACATCTCAAAAAAAGAATTAAATCCCTTCAGAGATCAAAAGAAAGTGTAAATAAAGTGAAAACAAACCCTGCCAATTTCATGTTCATTTTAATGTTAAATGCTGAAGTTTTTTACTTATCACTAAAATATGTATCATCTAAATGAAACAACCAGAAAATCTATAACAAAACATTGAGATTTGTCATGCCAAAATTTCAGATTTGTGATTTTCTGTAATTATTCATCTTCATGTCGGCTTTATTCCCTTTCGGGGTCGCCAAAGCGGAATGAACCGCCAACTCTCTGGCATTTTGTTTTTACGCAGCGGATGCCCTTCGCAGCCGCAACCCATCGCTGGGAAACATTCACACGTTAACACTATGGACAATTGTTTTTTCTCAATTCACTTATATGACATGTCTTTGGACTTGTGGGGAAACCGGAGCACCCGGAGTAAACCCACGCGATCACGGGGAGAACATGCAAACTCCACACAGAAATGCCACCAGCCCCACCCGAGCCTAGAACCAGCAACCTTCTTGCTGTGAGACGACCGTGCTACCCACTGCGCCACCGTGACGCTGTATTTTCTGTAATTAATATTATGTTAATATTAAAGTTAAGTAAAGTTACAGCAATACATTATATTTTACAATATTGTGATGTTCGTAAGAGCTTTGTTAATTTGAAAAAAAGTGATAATTTTACCTGTATTTGGGACTGCTTTTCCTGTCTGTGCAGAAAGCCTGGTGTTCTTCTATAATGTTGTGTATCAGCGGTGACGGTGGCAGGCGATATCGCCCTGTGTATGGTAGTGCTGAAGACCCTGCATTTCCATTCATCTCCCACTGCTTCACAGACAAACCACCGCTGACCTTCTTCTTGCGGGGCAATGTGCCATGAATGGAGATGCCTGGGAAACCACTACCTGGCACCTCTGAACGCTCTGGCCGCGAGCTCAGCAGGTCCATGGATGATGCAAGCTGACACTGCCGTCCCACGTGCATGTTCCTAGGAAGACTGGAAAACCTTCCTTCCGCCATCATCCTCAGCTCTGGAAAAAGTAGGAAAAAATACGTTTCATGTAGTATAGTCCAAAATTGACCTATAGAATTCTCCAACAAAACAAATTGCAAATCTAGAGAAACTAAGTACTAGAGAATATCAGCCATTTCTGAAACAGACAAACCGGTTGGCCTTCAACTTCAAATTAAATCACCTTCGTTCTACATTTTGATGCAAAATAACCAGCTCTAAATACGTAAACATATTCATATGCTGTTATAATTTCATGAGGAGAAGTTACCTGATCGAACACAATTTAAAGGAAATCATGTTAACCCAAAAAGCCTGATGCAATTCTTGCAGAATTTTACGTTTTAAAACATCTTGCAACTGTTGGTTTTATAAGCTTTTAAACTAAAATATTAAATAAATTCTAAAACGGAGGTAGCCAAGAAATGGCTGTGTTGACATCATGGCTTTATAAAAGGAAAGAAAGAAAGAAAGCTCTGTTGAATGTCGATTCATAGCAGTTTATTTTTGAGTTATTTGTTTATATATTTGAGTATAGAATGAGTTTTTGAGTGACAGACCATAACCTCAGTGATACGTGTTTAAGAGCGATATGGGGTACATTTAGCTCATGAAGAGAATAATATAACATCGCAGGTAACAACTGTATGATACGTTTCCTTGACAAGTCATTACATAAAAGAGGAAATGATCTTCCATGCTCTATCTATTGTTAACAATGCATGATACTTTTTATCTGTTTTCTGCCCTGTGGCAGGGCTATTTTAAAAGGCTGTTAGAATTACCAGTCTTCTGGCATCAACTGAGAGAAATGAAGACAGAGACATCTCCGTTCAGCAGGAAAGGCAGATAAGACTTATCCCCCAACAAAGGCATTTTATCACTGAACGCCGAAGGCCATCACTAATTAATGTGATGAAGGCAAACTTTAATACAATTCTGGATAACAGCATATAAAAAGTAATTTCAAGTTAAATTATATATACTCCCAGAGACCTTGAGGTGAAGATCCTCTATTAAGTTCCAGAAGTACCATGAAGTCAATGCTCCAATTTTAAACACAGAGAATAGTAATAACAAAAAAAAAACAGAACCACAGCCTTAAGATACAACACAGCAATGTTGTGATCTTCATTATGGTTCTTTTAATCCAGAGAAAACGAAGAGTGTTTGAGTTCAACGACCCAGACCTTGAATGTGTGCGCGTGTGCGAGTGTGTTGACCCCATTAGAGTTCATTGCTAGGGTTTTTTAGATCACACACACGCATGCAGCAGAGCTGGTGCTACCGTCACCCTCTTTTGTCCCTTTTGTGTGGAGTGAAACTGAATCTTGGCCCCTTCCAGTGCTCCTGTTTAAAGTCTCACATGATCTCATTCACTTCATAGAAGAGGGGGTTCCCTCCCTCTCTCTTTACAAAGATCAGCAGCATTCATATATAATATCAATTTAATATAGGTGCTTTGAATTTGCAGCAGTTAACATTTACGTTTTCTCATACTCAGATTTAATGCATGGGTGCATTAAGGTTTTAAAGTGAAAATGCAAAAAACCTCTTGCATTTACTTTTATTTAAGTTCTCCTTTGGCAGTTACTATCCCTCCAGGCTCCTTGATGTTCAGATGTACAGTAAGTGATACTTGAGTTACATAAGACAATTTTCCATGTGGAAATCTATATGAGAGACATCATACAACCAAACAACTATTCTTACATGACTTCAAGTGAGCATATTAATTGATTTCAACTTCTCTATAATCAGTCATTGAATTAAACAACATGACAGGTGTAATCAACATGTATATATATTGTACTAAAAAGACTATACAATAATTTCAAATATAAAACCCTTGAAGTGCGGACTGACTATTTGTTCCAAAATAATCATTTTTGTCAATCCATTTTGTTATTTCATATTTGTTGAAATCAACATAATAATTGAAGAGTGTAGTAACTAAACAAGCTAGATGTATACATTTTGCATTACACCTTTATAGCATTAAACTAATATAGTATTATGATTTATTATATGAGGAGTAATATCTGAGAATATAATCTAATTAACAGGAACTAAATCATGTTCACTACTTGGAATCAGCCACTATGCATCTGACTCTCATTCTATTTTTAATTAACGTAAACCTTACACTAAATCCTTGTTGAATTTAGGGAAACATATTTGTTAATATTTCACTTTATGATGCATTAATTACCACGCTATTGAACTTTGTTGGAAATGCAGCAAAAATAGTAAATGTGGGGTGTTTGTGCCTCTAAACAAACAATAATCATGTGCATTTTGGTCTAGGAATCAGCTGTAACTAAATATACTGTTCTTCAAACTAATTTAGACATTTTGTCAAAAGCATTCATTTTAAAACTTTTTGTCTTTGTTTATAATATAAAATCTGACTGTTCTGGAGTTTATTGACTAAATCCACAAAGCTGGTTTTAAAGGGTTTTATCAGGGTACTTTAATGTTATAAAATATTGCTGTGAATTCCTGGGCACCTACCCTTTCCCAAGGCAACGAAACATGAGACTCTTTTCTCCTCTGTATTATGTGTGAGATAATAGAAAGGAGACATTAAAATCCACAGATCAGGGATACTGAGTTTTCTTTGGGTGGCAGAGGAGTTTGCTTCACATGTCTCAGTGTGGTCATGCTTTTCTGAGTGAGCCGATCCAGACTCGCTGACTCAGGGGAAATGAGGAGTCAGAGTCAACGGTGATATTAGGAAGATGACAGTGAGTGTGATTAAAATATTCAAAAATTCCAAAATGACCCAGTGTGCTTAACTCAAACAGTACTATACGTGTAATACTTAACACAGTAAATTCATTCTAAATAACTACACTACAAACACATTTCTCAGAGTAATAGGAAAATCTGAAAGAGATACGATTGCTCTGATCTTGCTCTTGGCCTGGGTCAGAAGGCCAACAGAGGCTAACACTGAGTCGTAGTGCTCGGCAGGGTGTAGTTTTCACTTTTCAGCACTCTGTGAGGCAGAGAGACAGCTGTCAGCATTGCAGACATGGCTCCCCATGGCTCTGCATTACATATGTTAAACGATTAAACCGTTAACTTTCTCTTCCTCCCAGAGTTCATGAATATGCAAAACAAGTATTTAACGGTTTCCAATTAATGCTTTGCTCTTCAGCTTTCCACTCGACCTCCTGATTGACTATGCATGTCCTCTCAAGTAGTAATTTTTTTGCTATAATAATCACTCTAGGATGTCACTCTCTCTCCGTTGCTTTCTGGCATCATGCTTTTTTCAAACACGCTTATTTGCCTCTGGTTAACACACCGTCATGTTCAGGAATGTGAGTTGTTCTCCAGGAAAAACCATTAGCTTTCTCTTTTTCAGGACATCTTTCAGCACAATGCTGCTTAGCCAAGAAGTGTTTCATCAATGTCATGTTTGAAACTCTAAAAAGCTGAAAAGAGGCAGCAAGCCAGATTCACGTCACTGATCGTGTTATATTGTGTACATTGAGAAAACGTTATCTAAGTAGTAATCGAAGGTAGCAAGTAGTTATTTAGAGTCTAGGATATTCCAATATCATATGAATAAAAAAGATTGTTAAATGTTGTAAAAATGTATATTAATAATCAGTGTAAACCAGCTATAGATGTTTTTTAAATAAATTATTTTTTCAAGTAGTGTTTACTAAAGAGCAAATAATGTTTTAATGGTATTATATGTATTCAGATGTATCTCATGACTAATGAAGTTTACTCTGCATTTTTATTTGTGCTGTTTATACATCTGTTTCCCAATATATGATAACTATTCTTTGCACATTTTCTTTTTACATTATCTAAATCTGTAAAAATGGTTCCCAGATATTTCTTCTCAGTACAGTCAATACTAAATACATATTAAAATTTAGTAGTTTATAAACTCTAATAAAAGATTAACTCCATTTTTTGTTTCAGCTCAAAACATACAGTTGTCGTTCTATATTGTATTCTATTATAATATTCTTCTATGAAACTCCTTTTTAGCATGACCGGTTACAAAGAAGGTTCAGCAGTGCTGTTAATTTTTGAGGAGGCTGCGTAAAGCTTAACTGCCTACCTCCACCCTGATGACTATTTACAGAGGGACCATCGGGAACATCTTTAGCATCGCCAGTACAGTATGGCAATAGGACCCATATGATGCACATAAAGCAGATAGTGAGGATAGCCAAAAAGATCCTCTCTGCTCCCCCTCGCAGACATCTGCAACACCCAGAGTCCAGCAATGAACATAACCAACTACACAGTTCACCCCTCCCATGGACTTCTCCCCAATGCCATCAAGCAGAAGGTTCTGCAGTATCACGACTTATACCTCTAGAATGGCAAAGAGCTTCTTTCTTCACACAATAGACTACAACCTTGTCTGCTAGCAAAGTAATGAAATTATTCGGCTAACTGAGCTCTGTAACAAACCTTGCTCTGTCTAGCATTTAATTTTGGTCAATATTAATGTGTGGTATGCACTGTACTTGTGTGGTTCTTGTGTGTTGTAGAAGTTATGTGTGTCACCAAACATTGATAGAGAAAGTCTTCGAACTGTGTTCTGAGTCTACAGATGATCAATAACAAAACATACTCGCACAACACAGGCACATTTGGGGTAGATGTTTCTCAGGTAAGTTTCAATTTAATACACACAAATTTAACACAAATGTAATTTATATACTTTAAAACGATCATGTTAATTAGCTACTGCATGCTCATTTAAAGATTGTCATTTATACAACAGTATACAATATGTGGGCCGTCCTTGGTTCAGCAACAATCAAAAGGTCCCATTGTTTTTTCAAACTCTTTAAATGTCCATGTAATACAAACAGATTTCTAAGAGCACTGACTCTCTCGGCTAAAGGTTAAACACATGAAGGAGGAGAATTCTCATTCTTCAAAACAACAGCGCATTTCAAAACAACAAGAGTACTATTCTCAGCCTGGCCCTTTCAGTGTCCGGCTTCCCCCACAGGAGTTGGTGGGAATCTGGTGAATAATGCAGTGCTCCTTTAATGAATTCAAACCTGCTTTTGGGACAAAGACTTGAGTGAGAGGAGAGAAAGTGTATAGTTTAAAGGGCTCTTAACACACAGCCATGCATCAGCTCCGATGGTTTGATGGAGTGAAGTGAACAGTGCATTTTGAATCAACCGAGGAGTTGTGGACTAAGTACACAAACAACTTTGTTAAAAGTATTGCTTCCACCAATGTCAGTACAACCAGATTCACATTAATTATTTAATAAACATGTCAAGTAAAAAAAAATGTATTGCTGTGATCATAGCGAGAGGAATCTCTATTAGTTTGTTGTCATACATGAGGTCATGTGATAGCATCATAGAACCCCTGTATGGCGCAAGTGCAGGTTTTTCAGATACTGGCTTTAAATAGTCTTAACAGATGCTTAGATTAGGACTTGTGCACCAGTTTTTATAAAGGCTATCTTGTGTTTGTATTTATGAGGGAGTGTGAAAATCATTAAAATAATTAAATTGACGTTAAATTGACGTTATCAAACCCTTACAGTTTCCTCGCTAATGTCAGAGTGAGAAATCCTTCCATTATTTGCTTGTTCATCAATATACTGTACTAAATATCTGGGACTAGAGTAGATTCATACTAGGACTAAATCATTGTGCTTTGCAATGTACTTCATGACTTGAGTTCAATTTAAAAATATTAGATTAAAACAGTCTTACAAATGATGTTACATGTATTTCTAAGACAAAAACAAAAGGACAGTTGTTGAGTTGCGTTTGAAAAACAGCAAGTCAGATAATAGTTGTTACATAATTGTTTTTTGTCTTGCTGATGCTTTTTTTTATCTCATTCTAAAATTTCCCAGAGTCAGCTGTACTTTTGCAAACGTTGTGTGGGGGGCATCAACTACAGGTCCAAATATAGTTGAGCGAGAGTTGTAGTACTTCCTGTTTGACATCCCTGTGTATGTCTCGATTGATAAAGGGTCCCATTGTCAATGACAATAGCAGTAAAGCAACAGGAGACAAAACAACCTAGAACGCACAGCAGTTCCCCCACACAATGCAAACCACTGGTCTGCACTCACAGTGAGCAACATATGGGCAACAGTACATCAATATCCCTTCACCGCCCCCCACCATGACAGACACAGTACTTTCAGTTTCAACTCGGCTTCTATTAAAAGAATCAACAACCTCTAATCTGCTCTAATCTGAGTATTGCTGCTAAAACACATCAGTTTAGGGAGTGTGGAAATACACACATCTGTGGATACACCACACACCCCTTCACTTAAGGCGGGAGCCAGCAGACATATCCGCCACTCTCTGCTTCGTGTGCTAAAAGTAGACCATTTAAGATCTTCCCAACCAATCACACGCAACATGACTGGTCCCTAATTACAGAAACAAGCACGTTGAGAGGAAAGCACAACGAACAAACACACAAACAAACGAACCAACGCCAAGAGCAATGAAGAGAACGAGAGCAAAAATAGTTGCAGAGAGTTAATTACAATTTACAAAAGTTAATTTCTTGTTACTTTCTGAACACTCTGCCAGATTCAGGTGACATGAAGCCATTACATAGCATACACATAGCACATTATTTATAGATTTACACTAGCGTGACATGAATCATTGGTAAAATGTAAATTAAGCATTCATTGAACTTCCACATGTCATATGAGTAAGTACACCAATTACTGCATTAAATAATTATTGGTAACTGATGAATAACTAAGGCATTAATTGGCACTGAGTAAAACAACAAAAAAGTATTGTATAATTTAATTGATAATTAAATAATAATTTGTGTCACTAAAGTAAAGTTGACAACTAATATTAAAAAAGGAATAATTAACTGATAATTAATGAATTATGGTGGCATAGCATCATAAGCACAATATTTTTATTATACAACGTCCATGCTTATTTTAGTTTGACTTACAGTGTCAATTAATGCATATTTAGTATTGTAAGGTAAAAATAGTAATACAAACAGAAATCAGATCAATCATAAATGAATCAATAATTAAGGCAGTAATTGATGCATTAATTCATCTGGGTCATGTATGAGTTTAAGCAATTAATGATTATTACATAAGTTAACTTATGATTAATGCATCAATAACTCATCATTGACTTATGCATTAACTAATGATGTGCCTTGACACCTCATTTTAAAATGTTACCAGTCAATATTATGCATGGTCTTCATTAAACCAATCAGTGCAGTTTCAAAGTTGCACTTCAATTCTAATTGCAATGTTAGATATACTCTAAAAAACCATCTACAAATATTTTCTTGTAGGGTCACACTGAAAAATTCTCATCATAAAAAAGATACTGGAAAAGTCTCATGTTATTCTTTCATTAACAAAAAAAAGCCCCCATTGACAAGGTAAGATATGACCCATAGAGCTTTATTCAGACTGGTGCGAAATATGAGACATTAATAACAAGTGTATTAAAGTCCTCAGCAGTCAACATTTCCACATGACTAACAACAAACACAACAGATACTTCTGCGGCTTCCACACCTTCTAACAAGTACACACTGAACACCAGTCTTCCCATGACAGCTACAATGTTATATAATTTAGAATATTCATATATAAACTGTATTGTTTTTCCAGGGCTGTTTGTTTTTCACTAACAAAATAGCTTGAAGTATTTACTCAGAATAAATTGAACATTGGTTTGTATTCTTACCTGTATGAAGACCAATTATTGCAAAATGATCAAACTGAAATAAATTGTCCTGCAGTCAGTTTAAGATAGCAATATTAATTTTTGGTTAGCATCGTGATGAAGTGTGCACAGACTCCCACTCCAGGGCAACTAGAAGTAAGACGACGATCCTGTTATTCTGCCTCTGACCTCCCACTAAAAACTGTGCCGGCGTTTCCCAAGCAGTCTTACAATATCCTTCAAGTTGCTCTTTCTGTCTCCCTCTCCCTCTCCATAGCTCAGCCCCCAAGGAGTGATTTTGGATTTCCCAGACACACCCTCTGGAGTGGGAGGAGCTCGAGGACTCATCTCTCAGGCATGGCTAGTCAGTTCCTGCCCCCAGCAGCTTTGTCTTCTCTCATGACTCTAGTTTGAACTTTTCTTAAAGCTCACTTTTTTGCAAGGCAACAAAATTATGTTTTTATTATGACTAAAAGGCCTAATATGACAACAAAATAGTCAGAAATCAGCCTTTCATTACATTTTTAATTCCTGTTTTTATTCTCATTTTTGTTAGAACTACAAAACACTTTCCTAAAAATAACTAGATTTGTTTCTGATGTCTTGTGAGGCACTTTTCCTGTTTCTTTGTCCTTGGATTGCTCTTCATTGTCAATGAAACCATAACAAACAACAACTTTCAGGATTCCTTCCTGAATGATTCAGACAGGGATGCAGGCGTGGTGTGATCTGGCAAGAGTGTGATCAAGATGGCGTCACTGCGTTACCAAACGAATATGGTTCAAAACATGGGAAGAAATCCCAGTGCAATACTGAAATCCTAAAAAGGTCCACATTTCAACCCACATTTCAACAGCATCCACTGACTATTAACACTAATGTGAATAACTGAAATATATCTTGGTTCAACTATTAAAATCCTTCACAGATAATTAAACAGCATACCCAGTGCACCTTCACATTTCAGAGTGGCCTTTGATTGTGGCCAGCCTTGAGCGCACCTGTGCATTAATCACTGTCTAATTAGCCTCTCAATATGCCCCACCTGTGAGGTGCATCATCAGCCGACAGCGAAGAAGTGCAACAACTTTTAGGACCAACTTTATTTCATGACAAACTGCAGGAAAAAACAAATGTCTTAGTTACATTTTTGTTCACATTGTAATGTGTGAACATTCATCATTTTATTTAAATCAATCATAATTCAAGTTTACAACAATAACCTAGAAACCAAATTCAAATAAATAAATAAACACACACGGACGCACGCACACACACTAATAATATATATATATATATATATATATATATATATATATATATATATATATATATATATATATATATATATATATATATATATATATATATATATATATATAAATAATAAAATTAGGTATGGTTAAAATTAATTCAACAAAAGACACAGCAACAATTTTTGCTGTAAAATTGGAAACTCCAAAATATAAACATCTTCACTTAAATAGCTCTCCTCAGGTAACAGCACACCTACAATCCCATTACTCAACGTGTCAAAACCAGACATTGCCACCAAAAATAGAGAGCAATATTTTGAGAACAATAGAACTCTGCTAACCTCAAATTCTAGATGTTGAAACCATAAATTCCAGCAGTGAAAAAAATAAATGCCAACGATTTTAAGATAATTTTGGCTTAAGAATCACAGTGCAGTGTGAAAAAAAACTGTTAACTCTTTTATTCGTTTTTGACCTCTTTGTAATAGTGATGCCATAATAAAAATAAAATGTAATTTCAACAACAAATTCTGAGAACTAAAATCTGATATTCTTTAGCTAATCTGATGATCTCCTTTCCTTAGGCACCTGAAAGTGGAGTCAGCCAGCCTAAATGAACCTTGTAACGCAAAAGCCCCAAACGGAGGTTTAGAGATGGCTACATAGCAAGTACAAGAAAAATGGTGTGAAGCTGAATAAAATGAAGCAGAATATGACACATTAATAACAAGTGTATTAAAGTCCTGCGTAGTCAACATTTCCACATGACTAACAACAAACACAACATACTTCTGCGGCCTCCAAATCTTCTAACAAGTACACACTGAACACCAGCCTTCCCATGACAGCTAAAACAATAAATATTTTGGAATGTTCTTAAATAACATTTATTTTCGCAACAAAATAGCTCAAAGAAAGTTAATAAATGTACTCCTTACCATATTTTAGGGAATAGAGGCATACAATTTTTTCATGAGATAATTGTTTTATAAGAAACAATGACCTCATGAATGTTGAAGATAAACAACTATTACAGTTATAAATACAGTTCTTTTTTTCCACAGCTTAGTGAAGCAGGCTTGGATGTTTTAAATTTGAGTTTAGAGATCATTACAATTTTTTTTAAATATCACTGTGTGAGATCTCTATTCTGATTTTTAATTCAAGACTCAGAATAACTATAATAATTCTAAGAATAATTTTGAATGCCATGATATTCCTCTTAGCCACAGAAAGTGCCTGAAGGAACCCGTTTTAAGTGATTATTTGTAAAAGCAGGATATATTGTGTATCTTATATCCATTAGTTCTTTTCAAGGCTAGGGCCAAGAACACTTTATCAAAGTGTGAAATTCCACAACTTGTACTCATAGAGTCTTTCTTTTTTTCAGCAGGATGATCTTAAATTCCTCTCACCATTAATATTCTGAATCATCAAACAGTGGATTCTTTCTTTCAATCCTTACTTAAAAACTGATTTTGATGTATAAAATTAACAGGATACTTGTCCAGACTAATTATCCTCATTCATCCATCCAGGGAGAAGAATTAAAGTCTATTACATTGTTGAACCTATGTAGGCTATACGCAGCTAAAGTTTACCATAGGGAAAAAGGACCAGTTTAGTCATAAATCAAATCTTCCGGGGAACATCCAATAAGCCCTCAGGAGTGAGTCTGCTTCTGAGCTCTCGGCTTACAGTCTAGCTGTCATCAGTAGAGTTTAGCTGCCACTTACACATGGACAAGCACGGACACATTGATGGACAAAGTGGACACTGGTGGCTGGTTGTCCAGCATTCCTTCTTACGTAACTGTAGCTCTCTACCAGGTCTCTGGATAAAAATGGCTAAAGCTAGTAAAGTGATCCCATCCAGGACGATTGCAAATAACTAAGTTAATAAATAAATGATTTAGATATTTCACTTTCAGCTCAGTTCTTAAGATAAGTTTAGTCAATAATGTTGAATTAAAACAGTAATTGTGTTTTTGAAAATGTATTTGTTTTTTAAACTCATATACTTGATTCAATGTTCCATTGGCTCACTAACTAAATCCATTTTAGTTTACTTGTTTAAAAATCTGTGAAATATTAGGTAAAGTAATATCTACATGGCTTGTAAAACAAGAGGGCTAATGTATGCACCTAAAACATGAAAAAATGACAGCAAAAATGTTTTATTAGACACTTACCACGTAAGACATTACAGCACTTTAATTATTATTTCAAAGAAAAAAATTAAATGCTTTTATGTTTTATATGATTAAACCATAGCAAGGGGAACCCAGTAGACCTTTTTTTTCCCTAACTTAGAAGAATGCCGAGATTCAGAATGCATTTAACCAGAAGAAGAAGAGAAGACTTCAAACCATTTGTCTAGAAGACTAGAGAGCTTAATACAGGTATCCAAGAAGATACCCCAGGTGTGATCTGTCTTGAAAAACATTTACATTTCAAACATTTTCTCCTTTTAAAGAGAAGCCCAACTGTTCCTTTTGGCAGGGAAATATGTTTACATGGATGAAATGCTGGCAGTGAGCTAAAAATCCCTGAGGGGTGAGGAGGCCAATGCCAGCTCCTCGCTCTCATTCAGTGTGAGTGCAAGGAACGGGAAGATTTTTCCCACAAAACGCCCAAGAAACACCCAGAATATCCAAGACACACACCGCATGGTCTTTCATCCGCCCATGTTTTCTCACGTTTCTCACTGGTTCGGCTCTCCAAATATTTAGGATTATGCTTCTATTTCTAATGCTTTTGCTGGATTAAACAGTGCAAATGGACCAAATCTGTATAAGTGGAATTTAATTTCAAGATATGCAACACAGATGCTTTTTGTTGTCTAAAATAAATCACATAGTAATTAACAAGTTATAAGTTAGGAATTGCTGGTTTGGTATTTCATACTGCTGCATCACTTTGAAGGAATCAGCAATCAGCTGCTGAGAGCCAGTGAGGCAGTGTGCCAGCCATCCATTTAACAGCATACCTCATTTAATAGCATACTTGTGTCCTACATAAGTCAATCCGGTCAGCATTGAAAATCACTGCACTACTACTTCAAATAGACATTTAGTTACTGACATCCACGCTTCCTATTTATATACAAATCCTCAAAACAAACAGCATTGTTCGCAAACAGACATTTTGATAATGATTTTACTTGTTTAAGGTTTACATTTCTCTACTTTCACAATTTTTTTTTTTTTTTTGTTACATATTCCTAAAAACTACTAAGATCAGAAGCCATGATAGTTATACTGAATCTGTCCACCAATGAGCCTTCAAACATGTAGAGCTTGTTTTGGAAAAAATAGTAGTTACTATTCTCAAGAACAGTACCATGCCAAGTGAGAGCAAACATCTTTTTTTGGGTGCATAAACGGCAGAAGGTTTGAGAATATTAAAACCTACAGTATTTAGCATTACTGGAGGGCTGTTATGAAATGCAGCTCATGAAATGTGACTCAGCTCCATAAGTTATTTAATTTGTAAACCTTTTATTGGTAGGGTCACTGATCCAAAACAGCAAATTCAACCGCCTGCTTTAAAAGTGTCAAGTCTCTATAGCAATGGAGAGGAGGTGGTATGTTATGCCTGGGAAACGAGCCTCGGCCTGTCAGCCCACTGTTTGTATGTGTGTGTGCCTTGACATGCTTTTTAAGGACTTAATTACACACAGTGGAGGGGCGCCACTGCCCCCCACTGCAAATGCAGAGTTTATAATCACCTGACAGTGCTTGCACACAGCGGTGTGTGTCTGCTCCTCCTCTACACACATATACATGTCTGTCTGTCTATCTCTTTGACTGAAGAGTAGTGTTACGAGATAAAGCTGAAGACATATGAATAGTTTATTTTTATGACAAACCACAGTCACAAAAAGATGGTCTGATTGAACTACAAGAGCTGGTTTTGTTTTGAGTTTATCAATAAAGTTAAAACTTTTGAGAGGGAATATTTTAGTTTTTATTTTATTTAGTTTGGTCTTTATTAAAGATGCTGGAACAAGGGTATGTAAGTTTGGTCAATCTTCTTTTGTTCAATGTCATTTAAACCAGCCTAAGTGTGACTTGGTCATTAAGTTTGAGTTTCACAATATGCAGCCTATTTTTGCATGTATTCATAAGTAACTCTCTGAAAATAAAGGGACTTCAAACACAAACATGAGTGAGTTGCCAAGCAGTTTATATTATCTTGTACCATGTTGGTTAAGTTTTTTTTTAACTTTCTACAGTGCAAATGTAGATGATTGCAATTTAATCCATAATCCACCCTACCTATCATACCTGCAAAAGATCATGAGATACATGTTTCTTTATTTTGTACTTTTGATCCATTAAGCACTCATTTCAAGAATATCAAATGAACTGCATATCATTTGCAAAATCCCAAATTTAGAACCTGGGTTCAATTGTACAAAACCTGGATTCACTTGCTAATCTCTATGCCTCCTACTTGTTTGTCATTTCTGCACTGTATTGTCAAAAAAAAAAGAAAAGCTTCAAAATCATGTGTTTGCTACATTGTGAGCTTCAGATCAACCCATTATAAAGCTCTCGAGTCGCTTCAAACTTAAACTGACATCCCCATTGCACACTCACAATACACCGCAGGGAGATCCGTCCCACACTCCAGCGCTTCTTTTCGTCAACTAATCCCTGTTGGTTTGGCTGTGTCCCCAAGCATTCTGTGCCTCTTGCCTTATGCTGAACTGTTCCTCCACTATGTATGTTTGAGTGATTATTGAAGCTCTTGAGCTCTGGACTCTATGCATAGACAGGCACAGTCATAGGCCTTCCCATGCAAACAGGGCTTCATAGACAAGGGGACAGGAGCCTGCAGACTTAGCCCAGCTAGAGAAAACATCCATGCAAGATAAGATCCTGCTTCTTTTTGAATAACAAGGGGTTTATGAGGAACTATACAGACACTAATGGCTGTTTTGTAGTGCATCTGTTTCAACTCTGTTAAATTTTAGGTAGCTAAAGATACCATGATTTATATGTTTAAGTACTGCCAACAAAAGTAAATTAGTTACCCGTTTTCTTTTCGATATTATTTACCAAACAAGAAGGAAAGACTGGAGGGTAAAAGTAAGAATCTAGTCAAACAAAACCCCTACAGAATTCATGACTGACCTCGTTTTGTCTCTCGTTCTCGCAAGATTTGTATACTGGAGAGAATGTGGATCCGATGCAGGCGACTTTGGACCCCCAAACCCAACAGATCCATCTCTGTGAGGTGAATCAAGTCCTAAAAAAGAATGAAAACTCAAGGTGAAGGGGTTTTGCTTGTGACTATGACAAGGCTGGAATCGATGGCACTCTATCCATCATTCAGAGACACACAAACAATCATATGGTTAAACCTGGTAGTGTGTCATTAGGACCCGTGTCTCGCTACCACTCAAATTCCAGGTTATTGTGGTTTCACAACTGAAAATTCCTTCTGTTTCAGGCAAAACACTGTTGCAGTCTGTGATTTTAGTGTTCCTGGCAGGAGCAAAACAAAAGAGCTCTTTAATTAAAGGTTATGTGCTATTTTCTGCTGTTTAAGATTACTGGCACATGCCAGGGCATTCTAGCCTCCACAAACAGTAACGAATATGCAATCTTTTGGTGTTGGGGGCTGGTCGTATTTGTGTAGGTCTAAAATGTTTCTGTCAATGTTTTTGGCCTAATCTTTATTTGTGCATTAGCAATCTTTAATAATCTGTAAATAAATGATTTGTCACTGAATTTCCTGATTTGCATTACATTGCTTTTTTACATTTAATGACATTAATCATCTGATTAAAATAAGTTCGGGAAGAGTTTGGTTGATAATTGATAAAAAAATATAAATAAAATAACCCACCTTTCCATATTATCTCCAGTATATAAGACACAACCAAAGAGCTAACATCTACATCATGCAAGCTATCCCTCTTTCTACCCCTTACGCCATTTGCGTGAGACGGTCTACTCCTCGCTTAAACTGTGGTAATAGTTGTTAATCTTTTGGGGGTATTCTCCAGGCCCAGGTTGTTCAATGGTCCTGGACTAACACTTGGACAAATCGCCTTGCACGCTTCTCCATTCTCCATAGTACGCACTCATGAAATGGATTTGGCAGATGATGCTTTAAAATTCAAATCAAAGAATTGTCACACAGAAATCTAACAGGTCTTATCATTAACACAATTTCATTATATACTGATGACATTTTACATTACATTTACATGACATTAGTCATTTGTTCCACATAACTATTATGAATCACGTGGCATCAGCTGAATTGGTGCAGCGAGCTGAAACCTGTTGATCTAACACTGAAGAAACACATGCATGCTGCATTGCTCTCTTTGTGTCACATTAGGATGGCTCTGGTGTTTTCATTAAATGAATCCCACCCAGAATCCCCTGCACCAGCAGCAAGCACACTTTCACATTACAGTTTTTTAGAAACTAGTTTGATAGGGATTGCAGTCTGGTATGGTGGTCAAGCAAAACTTCAGAGACAAAATACAAGAGTGAGCAAAAGAAAAAGTGGGCCAAATATATGAAAATGGAGGGACTACAGATGCTGTTGTACAGGCTCATTGTTTAGCACAAGGGTGAATCTAACAAGTCATGACAAAGTCTCTGCACTTTCAAAATCTTTGTTTACTATGTGTGGTCTCCTATCAATCTCTCAAGTCCAGACATCAAGCAGCTATTCAGACGTCTTTTTTTAGTGTTTGAAGATAAGAGAATTGCTCCTATGTTGTTTTGCCAGTAAATTTGTTGCTATTAGGATGTCGGTCTTTGGAGTGCAAGTGTATGTGCATACCTTAGGGTATACATGTAATTCCCAAAATATTAAGACCTATGTACACCAGCAGATTTTTGCAGCTGTATCCCTAATATCTAGTAGTAGTAGCTTATTTATGTAGCACCTTTCACAGAGAAAGCTCCAAAGTGTTTCACAATAACACAAGTTAAAACAACTGAAACAAACCATAGTAAACTTAGATAATACATACATAAAATCCGCACAACAGTAAAAAAACATCAAGATGAGAACATCAATAATTTAGCTAGTTGGAGAAACTACTTCAACAAACATTATCCATGTTAACTTACGCTCAAGCCAATTTACACCACCACCTTGTTTCCTGAGGAGATTAACGAGGAAATAATCTATTTAATATTAGAGAAAAACACATTGGTTCAATTGATTAAACACAAAATTAAGATGCTGATGAAAAGCTCTGGCCCAGGATAATTTTCCTGTGTGGTCCTATGTATTTTGGTTAGGTTTTGACAAAGTTGTGGATTCTGATACCACTAATCATGCACTGCTTAACAGTTCAATGAGCTTGAAGATCAGGTTGCATTATAAAGAGGTGATCTAAAAAAGGTGAGAAATAAATAATTTGACAGCAAATAGACTTCTTTATAGGGTACGGAAAATGACTCATCAGGTGCTCATCTGGTATGTTGCTTTCTATATCAGCAGAAAACTATAACAGCTCTAGCTGGTAGCGAATTTACAGTAAAAACCAGGCCAGTTGCAACCTGCTTTAACACAAAAACTGCAATTTTAGCAAAGCTGAAGATGACAGTCTTCATTTCAATGAGGCTGGAGATAAAAGGATTGTTCAGATTGAAGTGGAATTGCTCTGGCTTATAAACATCTGACTTGAAGCAATACAAAGGATTTGTTAAATGTTTTCTAATCCGCTCTGGTACAGATGACACATAATTTTGATGTACGGCTTGTGTTTAAAAGTAATGTGTGATTAATTTACTGCTGTTGCTGGCACAGTTTCTCGAGTGGTTACTCAAGATAGAAGTTTACAAGATATTAGACTTTGTGAACTTTACCTTGTCTACTAAATAAAAAAACGTATTAACAATCTACATTATTTACTCTGGCATCCCTCATGCATTCATGAGTGAAACATAAATTGACTTAATGAACATAAAGAATAATAAAGTGAACTCATTTGAAAGTGACAGCTTACAGTTGTTTTAACCATGAAACCATCATAAATCAAGCTATTTTTTCTGAAGTTGCCATTGAAAGTGTTGGACTCTTTGTTTGATTATTTGCATGTATTGCTTTATTATTAGACGCAAAAACCAAGAAGGAGTTTCAACGGCTAAGAGCACATGGTTATAAATACAGATGTCAGATCAGCTTGTCTAAATTCAGCGAGTGGAACCTCGTCCTTTCCTGAGTTCAACCACAGCTTACATTTCACTTTCCCGTAATGTTTGCTGCTTTTCAAAACTTACTTTTTACAGGCAGCATCATCAAGAGTTTAGAACTCAACTGTATGAACTAAATGTCTTGCACAAAATAACCAAACAGTAACATTAAACACATCCACTTATAAAATAAGTTTAGTTTGTCTAAACTCACAGTGAGTGCAGACTTTACCTCCACTCCATCATATTCTTCATCAAAGAGTCTGCAATACTGAGGAAGACCCAGCTGACACAGCCATTTTGAGATAGACATGTGCTTCATGGTGGAAAAGTTTTTTCACAAGTCTCGCCTCATGGACGTCTGGAAAAAAACAAGGTTATAATTAATAGATTATTAAGAAACCCCAAAAAAGTTACTTCACTGTAGACATTGATGAATAGCTTTAATATTTGCACAATAAATGTTTGTACTTTTACTATAAACTACATTAGTAATTTCCTGTTTAAGGGTTTATCTTTTTTTCTAGGTTTTCTTGTGTTTCCACATGTTTTGAGTTCTGCTTACAAATAAATATTGGTTCCCAAATTTGACACCTTATACTGGTAATACCGAAATACATTTGCTCAGTATCCTGGTACAAAACTATGCCACTAAAAGTGAATTCGCACATGAAATAACTGTTTTGCTGTTTGTCTTGGTAGATCGGAAATATGTGAATGTTTTGATGTGTTTAGAAAAGTTGAAATCTCTGGCTACATTATGAAATTGCAGTGTTGAAATCTAATTTACAGTATAAGCCAGTCTCTCTCATTTTTATTGAAAATATATTAAGTCAACATTCAATTCCTTTTATCATTGAAAGCTCCACCATAGCATCAGTCACACCAACACAAGTTCTCTTCTTTTTAAGCAAGGCATGTCATGAAGCATATCTGCTTTTTAAAAACGATTAATCCAACAAAAGCAGTTGACCACCAAACTGAACACGAACTTAGTTATTAATTAAGAAGATGAGACAGTGGTGTTTTTGACATGTCTTGGCAAGATATGTCCAATAATTTAAAAGAACACAGAGAGAGGAGACCATTACAGTTATTGGTAGAGTGCATAAGCTATAGACCTTGTCACCTTCACTAAGAGAATTGCTTTATCATGAGTAACTCTTGCCAACACAAAAAAAAACTCACTTCACAAATTATACCCACTATTTATAATCTAAAAAACACCTCATGTTCTTTTGTATGGGGAGGACTAGAACACACATATAGCAGAACAACACAGTTCACACAATACAGTTTAACTATCTTTTTAAACAAAGATTTTGCCTACTAACTTAAAAAATAAAACCTGCTTTATCAGTTAATCCGACACGTAGCTCAACTAGCATCTCTAGCATTAACTGGCAACAATGCCATGAAGGGATAAAAAATGAAAAAGATTTCCAGAGTTAAAACCAAAGTTAAATGTTGAGTTACAACCGACAATCATATTTTAACAAATAGGAAAATATGTTTTTTTTATTTGATTGGTTGCACACAGGCCGATAGATAAATTAGTCATGACTGGCAATCCCCACTTTATAAGTAAATGCATGTGTCCACCTAATGTTAACCAAAAAAAAACCTGAATGATTCAGATGAGAACTGAATGTAAATGTTGTTCACAAATGTGCATAATCCAGATGTTTTGCATCAGTTTAATGTAATGTGTTTAAAGGATGTGAATGCTTCAGCACATAAATACATTAGTACATAAATTAGTTTAGAATACAGCAGCCAAAACAGTCCTGACCAACTAGAAAATGTGATTATACTTGCTTCCTATACAATAATCTTTACAAGATTATAGAGTGGATGTATATTGTGTATATTAATAATGTATAACAGTTGTTTTTTTCTAAAAACTAATCAGACCTACAGCACTGCACTGTAAATTTAATCTTAGTACAAAGCACTGAATGCTGATATGTAATAGACATGTAACATTAGCTGTTGTTCAAACCTCCAGCCCTCATCCACTCACAGACAATAAAATCAGCTGTGGAAAGTGGAGAAACATGCCTCATAAAAGAGTGCTACTGCAATAGAGCAAAAAAGTTCCTGTTAATCCAATATGACTGGAGGGCCCAGCTGTGCTCGCAGTCAGTAGCCCATCCCTGGGGTGAAGCAATCAGTCTAGGAGCTCAATGGAAGTTTATTCCTGTCGTGAATGTCAATGGCCCTGAAGCCACATGGAGAGATTTACTGTATGGTGGCTCTCACACCTCAGAGGACAGGTTATTTGCTTGTCCTTGAGTCACCCAACACAAACAGCTGCCTTTCTCATTAATCGACCTTTAGTTGATTTTGTTTAAATGATAATCAAGCAATAACATATTCAAGTCATTAGCTCCAATACACGGCAATCTGTCTAGTCCAAGCCAGTGCATTCTAAAAATCAATAATCACATTCACTGAGCTCATGGTTTTTGGCCTGTCGGTAGCTAAAAAAGTAACGTATGCTTAATGTATCGCTGTAAAATTTTAATTAAGTGAACAAATAACCCTTATGCAGTAAATGCAACTTTTAAAGTAAATTAAATTACAGTAACTAGAGAGGAACAGAAGTCATCATGTTAGAATGAAGATGAAACAGATGATGAAATGTACCTATTTGGTTGATATTCACCTCATGCTCATGTATGTGGATGGACCAATCTCCTTAAAAGCAAGGTAGCAGATAACTCTATAGATTCATCCTGACATTTAATCACATTCAGAATGAAGTGTACACATGCATCCACATACAAGCATCATGTCTGTGAATCTTTGCCACAGATCAAGTTCTGATTTCGTCTAGATTCGGTGTCCAATATTTTCTGATTCTTTACTACGCGACTAAGCAAACACTATTTACAGAAGCCAAAGTTAGAGTGAGGTCTGTATACTGTGCTGTGTCTAGAAAAGCTCTGATGATTAAGAAAAGCAACCAACAGGAACTAATTACTGCACTCTGCGGGTTTGAGACACGTGAAGGCACACACTGTGTTACTTTGAACATCCTGTTTTGGATACAGAAGTTCCTTTCCCGTTTCCTCTGTTGTGGTTTAAGATTCATGGTTTCGGAGTGAAAGAACCAACAGACTGCCAGGCTCCGGACTCCAAAGAGTATGCCTCTTAGGTTAATTTACATGAATCTAGTTTATTTGGTTGGCATTGAAGTTAAAAGTGTGCTATATTAATCTTAGTTGTCGGGGGAAACTGTTAAGTGTCAGTTATTGGGTGAATGTAATTGTTCGAATACAACTTTGCATGAAAATCCTTCCATGTATGAGCACCACCCAAATAGCTACTTTACTTTAGTACATTTACTAAGTACAATAGTCAGATTTGATTAAAGCAGCCATCAGATGCCAATTTCTTGCCAATTTCAAGTGCCAGGTTGACATGATTCATTAGGGTCTCATAATAAATGAAGTTTTGGTTTCTGACTCTTCAAATGATCTTAAGCTACAGCTGGCCCCTCTCATCAAATAGAGGTCTCCACCATGTCCTCCCTCTGTTAACCATTTCTCCAATGACTCCCAAAAGAGTGTTTGGGTTCAAAACCCCTCCTTTATGTGACTTGCACTTCATGTAGCAATTAGGGGTTAGCACCAAATCTGTTGTGATTGGGTGCTGTCTTCAGCGTGGAATCAAATCCGATCCATAGCAAGTAACTTGTTGGTTTTCTTTCATCTCGTCTCGTAGTTTTACTAAAGTTATACTACTGTTATTAGGGTCTTCTAACAGATCACCACTAAAAATCAGAAGTGCAGCTCACTTGAATGCAATTAGCTTTGAAAATGGATTCTACTGACAGATATGATTTTTCGGGTGTTAGCATGCAACTAGTGGTAAGATTTTTACTGCCAACGGAAAATATAATCGATATCATGATGTACCAGAAAAATATTTGTTAGAATGGTGATTCATTTCAGTGACAGTTAGTTGTTTCTTTCTTTTTAAAAGCTGTAACTAGACACATGGAGCCCTTTCAAGTTAAAAACTTAACTATAAAAGTTAACAGTTATGGGAGGGATCCTACAGTTTATGATGTCACAAACAATAATGTGAGAATGGAAAGTTTTTGGAGAGCATTAAAGGTGGTGTGAAACCCTGAATGAATTTTGAGGTTTGTAAGGTGAATTGTGCACACAAATAATTTGTTCACACATCTAAATACATAGTTTTTAAGGTAAACCATTTAACATACAAGTACCACTAGAGGATACCACTAGAGCTGATGATGAAGATCATTGATATCTATAGGGGTGCAATAGTAAACTGTGTGGAACCTATTTAAGATTTCTATTCACAAAAGCACAGTCCCGTCCTTGAGGAAAATGAAAAATGTTTCTCAAAGAAGAAGATGCAGACTCTTATAGGGCTGAAATGTCAGTCTTTTGTAAGATAGCATGTGACTGAACATAAGCACTAGATGGTCACGTTTATGTGTAAGAAGCAGAGAACCCAGATATAATGACATCATTGTTCTGAGTTGAGCATTCCAGAAAACCATGCAGCATGTGGGAGATCTCAAGAACACACACTGCACATTTATGATCTTTTCACATGTACACACGTGGATGTTTGCGTGACATAGTGAGCATGAGTGAAACAGTTTCACGCTACCCATTAGACTGTCATTTTAGGAACAAAATGTGTAAATGTCAGACCATCAAATTAGAAACCCTTTGAAATGTTGATATTTTTCCGTTTATAACCGCTATACTTTTAGTTCATAGATCTTTGATAACTTTGAAGTAATGATGATCAGCATCATTGATTCTATTCCCACTGGCTAACCGAAAAAACATGTTTATTCCCCACTGTACAAGAATTACCCTCAAGCTCCGTAAAAGCATTATCTGGGTTTTTTTCCAAAGATTCTTACATAAATTTTGAGATTCAACTTCAGATGTATTCTGAACAATTGGCAAAAATCTCCTTGCTGAAATAGACATTCACATTGGTTAAACATAAAATTTTAGCAACAAGACAAGTGTGTTTTTCGTCAATCTGGCATTTAATTAATTCACATTAGACATAGTTTATACTTAAAAGTTTTTATCCTGCTGTTTCTCTTTATCTTGTGCTAACATTACAAATATTGGGGAGTTGCAGAGGAGGCTGGCACCACTCTCTCCCAATCAAGCTCTCCTAATCCCTGTTTTTATCGTCACAGAAAATATATTCCAAGAATTCCAACCAAAAACATTTACTTATATCTTAGTCACTAACAGACTGACAGACTCTTTTAACAAAGAGGAGTGACACATACAGGTGTAAACACTTTTGAAACAAGGATTGAACGTTGGTAAAGATGGTCAAGTAAACTACTGTATTCTAGATTCCTAAAAACATTCAGTTTGGTAGTTCCTGGCATATTTAGTATGACAAACTAATATTTAAGTGATTTCGTGTTTCTATCTTCCTCACTGGCCTTGTCTTCTTATATATTCTCTATTTTAAACTTATTTTTTTAAACTTAAACTTTTAAACTTAAATTTTAAACTTAAAATTTTACAGTTTTGCCCAGGGATGAGGATGATCTTCTCTTACTCACATGTCTGAAGTCCTGTGCTCATGATACTATTAAACAAAATTATTCTCAGGGACGTCCTGGGTAATCTTCACAAACAATCTTCCAGATACTTGCTCCATGAGACACACCAACTGCAAAAGTTTACTGTACACCAACTTTTCAAAATGTCGGTGTACAGTAGTAATGGTCCGTGACAGATTTCACCACCACTTTATGCTGCACTTATGCTCTTCTTTTTAATGTGAGTTATATATTGCAAAGACTATAAACAAAAAGAGTAACTTGAGAAATTTCCACTAGGTCATAGGTTAAGTGAAAGGTTCAAACTCCTAAGTTCATTCAAAGTTTGGTCTCCTCCTCAGAAATTCTATGGACCGCTGTGAGAAACTCTTATAAACAAAGAAAAGTATTGAGTCTTTCAATATAAAACAATACATTTTTAAGGAGTTTAAAGGAGCAGTATGTAAAAAAATTTAAAACATGGATTGAACAAAACATCATGTTCATTTCAATCACTAATATCACTGAAATGACAGTGCAGCCATGAAATACTGTTTCTTGTTACATTTTATGTACACATTTACATTTTCTTTTTACATGATGCACTAACTCTCACCGTTCAGTCACACTAGTCCTCAATTATTTTTTTCCCATAAAAAAACTGACAGAATACCTATAGCTGGAAACCTTTAGTCAGGAAATAAGAGGATTTAATACACGATCCAAATTATTTTTATGTTATTGCAGTACATTTTATTTGACACCCACTTACACACTGCATTTTGAAGTAAACACTAAATTAATTTCATGTATTCTCTTCTCAAACAGTTAGTACCACCTCCGATTATTTGCTTCCACCTGATAGCCCTGTGGTCAAGAGTTCAGCACCTCGCAAGCCACAGCATGTGCACCACATGCTGGGTCCTAACCTGTTTTAAAGCACGGAAAACACCATTGTGAGACTGTCTGCTAATTCTAAGATGCCAGATGCACCACATGCCTTCGGTGCAGTTTATCAGGATGTGAACGACCACATATAAAGCTCTTAGCATGCCTCGGTGGGGCTGGGACTTGGGAGGTAGACAATGTCAGGACTCTCGCTTGCCACACAGTCTTCCACTTACCTCAAGGGCAAAAGCCACAATGCAGTTAAACAGTTTCAATGGTACTGATTATTAATGCAGTTGGTATGTACAAAAAACGTACACATAGCAAGTTTCAAGCTCAAATAGCAAGTGATCTGAGGAACTTTAGACTCGAGCCTTAGTCAATATCAGCGGTGCTTTAATTCAAGAAGCTTCGTTTGGATGTTAGATTTGAAGAGTTCAGTCCAGGTTCCTGAAATAGTCTTGTAAAATTGGTACTTCTCTCACGCTTGTGTGTAGATTGAGTAAATACTCTTTCATGATAATGAACGGGGGAACTTCACTGACTTTGAAGTTAAATAACTGAATAAAACCATAAGTGGCTAATAAAATGCTCAGATTATTATTTTGTCTGAACACTGTAGCTTCAAAGTTACTGTGAATTAAATGACAATTGAATTGTGTTTATTTTATCCGGGTAGATATTGGCAACATAAACTGCAAATGCATGGTTTTTATGACAGTAAAACATTTTCTTCTTAATATTAAAGAATAGTTTGCTTAAAAAAACAACAGCTTTCAAATACAAATAAGTTTTTTGCCATAGAAAGATTTTTTTCTTTCGAGCATTAACTAAACTTTAAAAGTAGTGTTTATTCTAGCATTAGTGAAAGGCATGTTACGTTTATTTCAGCTATCAAACATGTTACAACTACTTGACCTGTATTTTTCCAGCATCATACATTTTACTCCTAGAGATTTTTCTAGAATTGTTTTCAGCCCTACAGTTCAAACACTTCGGGGGACAAAAAAACATTATTATTTGGTGACAGATCCGCATAGCTCTAAGAATGCTTCACCTTACCTTGAAAGTCAGTTAAGCAGATGCACCCCAGAGTGTCTCCTTCAGAGAGCATGGAGACACTCCGCTGTCAGACTCGTTCCCACGGACTGCACATCCTGTAGCTCTGCTCTTGGGAGACAGGGGAGATGCTGTCCGCTGGCGAACCCTGGATGCGATGACTACCCGCCTGAGCGCGCTTGCACTGGAATGCGCGCCGAGACAGAGATGCTGAGTCGCCTGGCTTTGAGAGAGCAAGTTGTGAAGTAGAATCCATGAGGTTGAGCTCGAATAGCCCCCTGTGGTCGGTCTTAAACATTGCGCCTCTTACTTTGAGTAAATATTGCTCCGCGTGATACCAGATTGTTAAATCGTTTATGAAAAACTCGAACTCCGCTCTGATTGACGATTCGTAATCTGTTGCAACCGGAAAACGCACCTGACGCAGCTGATTAAGTCGTTTGAAAACAAAGAAAAATGTTTGACTAAAAGCTACAGGTCTACGTGGTTTACTGTCGCAAACTGTGCGGTGTTTATTCATTAACTTTTACTTAGAGAGTCAGTGAGTGTGCGTCGTACAAGCTTGTTTAAAGTGCGTGCATGTGCTCCTCTCAGAAAAGCGCGCGAATTTGACCAGGAAGTCACTTTTGTGTGTATTGGAGAGTGAACTTTTATAATTTCAAGTAAAGTTTTACACGCTTGAATAACTTCTATTGTTAAATGTTTTATGTGTGAGAAAATGGGATACACAACATATTTGTGCAGTGCCTCAGCAGCACTTAAAACATTATTCTCACTTTGGGCTTTGAGCCAACTCTAATTCAGTCCTGAATATTGTGCTGCAGAAGACTTGACCTCAGCCTGACATTCCCTCTGCTGTCTCATAAAGCTGATTGCATGAGAGTGAAATGTTCTATGTATGTTTTATAGCTGTTCACAAATAAAATGCTGGAAGTTATGTGTAACCCAATATTTGATACATTTCAAGGCATTTTTAACACCAGTGCTGTACAACTGTGATACACATACAAATATATATATATATCAAACAATCACCTAGCAATCTTCAGCTGAACCCTTGTTATCAAACCAGTCTCATACAACTTTTGAGAACCCTGACAACAAGCTACACATGCTAATCCTCAAACATGTTCGCCGCATGAAACTCACCCAAAAAGCAATGTCTTACTTTGGCCAAATTTGCTAATGAAATGGACAATTTCACCAATATGTACCTAAGTGCAAGTGTTCATTCACAGATTTTGATAGGGATTTGTGCACATACTGAAAGTTAACTGAAGCTCAAGAGCTCTGTATGGTTATATTTTCTTTTGTAAGCTACAGTAAATAGCATGTTGCCAAAACCATATTATGGTTGTTTTGCACATCACAGGGTTCGTTGTGTTCTTCCTCTTCAACATCTTTTGGCACATAAGGGAAATGGTGCCCTGGCAGTGTCCGTTCTACCTTCTGATGTGCCAGCTATGCTATCCACTTGTATCAGAATCCCTGAATGGCATGGTTGCATATGTATGACTAATGACCACATGGCTGAGAGAAAGGCATAATTATGCTCACTCGTGTAATCATTATGCCTCAGTTGCTCTCTCTGCCAGCCAACCAGCAGAATCAAAAGGAAACCTGAGCTGCTGCAGCTCTCATCTTCTCACACATGGGAAAATGATTAGAGACAGTGATGACACGGCAACTCATCCCATCATTTTTCTGAAATCTCAAAAGACTTTTTTTTACCTCCAAATGCAGTTTGAAGGTATAAACGGTTAACGGTATGGGTAAATGTTCCCTAGACCTGTCTATTGAAGTTTTTGCTCAAAACATAGATTAAATCTATTGTAAATTATCCTTGTGAGAAGTGCTTTTTTTCTTCAGATGGCTGTCTTTTTGCAGTAAGATACGAAGACTTCAAAGGTGGTGTATGAGTAATAAACTCAGGATTTGATTAGTAGCATATTTGCCCAATATTATAGGCTTACTTAAATCCAACAGTTACCATTATATATGAATTACATCTCAGTTAATATTTTGTCTGGGCTGGCGGGGGATGAGTCTCAGTCATATCACAATATCCAGTGCACAGCTGCTCCTGAACTGTCTGCCCTGGGAAATTGCTTCATTATGAAGTGAAAAATGGTACCATGGGAAAGAGTACTGATACCTTCTTGAAACAACCTTTCTCCAAACCCCACAAATCCCTGAACCATCTTCTAATCGTCTTGAGAAATATGATAATGTTACAGATTTATGATTGTAACAAAAATCTCCCAGTATCTTTTCCAAGCCTTCAAGCGTTAAGCCTTTCCATTATATATTACTCCTGAAAAGTTGTATCATCCCGGTTTTAAGTTGAACAAGCACTGTGATGCTCATTCCAGGATTGGAAGACTGGTGCAGTTCGCTGTTGTAAAACCGTCCTAGCTGAGCTCATGTCCATAAACATGGTATATATTATGCATCATTTTGCATTTTAAATGGAAATAACCTAAGATTCATTTTAAGAAAAGTGATGAATCTTGTGGGTTTTTTTACTGAAATGTTTTTATTTATTTATTTTTGTAGTTTTGAAAGGAAATGAAGAAAAGAGATTATTTTGCATTTGAAAAAATGGCTATCAATAAAACAAATGAGTGAAATAATAGTCTGGTGTGCAGCTGA
Source organism: Danionella dracula (assembly GCA_900490495.1). Taxonomy (NCBI): domain Eukaryota; kingdom Metazoa; phylum Chordata; class Actinopteri; order Cypriniformes; family Danionidae; genus Danionella; species Danionella dracula. The sequence continues at coordinate 2,359,080 of UELW01000089.1, forward strand.
ATATTTCTCATCCATTAGTATCTGGCTGACATCAATAAACGTGTTCAATTTAAAGCAAAAGGAGTAGATGCTTTGTCTTCAGTCAGGATCTAAGAAAGTATAGTCATGCTTTATCACCAGCAGGCTGAACTATTATAATGGTCTCCCAAAAACCCCACTAGACATTTGCAGCTTGTGCAGAATGACCAGAACTAGAAAGTCGGAGCACATAACGCCAGTCCTCGGGTCTCTACACTGACAGCCAATAACATTCTGAATAGACTTTAAAGTGCTGCTGCTCATATAAGTCACAAAACAGCTCTGCACCAAAATACATTGCAGATATGCTTACTATATACAAATTAAACTCAAGTTCTACAAACTCAACTATGCTTCAATTACTAAGACTAATCTTCTTTAAGCTAAAACTTTAGTGACATTTAAATCTAGAAAAATCCCATAAGCAGCAGCTCCCCTTATTATAGTTATCATGTTGGAGTATATTGACATCTCTTTTGTAGAGAACATATGCTTTGGGGGTTCAAAAAAGTAAAAAAAGAGCCTATTTGTAGTTAAGTGCTACAAGTGAATGTGGATTTGTATGTTTCATTTCCAGGTGAAGTGTAAAAGAATGCAACCATATAAGAACAGCTAAACAATTGCTTAGAACAAGCAGTGACTGGCAATCCAAACAAAGATAAACCACTAGAGCTGCGTCACTCCCTCTATGAAGCCGAAGATTCCTGTTGTTTGATCCTTAAGTCTTTTAACTGCTCTTTCTGTTAAGGCCACAAAGTTCTACGTTCGGATGCTTTTGCCATGAATTCTATCTCTTTGACCCTTCTTTTGAGATAGAGCACAAATTATTGGAAACTAACCCTGTACACAATGATGCCAAAAGATGATAAATTGCCCTGATGATAAATTAATGTCACCGAAAGGTCGCTGATTCATCGGATCCGAACAAAACAAAAGGCGAACAAAAGGCTGACTCAAGTTGTGACAGAAGTGAATGGCTTGGTTCTCCACTGGCCAGAATTGGGTGTTGAAAGGTGTCACTGTTTAAAAAGCAGCTGAAACTGCAGACAGATGAGTATAGAAGACTGATAGTGGTTCTTTGTAGCAATAAATCTCTAAACTAAAATTAAGAAAATAACTTTATTGAAAACTTGCTATATAATGAAAAGTCCACCTTTGCATACCTCAGTCCAGAACACGAGCAGGTTTTAACTTCCTTTCTCAAGGTCTTTACAGAGTGGCCAAGGCTTAAATCCATATCGTTACCTTTTAAGTGAGCACCTCTGGTTTGTGCCTTTGAAGCGCTGTTATTTGGACTGATGTTGTTTTGCTTAATAGTCTATTAAACAAAGCTGATTTGACAAATTTGGTGTTCGTAAGCCTAATTTTAGGTGTTTTTCTTTCTATAATTTTTAACACGTACACTAGCAAAAGTGTCAATGGCTCATCTTTTTGTACAATATGCTATAATTCTCCATAGAAAAACCACTGAAAGGAACAGTATGTAAATATATTAATTAATGCAAAGCAAGTAATGATAATGACATCATGTTAATTAAAGTGTTTAGTTACAACATATTTTGGTTGTAACTAGTTGGTATAGTTACAGTTAAAATAACAACCATTCTATTTTTAAATAGTTATTTTGTAACTATTTGTATTTTTGCCTGATTTACAGCTGGAACCTTCTGCTGGAAGGGAGGGGAGTGGATTCATGCTTGAAAGTATTTTAATGTTGTTGCAGTACCAGTTTATGCACCAAACTTAGATACAGCATCTTTTAATTAACCTGAATATCAAATATAACAGAAGATTTGAATTGGGGTTTACAGTCAAAAGTGTGTTTGATGTAAAAAGATGGTTAAATGCAGTTTTTTTACTCATTTTGCTGCTATTACCTTAAGCCACAAAATGGGTGTTAGAGGAGAATATTAACAATGACATAAAGTGAGTTCAAACTTTTGGGTGTGTGCAATTATTTGATGACTATAATAGCTTAATTCAAAATAGCTTCAATTTATGAATCTGACATTTCTTTTTTGCGTACATGACTAAATAGAGATATCCTCCTTCAAGTTTATAACCACATTAGAAGAGCATCATGCAGCACCAGCTCAGCATGAAGCTGCAAAAAAGCTGAAATTGCTTTGAAGTTCCTGCCCCCTATTGGACACCTAAGGAAACAACGTCTTAAAAAAAAGTAAAATCACGTCAATTTTTATGTGTTAGTTTTCTAGACATTTAAGCAGGAAGTGTAGCTGAGCAGTCCAACAGAACGCTGCAGCTGGAGAGTTGCCTATACAACCACTAAAAATAGTGAGTTAAAAAAAAACTTCTGTTTATTATGCGAACTGTAACTTTTTTACGTTTTTGAAGTCGGTTGTATGTTCTGGTAACTGATTAAAAAACAAACAACAAAAAAAAACTACATTTTTTCCAGTTTGCTTGCGGATAAATGCTAAGAATTGATCGTGCATTCTGGTTAAATACGTATGAAACAGTTCTTCTGCAGAACTTATGGCGAACATTAAGGATCGTGGTCCCTTGGACAAGTCCATCGTGGTGGTCGGGGCGGGGGTTGCAGGACTCGCCGCGGCGAAGAAGCTGAGAGAACACGGATTTCATGACGTCACGGTCCTGGAGGCCTCTGAAAGTCCCGGAGGAAGAGTAGCCACTGCAAACATAGGTATTGGGATTGCATTTTAGCCCTTCACCGATACACACGCCGGAGAAAAAAACGAGGAACTAAACTGAAAAAAAAAAAAAAAATCTGTTTTTAAGCATCAAAATAAAAGATAACACTAATAAGTTAAGATGAATATATTTTCAAATAAAACACCTAATTTGTTAAGATTCTGTAAGTACATTTCTTAAATGACTGTAAATATTTTGCTTTTGTGGGAAGTGGTTAAAAAGTGTTGCTTAACCAGAAACACATGAAACAGCACATTATATCTATGAATACTTTTTATTATTATTTGTAAATCATAATGGTTTTCTAATGATTAGTATGATGTAAATATAGCCTTAATTTGTCACCTCTATCTTTACCCGGAGTAAAAATTGGTCCTGTGCAAACAATGTCCTTACTATCATTTAACCTGCAGAGAAATACGAGAAGTTGCTCTTAGGAAATAGTTTCGGGAAATGAAAATATTGAGAACTCATGACTTTTAGTTCCACTAGTCCAAAATATTTTATGCAGTCTAAGCAGAACCTCATATTTATCATATTTTCAAACAATCTTGAGAGTGGGTGTTATTCTAGTGAATAGGAATGTATTTTATTTATTTATTATTAACTTTTTTTATTTTAATACATGGACGCTTAATAGGCATTAGTCAATACCTATAAAGATCCATGTATTAAAATAAAAACAAACATAGCATTAGAATAGGATAAAAAAAGGAATTTAAATAGTAAATTTAGTCTTTTGGATATTTTATTTCCCAGGGACTTCATTCTTTATGTTTGTATGTATGTACATTTGCTGTTTCTTTTATTTACCTTGTAAAATGTAATTTTTTATCATCCCTGTGTTTTCCTTTATCTCATAGGTGGTAAATATGTTGATATTGGGGCACAGTACATCCATGGCGCATCAGAAAAAAACCCAGTCTTCTGTCTCCTAAAAAACTCTGGCCTCTTGAGTCAGATCCCTGAAATGGGTGATGAAGTTTTTTTCAATAACAAAGGGATCAAAATGAATGCTACGTTTGCTGCGGGTGCTTATGAAACTGGGGAGAGCATAATTCATTACCGTGGCTCTGGCACAGGAAAGAGCTTAGGGGAACACTATGCAGAAAAAACTCAGGCTGTCATTGATACCATACAAGACTCCGAGGAGAAAAAAGAAACTCAAAATGTGTTTTCTTTGGTTGGAAAAGACACACTGGTCGATGTGGGAGCTTCAGATCTCCATGGGATCTCGCTTGACTCCTGGGAGAATTACATCAATATGGGAGACACTCTTGATGTTCCTGGGTATGTTTGAGAAGATAGACAACCTTACAGTTTAGTACATGATTAAATAATGTATAATTAGTGGTTGTCAGCTTGATGTTTCAGGTGGTGAATATGCTAATGGAAGGCTTTCCTAAAGACCACTTGCTTCTAAACAGAGAAGTCAACAGGATCAAGTGGGATGGAACATTCACACGTCCTTGTGATGAAGGTTCTTCTGAAGATAAAGCTCATCAGTATCCAGTGTGCATTTTGTGTGAGAATGGAGAAGAGAAGCTTGCGGATCATGTAATTTTGACAATTTCACTTGGTGAGTATTGATAAGGGTTGAGTATTGTCTATAGGTTTAGACAGCACCTCACTCAATGGCCACTTTATTAGGTACACCTAGCATAGCATTATTGTATAATTCTTCCAGAAACTTTTCTCAGTGTTAATTCAGTTTTAATTGTAGGTTTCTAATTCTTAGATGACGGATCAATAAGTTAAAGTAAACTAAATTTGATTTATGTTTGATTTTTCTTTGAAGGTTGCCTCAAAGCCCAATCATCCAGCCTTTTCATCCCGGGTCTTCCAACAGAGAAAACAGAGGCTCTTGATAAATTGTGTTTTGGCAACATTGCTAAGATCTTTCTGGAGTATGAAGAGGCATTCTGGGAGGATGATATTGGTTCCATCAGTTTTGTTTATGAGGATGAAACTTCTGCTTCAGTTTCCACCAATAAAATGCAGTGGATCAAAAACTTGCAGTACTTTTCGGTGCTTAGACCCAAGGAAAGGTAAACGATGCATTAAATCGTGTTAATTTTGTTTAGTAGTGTTTTCTTAAAACACAATTGTTAAAACAATTGTGTTAAATGAGAAAACCAATCCCCTGCATAAAATACATTCCAATTCACTAGAATAACACCCACTCTCAAGATTGTTTGAAAATATGATAAATATGAGTTCTGGTTAGACTGCATAAAATATTTTGGACTAGTGGAACTAAAAATCAGGGGTTCTCAGATTATCATTTCCTGAAACTATTTCCTAAGAGCAACTTCTCTTATTGCTCTGCAGGCTAAACGATAGTAAGGAAATTTTCGTCTTACAAAGAAACAAATAAGTATCAAAATAGGGTAGTGCGTAAATTATAACTTATTTAGCAATCTGATTGAGCCAGGGTTATAGCTGGCAAATGATAGTGGTAAGAATGATTTAAAACATTTTTGAAAGCTTTAAAATCTGTCACAGGTTAGTTGATTGTTGAATTGTTTCTGATTTCTAGATTTGGAAACGTCTTAATTGGCTGGTGTCCTGGAGATGTAGCAGACCTGGTTGAAACCAAGACAGATGATGAACTTGCTGCTGCTGTGACTGAGCATCTCAGAATGTTTTTTGGTATTGAAAGTCAATCGTCTACTTACATACCAATATTACTTCAAGAGATCATTCGTAAAAAAAAACATAAAAAAAATTGAGGAAAGAACTGTATGGTGTTTTTGTCATCGTAGGACCCAGTTCAAATATTCCTTGGCCAAAGTCCATCCTCTGCACTAAGTGGCGCAGCAAAAAATACATAAAGGGAAGTTATTCTTTTCTTCCTGTTGGTGTTGCTGGAGATGTCATGGACATATTGGCCGAACCACTAGAGGGCACCCGGCATGCTGATGCAGTATGTTTTTATTTGTTTCTTTTTTTGCATCATACTCTAAATTACAGGGTGAGCGAAACACGCAAGACACCAGTTTTTCATTCATAGACAAGAACAGATGATACATGTTTTTGCTTATAAAGTATTTAAGTGAGATGGGCCTCGTTTTCGATAAAAAAATAATTGTTAAATCATTAAAGTGTTGATTTGTTTTTCTTTATCATGTAAAACTAAAACATCAAAATGATTTTCCCTTTATCTCCCCCTTCCCCCAGCATCTTCAGGTCATGTTTGCCGGAGAGGCTACGATAAAGACTCTGTATGGTACTGTGCAAGGTGCTCTGCTCTCTGGACAAAGAGAAGCAGACCGGCTGGCAGAATATTATAAGCGAGGGGCTCAGTTTAGGCAAGAGTCCAAGTGCTTCACCTAAAAATTGCTTTTCATCGATGGAATCTCAAGTGCTGCCTGCCTTTAAGAGATCAGTATTTTACACATAGGCTTGTACTTTTTATGTAAATTTCAGCAACCACATAGGTCAAACTCTCTTCCAAATATAATGTTAATCTTGTATCTGTTTACTGTGTTGGTAAAAATCATGAACTAATTTGTGATTGGAAATGGTGTGTTAAAAAATAAAGTTGATTACCCCAGCAGCACAGCACAGAACATAACCACAGACCAAATTGTCATAAAGAAGATTGATATGTGATCTTTTTATAACATTGTGTTAATAGAATAGTAGCAAGTGTTACGTAACACGTCAGCATGTTTTCAAAATAATAAAGTAGTTTGTATTTCTCCTCATGGATTTTTGCTTTTTGTTGTACCCTGGACAAGTGAAACTGAATAAAACAATTTTTGACTATTTTAGACTGAGTTGAAACATTTTTCAAGGAAGCCCGCAAAGCGATTTTGTAAAACTATAACGTTATTCTGACTACGTTTTTACAATACTTGATTTTCTGAAATATACTATAATCGTGTTATTTCGGTGATATTTCATTTATTTATATTTACAAATATTTCTCTATTTTAAAAACGGAACTACTTACATAACAGACGTTTCCACCCGGAATATTTGAACCTGACGCAAACGCATGCTGTTTGTGGTTGGTGACCTTCCATTCTCGCTAAAGAAGTATTTCGTTAGATTTATGTTAGTAATTACTAGATTAACGCTTAACTTTTTTTAAAGAAATGGCTTTAAATAATTTGGTGACTTCCTGTAATAACTTGTATAGGTAAGTAGCAGACAAATGTGAGTTGATGATACAGGTTAATGTTTTGAATCCAGATTGCTCATTTAACACCTTTCATTGACTTTGAGGGTAATTCATTTTCCGAATGAATGAAAATTAATTATGAAATGAAAGTATAATGTTTATGAAGTTGAAACATTTGACTGTACATGATTTTTAAGGTATGTGTCGTCGACGGTAGATATAGGTGTTAATAATATAAATGTTATTTTTTATTAATTGTTATAAATGTTATTTTGTTAGTTTTTCTTAAGTCAGTGCATTGTGTTTCTTGTGATCAGTATTTTTGGGAAAGATTGTTTTATACAGGTGCCTCAGACAGATTTTTTTTTTTTTTTTACATCGATCCTTATTGATTATGTTTTTTGATTTCACAGGTTATTACAGACAGTAGTAACCAACAGCTGCTTGACAGCAGCATCTTCGCTCCACACCACGGTCTTTCAGTCAAACTCAAACAGAACCAGTGTGGTCCGGCTTGGGAGGCAAAAGTATGAGAGGTCGTATCCAGTCCTCCTGGTCAGACCTGATGGCTCCACTATCAACATCAGATATCCAGAGCCAAGGAGAATACTGAAGGTAATGCAACTTTGAATCCTTTTCCTCAAAGGCTGCAGAGAACAAGTTATATTCTGGTGGATGTCTTTATCGAAAGCTCGTTTCAATAGTTCAGTTTCTCTCTCCAGCTGCCTGTGGATATCACCACTCTTTCAGAAGATGAAAGGAGAATCAGAATGCGAAGAAGAGAACCAAAGAAGGCAGCAGTACCTGAATTGGAAACCTTTGAGGATGATTTCAAGGTTGACGATTACAGCAAATTCTGGAAGAAATGAGAGGACTGATGTATCTGTTGTCTTGTTCCAAATATTTATGTGGTTTTTCATGCTTCAATATTAAATTAAAATGACCTGAAAGGTTTTCAGTTTTTATTTCTTTTTATTTGATAATTTTTTTAGCACATTGTGCTTAAATGTGTGGTATGTGGCTACCTCTTAAGTTTTGATATTTGAATCAACTAAAACAATTTGGAATGACTCAGACTAATATCCTGATTATGACCATATCTTGAGAGATCAGCATTAATGAAAAAACAAACTGCATCGTTACATCTCTATAGTTTATTTTAGGAAGACATTCATTGGTTTCGCTAAAGCTGAATTTAAATACATGGAAAGTTTATTGCTAGAGCATTTATGCAAACACTTAATAAATTTATCATTTTATCTACCTTGCCTCTTTCAGTTCACAAAAAAATGGTTCTTGTTCTTGTTGAAAGATTCCTCTAGCAGTGTTCTCCATCCGCCATGTAATATATAACTTTTACATTCTCAGGTTTCCCTACAACTGGTCGTTTAATTATTAATGAAATCATTACCTGCTTCAAAGTTCACACTTCCACCTCAGGCAGTGTAGAAAATGCCAGCTTCACCTGAGCTTGTAACGGGCCCTCCAGAGCTCGAGGGCCCAGGGAAATTCACTCTGGAGGCTGCTGACATTGCTGTGGTGGTGATTTACTTTGTGTTTGTACTGGCTGTTGGAATATGGGTATGATTGTCTATGGAAATTTGAAACAGATTTGAGAATTCGCTGTATCTCATTAGTGATGCAAAGATAAAACTCAGGTATTTTGGCGTTTTAGTCTTCAATCAGAGCCAACCGTGGGACGGTGGGTGGATATTTCTTGGCAGGACGATCCATGACTTGGTGGCCGGTGAGTTTTTGAACTTTTTCTCTTTTATTTTGAAATGAAATCTTGACTGTGTTTGTACAAGGAAGCATCTAGATATTTAAAGCCACAGTTGGGAATTGTAACCAGGATGTGGAAATGGCAGTGTAACAAATGCAAATGATTTAACTTGTTTTAAAAATGTTTTTTTTGTCTTACATTTTTCACAAGTTATTAAAAAAACTAAACTAATACATTAATTAGATTCAAGGTAAGAAAAAAACCACACCCCTCCCCCTGTGTCCAGTTTTAATCCGAGCTTCAGTTGAACATGCCTGGAGCACCTGCTGAGGGAGGGTATCTGAAGCTGATGCTAAGCCACCATAGCTGGCTCCTGTCAACATTGACTCTTAGCTCCCTGATCGACACTGATGTTGATGTCCAAGATTGAGCTGAACTTCAGGCATGACCCAAAGCTAGGTCGGAATGTAGAAGGACATTAAATTAGAGTCGGAATGAGGAGTGACTGGTAAATCAAGAGCTTTACCTTTTAAATTCTCACCTACCCATCCATCACACGCAATCTGTTGCTTCATGTGTTTTTTTTACCTGTTTACCAGGCACCAAAACTTAAGATGCTACCCTACTGTCTGGAGATCTCCATCCACAACCTCTAAAAAAAAGTCTTTATGATCTTAAAATATTCATTCATTCATCTTCATGTCGGCTTTCTTCCCTTTCGGGGTCGCCACAGCGGAATGAACCGCCAACTCTCTGGCATATGTTTTACGCAGCGGATGCCCTTCCCTGCCGCAACCCATCGCTGGGAAACATTCACACACACTTTAACACTATGGGCAATCGTTCTTATTCAATTCACTTATACTGCATGTCTTTGGACTCGTGGAGGAAACCGGAGCACCCGGAGAAAACCCACGCGATCACGGGGAGAACATGAGAACTCCACACAGAAATGCCACCAGCCCCAGCCGAGCCTAGAACCAGCGACCTTCTTGCTGTGAGACGACCGTGCTACCCACTGCGCCACCGTGACGCCGTCTTAAAATATAAAAAAACAAAAAAAAACAAAACAAGAATGATGAAACCCATTCAGGAATGAGTCCCTCATGCACTAGACACCAGTAGAGGCAGGCCCTCTTAAAACAAGACCCCAGGCTTTATACTCTTTCTGAGGGTGTTATCTCTGGGAAGCCATGAGGGACAGCCTGAATAATTCACAGATTGGTCTATTTTTTTTGCATTTAAGTTGACTATAGAACTGTCAATTTGTGAAATGTAATTATCTCAACTACATAACGAATGTGGCATATTTAACCATGTGTTTTGTTCAGATTTAGTGATGTATGGTTTTTAAAACACATGCATTTACGATAGATTGAGTAAAGCATGATTATAGATGATCGGATAGATATGAATTATACGTTTCTCTTAACCCATTTCAAAATAATTGAGTATAATTCGGATGATGAACATCTGGACAATGACAAATACTTGTTTGGGTTTGTGAGAGTTTTCACACTGTCTCTCTACAGATTGGAGCCTCTCTGATGTCCAGTAATGTAGGCAGTGGGCTCTTCATTGGATTAGCCGGAACGGGGGCCGCAGGGGGACTCGCCGTTGGGGGATTTGAGTGGAATGTATGACAGACGGTTTGCTTTTAAAATATTTCTGGGTTGTTTTAGTAAACACAAAATTCACCACCAGTTGTCGTGGCAGTTGACACCCAGTTTTCTCTTCTTTAGGCAGCATGGGTGCTCATTGCACTGGGCTGGATTTTTGTTCCTGTGTATATTTCTGCTGGAGTGGTCACAATGCCAGAGTATCTAAGGAAGAGGTTTGGGGGTCAACGCATCCGAATCTACATGAGCCTGCTTTCTCTCATTCTCTACATTTTCACAAAGATATCAGTAAGAAATGTTCCTGAACCTCAATATATTTACCCTTTTTTATCCAGTTATCTTGAAATACAGATTAGGACCACAGGGGTCGGCTAGCCCAGCTCAAACTAGACTGATTTGGATTTAGTCGTTATCAGTAATATCATCATTATTTAGGCCATTATCAATCATTAATTACCTAATTAATATAGTTAATCAGTTGCCTACTCCACCTACTGCCTGACCAAAGCAGGAGTGACGTCATGTTTCCCAATTGTGGTGGGGCAGGTCGATATTCCATTGCAAGATCACATCACATTGGTTTTTAGTTCGCGCTCAGTTTATCTTAAGGGTTATCTAAAGTAATTTTTCCAACCTGACAAGCATTGTTGTTTACTCTATAAAAAATCCAAGCAAGCAGAAGGATAACCACAGATTTACCCAATTAACAAAAAAGGAATAGAGATGCATCTTTGTATGGTTTTTATTTGGTGTGCATTACCATGAATGCAGTACAGTTTGTAAATGCATATGCCAAAATGCTTCTTTATATGGAACACAATGACACTCGAGACACAACATAAAATCTCAGCTTGAAATTTTAAACTAATATATTTACCGGTGTATTTACAAAAGAGTAGAATGTTAACTGCTTTTTTCCCCCCCAGACAGACATTTTTTCGGGGGCTTTGTTCATCCAGGTGTCACTGGGATGGGACCTTTATGTCTCCACTATGGTGTTGCTTGCTGTCACTGCTCTCTATACTATAGCTGGTATAACCTAATATTTGTTTAGTTAATACAGTGTTTTGATAACATTACAGTTTTTCCTTTCACGTTAATAGTGTTTCTCTATGGATGAAGCATGAATGTTGCAACTGTGTGCTGTTTTAGGTGGGCTGACAGCAGTAATCTACACCGATGCCTTACAGACGGTTATCATGGTGATTGGAGCATTCGTCCTCATGTTCATAGGTTCTGTTCCTCACTGAAATAAACACTTCTGGTATTTTCCGCAAACTGTACTGATTTGATGGAAACTGATTTTTCAGCGTTTGATAGAATCGGATGGTACGAGGGTTTGCTGGCTGCGTATGAGAGAGCTGTGCCTAACATCACGGTTGCAAACACCTCGTGTCATCTTCCTCGCTCAGATGCCTTTCATATCTTCAGAGATCCACTGACCGGAGATATTCCCTGGCCTGGCCTCATCTTCGGCCTCACTGTTCTGGCCACATGGGTTTGGTGCACTGACCAGGTGAATTTCTAACTTTGTGGAATTATTCAGTGTTAAAGTCCACTAAAAATGGTTTTAATAATTGGCAGCTGAGTTTTTGTTTCTTTTGTTAATTTAGATTTTTTGATCCTTGATTGAATTAATTAATTTGAGGCATAAAACCATATGTGTACAAACAGTGTGCAAAAAATAGAAGAAAACCCCAGACCTAAATATATAAAATTGCAAAAAAATGAAATCTTGAATTTCTATTTGAGGACATTTATTTTGAATAAACTATGACTGATTGATATGTAATTTGCTTTGAATTCTATTTTAAATCTATTACACCAGACTGCCTTTATATGCATGACACATCAGTGTTGAAACAAAAGTCCCATTTTTGTAAAAATAACAGTATCATATATATATATATATATATATATATATATATATATATATATATATATATATATATATATATATATACACACACACACACACAAGTCATGTTTAAGTCTAAGTTATTGCTTGCATAAAGATTTCTTAACTTGTGATGACACTTAACTTCTGAACTACAAAGAATGTTGATTTTGTTTAAAGGTAATAGTTCAAAGGTCACTGTCTGCCAAAAACTTGTCTCATGCCAAAGGTGGTTCAGTTCTTGGTGGCTACCTCAAAGTCTTCCCGATGTTCTTCATCGTCATGCCAGGAATGATCAGCAGGGCACTCTACCCAAGTGTGATTTTTTTTAATACCTTTTGTCTATAGAATCTATGACCTTAAATAATAAATAACATTTAATATGTTTCCCAGATGAAGTGGGATGTGTTGATCCTGATGAGTGTCAGAAGATCTGTGGGGCCAGCGTGGGCTGCTCAAACATTGCCTATCCGAAGCTAGTGATAGAACTAATGCCAGTGGGTAGGACAAGCTTTTGTGTAACGTTTGAGCACATTGTTATTTTCTTGCTCAATATTGTACATAACAATAGCTGATGCCATTTTCATTTTTCTGCTAACCTGCTTTTCCTTTCTCTGATTTCTCTCTAGGTTTGAGAGGTCTAATGATTGCTGTGATGATGGCGGCCCTCATGTCCTCTCTCACCTCTATATTCAACAGCAGCAGCACTTTGTTCACGATGGATATCTGGCAACGGGTCCGGCCCAGGGCCTCTGAGAGTGAGCTTATGGTGGTGGGCAGGTGAGAAAGGATTGTTTTTGGGACTAACTTGTTCTCATGTTTATGGTAACTCAAGATGTATAACTTAAGGTTATTATGATCTCTTCGGTGATGTAGGTCAGATTATTTGTTTTTCATTTTATGAACACCATTCATACGCCAAATGGCTCATGTTTAGGTGATTTTCTACTTGTATGTTAAATTGAATTAATTAGAAATAGTACAGTGAGACATGGGGTTGATTTGTAGAAAGTCCAAACATCATCATTTTTTTTGTTTTAATTGTGGTTGTTGTATGAGATCTTCCTCAAATGGATCTCTCATTAAACAAATGAGACAAACACTTAAGATCTTACAAGAAGTTTAGTCATATAATGGATTAGTATGGATTTTGGCGTGCACATATATTCCGGTCTGCTTTTTTTCAGTCTTTTGCCATTATGATTTATATTTTAGCCTAAAAATTCATCTTTAGTGACAGATGATTAAAGGTGTCATATCATGCCCCTTTTAAATAATTTATAACAAATATTTGACCCATGTTGACCACCACTGCACCCTTAATAACCGTAAAGCAGTTTTTAATGAAAACAATGCCTTTGAATCTCCTCAAATGGTTGTGCTCCGTTCCTCTCACTGCCATGCTTCTGCCACGCCCCCTTCTGGGTTTTGCTTGTTGGCACACAGAAAATCCACCAATTTCAGATGAATGTATTCAACTTTTAAGAGGACAAAAATCCCTTTTGGCCCAGAACATCTAAAAACACCCTTTGCTGTTCTGGGTCAGTTAGTAGACGGTGCTATGGCCAGTTAGCGGGACTACAGCCAGTTTAGGTCCCATAAATGATGTATGAACCATAAAATATGATGAGAGGCATGTTTTTGAAGAGAGAACAAAAAAAAAAAAACATGTCTGAGGTGAAGTTTAAATGATACAGAACTTTTAACATTGAAATGTGACAACAATGCAAATGCAAATTATAAATGAACACTGCACATGTCGCACAGAGTTGCTAGATTTGATTTAAATGCGGTTAATGGTATTTATTTGTTGCGCAATTGTTTTTTTTTTACATCTTTAGAGTCTTCATTTTAGTGCTGGTAGCCCTGAGCATTGTGTGGATTCCAATCATTCAATCAGCCAACAGTGGACAGCTATTTGACTACATTCAATCAATAACCAGCTTCCTGGCACCCCCCATCACCACTGTGTTCATCATGGCTATTTTCTGGGGTAGAGTAAATGAACAGGTGACTTCATCAACGGCTCCATCTCTGTGAAGCACACTGGAATTCAACTGAAATGCTTTGATACATATTTGCACTCGTCGATGTTTCTTTCTTTTCAAATACACAGGGTGCCTTCTGGGGTTTGATGGTAGGACTGGTGATCGGCGTGGTGAGAATGGTGATGGAATTTGTCTATGGCGCCCCATCCTGTGGGGAGGAAGACCTACGGCCTGCCCTTTTGAAAGATGTGCACTATCTTTATTTCGCCTTGATTCTGCTGGCTTTGACAGCGATTATCATCACATCTGTCAGCCTCTGCACACCTCCCATTCCAGACAAGCATGTAACGGTCATAAACACAGCACACACATTTTTAAATGTTGAGTTGACATGTTTTCCCATATTACAATTGCAGATAAGTTATGACTAAGCATCACTGTGCATGATTTCATTTATGATAATTTTTTTTTCACTTTTGCCTCATGTTAACAAAACATGAAAACATGTCCACTATACGAAATCACATAACGCAAAATAAATGAAAGTTCTAAATAAAAGAAAGGCCTCCTATTAAATGCCGGTCTTTGCACATCTGTCTGCCGCTTAATGTTCCAAAAACACTACTATAAAAACTAAATCAATTCTACTCAACTAATGAATCAGAATTCGCTAGACCTACAAATGTTTTTTTTTTTATTTCCCAGCTCATTCGTTTGACCTGGTGGAGCAGACACAGCACGGAGGAGCGTGTGGAGCTCGAAGACGCCTGGGCCAAACCAGTCTGTCTGGATCCTCAGTCAGCTGTATCAGAGGGGTCGCTCGAGGTCTCTCCTGCCTGCTGGAAGAGAGCTGGAATGTGGTTGTGTGGGCTCTCAGAGACGTCAAAACAAGAACTGAGTGAAGAGGAACAGCAGGCTTTGGAAAGGAATCTGACCAGTATTGAAGAAGAGCACACCTGGAAGACTGTGTGCAACATCAATGCTCTCATTTTACTCACTGTTAACGTATTTCTTTGGGGATACTTTGCTTGAGCAGGAATTTTGCAATCTATTTTTTTAATAAAAGCAAATAAACAAATCTATTAATAAAAACACTTGTGTGTCTTAAATATGTGTGTTAAATATAGGGTGTTTTTAATGAATACTACTGCTATTGAATTTTTTTTTCAACCAAATAAAACTTAAAAGCTTTCTTAAGATAACAACAGAAAGAGCATCGCTCTCCTTTTCATCTTTGCATAGTTCTTCAAAGTATTCAAAAGGATTTTAATATCTATTTTAAGTTAGCGGTCGTTAAAATAGAGCCAAACTCATTAGAACACTGGCTTCAATGGCTTTGTTTCTGTAAATAAATAATGTATAGTGATTACAGTAAATTTACAGATTTACAGACTCTCTCATAAGGACCTTATATTATTGTTTGGCAGAGCAGGGATCCATTTACCTGTGAAAGAGAACAGAAAAACAGGATTGTTGGTTTAAGGGGAGTCATCTGATCCGTGTCGACCAGATCCTCACCAGGTTTTACCTTTCAACTCATTCATACTCGATTGTGGGCGTGACTCTTTCTGCTCTAACCTCTTTACTTGAATGAACTACAAGTGCAAAGTCATACTACATTGTTTAGTGTTTCCGAGACACAGGTAAACTCTGTCCCCGGGGCATTTAACGGTTAACTGTTATTTTCGTTCAGCACCTACTCATTCACCGAGCAATGGAACCTCGTGTAAACGCAGGAAGACTTTTCGGTCATGCGTCAACCCTGAAGCTTCACACGGGGAATTTAGTGAACCGCAGTCGACTTAAGAAGAAATGTCCGACTTCGCCAAGCGAGGAGGCAAGTAACCGGGTTTCCGTACTGCATCTTTGCGCACCCTTTTGCTCTGAAGTGTGATACTGTTGTCGAGAACCCGTTTCTTTGAGCCGTTATTTGTGTACGCAGTCGTTGCTGGCGACGTTTCCGTAGATTCTGTTTGAAGAATCGGATTCTGACGATTCGACTTAGTGATTCATTTCACGCAAAAAAAAAGAATCGTCTTTGCGATCACATTAGAATATAATGCGACTGTATAAAAAGCTTAATCCGTTCATTCTAATCGTAATTACAGGCTATCAAATTAAATTAAACAATAATAAACCACAATGATATTTTGCATAATTTTATTAACTAACTAACGTGGTAACAGATTTAGTAAGAAATGTCCTCATTTAATTAGTTTTGACATTACGTCACATTCCTCTAATTAATTAAATTGTATTATTAATTAAATTTGTTCTATGAGGTTTATTTAACTGTGAAACTTTCTGCATACCTCATGTAGTGATCAAAGTTGACATCCACTGAATGGAATTTACATTAGTAAAAGACTCGTAGTTGGGTTTTAGTGCGTGAACAATACACATATTTCATGTATCTCAGTGTAAATATTATGTTTTATCACATGTTTATTATTTATTTAGAGGGAAACGAGAATCGAATCTTTAGAGGAATCGATTCATATGTAGGGCCCCGTCTGCTTTGAGTGATGACGTCAGAGCAAGTTTACCTCGTGAGCTCATGACATTCGCCTGAAAAAAAAACACACAAAAAAAACATGACAATCGCCTGAAGGCAAAGAGCGGCGATAACTTACGCAGAAGCATTATGACGCTCTTTTCGACTTAACAACGGAAATACGTTCTTTTAACGCATAAAATATAACGTAGCATTTTCGGACAAACAGTGTTTTGGCACTGTTCGTTTTGAATCAAATCTGACCTGAATTGACCGCATCCTGGTCTGAAGGAGGAACGCAGCGTCATGCTGATGTTGAACAATATAATGTTGTCATTGAGTTATTTTCATAACTGTTTGCCATTATAAGATTTAGACTGATATCTCAGCCTACGTAAACAGTCTTAAAATGTACTTTGTTTACGTTAAGAAAAAATATCAAATGTAATATATTTTTCTATAAGATTGGGAGTATAACAATTATTAAATGTGTTGGGCAACCTCTCGGATAAAAAAAAAAAACATAATAAAAATTAATTTGAATAAATCTGTTTAATGTTAACATCTTTTCATGTCAATATATTTTCAATCATTTTATTTTAATTGAATCATAATTATTCATGTTAATCATTGACCATACAGTTACACAGGAAGAACATGCAAACTCCACCCAGGAAGCCTCCGGGCTCCTGCTGATAGAAGAATGCACACCAGACAACTTTCCATGATCAATAAATGTCAGTTTCATCCTCAAACGATTTATTTGAGCAGATTTTTGCCATTGTAAAACAACAACAAATGGTGTGTTTTATGTTAACATTTATGTTTAAAAATATCTGAATAATTACCGTATGTGTCCGCTAACAAGTTCCTCTCTGTTCTCTGCAGCTTCAAGACTGCATTCAGGGCACATTGAGTGAGTGGTTTGCTGCGATGCCATCATCCGTCAACTCTGTAAGACATTACAAAACTGGATTTTAACCTAAATCGTTTTTTAATTACATAAAAAACATCTTTTTGAATCACTTGCATAACCATGATGTTTCTCAGCCATGATTGTTGCATTTAATATGTAAAATCCTGCCTGTATGCTTGCTGTAATGCATCTTTAGGTAGCAGTGTGATGAACGGACGGTTGTTTTAGAGGTCTGTCTGGGGCATGGGGCCGGTGCCTCTGCTCAAAGATATTCTGCAATGGTCAGCAGATCTCAGCTCAGCCAGGAGAGAGGATGGTCTTAGCACACAAAAGCAAAGGCTTATTGATGCATTCCTCTCCGGCGGTCCATTGAAAAGGTGTCTGTAAAGAGACCAGGGCCCCTCAGGAACACAATATCGTCAGAAATGGCTCGTTATGTAATGTATGATCCAGTAAAAGGAAGCGCTGTTGTGAGATCTGTTGAATCTTGTCTTGTGCAGGAACTTCCTAGTGTTCTGGAGTGCAGCGTTCCTGAGAACAGCGAGGTCATCACTCCGGAGGAGAGAGAGGAGTTGAAAGTCTCCGGTGAGGCTTGCACGAACCTCAAAATTGTGTTGACGCTGTTTGTTCATGTTTGTCATGTGTGTTCATGTCTTCACAGTTAAGCTTTTCCTCACAGAGTGGGAACCCTCATCCATTCGGAGGGCCGTGGACATGGGTATGACCATTTATGTCTAGTGTTTAATTAAATGTCACTTGTTGTTCCTCATGATTAATTCACAAAATCCTTACCACAATAAATAGTTTTTAATTTGCCCTAATACACCGTTTCTAATTTTATTAAAAGTTTTGCTGGACAAACACGAATCCCCAAGCTCCTGCCTTCTCGTCATGCTTTCATGGGTTTTCTTCAGGGCGCTCGGGTTTCTTACCACCGTTCACAGAATAAAGGTCATCACACAACGAAGGTCACAAACTAACATGTTGATTTATTTCGCAGAGAAATGTGCAAACATTTTTCACAAAAAAAAATTTGTAAACTGCTTTTTTTTCCCCTCAAAATAAACAAAAACTGTTTGGAGAGAACAAAGGAGAGAACAGCACCTGCACCTTTTTTGCAAAATACACAGCACATTTTCTAAATCCTCCTTAACTAGCATTGGAATATGTTCTGTAGCTTAGCTTAGATCGTTGATCAGATGAGAAGTAGGAGAGCGAGAAGTACTGCTTCGCTGTAGCGAAGTTCGACACATGCTTCAAAGCGTCGTTGTTGGAGGAGGCATCACTAAGCAGCTACTTCGACTGCAGCTTGGAATTCTTCTAGGGGAGAAACAACAAGGAAACAAATCATATAAAATCCACCTACAAATCGAAATGAAATGTCACAAACCAGAGAAGAAGTTGTTTTTACAAGATGTCGTATAGGCCACACAAGACTTATCCACAGCTTCTTACTTAAAGGAGTAAACCCTCCAAAGTGCAGCCATTGTCAATGTAGAATCTCAGTCAAACAATTGCTGATAGACTCCCCTCGATATAACATCATGAGAAAACGACATCTCCAATCTGAGAATCTTAAAGAAATCCTTGCAGTTCCAAATAAACTATTAAGCCTTGTTTTTAAAACTGACTTACAGAAGATGTTTTAATAAACTAGAAGTGCATATTTAAAAACATTTTACAAGAGAATACCTATATTGAAATGTTATTTAAATAGCCATGAAATAACCAATGGTTTTGTTTTGGCTACAAACAAACAAACAGCTTGTAACGCTAGAGTTCCAATCTTTCCTCATTAGATTTGTCTTTTTGGTTAATATTTTCTACACAATAAAATTGACATGTGTTTATAAGTTAAATCAAGTGTCATTTTAAGTGATTATTTATTCAGCTCAAGAGTTAAAGTGATGGAAAAGCTTGATTGCAAGCGTTAATTTAATGTCGACAAGACCAGTGTTTCTCAATTATTTTCTGTTGCGCCCCCCCAGGAAGAAAAAACATCTCCCGCCCCCCGCACAACTATAAATAGTATTATTTGTCTTTAAATTTGTTATAAGTACACCTCTGCATAACACAGTATCTTTATTAATGTATAAGAGAAAAAAGAAAGACTTATGGACCAACTTACAACAAAGAATAGCTTTATTAACTGTAGCAGAAAAGATTTAAGGTGCATCTGAAATGTAAAAAAAACATTAACTCCTTAATAAAACTATAAACATTGTTTGACTGACCACTATTGCTGGCAATATTCGGCACGTTTACGTTGAAAAAAACTCAAGCGGCTGAACAGCGTGATTGTGAAAAATGTGTGAAAAATAAAAAATACATGTTCCCGAGGCCCCACTATTTGACAAGACTAAGATTTGTGTGACGTCATTAGCCCCTCTTCAGCCAACTTTTAAAAGTTTATAAGCAGCAGGCAGCCAGATGGTCTCAAAGCGACCGATACTACGATGGCTACGTCACAGTGACGTGGGGTTGCTAGAGGATCTATTCAGACATAAATCTTGTTCCAATACGTACTGTTCCAATACGGCAGGCACTTCGTACACACATGCAGCGAGCGATATAAAGACAAACTCAACCTAACTTTAAGATTGATCCAAACATTAACACGGGTGTGTTGTTGGCGTCTGCTGTGATTTAACTATTATTCTTCACTCTACTCTGCAGTTTGTACATGTTTAGGGGTCTCTCAGGTTGACTCTGTGATCATCGCTCCTCCGGCTCTACCTGAGACTGAAGTTCAGACGCTCTCTCATCTGCAACCACTCTGGGATGAGTTGCAGAGCCTTGTGCGTAGCAACAAAATCGCTGCCATCGGAACCTCAGACCTGGATAAAAACCTCCTTGAGCAGCTCTACAACTGGGCACAGGTCAGCCTCAGCTCTTCTCACTACAAGAAACCATTTCTACTGGACGTCTATAAGAAAGTCTATTTGATTGCAGATTAAACCGAGCAGTAATCAGGTGAACCTGGCCTCATGCTGTGTGATGCCTCCGGACCTCACTGCTTTCGCGAAAGAATTCGACATTCAATTGCTGACGCACAACGACCCTAAAGGTGTGGTTTAACTCTTTTCGATGATAGAGGGAATCAACGGCTTGCACAGCATTGCATAAACAGTTTGTTGGAAGAAACAGTTATTTAGCATCACAGAACTCGCAGTGAAATGCACTGAAATGCTTAACTGAAAGTTTTGACTTGTCTGCATGGTTTTGTTTGTTACAAGATTTTTTTTTATTGCTTAGCCATTTTATTTTAAGACAGGACCTTTTAAAATACTATTTAATCTTTTGTGATGGTAAAATTCAGCTCCATTGTCTAATTTTTACATTGTTCTACTCTACTGTAAAGCTAACTGTATGGCCATGCTCTTGCTTATCTCACAAAGGTCGACTATTGAAAAAATTGAGGTCATTTATTGTGACTAAATGCCGCTACACATCTCTCCGAACTGAAATTTGCTCGAATCTTCGGATGGCTTCTCTGCAGGGTGCATTTCACAAGCTGGTGTTAAAAGTGGATGCAGTGACGCTTCTTGCCATTGGTTGGCACTCATGTAAAATGATGTGGTGTTTTTGAAAAGAACGAATCTGACTCTTTAGTAATAACTCAGTTGAAGTGCGGATTACACTGTTAATAATCAGAAGACACCGATATTTACTCAGATTAATGATCAGCTTTTTCCTCCAATATAAATTATCTTAATGAATCGTTCTCACAAAAGAACAAGAGACAAAACAGCAAGGCACGAAGATGAACGAACTGAGGGACAACCGCCACATGCTAGCAGTTTTAG
This sequence comes from Danionella dracula, assembly GCA_900490495.1. NCBI lineage: Eukaryota > Metazoa > Chordata > Actinopteri > Cypriniformes > Danionidae > Danionella > Danionella dracula. The sequence goes on from UELW01000089.1 coordinate 2,380,343, forward strand.
AATCTTTGAGGGCTTTATTGAACAACTCTTGATGGTCAGACACCAGCAATACAAGCATCTGGGTGGTTATGTTCTCCTCTTTGGCAGTCTCTTCCTCTGCTGTTCTTCTTGTAGTTCTTTGGTGCTGTTTTCTGTTGTGAGATTGAAGAAGGACTGTGTATTGCACGCCATCTAGTGGCTATTTCATGCCCTATTCACATCATCAAAACAGTCAGCTCTCATTGGTTGTTCTCTTGCAAAAACCCGATCCATTATGGCAGAGCTGAACTCTTGTTCGTTCACGCCAATCGCTCGGACAGATGTGTGATGTGCCATCGGTGCTCGTGCATTTCCTATCGAGCTTTGTTCACATGCGTAACTTCTCACCGAATATTCAGATAGATGTGTCTTGACCTTTACTTTTTAATTCTCCTTTTTATTAAATTGTGTACATATACCTTTTACCTTAATTTATTATTTTATTGTAAGGGTATTTCTATGGCAGTTTTTTATAAAATATTTTCAATTCAATTCTGACCATTTAGGAATAATTGTAGGTAGAGAGAGCAGAAGATCAAAGTACCAAACTTGAGCTTGGGTTAAAGGTGTACATGGATGCACCTCACCCCTGAGCTAAAGGTGCTGAGAACCTTCCAGTCTGACTGGTAGAATATGCTAATTTCGAATTATTTAATTATCTTTGAAGATCATTTAAACAAATACAAAAACAAAACACTCCATAAAAATGGATTGTCTCGTATATTCATGTGGAGTGTGCCTCCTTAAGTTTCCTTCATTTATTCTAATGATGTCTTTGTTTGTTTGTTTGTGCTGGTGTCCAGAGCTCATCAGCGCAGCAGGCTTTCAGGAAGCCATGCTGGCCAGCAGTCAGGACCTGCAGGCTGCAGACTGGAGCCTGGATTGGGTCTTACGATACTCCATCATTGTCAAGAGCAGAGGCATCATAAAGGCTAAGGGTTACATTGTTCATGCTAAAAAGAGCAGCAACCAATGACATGTTTCGCTTGTTCATTCTGGAGGCTTTTAAATCGTTTTTGTTGTCTGCATACTGAAGTGAAAATCTTTCAAAGATAAAATACTTCACTTGATGCGTTTAGACTATGTAGATAGCTGTCTGTCTGTGAAGATCAATGCAAAGTGCCTCCTGTTTGTTTTCTTTGCCTTGACCCTGTTTAATTTTCAGTGTTTATCCAAAGTGCAACAACTGATGGATGTGGATGTCTTTTGAGTGGCAAAGAGGTGTTTTGTTGCTAATCTGTAATATAAGGACCTCGCCAGGGTGACTATTACTCCACTTGTTTTACAAAAAGAAGTAATTCCCAAATAATTTTGTTGATTTTAGTTTTTTACTCTACATTTTAATGTCAATTCTATTACCTGCTGGTGCTTTATGTCATTTATTTTGGCCAAGAGTGTGTGTGAAATGTGCATTTTTGTATTCCAATCATCTGCTTACTTCTCTTTGTACTTAAATGGCTTTATTGAGATGGAAGAGATATTCTAATATGTTGTAATGGCATGGATAGCTGATAAGATGCACAGCATAAACAGCATTGATTTAATTTGTTGTAAATATTATAAACACTGGAAAATATCACACTTGAATGAAACTAATGTCTATAGATCAATAACTAGTGCATAGTAAGAATATATATTTTTAACTGGCTTATTTATTCATTGTTTTGACCATTTTTAAAATCAGGTTAAATCATAGAACAGAATTTGTTTCATATACTGTACATGCAATTATTTTCCCCATACTGCTATGAGCATTGGTTTATAAACATCTGAAATGAAAAGGAATCTGTGGATTTGAGTTTTTATTCTTACAACAATTTTTTTTAAACATTATAATATGCATGTTTATGCCGTCTATTTAAAACTCATTGGATTTAGAGAGGTTTTAGTATGCTGAAAAAAATATCCATTTCGTATCTTACAACACACGCCGCCTAGTTTAGTCGCGCATGCGCACTAAGAGAATGCTTTTGAACCAATACGAAAGTGCCGCCAACGTGAGTGACGTCACAGTGGCAAGATGGTGGCAACCAGGAGAACGTCGCGCGTGGGTTCCTCGGAGAAAAATGTTGGTAATGAACACTCTCGGGACACGGTATGTATTCTTCGGAAGTTTATGTTTTTTTTTAAGCTAGTGCTTCTGAATATGTTAATCTGAGGTTGTCATGTAATTTTAAACTCTTGATCGCAGACTATTCACCCAAGTCCGGAGTCACGTGTGCTGTACAAATGTGTAAAACACGCTTCATGTTTGGATTTCTTCCACAAATAGTATATCAATAGTAAATAGTTATCGCTGTTTATCAGCGTTGTTACATATCGTCGTGTGATTTCGTTACCGCGCGAAATTCTCTAACTTTTTTTTCCGTAAACTTGGCCTGAGCACATAAAATCATAACCAAATCATGACCGTTTCACCCCAGAATTAATTTGTTACGACAGATGTTTTTTGTCGTTTGCAAACAACCCACAGTAGAATAGAATGTTTCGCAGATTTATGATGATGTTTTTAAACATCTGAAATAACACGGCGCAGCAGTAACCATGCGACACATTGATTTAGCATAGATTTGTAAATAAATGTGAAGTTATATTTATTGTTTGTCGTTTTTAGCTCCACCTCTCTCCTCAAAGCTATTTCTTTGTTGACTCAAGTAACGTTAAAGTTTCAAAATAAAGTCGGAAATGCATTGCCCCAATTGAATGGCGCGTGTAACAAATACACACAGAATCAGTGGCAAAATAAACATTCAAATGTTTTCCTGCATGCATTTAGGCTTTGTTCAGACTGCAAGTGTTAATGCACAATTCCTGTTTTTGGTGGAATCCGTTTCTTTTAGTGTGTTCGTTCACATAAAAAAAACTCCTCTGTGACATGTTTTGCATAGAAAAGGAACCTACGCTCCCAGAATGCACTGTTAAGTAAAGTAAACATTGAAGCGAATATTGGTGAAAATATTTGCTCAGTCAACCTTTTTATTACTAATGGTGTTAAGAAACAGATTGCCACGCAAGACACCACTTATGAAATGTTGTCGAAAGCTGAGTTGGAGGTGCTGGGATAACGACGTTTATTCTTTAAAGATTAAAGTGCATCTCTGAGCTCCTCCTGTATTCATTTCAGCCGAGGTGGAAAGAGTACATATATGTTATACTGAAGTTAAAGTACTGATACTTGAGTGAAAATATGCCACTTTAGGACTCTGAACAATTAACCTAATTTTCAATTCAATCACAATATGACCAAACTAAATAGCTAATTAAAGCTGCAAGCAGCGATGGAAGGGGTCTCGCATGATGCGTCCGCCGGAGTGAAGGCACCGCCTCCCGGCCTTTTTCGAGTTTTTTCACTCGTTGTCGTCAAGAGTTCGAAACAAGGTGAAAAGGCACTTTACCTAGTATCCAACGTTACAAATCTTTAAACGTGAAAACGATCCTTATTGTTACACAAACAACTCGTATAAAAACAAGAGTCAGGGTCATAAGATTAGCATATCAATCTGTTCAGAATCACAAGATTTTCACGCTTCTTTTTTTTTTACGTACATTGGATGAAGTATGTGGGAGATACAGCCACAAATATACACAGGCAGTAGGTGGCGCTATAAGGGTATCATCTCTTAATCCCAGCGACTTGGTCAGAATGGTAGGCTCGTAACTCCATAATTTTTTCATGTTTTTTGGATAAAGTTTGTGAGGGCTACAGTAAGAAATCCATTTAGCCCTACACATTTAAAAAAGGTCAAGTTCATTAAGGTGCCACAGAAAGGCCGTGCGACAAACTTCTAAGTTTTTGAGAGTCTTGAGATGTCTTGAGAGTCACCAGATCAAATTTCATTAAACAGTCAGGTGAGTGTAATACGCATGTTTACATGCTTGTTACAGTAACTTTGAATGACCACATACCATGTTTTATGTATATGTTTCTTTAATTTTTTATTTGATTAGTTTGATGTGTTACAGACTTAAATATGAATGTTTACACTGGGAAATGTTTATCTGTGTTTACGGCCGTAAATTCAACAAATCAACCATTGTAGGTCTGCTGTGACTGCTTAATAAATAAATGCAAATCCTACTAATATCGCTTTTTGCATCACAGAATTCCATTGTATTTTTAGTTTAGTACCTGTCTAAAAATCAAGTAAAAGTAAAGAAATAGCTATTGGAAGTTGTTGTTGTGATAAACTGCAAATAACTTTGAAATAAACCTCTTTTTTTGAATGCTGTAAAATTACAGCCAGATAAACAGAATGGTGTCTAATATTCTAAACGTTACAATTCAGAGCAGTCAACTAATGTCTATCTTTATAGCTGTTAATTCTGACTTGAACATATCATTTACAACTCTTGTTATTTCTCACAGCTGCCGACTCCGTCAGCTAGAAGAACGAGGCGCAATACCCCAATGGAGGAAAACTTGTCCCAGTCAGATTCTCAACCAGAGGATTTGAAGGAAGACAGTTTAGCAGGAAGTCATCTCAAGCCTGAAAATAGAAGATCCACACGTCTTCGCAGTAGCAACAAGCAACCAGATACAACCAATGATGCTGATGTTTCGGAGTCAGAGTCCTGCTGTTCTTTAATAACTGATATGTCGACCACACCAAAGATCCGCCGAAGAGCTGTTGTTCAATTGAATAGAGCAATTCATGATGAGACGTCAGATGCAGAGTCCTGTTCTTCTATACCACCAGTGACACATTCTCAAAGAGCCTCTCGAAGCCTCAGAAAACAAGCATTAACTTCTGCAGCTTCAAAAGATATTGATATTGATGCCTCAGCAGCTGAATCTTGCAATTCCAATTTATCCATCACCAGAGCTGCAGACACTCAACATTTAACAAGAAGCCATCGGAGGAAACTTATTCCGTCCTCAGAAGCTAATCAGTCAGATCCAGATTCGTGCTCCTCCATTTTTTCTGGTCTTTGTGGTTCTGTGGTCCGCAGATCTACAAGAAATCAGAAGAGTAAGCAAACTGAGGTGATCCCTTTGAATTTAGATGACACCACAGACATTCCTTCCACTCCAGTGTCTAGGAAGCCTAGTGGCAAAACAGCAACCAAAAACAATGAACAGGAATCGGAAGGGTGGGAATCAAGTAACAGCACAAGTCCTATGCGGTCCATTAGGCAACAGACAAAAATGAACACGGCAGTTGTCGAATCTGATCCTGACTCAGTAGCTACTGATGTGTGCAACTCTTTTGGCCGCCGGAGTCCTCAAAAAGGAAGAGAGTCACCCTGTAGTAGTCAAGCAGGGTCTGTCCGTAATAACCGTGCAGGTCCTCGTATGAGGACCAGAAGCAAAGCGGTTGATACCTTTGGCTTAGACCAGGAACTTTCTGACTCAATCCCTTTGAGTTTACATGAGCCAGACATCCCCTCTACTTCAGTGTCCAGGGCACTGAGAGGCTGCAGACATGAGAAAGGCACAGATGAGGGCGAACTTGACTTTGAAGTGTGCAAATCCAGTTCCAGCACTCGTAGGTCCAGGAGGCTACAGAGGGAGTATAAAACAGTGGGTGTTGAATCTGATTCTGAATCACTAGCTACTGATGTCCGTACCTCTCTTGGAAGCGTTAGCTCTCCAAGAGGAAGAGAAACACCTTGTAGTAGCCGGACAGGGTCTTCCAGCAGTAACCATGCAGGTTATATAACCAGAAGCAAAGCTAAAGTATTTACTGATGTTGGCATTGTTGCCATGTATGAGGAACAGAGAGAAGATGCTTCTGAGTGTATTCCAGCAAAAGAAGACACACCTGAACAGCTGGCTAGCACAATGACCATGGCCTCAAGTGGAGCTCCTGAGTACACCATATTTGAAGAAGATGAGGATAGAACTTTAAACTTTGATCAGGATGAACAACCCGAGATGCTTCAACTTCAAAGCAACTTGGATGTCAAAGATAAAGAAGATGATGAAGAAAACATGGAAGAACTAGTGGCTGAACCTCCAAAACTTGCAGAATCTGTAGATTTTGAAACCAGCTTGAGTGTTCCGAACCAAGCATCATATTTGATTTTGGTAGAAACTACTCCAGTTTCTGTAGAAGCTACAACAGATGATCAAATTGGAGATATTGTTAAGAAAGACATTGAGGCGCAAACATGCTCTAAGATTGCAGCAAAAGCTACACCAGAAGATCTAGTAACAGATGTGTTTGAGAAGGACATCGAGAAGCAAATAAGTTCTGAGCTTGCCCCTGAAGATCTACCAGCAGATGTGATTGAAAAGGTGATTGAGGAGCAACAAGGTTCTGAGCTTCCTGCAGATGATCTGGCAGCAGATGTGGTTGAGAAGAACATTGAGAATGAATCAAGTTCTGAGCTTGCTGCTGAAGATCTACCAGCAGATGTGGTTGAAAAGGAGATCAAGGATCAACAAGACTCTGAGTTTCCTGCAGAAGCTCTTCCAGCAAATTTAACTAAGACAATTGAAGATCAATCAGGTTCTGAGCTTGATGCAGAAGACTTGTCAGTAGATATGTTTGAAAAGGAAATTGAGAATCAAACAGGTTTTGACTTTGTTGTAGAAGATTTGGCAGCAGATGTGGTTGAGAAGAACATTGAGAATCAAACTGTTTCTGAGCTTCCCACAGAAGATCTGGCAGCAGGTGTGGTTGAGAAGAGCATTGAGGATCATACTGTTTCTGAGCTTCCCACAGAAGATCTGGCAGCAGGTGTGGTTGAGAAGAGCATTGAGGATAAAACTGTTTCTGAGCTTCCCACAGAAGATCTGGCAGCAGGTGTGGTTGAGAAGAACATTGAGAATCAAACTGTTTCTGAGCTTCCCACAGAAGATCTGGCAGCAGGTGTGGTTGAGAAGAGCATTGAGGATCAAACTGTTTCTGAGCTTCCCACAGAAGATCTGGCAGCAGGTGTGGTTGAGAAGAACATTGAGAATCAAACTGTTTCTGAGCTTCCCACAGAAGATCTGGCAGCAGGTGTGGTTGAGAAGAGCATTGAGGATCAAACTGTTTCTGAGCTTCCCACAGAAGATCTGGCAGCAGGTGTGGTTGAGAAGAGCATTGAGGATCAAACTGTTTCTGAGCTTCCCACAGAAGATCTGGCAGCAGGTGTGGTTGAGAAGGAAACTGAGGATCAAACAGTTTCTGAGCTTGCAGTAGAAGTCATTTCCAAGGATAAAGATGCTGATCGTCAAACATGTTCAGAGACTGGAAAAGAAGGATCCTTCCAAGAACTTGCACAAGCCATGGTTGAAAAGGCTTCTCAAGAGCAATCATTTTCTGTGGTTTTCAGCCATGAGAAGTCACTAGAAGCCACTCCGGCAAGTCAATTATGTTCTGCAGTTACTGGGATTCAGACACTTTCAGAATTAGTAGAAGCATCATCAGAAAAATTAAAACCAGCTCAGATTGAGGAACAAGAGGAGCAGAAAGGAGTAAAAGTGATGCAGGAATCTTGTGACGTCATAGAGCCTCCTGAGAATGACTTGGAAGAACCTAGTTCAAGTTCAAGCACTTATGCAGACTTGAAAGCAACATCAACAGATCAAGCTCCCCCGAAAAAAAGAATCAGTTTACTGGACAGCAGTGAGGATGAAGACAGTGCTGACGAAAATCTATCTTCAGGAGAAGAAGGTTGTTCAAAGGAAGCTGAAAAGAGAGTAGAGTTTCCTGCTAAAAACAAGAAGTCAGAAGAAGCAGCATGTGGACACGGACTGTTTGTCTTAGACACCCAACCAGGGCGCGGGGCTCAAGAGCAGTACTATATAGATGACAAGCAAACTGAAGAGGAGGAGGAATTTGTTGATGAGGAAGGAGGGGATGATGACGACGAAGATGATGAGGATCTAAATCTTCTTTTCGCTCCCAAGAAAACTTTGTAAGTATTTGCATCTTAATTAAATATTCTGTTGCAAGCCCTGAAACTTAACGTATTTAGTACATTTGCGCCTCTCTTTTTCCACAGGACGCAACTCTCCACCTCAATCGACACTGGTCTGAAGTTGAAGGAGCTTGGAGGCCTGTATGTCAGTTTTGATGGAAACCAACCCAAGAGTGTTTCATATGGTGGAAAAACCCAGAAGCAAAGACTTGATGAGGTAAACGTATAGCAACTCTGAATGATTTGATTAATCAGTTAAATTCGCAATTGTTTGTGAAAGTCTGAAGTCTAACCTCCTGTTTCCTGTGCAGTTGATGAAGAAGAGTGTTGTTGGTCCAGAGTTTGAGAAGAAAGACTGTGTGCCACCCTACAAGGAATCGAAGAATTCCGCTAAACTCAAGCGCAAGGTTAGTAGAGTACTTAAACAAAAACAGAAAGTACTAAAACATGTATGTAAAATATTTAATACCAGTTTCCCTACCTTTATCTTAATCAATGGCAGCAAACGAGGTTACCGCAGATGCTTGACCCCCCCCCCCCCCCCCTGTAAATATTAGTACATAGCATTAAATATATATTTCACCAATTCTCATGCAAAATGTGATGTTCTTAGGCTACTTTCGGGAGTTCACGAAGGATAATTAAGTGTATATAATGAGTAAACCAAACTAATCTCATCATCCTCCCTATATAAGCCGCAGCCGACTGTATTCCTCAGACGTTCAACTGGGAACCCTTCTCCACAACTTGATGATCTTAATGAGGTCTCCGGGCACTGGTTCTTCTCTCCTGAACTCAGAGCCCTCTCTCGGACAGATCGCCTAGTACACTAGATATCGCCAAGTTTGCTAGTGTATTCACAGCTAAATTCTTTTGAGTGTGCCCTTGTGAACTGTTAAAAATGGACCGATCTTCTTTTGGTGACATCGTGGACTAAATTTTAACAACCTGCCTCCATGTAGATGAAACAAGATAAATCCATGCTAACCCAAAAGGGCTAAAAAAGTTTTCACTAAGGACAGACTTGTGCTAGGAATTGTAACTTTGTTTTAAAACAAGTTTTTAATGATCTTGTAAATTAAAATATTAACAACATTTTAAAATTGAGATCACCATGAAATGGCCATGTTGCCATCAGGTCTTTAAAAAAAAAGAAGGAAGGAAGAAAGAACAAAAAAAGAAGATTAAACAATATATCTTATTGCTGTAATATAAAAACAGTCAATACATTTAATTTTCCCATAGCTTAATTAAAAAAAAAATCTAAACTGCATAATCACTGTATGATATTTTCTGTATGTAACTAAAAAGTGAAATTAGGAAAAAAAGTATGTCCCTGTAACATTCTTTATTAATAGTTTCACAGAGATATTATTGATGGTATGATGATAAATGTTTATGAAGCACCAAATCATTTCAGAGTAATATGTCTTAAGGATTTTCAAAAGTATTTGTAATATATTCCTGCATACATAGACTTTTGCAATGAATCAGTGAATACATTAATATGAGTTAAGTACATTTGCTGGCCATGATTATTTTCTGTTGCACGCACGTTTGATTTTCCAGAATTCTCTCTTGGTGTACCATCAAAAACAGTTTAAGGGATTCTAATTCTAACAGTTATCAATATGGAGTTATTTAGTTATTCCTAAGTAGTTTCTTTAGTAGTAAGTTTGTGTTTAGTATGTATTTTATTGTTGATGAACGATTAAAGCAAGAAAAAGCAGCTTGTTTGATGCTCAAATCTTCTGCTTGGCTTGTAATGGCTTTCATCAGATGAGTAATATCAGTAACCCTCGAGTGTTTGCACGCAGGCGGAACGAGAGAAGACGACCGGTGACGGCTGGTTCAACATGAAAGCGCCTGAATTAACAGAGGAGCTCAAGAACGACCTGAAGGCTCTGAAGATGCGTGGAGCCATGGACCAAAAACATTTCTACAAGAAGAATGACCGAGAAGGCTTCCCTAAATATTTCCAGGTGGGTTTGAAGGATTTATTGTCTGTCCACTGATCACTATTGTTCTAAAACAAAATGGAGAATGGAAGACTGAAATTTACAGCTACAAGTTTAAAAAAACTTTATTTACTATGATTGCTTTGTTAATAATTACAAATATTTTCTTTAACTAGTAATTTTTGGAAATATACCGCGTTCCTTCTTTTATATTTCAGTCATCAGTATATTCAAGAACTATTTTTTTTTAATGTTTTTAGAAAGAACCTCTTCGAAATCGCTGAGCCTCTTCTAGCTAATGTCCACTTTATTAATGACTCTAAATGAATAGAACATGAAGAACAAAATTAAATGGTGAATGTAATTTTTTATTAAATTACATTTCACAACAGGAATACTTTTTAAATTAAACTTGTGTATATTTCTCATAATGTGATTCCATAATTTCTATTGGCAAAACAATTAATGCATTTGTAAGAAGCTGCAATTTCTCCTCCAATTTGATCCGTGTAGCACTCTTTAGTAAAGCTGTACCGAATAATAACAGTTGTAAACATCTGCTGTCACGGTTGAAAAGACATCAACAATCTTAGAGTAAAGCTAACCGTTGTGTTTCAGGTTGGAACAGTGGTTGACAACCCTCTAGACTTTTATAATTCAAGAATCCCTAAGAAACAAAGGAAGCAGACGATTGTGGAAGAGCTTCTTGCTGATGCAGAGTTTAGAAGGTAAGTGAAAGAAAACAAGATTACATTTTGTTCTTTTGAGTCATGCCTGGAGCTGGTTGTTGTTTTAGAATAAATTGAATGAAAAAAAAAACCCGCTGTGTATTTAATTTACGTATTTGGTTCTTCTGAAAATGTTTGTAATTTAAAAAAAAAACATTTACAAAGTTTATTTTGTCTTTTAAAATGTCTTTTACGCATTATATAATAATGGAAATGTTATATTTTGATACACATTTTATCTGGTAAATATTATCAATTCTCAAATATAAATATATTACTTTCGGTTACTTCTCAATTAAGGAAATCATTTAGCAATAAAACTTTTTGAAACCTCTGCTATATTAGAACATTTGAAGACATTTTTAAATCCTCGCAAACACCATGAACAGACTGGGTTTGTACAAATTTAGTTGTTTAGCTGGGCAAGATAATTTTTTGTTGTTGTTGTATTTATATTACAACTACGTATACCCATGCTGCTTGCCAGACAGAAACTATCTATCTATCTATCTATATATATATATATTCACCAAAGTATCAGAAGAAATGTGTTTTTTCGCTCTAGCCATGATGTTTGATAATCTTACCTTGTTGATGTTTGAAAATAAAAGATGGTAACGTTTTTATAAATGTTTTCCATTTCTTGTTTCAGCTCAAATAAAAGAAGATATCAAGAGATCATGTCTGAAAAAGCAGCACAAGCTGCTGGAAAACATCGCAAAAAGCAAAAGTTTCATAAAAAGAAAACCAATAAATAAAAAATTGTCATTTATAAATCAAGATTTTTGCAGCATATATACTTTACAGGAATTGTATGCTTTTGATAAAGGCTATTTTAGTTTCTTAATCAGTGAATACACTATAAAAATGAATTAATTGTAAAAAGTATAAATAAAAACAAACATTATATAAAGCTTTTTTTGAGACTAATATTTCCTTTAAAAGATCTAGAAGTATATGAGGACAAACTATTTATTACTGTAAAATGTGAAATGAAGTGAAAGGATAAATCACAGATGTTTCAGACACAAATATTATTTTTAAACCGTTTATTGGAGAGCTACATTTTAAGCTGAGTAATAATATAATTTAGGATTTTATAACAGGATCAGGAATTTATTCTGTGGCATTCTTGTAAAGATTATGGTAGATAGAGCTTAAACTGTCCTCAAATACAGCTCTGTAAGATGTCCCAGCATGCACCTCTGCTCTGCTGCTCAGGATTGTTCCGCTGTCTGAACGAACAGATGTTTTTCCACAATTAAGCCTGTGTGTGGAGAGATCATTCTGCTCATTTTCATTCGGAAAAACATTTAATTCACTCTGTGGATGCTTAAACTTTTAATGGCCAACTTATGAAATATTTAAAGCTTTGTCACTAAGAGATAAACAGCCTATAAAATGTGAATTGTGTACATTTAATACATGATATACACAAAATTACCAAGTTCAAAACTTTTAATTAGGGACACAATTTTACTTTTATAACAATGAGTAATTATTTAAAAATCCCAACAGTAAAGAATAATTGTATTTTTTTAAATATTTATTCTAAAAGGCCAAATTGTCGGAAGTAGTGTAATGATTACTTTCCTTTACAAAGAGTCAACCGCGTTGAGTAAATGTACCCATCAAAGTAATAAATATATTTGAAAATAATTATTTAGTCTAACAATTACTTATAGTTACTAATACTAATCATGTATAATCAATTCTGAATATAAACAAAAGACATTTTTAACCTGCTGTCAATCACAGACTCTTTGCGGGAGGTGACTGGTGAACTGACTGCATGCTCTTCCTCTTCACTCCCCTCGCCCTGGAAACACACACGCACGCACACGCACACACACACGTATTATTGGGACCATGGATAATACCATTGTGACGATGAAGTTATAATCGTCACCAAACAACAGAGGTGCGTGTGTGTTTGTAAGGAGAGCGATCGCCTTGTTGATGGTTGAATATATCCATAGATAGGTGCACAAGTCTATGAATATTGTAACAGCGACAGCAATCCTTAAAATGATACGAACGAAACAAATGACAAAAATATTTAATTTACGTTTTATTTAAAATGACCTAGAGAAATTGTATTTTTTCTGCCGCTTGATCTACTCCGGTGCGAGTTGCTTGGTGCGTCAAAGGGGGCGGGGCAATGATGACGTTCCTTTTATGACAAAGGCTGTTGCATCAAATCATTATGTTTGGTTTAGTTTTTGGTAGTGATTTAATTGTCTAAGTGTTATGATTTGAATTAATTTAAAGTATTTATGTTGAATGATTTAACATAGATATTTTTTGATTATTTCAAGTTAAGTACATTTACTTTTTCAGCTATTTTTTGATTAATATCACCCCTACAGTGGTTTTAATGGTTTAGCCCAATTAGGTTTTGGAGGGAAATAGATCGACTTAAGTCAGTGTGGCAGAGACCTCAAGAGAGTGAAGAGGGCTCATGGTAGAGCTGTGATTGTTGCTGTTAAGCAAAGTTGTCAAAACTCTTGGTTGTACATTTTATATCGATTTCTTTTTTTTTTCTTTCAATATTTTTTTTCAACATTTGCTTGTATAAACACTCAACGGGTTTTGTTTCTTAAATAAAAAAGGAGATTTGCTATTTTTTTTTCATCTCTTCATTGCTGACAATGCCTCAAGGCTCTCTAAGTTTACACTACGACAACCATATTTAGTATAGTATAGAGTTAGCTATTTGCTATAATAACACTGACGTTGTAAGTTGTCTCCACATTTTCCTGTTGCACAAGTGTTTACCTTTTGCATTGAAGTGAAAATTAGTAAGTCTATAAACTTAAATATAAAAATATAAAAGAATAATTCAATAACTTCATCTGTGGCTGAAAATGCAAATGAAAACTCCAACTACGTACATTTATCAAGGTAGTTGTGTTCTAAAATACCTTGCATTTCAACATTGTGGGGTTTGGTGTGGATACATTTGCTAAGTCACATTGTAGTGCTACAGTCACTGCTAGAGAGTCAACATCTGGCAAGCTGAACAAATTCTGTGTGGTACAAGACGAGGCAATAACAATAAAGATATAGCATACCGAGCTGTTCTTCCTCTTAGTTGCTGCAACAAGTGGTTAACACCCAACTAGTCACTGATTGTCTTCAACAACAATCACTTACCCTAACCCCAACCTTCCCCTGACACCCAGATCAGCTGATCTTAAAGCGAGACATCCGGCGCGAAAGCATGCAAAATTGCACAAAAAAAGCAAAACAATCTATTATGTTCGATTTGAGACACTGCTTTATTAAAATGTTGATATTTTATCCTAACATTCCTCTAAAATTTATAAATCCAATGTTAAGAAAAGAACGGAGTCTTTGAACTGAATGATTAAAACTCAAACTAATTCTAGACACTTCTCCCAGGAGAGGATTACACGTGTTTGCTCATTGGAGCTGGGTTTGAGCCAGAAGATGCCTGGCACCCAGCTGTGCCAGTGTGTACGTCTGCTCCATCTCTCTCAGCTTCTGTAATGCCAGCCATCTTCTTTCTCCTCCGAGGGAGGATTTGAGGAAGCTTTAGAGTAATTAGACCTGTTTCGCTTTTTCTTTCCCGTCAAACTCTGCGTGGGTACTGAAGCGTATAAGGGCAAGCAGGGTTATGCTGGCTTTTCAGAGAAAGTAGCAGAAGTTAGAAGTTCATAGTTTGGAGTTGTGGTTTTTATGTTGTGGAGTAAAGAACTGATACCATATTTTAACTCAGGGACCCTCGAGCTTCTCTGGCAATTTAGACTCAAACTGTTTTTATTTCATCGCGGGCAGTTTGATTTGGACTTTAAAAGGATTTTATTTTGTGTTGATTGTACTCTGTTATTTGTTGCCATTTTACTCATAATAAAATGTGATTAAACCTGGCCAGATAGTTTTCTGTCAAGAACTCAATAAGCTGCTCCAGTTGCGTCACGCAGAGGAGGGGCTCAACATGAACGACTCAATAACAACCATTTGGGAATCGTGACCTGGGCCTGTACCATAAACGTGGTTTAACAAACTCAGGATAACCGGATTAGTTTTGTCTTGACAAAACCTAACCATTTCAATCATGCTAAACTGGTACAATGAAGCAGCTCTTCAACTTTCTTTGTCGAGTCAGGCTTTGATCCTGAAGCTAAGATTAGTTGACGGGCGCGTGCACGTTAAAGACTGATGTTGGCACTGAATAACCAATCAGGATGAACATGATAGTGCCATATCATTTTTTTCACTTTGGAGGAGGAGCAAGAGATAGAAATACAACTATTTTATATGTTACATATATTTTTGTGTCGTAGTAATGCTGGGGTTGCTGCCAAAGCCAAAGTTGCTGATTTCTGAAAAACTATGTCATAGAAGCTCATTCTGTTTAATGTAAACTTAAATATCATGCGTGCCATGGATACGATAACGGTAGCATACTTTTTGTTGTGTAAATTATAATGCATTTAAATTTTTTTATGTCATGTTCCCGTATTATGGTTGTATTACATCATAAATTAAATGCGTATTTCTCTAAACACTAAATGAATGTTTAAATTTAAAAGGTCTGTAGAATTTTTTTCTTTTTTTTGTCATATGTAACCCAACCCCAACACAAAAAGATCATGGCAGCAGATAAAAAATAAGGTCATAGCACCATCTGAGGTACAGTAAGGGTGGGACTTCTACATGTTACATTTTGTAGGTGCAAAGACCCTCGCAAATGTAAGCTGTTCCTTAGGCGGAGAACCTTTATCTTAAACGCAAACGCGTTGGAGGAAATGCTTAGGGATTTTGTTTGTCCATAAATTCTCGTCTCGAATTGAGTGCTTGTTTAACAATTTGTGTACAAATACGTGCAGGAGTGAGAAGAAAAAGTGAAGTACATGTTACTGACGCTGGTGTTACATTACTTAAAAGTTCTGCTGATTGGACAAATTTTAATTTGCGATCTCTTATCCAGAACATAACCTCTGGAGCAGGTTAGCCGTGTGCAATAAGTAATTAGGGTTACAAAGATGCATTAAATCCTAGATCCTTTCATTGTACCCAAAACCCAGGATTGGTGCAAACGAATCCGAAACATAGCTGGCTTCATGGTACAGGCCCCAGATCCAGTAAAAATAAATGCATATCATAAGAAAACGAAAACTTCACGGGTTGTAAAAAATAATTAGTGTTTGTCTCTTTAGGGGAAAAAACACATGGGTGCAGTAAATGCATGGTTTAAATGGTGCACATTAAAAATAAACTTTTTGCCAAGCAGTGATGAATTAAAATTTGATTAAAGTAATTAGCACCAGGCTAACCTAATAGCTACTCTACGGGTTCATGATGTGTGAGGGGACAGGAAAGATGAGGGAGAGACTTCCTCTTTGCTTTGGTTTTGACGAATTTTCAGTGGGGATGGACCCACAATCACTTCCTGTTTTTCTTTTCTCGCTCTACCACTCGCTCATGCATACATCCTAGCACAACAGTGTTTTGTATATTAAACACAATCCTCAAATGTTAAACAATGTTAAAACTCTGTTACTAAGATTAATATAATAATTCAAATTATCATATTACAATACACTAAACCAGACGACCACCAGGTGACACCATTCAACAACAGCATCTATAGCTGCAATTAGTTCCAATTCCTATTAGTTTTGGAATTGTTATCTCTAAGGTTGAAACATGTGATGTTCCAATAGATAACAAAAAAAGGAAAGAGAAAATATTTTGGATGGACAAACTAATGCAACGTTAATCATGCAGCTGTATTCTTAGGCAGGACTTACAAATGAAAGCTTGCAACGGACGTCATGCTTGTTCAAAACTCTCTGCACACGCCGGTGAATCTCGGCTGATTGTGAGGGACTGCAAGAACTCTGGAACCTGCAGAAACAAATAAAACGGCTTTTTGTTTCAAATATTTTCATCAATATTGAGATTTCAGGTATAACAGTATTTAAATAAGTAACAAATAAGATCTTACAATTGCAAAACGGATTTACTACTACCTCAAACATTTTAGTAAATAGAAATAGAATACAAATGCAAGTTATAGAGTTTATGCAAGTAGTAAATATCATCAATTTTACTGGAGATGTCTAAAACAAGTAATGACTAGTTTCAGGGCCAATCCGAGCTTCATTGGACACTGAACATAATTTTATTCAGAAATGTAAAAAGTAAAGTCATTCCAAAAACGTGACAATTGTAAACTGCAAAAATGGCATTAATAGAGTAATTTCGAGCGTGCTTTGTGACCACAGGAGCATAAGCAGCCACACATAAACTGGAAGTGTTTTCAAGAATCAAAAAACAAAGATTATTTGTACAGTTAAAGTCCACCCTTTAAACATTGAGACTTGAGAAAGCAGAGTAAAATATTCAAAAAACTCGATGAATAAAATTAATATTTTGCTGCATCCTTAAAAGATCCATGATACGTGGTCATCTCTTCGATTGATACAACTTCTAATTCTTTTGTGAACATCCAAATTTGGAATAATTATTTTCCTATAAAACATTCGTTCAGAATTTAATTAAGGTATGCATTTTCTGTTGCTGAAGAAAAATTCTATCATTTTAAATCTAAAATTTAAAGAGACGTCCAAAAACAAATACAATTCCACTAGTACTGCAATACCAAAAACAAACAGTAGTCAGCACTGTTGGCCTTCAGTTGAAGCACAAAGGAACACTTGGAGCAACTCTGAGCAGTGAAATCAGAAATAAGCAAACCGAGACATTTATCTCCAGCCCTGTAGCAAATGCTGATCTTATCATTTTACGCATCTAAATACGCCACAGGAGAGAAAGAGAAGCTCCTATAAGGAATTACTCAGACATTAGATTCGTGTCCTTGGGTCTAGAATATCAAACATGCATCTAAATAAACTACCTCAGTGCCATTAACTGACTAAGTCTGTAAAAAGACACAGATGAAGGGAATTAATTACAATGTTTATGAGCATGAATAAAGAGCTAAAACCATCAGAAAGAAAAGGTCATGCTTTACTTGGAATCTTTATCTTTAACGGCTGTTACAGGGGTGCATCTTTACAATACTTTTACAAGAAGGCCAGGGATGCCCAAGCTAGAACTTTAGAAGCATTCACCATACACACACACACACACACACACATCATCCGCAGCAGAAAAAGACGTGCCAGATCTCTCATTGTACGTATCTGCAGAACGCGCCTTAATCTCCAGGCCTGTGGCTCCGGTCATGCTTCCAATTGACAGAATAGTATCACACATTTCCCACTATTTACTCTCAAGACTAAGATTGTCTATTGATTTAAGATGTTTGCTAGTGGCCCTGCAGAAAGAGGCGGTGCTGAAAGAGAGACTCGCGAACAAATAAACAAACATTTGCCGCTTTTACAGCCGATGTTCAGATCAATGACAAGGGTCTCTGGGAATTTATTAAACTGTGCGTCGGGTCAAAGGCATTAGATCTCACTGAAAGCCAATCAATAGCATTTCCCCTTGTTTTCTCAGCACCATGTTTCCCCCTCTTCTCATAAGTAATGAACAAACATGACCAAACATCAGATTCTGTCATTTGAAGGTGAGGCAGTAAATTCATCTTGTCTGTTGTGAGATCGCAGTATGGATCGGTGAAATGGTTGCTCTGTTTACCGGGCTTTGTTCTCATGTTTAGTCGATATCATGTAATTGAAAATTCATAGGAAATGGGCAAAAAGGCCTGCGCTTTCTGAATATACCATGGTGCGTTTGTAGATTTGCGGAAAATATGTATTATAAAAATAGATTTTTGAAATGGTGTGAGTATAACTCTTAATGGAAAACATGTGAGGATGTATATGTTTGATGTTTCTGTGTGCTGGTCATTAAAGCAAAGAAACAAACAAAAACAAATCAATTATATTAAACGAGCTGCAAAAACAAAGCAGCAAGGATGAATGTGTCAAAGGTAAACTGCTTCACAGATACTGACAAACAACTCAATCAATGTACGTGAAAGATTTCGTGTTGGATGATTTTGAATAAGAAGTGTCTGTTCTTTTGAAAATGTTTTATATGGCAAAAACTATGCACGCATACTGATCAGAACATTAAACATTCTTGCAAACAGTGCTCAAAAAAACTGCCATATTGGTTTAGTTTTATAAACTAAAAAAGCCTTATTGGAACAGATTTAGTCTTTGTTTCCCATAAAAACATTCTGGTGTCGATAAAAACACAAACTCTAGTCAGAATACACCTTAGGAAATCTGCTTTGAAATTGATCAGTAGTTAATAAAGGCTCATGAACACAAACCAGCAAACTTTTATTAAGGAGTTTTTCATATGCATAAAATTTTACCATGCATTAAACTATTAAACACATAGTTAGTCGAGTCTTATTTTCAGTTCAAATAGAGTGTCTGGAACCGAGCTATCAAGTTTGGTTTTCTTCCTGGAGGTGGGTGTTCTGCCAAAGTTTAATACGATTGGATCAGCCTTTATCCAATCACTAACTTCTGGGATCGGAGTCTTTCTGGAAGTCGCATGAGTGCTAAACACAACTTCAAACTGAGTAACGCTAAAGCAGAACTGATCGAGACATCTGTTAACGATAATTAAAAACCTTGCAAGACAAATGCAAGAATTCATGGAACAATTAGTATCCGGTATCTCTTTAGTAATTAGCTAGTACCTCGAAGTATAAGCACTAATATTAAACATGAGTAAACTTTGTAATTGGTGTTAACAAAAGCTACAATCCTAATATAGCCAAAATATTCCTTTGTCTGCGTTCTCGTCTATGTGCAAGCTCTATGTCTGCAAAGCTTCACTCTAAAACACTCTACTGACACCAAAATCCGCTCATCCTTACCTACTTTCTTGCTAGTTCTCATACAAAATTATTATTATTATTATTAAATCATCAAGAACTCAGAAAAACATTTTGTTTACATATTTTTAACATCTATAACAAAGATAAAATGGTCACTAGCTATAGGTGTTAAAAACTGTAGAACAGTGAACAGCAGCCGAACAGTGACTTATGACCATCATTTGATGATTGGAGAATGTTTTAATAGAGAATAGAAACTTTTGACCATTTTATGATAATAAAGGTATATAAAAAAAAATCCAAACTCAGTATTGAAGAAATGAACTTGGAAGGGCTGGTATAAACCAGGCTAAAGTTAAGCCAATATTTTGAACATGTGATATAATTTTTTACCAAAGAAAAGCTAATGCAATGCAAATGTGACATGTTAGCAATATTGTTGCACTTTTTCCAATCACCATCGTCTATATCACTGTCCAGCTTCAGTTAAATGAACCGTACCTGTCTTTAAGAGAAGCGCGGCTCAGAACTGGACTATGATCTTTGAGTGATCTGGATAAACAGGAGGTAAACTCTTTTGGATATTTACTGCAGGAACTGCTCGAGTGATATATGGACACCTAAACCCCCGCCAAAAAAAACAGAAAACAAGAGCATAACTTTACACCAGATTAAACGCCCTATAGTTAACCACATGTGATCAATGCTTTCACTTTTTACCTGTAAAGGATTTGATCGGAAGCTTCCCAGGTGAGAAGAATCTGAGAAGCAGAAAGAGATCAAGCTTTGGTTTATTATAGCTTTGTTTTTAGGTTTGTTTAACAGCAACTAATTCAGAGTGCCTAAAGCAGTGTTTCTCAATTATTTTCTGTCGCGCCCCCACCAGGAAGATAAAAAAAAAAACATTTTGCGCCCTCCGCGCAACTATAAATAGTATTATTTGTCTTTAAATTTGTTATAAGTACACCTCTGCATAACACAGTATCCTTATTAACAGATAAGAGAAAAAAGAAAGAAATATGGACCAACTAACAACAAAGAATAGCTTTATTAACTGTAGCAGAAAAGATTTAAGGTGCATCTGAAATGTAAAAAAACATTAACTCCGTAATAAAACTAAACATTGTTTGACTGACCACTATTGCTGGCAATATTCGGCACGTTTTCACTGAAAAAAACTCAAGCGGCTTTTTAGCATGATTGAAGTGTAATGTCTTTAAGTGACGCCTTAATTTATTTAGCTTCATGCTGTCCGCTGCCAACATTTTTAGACTCAGTAAGCACACCTGTCTCTCCTCGTCTCCCACCGTAGTCACAGTGAAGCCAAGCGATACATACGCGTCATCATATTTCCTCGTCTTAGCTTTCGTTTGTCTCTTTATCTCCTTCTCTCTCCGCCTGTCTTCTACACTTTGTGTCTACACTTCATACTCTGCCAATGAGAGCGCCACTGCCCCCTAATGTAGTGGAGTGGTTCCCCAAGGTCGAACCCCTTGATGGTGATGCGCCCCACTATTTGAGAATCACTGGCCTAAAGAGACAGCCACAAATAAAATGAAATATGTGGTCAGAAATGTAAATCACATGGACAGGAGCAACTGTTTTTAATTAAACTATATTAGAAATACTATAAGGCCACATTGATAATTACATTTCGTAAATTAGTTTAATGTTAAAGTCCTTGAAAGTTCTAAAACATTTTGTACTAATTTCAGTTAGGTTCAAAAACAACCTTCATGCTCAACAGAAAACAGTGGAGCATATTTGTGCATACCTTCTTAGTCAAATTGAAGTTAATGTTCATATAAAAGATTTTCTTCGGAGTCCAAACTTTCTTGTTTTAAAGTAAGAGTTTAAACAGAATGGGTTTTATGCCTTTCCAGCAGGGGACCTCATAATAACGTTTCCTGCACCTAACTCGTGCAAGATAGGCTGAACATGAAGGTGAGCATCACAGTCACCTGTGAGGTCAGTGGTGTCGCTTTGGGGCTGCAGACGAAGAGGGCTTTTTTTAGTAACTGTCTGATATGTGAGAGATGAAGGGGGTTCCATCAGAGACGTGTTGGGGCTTCGAGGTACCTGCAGAAAGAGGAAGAATTCTGAATGTCGCAATGATAGCAATAAAGACATTTTTAAGGAAGGTGAAACAAAAAGACAAAACCACAGAAAATCGTAAAACAAAACTATAAAAGAAAACAAAATCAGAAAACTTGAGTAAAACTTTAAATGTCTCTTCTTAAACTACAATACAACAAACCTTTTGAGACAAATAACAGAAGACTAAAAATTGCACTAGTAAATCTATTTCTGACTCGACTTGAATTACTAACCCAGGATTTAGCAGATGAAGCACTGAGCAACACTCAATGGACTGATGTTTTCTCAATGGATGCATTTTCTAATTTCATTTCAAAGTTAATCACTGCTCTGTGAAGATGCAGAGAGAAAACTTGCAAACTAGTGTCTGTAAATAAACTCAGCCCTCAAACTTCACCTGGATTAAAAGCTCTTCATCTACACAGCAAAGTGACCATGCCAGAAACAAACCAGCGTGTTGACATGAAAGACAAATAAACCAAGGGTGCTAATCTTCTGAAATAAGAGAAAATAATGTTCTAATCACAGCCAGTCTCTTAATTACTCAGGTTAATTGTAGCTTGGGGATTTTCTTTGAAAAGGCTCCTCACGTTTGAAAACCCTGCGACGGAAAATGTCATTATGATATCAGACAGAAATCCAAGAGTGGCCTTTTAATGCATGACAGCTTTGATATTTGCACCACAGGATGTATTATTGTTTTAGAAAACATTCGAAAAGACCGCTCATCAGAAAAAAGCAGGAATACATTGACATGCCTTTCGGGGCTCCTCTGCAAACATTCATGTTATATAAGCTGTCATACACTCTTAGTTGTATTACATTACTTTATAAGACTTGAGAAATGCGCTGTGTCAAATTCTAAAACAAAACTACTATTTAAAGTTTTGGATTAGCTGTGCAGTTATTTGAAATGAATCTAGACCTGCCAGCCAATCAGAACCGATTATACACACAGACCATGGCATAATAAAAAAATAACCCACCACAAAAGGAGCTTGAGGAACAGTTTCTTTACTGAATGAGTATGGTCCCAATTTGAGGTGACTGAGGCGTTGCCTGGCATCCTCAGACAGCTGGCACATCTTCCGGTGGGTGTAGGGTGAAGGAGTGCGGCTTTGAGATGCCACTGTAGGCTTTTCATATCCACAGGTTGCTGCTGTGTCTTGTTTCTTCTTCTCTTTCACGGATGAAGGACGTGATCTTGAATAATTAGGCTTGGCACGGCAGAGACCAAGAGAAA
This sequence comes from Danionella dracula, assembly GCA_900490495.1. Taxonomy (NCBI): domain Eukaryota; kingdom Metazoa; phylum Chordata; class Actinopteri; order Cypriniformes; family Danionidae; genus Danionella; species Danionella dracula. Next base: position 2,403,035 of record UELW01000089.1, read on the forward strand.
GAATTGAAAATATGTTTATTTACAGATTTTCATTCTGCATTTAATGTGGTTTTAATAGCTATATCAAATCTTTATCTAGTAAAAAGTTTGACAACAGAACAAGCACACAATAAATGTTTTAAATACCATCCGTTATACAGGGTTTCTGCAGGTTTTATAAAGTCAACTTTAAGACTTTTAAGACCATCTAGAATCAAATTTAAGACATTTATCATGCCATTAAAAATTTTTACAGACTTTGCTGCATAGTAAACAGTATGCTTTAAATACATTGTGTGAAATCCTAAAAATCACTTTTATGTCTTTGAACATTTACAAAGTTTTTCCCGAACTATTGCAACCCTAACCCTACATTATGTTCACAAGCCTTTTCTCAAACTATGGCAGTGCTAAAAGGTTCCAATAGTTTTCTCTAAATTCGGCACCTCTAATCATGACTTATATGTTTTGAGCTTTTTTTTCACACTATAACAACTCTAACAATAATTTTTTAGCATTTTTAAAATTTTTTGACAAAAAAATTGTCCTTTTAAACTTCAGTTTTTTAAGACCCTGCATAAACCCATGGTATAAAGAAATCTAGATAGGTTCATCCAGAAATAAATTACTTTATAGCAACACTTTGTTTGTTTTGTAGTACCAACAACTCCCATCTACTGGAATTCATCACCTAAAGGTACAATACATAAAACTGCAATTACATTACATTACATTACATGGCACTATGCTTGATTATTTCAGATGGTTTGTAAAGCTAGACGTTTTTGATTGTATGTAAATTAAATCCCTGCATGCTGTCTTTGTTGCCATCTTTTTTGCATATGTGGTATAACGTTATTACACGGCATCTATTACACAGTTTTATTTATACCATTTCAAGAATGCTCTCTTGCAAAAATTACAAGGTGTGTGTTTAACACAGACTTTCTAATACATTAATAATTAGATATGAAAAAAAATCACCATCTTCAGCATTATATATTTTAGTTTGTCATTAGCACAGGCAAAACAGATTTTATTTCTATTTTTTAACTGTGAAACCCCAACCTGGCTTCCTCAAAAACACCAGTAACATGATCAAACACGTCAATTCAGTTTGGAGCTGAAAAACTCTAGTTGCCTTAAAATAAGAAAGAAAACCAGAATCCCAGAGGAAGAGAGTATAAGGTCATGCTTTATTGTAGAGACATAGCGATGTCTTTTGGTTTAAATGGAGCTAATCCACTCATTGCCTTGTTCTGTACACATGTAACCTGATGTAAACCTTTCCTCAGCGTTCCAATCTCACCTTTGCAGGCAAATGACTTCAATAACTCTAATCTCAGCTAACATAATTCTGAGCCCCAATAACTCTGTTCCTGCAGGCGCTGCCTGGCTAAATACGTTTTTAAAAATGTTAATTGCATTTGATGGCCGGTCTCAGCCTAATATGATAATGGCATTACACGGATGTAAAAAAAACAACAACGATAATTTAAATGCTAATTGGAACATCCTGGCACATCAAGTCATTTTTAAAAAGCAGAAAAAGAAAAACGTAAATCCTGATAGCGATTGCCGTTTGAAGAGTTCAGATTTAATGAAATTAAAATAAAAGGTTTTTTCTCTTTTATTCTTCACTCCCCCTTTCACTTGTCTTCCATTTTCTTTAGACAGAGGGACAAAGAGGCCATTTTAAAGCAGGAGTAGTGCTTGTCTGATGTGATTAGTGACTGGGCTGGTGTATGTAATGCGAGATAAAGCCGAATGTCCTTGAAACAACAAAGCCAGCACCACAAGTAGCTTATTAAACAAGAAACAAACTCTGTTCAAATGGATGCAAATTACGCCGAGAAAGCCTGTTAGACAGAGTGCCACGTCAAGTCCAAACTAGAGGCGTCCACAAAACTGAAAAGCACACATGAATCAGGTCGACTCAACACTCAATCTTAGAAACATCTACCGAGAAGCAGAAAAACTTGACATGAAGAATGCAATTCTAGATAGACAGAGGACTGTGAGAGCAAGTAATAGATGAAGCAAATTGAACCAGTCAGGTTCAACTGATCAGCTCCCATTTGGTACAACAAGCCAAATCTGTGTAATTACCAATCTGGTTAAAAAAAAAGATGTTCTGAAAGGCATTTAAAGAGAAAGCAGCAAACTGATCAAGAGATGAAGATTGTAGGAGACATTTGATCGACGAGGACACCCATCAGTTCATCAACATAAGCTGTAAGATCATTTTCAAAAGCTGCTTAAACGAACACCAGATGCAAGAGGAAGCCACTAGGACCAGTCAACATACATTGTTTCATGACATACTACATAAATTGGAATATTGCTATTTAAGCTTTGGTATTAACAGGATCTCTCGTACGTTCACCCTTGTGGTATAACATACATGTAAAACTGGTCCTCGTCAATATTCTCAATAAACTCGCACTCAAAGAAAAGCACAAGTGATTGTTATCAAAATCCAAAAATGAACCTGTTTAATGATAACAAAATTAAATCAAACTCAACTAAAATGTATTGCCCCGATTGAAACAGTGAATATTTCTTAAAAATAGCACCTGCTTCAATACAAATTATTATTAAGATTAATCTGCTCTAGCACAAATCTTTGACTGTGACCTGACTTGTCACCTACTTGTCGCCATATGTCATCCCTGATAGTTTGTGAATTTAGGCTAATCTACTTTTATTTTTTAATGCCCACACTAGTTAATCACCATCTTTATATAGCTATTCAACTCTGAAATCTTGCTTTATATAAAACTTATAATGTTTTTAAGAAACCTCATCATAAAAATCTGATATTGTCCCTTTACTGGATTGTACTTTTCTTTTTTTGTGAACCTTTTGGTAGCAAATACAAAGTATACGTGATTTATATATGTAATTGATCTACTGTATATTTAGTTCACCAGATGTTATGCTAATGGTTTGTTTGTTTTTATGCAAGAGGCTCCTAATCAAGAAATGACCCATGTGCTTGTGATTGAAAGTTTTTAAGCTGTAATGTAGGATAAATGTTTTTCACTCGAGTTTTCCAGCAAAACAGTGTTTAAAGGCCCGGTTTGTCTGTCTGTCTACGCACATATCCATCCATCATACATCCATCTATCGTACATCCATCATACATCCATCCATCCATCTAAGCCAGGTATCCCCAAAACCAGTCCTGGAGATCTAGAGCCCAGCACATTTTTAATTTTAACCATCTTGAAGCACGCCTGTTCCACTAATTAAAGTCCTCTTGGCTTGTCTGAAGTTAGAGTAGTATGCATGCTAGAACCAGGTTGCAACTAAAAAAAAATCACACACAATAAGAATTTTCCTTTCCAATAATTTTACAATACATGGTTTTACAATATTTTTGAAATTGTACAAATATGAGAGCAACATTTCATGACTAGAAGTATTAAATATCTGAACAGAACCATTTTAAATGTGTAAATATTGAATTCTCTTGTAAATTTGATATAACATTTACATAAATAGGCAGCCATAAACCACAGTAAAACATGTTATTTTTTTGTCATTTTTACTCGCTTTTATTTGTTTTAACTACTCTATCTACTGAGGTTATATTGTGTGTTTTAACAATCATATCTGTTTGTTTGTAACCTTGGTTTGTCCCTGTGTTCTCACTACTGTTCAACACTTTGGTCAACTGAAGTTATTTTTAATATGTGCTTTACAAATAAATTGTCATTGTCATTTTATAAATAAATTATCAGCATCATCATCTACATTTTTTTGTACCAGCCTGAATTGAAAATAGTTAAAATGAATGATTTCTGATATTTTAATGTATTTCTCTATGCATAATCATTAAAGATTATATTTCATGATTGTTCAGGAGGGGCCAGGAGTGAGTACGGGACTCTTATCTCTGACTAAAAAGCAAACTGAACGTGTGCACAGAAGTCATGCTCTGTGATTCAGAATCAAAGGTACAAAAGTAACTATAGCAGTTCATCAGGCATGCTCTTACAGAAATGCTTTGCATGTAAAGTAGAGATATCATCATTAAAATGAAAGGTGTCTGACTTTTTATTCCATGACCTCAAAGGTTTTTTCACTCCACATGGAGGCGTGCTATAGTTGAGAATCCCTGATGTAGCACATATCCCAATACTCCAGAAAGAATAACAGCAGGCCTTTTGTATTGAGATGATGATCTGCATCCCCGGCCCTATCAGATGGAACATAATGACAAAAACAAAAGGTCTCTGACTCACAGACATGACAGGTAGACCAGACTTCACATCGCACTCCTCAAGAATTGACGTCGTAGAAAACTCCATCCTCGGAGAGATTCCCTGAGGCAATGAGACACGAGAAATGAAGAACAGAAAAAAACATCAGAAAACTTTTCGAGTGATGAAAAGACAGAGGGCAAATGCAGATAATAACACTCTTGGCAGATCAATTTACCAAAACAATCTACGTCTTCAAGCAAATAGCTGGAAAATGGGACCGGCTTTTAAGATGCATCAGAGATATGACAAAATGCTGAGAGGAAGACACACGCACAGGGAAGGAGATGGATCTCTTCATCAGAATCTCTCTCTCTGGTCTGGGGCTTCTGGGAGTTAGACGAGGCCCTGGATAGAGAAACGCCCGGGTGTTGTCTTCAAACGTAGCCAGGATTTCACCGTTTGTGCGGGCTATAATCAAAAATACACAATGGAGTGGTGAAATCTACTGCTTTTTGACAGCAGGGTAATCAAGTTGCTTCAGTGCAATAAAGTGGTTTCTTTATATTTTACAGCAATAAGTCCAACGACACCAATGACTGTCAAATTGTGCATAACAGCACCACAAGAGACATCCACTGATGCAGCATGATTTATGCATAATGTCATGAGAGCGCTCGGTCCAATAATGCATGCATTCCCTTTGCTGATATTGGTTAATTTTTGAAAATGTTGGAGCTTTCAATCAAAATTGAGCACAAAAGCAATATATTCTCGTTCATAAACCTAGTTGAAAATGCAATATACAATCTTGAATATCATAAATTACGCTTGAATGGATGTGAGATTTTACCTGGAGGAGCAAGCTGAACGAGCTCTAAAAATGTTGCATCGTCTGTAGTTGAGAAAAAAAACAAACATAATAGAAGCTGAAGAGATTTATTGATTTGAGGTATACAAAAAAACACAAAACCAACCAAAGAATCGTACTTTCCAACTGCTCAGCTGCATCACCTGGGTCAAGGGCTCCTGTAAAAGTCTGTGGTGCAGATTTAGTGAAACACAGCCAATACATCAAGCTTCCAATTTAATCAGAGCCGACTGGATTAAGTCCCACCTTCACAAATAACATTTTTTCATGTAGTAGCAGAGGGAAAACTGGAGGAGCATGTTTGGATTTTAAGTACTGTCCCATCATTCGAACACCTACATAAACGTCCTCTTGAGATGTTAACATCACACCTGGACATGTTACCTGCAGCAGGAAAAGCCATTTGATAATAGAAACCAGTGAAAACAGACTTTCATACAGTTCACCTTTAAATTCATTATTGCTCATCCATTATCAATTTAAATAAACATTACAAAAAGGAAACATATAAGGGAATTATTACAACATTGTGTTGCTCCTTTCTGAGGCAGAAACCCTAAAACTAGCTTTCCTTCCAAATATTTATTTCTAGTGGTGCAACGATTATTCGTCTTTGTCAATTATTGTTGACAATGGAAATCACCAACACTGAACTATGTTGTTGACTAATCATAATAGTTAAAAATCTCACGGTTGTTAAAAAACAGACATTTTTAGCAGCATTAAGTGTTATTTGAGTTGATGAGTGCTGATTACCAAGACATTTCCTTGAAGTGTTTAATGTCAAATACACAGGCTTCCCCAAAGTACGAACTTCTCTTGTGCAGTATATCATTAATTTCAAGAAAAAAGGGGAAGAAAACACACCCACACACAATAATAACATTGCATAAATTAAGCATTCAGGAAATTATTCTAACTTAAACTCCAAAATGTGGGTATTAATAGGTTATCACTTGAGTTTCAAAGTAAACAGAACAAACTTAGGAAGCAGTTAAAAGCTTAAACAGAAGAAACTCTGATAGCATTTAAAAGGATGTAGCATCAGAACAAAAGTGAAAAAGATATTATCTGAAATATGTAATAATACGGAAAAAACCGGAACAAAGTTATAACTGTAGTGCTACAAATAAAAAAGGTCCACAAAAAGTAACGTTAGTATTAACGAGAAGGTGTAACGTTAACGTTACAATGTTGAGAATACAGATTAGAAAAACTTTTTTTACCGCGTCTCACACGAACAATAAAAGACTTGAAATAACATTTAACGTTAGTGCTTTACAACCAACTGAAGATAATGCTACCAACTTGGGGGGAGAAGAACACTTATAAGCAAGAGTGTTAAATAAGACCGTTTTGCTCGTAAAGTATGACGTTAGACGGAGCACATTAGCTGGGTCTCATCCATCCTTGTTAGCCACTTGCTAACACGAACTGCAACAGACTTAAAAAGTGGAGTAAAGCAAAACGACAAACACTTAAAACTTACTTACAGCTTTTATTTTCAGTTCGACGGTACATTTCATCGCCTTTTTTCTCATTTGTGAGGCTGAAGATTTGAGATGAGGCGAGCCTTCCAAGTTTTGAACTTGATTGCTATGACAACAGCAACAGCGTTTGTGAAACAGGAAATGACGTAACAAGCACGAAATAAATTTTTAGATTCTATGTTATCGATTAATAAATTACATTAAAGCGTTGGTAACTAAAATGCTATTAATATACAGAAGAATCGTCAAAATGACAAATATATGAAAAGCTGACATACAAGCTTCTCTTGAAAAAAAAAAACAAGTTCTGCTCAACTCCAATGTCTAAGTTTTCATAAGAAAGGAAAAACAGAGTCCCTAGCGTCCACGGAGCGATCAGGAAGTGTTTGAAGCAGTGAGGTGAGCCAAGCATGAGGGACTAATGCTTCAAGTCTCTGCTTAAAATGACAGCACAGTGGGGTGCCCATGCAGGCTCTCCAGGAGCACAGCCTTTCTTATGACAGCACTATTACCTGGGAGTGTTGAAATTCTGCAGATGGATGTGTTTTCTCATTAACATTAGCACTCTTCTATCTCCTAAAATGCAAGTCATTTATCTGTGCCTTTATTACTGAATGCCTCGGTAGCTCCAATGGCTGGTCTCAAAAATACACACTGCAGTCCTTTTACACTTGTTGACTGATAGTTTGAGTTCTTGAACATTTTAGCACATTAAAGTATGTGCTGTGTGTTTTGGTGTTGACAGATCAGACATTGTTTATAGACAGTGTTGGAGGATTCACCGACTCTGTGTACTAGATGAGTCAGTGAGAAGCAGAGGCTGGATGATTAAAAATGTATTGTTTTTGGAATAGAGGTTTAAAATTAAATTTGGTTTTCAATAAAGGTGTATGATAAGACATTTTCCCCAACAGTTAAATAGCACTGCATTCGTGAACACAAAGCATAAATATAATAAAACATCCCAGGTTAATTGCACATATTTAACAATTCAAAACAAACAACTCCAGATCGCTATTAAAGAATTCATAAAAGTAATCACTTTATCAGAAAAGCACAGCCGAGTGAAATGCAATTTCTGCACTGATAATAGGCAACTCTCAAAAACAAAGGCAAAGAAAGTAATTGGTATTCAACAAAGCACTTGAATAGCAAAAGAAAGAAACACACTCGTGAGATAATTTACAGTTGGTGTGCAACATCTCACACGTGAGGATTAATTCCAGAGAAATACTGATTATCATTAAATCACTAGAAACCTTGAACAGCAAATATCTGGATGAGATAAAATCTTAATTTGTGCTTATAAATTCTTGGCTCCTTGCTTCCTGTCCCCTTTCACTTTTCCATATCCAGTATTATTTCCTTGATGATCTGCAGGGGTTCCATCAAAAGTGCTGAAACAGATCAAGCAGCTTTATTAAAGATAACAGGAAGTAGAACATAAATCAGATGGGAAAAGAAGGAGTGAAACATTCAAAATATTTAAAACATTTATATCAAATCTTTTACTATTAGTCCCACTTCAACCTCAAACAGGATTCATTATTACCAGCAATAATGCAGTCGTCAGCTAATGAATAGCCCAATAAATGATATTTCATTATAGCACACATCACATGATCATGGTGGTGATAAGAATGTTCCTTGATATTATCAGGCCAATTTATGTTAATTTAAATCAGAAAATTATTTTGCAATTAATCTGACGCTTTTACAGAAAGTGATATGTAGGTGGACATCTTAGATATTGAACAAAAACATATTTAATACTCTTATAAAACCTAATATGGTGGAATTCTGAATTCATAAAGTAAAAGCAGCATTGAATATATTCTCTAATGACTGTGTATGGTTGATGAACAAACAATCCAAAATGTTATTTTTGTAGCACAAACTCCTGTAAATACACAACAATTGAATGACAGAATCATGGGACTGCATTTTATCACCTGCTAATATTCCCAGTAAGCATGCTCTCATCTATCAAGTTGCTCTGTTTGTAGTAATCCAGGAAAGTCCGCGCTACATTTCGGCCCAGCTTCATGTCTGTCGGAGATCATTAAGGGTTTTTCAGACACAGGAAGAATAGAGATAATATAATTGTTGATGAACATTGACATGAGTTCTCAGTTGTGAAATAAATAAAACAAAGTAACAATGGATTTGTTGACCAACCACAACCTTCTAAGGATAGAAATACTCCCAAAATCGTTCCCTATAGTCAGGATAAGCTAGACGGCAAAGCAACACTGGTAAATGACTAGCTTCAATATGGTTAGGACTTGCTCTGAACTTTTAAATCTCTGTACTGATATAAAGTACCAATTTTAAGTAAATAAATAAATAAATAGGAGTCAGGGTTTCTCCCATCTCGTAGAAAGGCTACCATTTGCAGTAAATAACTGGCCAATCCCCAGCAGAGCAATGTGGAGAGTAAATAAGCGGGACAGGCAAGCCAGCGCTCAGTTCCTCATGAGAATAAATCAAACGTGTCTCAGTCAAATCAGCCAAAAAGAAAAAAATGCATCTCTTTCCTACAGCCAGAGCTTTATTTAAATTCATGCATTTACTCCAGAACCCCCTCCCACTCAATCCCCATCACCACCACAAGGCTTTCTTCCACCATGCCCATGTTATAGAGCACATCAATTACCAAAAGCACTGCATCAAAGTGCTGTGAGGGCACCTACAAAGCAGCTGAAAGTGTGGCAGCGTTTAACTCCAGCAAGCCAACGTTCCGCTCATTGCAAATCATTCTCTTTCCACCAAAAGGAATTGTTCAAACCTCAACTGAAAATTCTGTCATCGTGTATTCAGCCTGATGTGGGTCCAACCCATTTTCTTCAAAGCAGCACATGCAGCAAGAAAAATATTTCAAGGAATACACAGAGGTTTAGTATCAATAGAACTTCAAATAACAGAAAGGAGTTCTCACACCTTGAATTCACTAAAGACATTTTATGTTTCAAATGACTTCTCTCAACTCTAAGTAAATTGGATAACGAAAAGAAAAAAAATTAACTTTTTTTTGGCAATTCATAAAACAAAAGACTTTTTTGGATAGGTAATTATTTTTGAGTCAGAATTTTTCTGAAATCCTTTTACTTTACATCTTAGCTATGTCTGAGTTACACCTTAGCTGTGCTCCTTCATTACTAACATCATGGAAATTATTATTTTTGATAGCGAGCTATTTGCAACAAGATACTAATTCTCACAAGATGTTGAAGAGGCTGGCGCTCAAGGGTTTGACACCTACTCATATCACCGGAGTCAGAACACACATGGCCTCAAGTTATTTTCTCTCAAAAAAGGCAAAGAAAAGCATCTTTGTGATGTAGTGCGTGCTTTGTGCATCCAAAGTGATTGAGGTCATGGCATTCATAAAATCTAGGTCTAACCTTAAAAACATCTGGTTGTAAGAGACAATGTTAACTCATTTTAATCACATAGTAAATCACATGTAAACATGTAAACTATAGTTACTACAAGTGCTTTTGTTTTGATGTCAACATTTAAACTATTAATGAATAACACGTTTTTCTGCTGCTAGATGCAAAAAGTCCAGAAAGTTGATTATAAATACAAAATTGGTATAGTTAAAACAAAATAAAGACACAGTTTTACGAATCTTTATTTTATATAACTTAACTATAAGCAGGACTACAGATTAAAAAAAAAAGGTTATTTGTAAGAGAGACTTCTTGGTTAGATTTTTTTTCTGTTAAAGTCAGGTTATGTGCTCAGTAACAGACTGACATAATATTCTTTTAAAAGTATTTAATAAAAGCAGAACCAAGTTACTTTTGAGGAGAAAAAACAAGATGCTCTTCTAGTAGTTTGATGATCAGCATTTTTGCTTTGTACCGTTCAGATCAAAAGTAACTACTTGAGTAAATGTTTTAATAGAAGCTTTTTACTGTAACTCAGGTAAATAATTTGAAACTGAATTTTACGTTTACTTAAGTAAATAATTTCATAAGTATTTTAACTTAATAAAATACTAGTAATTTTTTGGATACACTACACTACACTGTCTATAGTGTGTAACAGATGTAGTAGGCGCTATCAACAAATTCTTAAATGTATAATCACTTCCCATTAACTTCCCTGGAATATTTACCTTTTTAATGGATGTAGAGTACTTTTAATAAATAACTAATATATCTAAAACCAATTTAAAACACGTAATAATCCTTTACTCTCAATTCCATTTTGTTCAGCTACGTTTGTCTGTGCATCTTTTGAAGAAACGCAATTTGTCACAAATGAAATGGTTTAAAAGTATGACTTATTCGATTTTTCATTTTCGACTGAAAAGTATTTGGAAAAGATAAACATTTATGTTATTTATATTTCAAAGTAGCATTACCAGTGTGTTTCTGAGAAAGAAAACAAAGAAATGTAAATGTATAGATGACCTTTGTCTTTGAAATGAGTGGATTTTAAAAGATCTGTGCGCAATAGATCATAAAGAGGATGTACGCATATAGCACACTGTGATGGATCTCTGAGTTGTAGGACAATGGCGGAGAAAAGATGTTCAATCATGATCCGATGAAGAAGCTTTTCTCCAGCTGTGCGCTGTGCTTAACCAGCAGCTCGGTTGAGGCTGGGCGCTGCTGATGAATGAATGAACACAGAGCTGTTATTCTTCACCTTTAGCTGTCACCCTTTTACCAATGTTCTCAAATGACAAGTCTGACTGTCGGGGGCTGCTGGAGTGAAACAAGCTCCCTGGAAGAAAAACAAGGTATATCGACATTCAGTCGTTTTTTATTTTTATATTTCCAATTTCGTCTGACAGTCAAAATTTTTTCCTGCGCACATAAATCCAGGGGCCATGGCTGGAATCCTATTATCCAAAGCAGTTAACTCATAAACAGTGCTTTCTTGATGGGAACGCTCAAACCAACGGCATCGTCATTTCTCATGCATGTAAATGACACTCGCATATTCTCACGCTAAATGCCAATTCATATTCGGCTATGATTTATTTGTTACCCACTATGTGATTCATAACTGCATGTTGGCGAATATATTAGGACCATTTCTCAGTGAAATAAACAGCATGACCTTGATTAGCAGCGAGGTCAAGCATCTGTGTTTAAAGATTCAGTTTGGGCTTTGGGATGCTGCAGTTCTCTCCTCGGCCTTGACAGAAGCTGCCATGTACAGACTCATCGTGGGCTCCATCGCTCACCCAGCGGGCTGATGGGAAATCTCTCTATGACTCCAGCCCCTGTTTTCACACCCCATCTGGCCAGTGCTAACATACTGCAGACCTTCAAAAACAATGACTATTTTTGGATTCTGGGAAAGGAATGCGGTCTGGAGAAAATCTGAATGATGATCTGCATGACACGGCAGATCAGGGGATTCTGAATGTCACGATTCCTTCTAGTGTGACAACCATGTAAAATGATCCATGGTATCATCTGTTTGTTTCTTAAGCATTATTTTTAAGCCAACATTTGTCATTGCCAAATGTCACATTTCAAAGATGTAGTATGTGATTTTACCAAAGCATTGGCTAGTTAGTCCTTTCAGAACCAAAACCAACTTTCAACCAATCAGCATGAACTATCAAATTTGGGAAGAGATGCTATTGGTCTCGAAATGTCCTTATTAAGGGGATTTTAACACTGTCAACACTTCAACACAGTAGAAATAATTGGTACAGTACAGTACAAATCAAATGGTAACATGCTAAACATATTTTTTATTCTTAAATAACAAACAAAATAAACAAAAGCACATCCTCATACCTGCTTGAAGGTAAAATAAATGATACAAATAGGTGAAAAAACTTGATATGAAAGCTTTAAATTATGTTCCCATTGCTTTGTAAAAACATATAAATTCTAATTAGGTTGACTTTCAGCTGACTTTTTTTGACAGCAGCCATCAACCTGACTCTCATGCGTTACAACTTTGGTTGCTAAATGAGCTGATGTCCTGGCACAAAAAAGCAAAAGGTACTTTCTAATCCAGTGCACCTTATTTAATAAACAATGAATAAAAGTCTCATAACACAATTTGAAAAATAGTTTAAAAAAAGGACAGGCTGATATGATGCTAAACAGTTTAAAGAGAAGGCAAATACAAATTAATAATATATCAATTTGATTGGTGAATAGTTTCTCAATTATTTTATAAAACTAGAAAAAATAAACAGATATAGTCAAGACAAACATTACTTGTATATATCGTGTACGTAAAATAAAGGATCAATTAAACAATACATTTCGCATAAATTATTTAATTAGCAATCTGATTAAATTGACAACTTTAATACAATGCTTAATTAAATACATTTAAAAGAAAGATTTATCAAAAATAGAAAAATTTACCACAAGTTTTAATTGTAACAAAATAAAAAAATGTATCAGATTTTTGGATCATTAGCTTCCAGCTGAAACCACTAGACTCAAGTACTCTCGGGTCTGGCAGATGAAACCAAAAATCAAGCCAAATCCTCCCAAATCGCTCTCATCCATGACATTTTAGCTTTGACCTCGAGAAAAGTTTCATGGTCTCCCCACTCTCCCTCCACAAACAGAAACTCTTCCTGCCAGCATGCATGTGTGTGTGTGTTTGACAGAAATAGCCCAAGACCCTGCCGAGTACAGATGGCCTCTCCACTTGTGATGTCACATCGTTCCATTTTTAACAGGAAATAAGTGACGGAAGGCCTGATGAGGAAGAGGAGAATACTTCATCAGAATCACAGCTGTGAGCGGGACTCTCCTGTGCTCTGATTGGATGTTGGCAGCAGCCCAGCAACAGCTAGAATGGGGTGCTGCCAGAGTCTGGGACGTGGCATGTGGAGGGTCGGAATTTTCCAAAACATCCACGACTCCACCTGGACACTCCACGAGAGCTGTTGCATAATAATGAGACAGGAAGGTTAGGCTTCCCGTGTGGTGAAGTGGTCACGATCACAAAACAGAAGCCAGACGGCAAACATCATGAGGTAGAATTAGGGTTCATATTTAATCACACGTGAGGAGAATCTTAATAAATGAGTGGAAGTCTGCTAGGAAGTGTTTTTTTACATTGAAATTATGCTTTTGTTTGTCTCGCAGAAAAATAATTTTGAAAGAAAATTTAAAGAGCTAATAATGTTTTATTTTTAATGTTGTTTCATTACATGTTAAGAACATGTACTTAAATACATAACTTTTATAAACTGTAAACATGTATTACAAACATCCAGTATGCTATCTTTTTATGAAACACAACACAGGTTCTTCACTAATTAAAAACATACCATGTGAAGTAAATAAATTGAAGCCTAAAATCTCAGCATGGCTCTTCAACCCGTTGCAAAATCTGGAAGCTTGAGATAAGATATTCTTCAACCAAGAGGTTATTTCTCTGATAATGTATTTGTAAAACTTATCTGCAGTCTCTCATCCTCTGTAACATGTGTGTGTTTTAACCATGATTAAAACAGATTAAAACAGCTATTTTGCTGTAACAGCTGGCATGAACCATCACATTTAAGGAAATCAAATTTAACTATGTCCAAATGTCAGTTGCAGCATTGCTTTTAGGTTTTTATGAATTTACTGGAGTATATTTTAAAATGCAATACTATGTTACCACATGAAACATCAAAAATTACATAGATATTGTGAAAGAAAAGATTCATATGGAGATGTATTTTAATTTAGCGACATTATCCAACATGTTATCTGTTCAGAGAGTCTTTAAAGAACTGTCTAAGTGAATTTGAAATCATTATTTTCAAGTAAATGACTAAATTGTAAAGCACATTTTTGGATCAGTTTTGTCAGTCTGTACAAAATATGTATTAAAAATAATCAACATGTATGTACAAACCGATTCTCTGACATTCACTAAATTCTCTGACGTTATTCTCCAAATTAAGTGTTGAATTTTCACAAATTTTTCTCAACTACAATGTACTAAACAAATACATAAATCTAAAGTTTTAACATAACAAAGCAAAGATGTTTTAGTTTTTAAAACCTCTTGTTAAAGTGAAGACAAAGTGTTCAGAGTTCTAAAGCCTTCTGTGCGCTCGGTTTCCTCGAGGGCTTAAACGGGTTAAGCAGTCGGTGTCATTGGAGCGTGTGAGGTTTTTAATGTCATCGGATGTTTATATCGATTGCCGTCTTTGTAGCAACCCAAGGACAGGTCTCCAAGGGGCTGATGAGATGAGACGGAGATGGACGCTTCCATGGCCTGACAAATAATTTGTTTACCCTATTGTGTATCCGCACGCAAACCTTTCCACGTAGACATACGGACAATGATGGCCCAATGACAAGAGACAAGGCGCCCTGGTCTGAGCCGGCCGTGTGTTAACAAGAAGACAAATTAGGAACAAGAGTGGCATCAATACAGTGGAGTGACAGGCCTGTCACTGAGGTGTCACAAAGTGCCAATTAACAATGCTAATTAAAACAGTAAACAAGAACACATAAAGCAAGCGGGCATTGTCTCCCTGCTGATTCAAATCTCAGCCATGACCTTTTGTCCCCTTTCTGTAGGGCGATACTGAAGTTAACCGCTTCTGAGGGCAAACTTGGCTTTTAGAGACGAAACGTGCTTGGCAGGATTCCGAAATCCTTTAATAATGCTTTAGTGCTTCAGCATTTCTCAAAGTATTTAATATAAGATATCAATGTGTTAAGTCTACATGCATCTCCTACGGTTGCACTCTGCAGTGTACACTGAGTTCCTTGGCAGAGCTCTGGCTGGTAGTTAGCCATCGGACACGGTGGTGTTGTAGTGTTAATAGGAAGGAGATGAGCATGGCCAGTGAAGCTAAAGGGCTGAGATAAGCGCTCTGCTATGATGTACTGCCTTTAAGGCGAACGGAGAGCTACACTGGCTGGATTGGCCACAGTCTGGATCCAACGGCACCAACACAATCAAATCCATTTCATGCTATAAAGCTCTCAAAGCAGAACACTGCCGTATCTGATGACCTCTCAAGACAATCTACCGCATAGATGGAGAGCCAGAGAGGACATATCCTTTTTTATGACCATCAGAAGTAACTCGCACTGAAAAACACAGAAACCATCAAAGACTAACTGAAGCGAAGAGCACAAAACAGTGATCTGATTGAGAACTGTCATCAACTGATGATATCGTTTCATTTCCAGATCTTTTCAAGTCTTAAATTGTGTTACTTTTATGGACCAGAAGCCTGTGAGAATAAAAGACTGTGTGAGCAGCTTCTTTAAGCGTTTATAATAGAAAGTAATTAAACTCTCAATTTTATCCTTGCTGCAGACATGCCACACATACAATTTAGGAACATTAATGAGCCGTGGTAAGCGTGTCTAAATCAATAGTTTGTGAGGCTAATTCCGGCTTTTCATTTAACAAATGAATACAGGCAGAATTAATTTTAAACCTATCTATAATAAGAATTCTTCTATATTGTTCCCCCCAAATTGTTTAGTACACAAGTTTAATACAAAAAGAATGGATAAATAAATGAACACACTTGGTTTTGCAAATCTTGTGGCATGAAGTTTCACCAAGAAAAGTTGAAAATGATTATTTAAAAGGAAGTTGTAGTACTAGTTGAAAATGTGTTGAAAAAGCTTTGTATGCACAAATTTACTAATGTCACTAATTTAATTGATTATTTTTATTTACATTTCATTTAATTGAGAGAATGAAAAAAATTTTTTGCTGACAAATTTATGTCAGTAAATACTAATCTTCTTACCCTCCAATCATCAGTTGTGTTGCGGATCTGGAGTCAGTAAAATTTAAGATGGCTGTACCCACTGAGCTGGTTTGTTTGACATTGAACTGCTTTATGGGAGCAGCCCTTGCTTTAAACCGGTGGATCCAGACTTGGTACAGAGAAGGCCAGAGCTTGCCATAGTGGGACTTTTATAGCTTAGCTTTGGGATAACAGACAACTGTAGCCTAAAGGACAAAGTAAAATGTTGCAGCGGCCATTAGATGTAGAATTTTTTTCACAGAACCTTTTCTCTCATCACTGATGACAGGAGATGTGTTAACCAATCAGCTGGAGAGGCTAGATTATTATGAATGAAGGGCTGATGCTTTCAACATTTCTCTGGGTGTACCAAAATGCCAAACATTACATTATTTAAAAGTTTTTGCTTTGTCTGACAATGTTGTAAATGTTACCCGCTTATAGGAAAATTATCTGGACTTTTAGAACATTTTAATTTTAATTTAAAATGTTAAAACAGCAAAAATAAAGAGATGGCTACGCAAAGCATGTTCAATTAAGTGGCTTCATAAAGCTATCCTCTGATAATAGGCAGTAAACACAGTTCGGATTAATACTGCTAGAAAACACAACATTAATAATGAATGTCAAGCAAAAGTTTACTGGATCCAAAACTAGGCAAATCAATCTAGTGTTTGAACATATGGCTTAAAAGACCCATGAAGGCTATGGAATGTACATATTATGGACATTATTCAATCTGAAGAAGCAAAATGGAAAATTTCTCCATCTTGCAAGTTGTAAACTAATGTAGGTAGATCATGTGACACTGAAAGCTTGGCATACGAAGCAGGTCTGAATGGATTCTTGCATACCTTCTGTGTAAGTGCACTTTTCTAATGGTTCTTTAGCAGGATCAATTTGAAGTAGAAAGTTACAGCCTACAACAATGTCTGCCAAACTTCCCCAAAGCTAACTTTTTTGAACGTTTTCTGTAAGCTCTGAAACATCCGCTCAAAGTCAGCAAGAGAGAAAGCTCCTGCTGAGTGTTGAACCGGATCCCAGATTCACTCTGCGCTCACCTGTTTTCCATGCGCTAATCATCATGAAGCCGGATCACAACGTCTCGCCTAGCATTTCAAACAAACAGCATGACTTGGACAACTGAACATTCCATATACCATTCATCCCTCATCAATTCCTCTTTTGTTTAAAGATAAATTACAGTGTTTGAAACGAAGAGAGAATGAAAACAACAAACAAAGGTAAATACACTCTATTAGATGAACTTATCAGCACAAATCAGGTGACGATTATTGTCAGATCGCACAAAGCAAAAAACAAAACAAAAACAAATATATGAAATCAAGTGACAAGCCTTGAATTACTCAATTAAGAAAATGTCCAGAGATAGAGTGTAAAAACACATTTCAAGCAATATTCTTATTTGAGTATTAAGAATATTTAACAGCAAATCTTGGAAATTGCTAATAATAAAAAATGTGCTTGCTTATTTTATTGATAGACTTTGATAAAAAGGAACATTTTATTTGATGCTCACATTAATGGTTTGGGGGTACTTCTGTTTTCCTAGCGCCGCCTGAAATCATTCCAAATGCAATCACATTTACTATCTGCATCTAAATCAAGCACTCATTGAACTGAACCAATCCAATAAATAACTCATTACTCACAACAGCAGCTGAACATCAGAGTGAGAAAAAGTTTTACAACAATCAGATATTTACCATCATTATTAAATCAGCATACAACCCGTGAAACAATACCGTAACAAGTTTCTCAAACCATACTCTATTAAATATATTATATTTTTGTAAAAACAGCACAGTTCCTTTTTGATTAAGAGTGTGACAAATGAAATGTGATGCTGTTCACTATTGTTATTGTCACTAAATTATTTTGACTATGAAAAAAAACTAAATCAAGCACTACTCCAGCTGTTTTTAGAACATATAAGCTGGTTTAGTAATATGTTATATTAAGATAAATGACTGAAATTCTATTAAAACTGAATACAAATTAAAACTGTAAGCAACGAAAGTAACCAACTTCCCTTCAAAAATGCTATGTAAATAAGTGTCTCTTCTTAACATGGCAATTATACCCAGATCTCGCCCCAATTAGTACATTTAATTTGACTTAGTTCTCCGTTTTAAAGAACAACAAACAACTAGTTGTCTTTAAAGACCTATGAAAAAGATTCATTGACAAAATTTATTGGTTGAATTTGTGTTGGAATTATCAACTATTCCAAAAACACCAATATTCTAAATAATAAATTAAATATTATCACTTTACATGGTTTAAATTAGAGCTGTGTGGCACTAGCTAAAACGGCAATAATTGACTCAATTAACTGATCAAAACAAGACAAATAGAGGTGTGACAGTCAATACTCAATTGTTTAAAGTATTGTTTAAATTAAGTTTTAGGTCTAGATTTAGCAGCTGCATTGCTCACAATTTTTTTTTTTTTTTTTTTACGTCTTTTTCAAATATTCAGTCATGACAAAGTACCCAGATGCCACTTCAGAAACCTATGGGCAATTTTTTTTATGGTCTATCTTCTAGTTACTCTAATTAGGTATAATTGTGATAATAATGTATATATTTTCTACATTTTCATAAATTAAAGTTGATATCACTGAATGCAACATGACATTCACTGTCATTGCGTAAACTTTGCTTTAAAACAACGCTTTAGCATTTGCAATTCCTTCAGGGCCCATCGCACCAAAAGGCCATTTTAAAACCTGTCGATCTAAATTCATTGGAAGCCATAACCACCTGAAAAAGCTTCATTCACAGGCTCCTCTCTGATAAAGCATTAATAGGTTATAAACCCAAGGGGACTGAGGGTTGATGGAAAAACTGCTTACAGTTTAACAGCGACAGAGTTGTGCACAAAATGTATATTTCCTGTGTTTTGTGTGAACCTATAGGTTGGCATGTGTCATTAACTGTTACATCTTATGAGCTAAACCAGAAGCAAACCTTTACTTTATCCTAAAGTGCCTTTGTCCAGAACTGCAGCATCCTAGAGAGTGCAAAGATCCCAAGGTTATGCCTCCTCTAACATTATCACTTTGTAATGCATGTGTTTATGGCTTTCTCTTTGTTTAGTGAGGTTAGGAAAGGTGAATGGATTCCTTTGCTGGTAATTATAATGTTGTAGTTATTTTCTGTTTGCATCTGGAGTGAAATCATGTCTGTAAAGGTCTTTGCTGATCATTTGCACGCTCCATAGATTTGCCAAGTGGACTGGAAAAAGTGGCACGTCACATTCTGGTAACCTTTTCGCCCCCAATCTTTGCACTACATGCCATAGCAAATACCCTTCTACTATTGGAGGCTGACACCCACAACCCTCAACTGCCACACACGACACAAACACACACCCTCAGCTCCACCGCTTAATAAGCTTTAAATACAACAGCATGTAGAGATTTTCCTCATTTATTGAAACAAGGATCTATAACAGTACTTATTAACCTCTTAATGACAAAAACTTAAATACAATAATAAGGTCATGCTTTAAGATGTATAAATCCAGTCTCAATATAAATTTTGTAGATTATTAATAGATATTTTGCTTCTGTGAGGAAATTTAGCCTAAATGCTGAAATGATCAAATGCTTGGGAAGAAAAGCACTAGATTTATGGTGCACGTAGTGTGTTAAAATGTAAAATAGAGTTTCCTAGGATTAATTTTAACAGTCTCAGGTAGACCACCCTGGATATACTACTAGAGAATAGATGTGTATACTAGTCAAATTTGTCCACTGTCTGTTCCAGCCTGACCTTCTAATAATGTGTGTCTACTAATTGACAACACCAATCTGTGTATCCTATCCCCAGTAAACCTGTATGGTATGTACATTCTGGGACAGAATTGTGTCAGTTCTCATCTAGCTGGATAGTGCATACTTATTAGAGTTTATATTTGTACGTGTACAATTTTAGTTATTAACAGTAATATGTAATTCTGAGTTCAGGCCATAATTCTGAGCTCATACAACATCTTCATGAGAAATTGTGAATGGTGGTTTAGCACCCATAAAAATGCAGTTTATGTGTAATGCTTTTTTATACACCAAAAACCAAAAAACTGAAAAGCAGAAATGGCAGATGTTTCACATGTTAAGTCAATAAAAAACCGTGATCATGCTGCAAAAGCAGAATTGCGGTGAAAATATTGATTTTCAGCAGCAAGCTAATACTTGTTTCTCACAGTGAATGGACACCTGTTGCTGTATGACATCAAACAAGACTTCTACAAAAACAAGACTCAAACTAATCTTGTTCTGAGGAGAGTCAGAGAAGAGGTTAGAAAATCTGATGATACGGTTTCAAGTTTTCTACTCACACGGGGAATGTAAGGACACCTCGTTAGTTTTATCCGCTAAGCTAGGACTTTAGAGCGGAGGAGGGCTGTTATATATTTGTAGTTGAAGTGTGCTGAAAAAAGTAGAAAATACTGAGGGAGACTTATTTAAAGAAGAGATTGGAGAGCGAAGCCCCTCCTCCATGCTCTGCCTGTTTTGGTGCTCAACCTGGGCAGAAATTTGAGAGCAGATGAAAAATTAAGTTTCGTGGTCAGTTCTGACCAGTACAAGCAGTTTTTCCACTTTTCAGTGTGAACAAAGCTTACGTATGTACAAAAAGCATAATGTAAGAAAATATTGTTTCAATTATAACTAGTATCATAAAACAGTATCTGAAATAATCAGATATAAGAAGTATCTGAAAACTTTAAGTTATAAAAGGCTTTGCTTTAAGTTGCCTGAGCTTATTTTGAGTTAAGACATTTTTTTAGATTATTTTGTGTTATCTATTCTTTTAACACATTTTACAGGACTTTTACCCATGACATAGAACTTATACTTTTAGAGATACAGAATTGAATAACAACATTGTATTCCTCAGTATATATACACTTATTGTAGAATTTGTAGAACCCTCAACTTCTTTTGCCAATGTGGACCCAAAAATCTGAATGGATTATTCATTTTCTAAAGACACATTGGTACTTGTTTACTAGGTTAAAGTTCTGCTTGCAAACCATCTGATTGGAGTTCAATGAGAGTAATCTCTTTGATTAGTTCTGATACTAATTCACATTCAAACTATTACGAAATATCGTATGATTCCATAGATTTTACCACATTTTAGTAGTAGAAATGTTTTATGTGCACCAAGCTAAGTTCAACTGTGATTAAGTATGACACTAGTTCTACTATTGCAACACAAAACTATTCCCTCCATTAGTCTACACAGCTGTCCATGTAAAGGCAAGTGTAGCCAAGTATACATTTCCCCTTAACCACCGAGAAATATCAGAAAGTGCCTTGTAAGGGCATTTAAAGCGATTCTCGCTCTAGGAAAGGCTCATAAATTTCTGTCAATGCAAAAATGTGTGCTCCAAAAAAGATTGTACTAATGACCTCCAACTGAAACATGCAAACCACACTTTGGGCTTCTCTTCCCATCAAAAGTGGCAGTTTCTTCATTGTTAGCTTGTATTTTATGCACAGCTAATATATAGCACAGCCTCCAATCAGCTTTAACCTGTCGCTTCTTCACGGCAGAGTTGTTTTAAGTGACGGGGAAAAAATGCTGTTTCAAGGAGAGAGACCTCACAGGTGAGTTATGACTCTATCCAGCAAGCTGTAAATTGCCTTTTTTGTTGTTTCTATCTTTTCTCTGTCACTAAGGGAAAATAATCTGCAGAGCTGTGAGTAATTCTACATGGATAGGTTTCTTATTATGGCGACTGGAGTGGCTGGGCCTTGGAGATGACAGCCCAGCAAGGCAGAGAATGTGAGCAGCGAAACAGTGGAAGCTATGAAGCATCAGTCAGCAGCTTTACTGCTCACTCCGAGATAAACACCCAGCAATGAAATACATTCATGCAAGAGAGCCTGTTAAACACAAGCATCAGGCAGCTGGGTCCAAGGCTGTGCAATACTGGGGTGAAACATTCACAGTCATATGGCAGTGTTGTTCATTAAACCTTTTTTTCTATCACTAGAGGGCACTTAAGCAACGTGCATCCTACATTTGCACTAGACACAGAATTTAAAACATTCTGATATGCAAAGATTAAGCACTTAAATTAGCATCCAATTCCCAAAAGCAATTTGGGTTGCTGTAGACGGAGTTGTTCAACAAAAATGCATTGAATTAAGCTCTTTTAAAATAGGTTTGATTATCATAGCTTAACTGTGATTAAGTACTGATTAAATGTAAAATTTGAGCACCAACCTGTAGGGAGATGATGCAGATTGGCACACACTAAGGCCACACAATCAAGTGACAGGTATGTTCTGGAAAGTTTGAAGGTGGAGGGGCATGGTTTCTAAACCTCGCGTTGGTGGTTGCTAGGGCGTTATTATTTAAAATATTTTAAGAATTGTTTTTTTTACAGATCAGATCTAGAGAATCCTGCCATCAGTTTAATTTCTAGCAAGGTCGAGGACTATAAGGGTCATCTTCATCTTGCCCCTGACCACCAGAAATTGTGGGATATTATATCAGCTCTCATTATCCCAGTGGCTAACAGCGATGCTAAAGTAAAGCTATTTCTCATCTATTAACCACAAAAAAAAACTTTTAGCACCAAAATATAAAGAAGATATGCTGATCACATTGAAACCAAACAGAGCTCTCACAAACCAGTTATCATACCAAAAAATACTACAGGCAATCTACAAACAAAAAGGAAGTTGCTTTCAAGGATTACGCTGCTTGTCGCTGAAATCAGATAATACACTTCCCACATTGTAATACAACTAAAAACTCTTTTTTTTAAATAAATTTTGCTGAATAATTTTTCATTATAAATACTAGTTTAGATCCTATGTTTAGAATTAATTTATCCTCTATTTTTTTAAGTTCTCCTTACACTTTTAGAGGTGTATAGAATGTGCTATTTAAATAGACTTACATAGACTTACATACATAGTCTTAAATAGACTAGCTTAATAGTATAACACTGTGGAGGTATTTGTGTGGGTTGGCCACAACAATGAGACATGAAAATATTAGTAAATCAATGTGTAATTAAGGGACTTTAGTTTGCGTTTTTTAAAAGTTAAGGGGTCTTCAGTGCCAAATTCAGCTGTTTACGCATGAAAAATATGTTTTAAAAACTAAAACATGAAAAACCCACAATAATGGAAAGAAATGCTAAGCTACCTCAAAACCACAAAAAGTAAAAACCAAAAAACACACAAACATACAAAACTAATATATTTCATGCTTGTGTGCTCTTAAAACATTTAAATGAATAAGTTTTAAAAAGCATAACATATTTGATTGTTGTTGATAAGGTAACAGATGAACAGATTTGTAGGCCTTCTGAAAAAAAAGAGCCACTTATTTTAACTTAAAGAGACATTTAGAGATAAAAAAGCATTAAGACACACTTGTTAGAGGGACCCTGGGAAGTAAAGAAAATAAATTTTTTTAATACAAATCTCTGATTGAGTAAACTATATAACCCTGCTGGCGCAAACAAGAGAAGCATTAAAAAACTGACCACGCCATTTTGAATTCAGGAAATCAAGTCCTAGACTTCTAAACTCACACCCGATTCTCATCAAAATAACTTAAGAATAACATCTGCTTCTGTTGGCCAGCCAACATCTCTCAAGAGTCGAATAGCCAAACGACCCAGCAAAGGCTCTTTCTCTTCTAATGATTCCCAGAATAATTAAGAGATCAATGAGGGAGCGTTGCTCCTGGTAAATAAGAGGATGGAGTTATACGAGCAGCATGTGGTTTAAATGCAGGGAAGAGAGCCGAGCTTCAATAGGGTGATATTATCACCCCAGCTTTCGTTATCGAACTGTGACAACACCTCAGTGTGTCAAATGGTGCAAGTACACCAGAGAGATAATTTCAGGGAGTGAAACAGCAGCACAAGGCATTGGCTTTTGTGTACAGCGCTGGAGCATCGATTCGCGGAAATCGGGTCTTTACACCAGCCATATGCTCCTTGTGTGGAGCAAAATTCAATGAGAATGAAGCTCCAGATCGTTGTAGTTGATGCAAGACTCTTTAGGGAGGAAACAGTGTGACTGAGGTGTTTGCTTGTCACTGAGCAAATCAACTCACAAACAATCTGGAACTAACACAATACACCTCCTTTTCAAAGTCTCTCTGTCAATAATACAACCTGGGATCTCTGGTATTCCAATCCAAGGACTTAATCACCTCTTTTGAAGAGCACAAATTCGTAGAGGCAAAACAAAATGAGAAGTTTGTCCTTGGTGTCATCTTCCTTTATCTTCTGTTCCTCCTTCAGACAGCGGGAGGCTTCAGGGTCAGAGATACCCGAGGAGAAAGAGAGAAATAGAAGAGCGCACGGTGGTCTATAAAATAACTAGATAACTATCAGGTAGCTTTCCCATTTATCTCAATTCACACAGACCTAAATCCTTCACTAGCTCTATTTTGAGACGTGTCTGTAAAAGCAGGAGATAGAGCAGGCCCATATGGCCTTTGAGGAGAGTTTTAGGGAGAGTTTGAAATACAAACATTTGATGTGCAGGCTACCAATCAAAACTTATATCACAGCAATGTTACATTTTTCAAGCTATTAAGTGGTGAATACAGTGAACTTCTAGGTTAGGAAAGATATGTTTTCTTTAAATGTGGCTGTCCGTTTTCCCTTAAAACTACCCAGAGTAACAGTATGGCGACTGTGAAAACTACAGCACCCCAAACTGACAAGATATTTCAGAGTGACACCAAACTTTGTTTAGGAAATGTAAAACTGACACATAACAAAAACAGTTTTTGCTTTTTTTCATTTTTTAAAATAATTTTTTTAAAACTTTTTTCATTGCAATGGTAAAAATTGATTCTATTCATTTTTAAGGGTCTGTTTTAAATGAAGTATTTGTTAAGAATAGCATATTATGAAAATATATATTAACTTGCCATGTATCAGTTGAGGCGTCACGGTGGCGCAGTGGGTAGCACGGTCGCCTCACAGCAAGAAGGTCGCTGGTTCTAGGCTCGGCTGGGGCAGGTGGCATTTCTGTGTGGAGTTTGCATGTTCTCCCCGTGATCGCGTGGGTTTTCTCCGGGTGCTCCGGTTTCCCCACAAGTCCAAAGACATGCGGAATAAGTGAATTGAATAAGAACAATTCCATAGTGTTAAAGTGTGAATGAGTGTGTGAATGTTTCCCAGCGATGGGTTGCGGCAGGGAAGGGCATCCGCTGCGTAAAACATATGCCAGTGAGTTGGCGGTTCATTCCGCTGTGGCGACCCCGAAAGGGAATAAAGCTGACATGAAGATGAATGAATGAATGAATGTATCAGTTGAAAACATAAGTGCACAAAAAATCCTGAAAAAGAAAGGAAACAAAAAAAGTATTTATAAGGTGGGTTTTCAGAAGATGAAAATAAAGAATTCTTATATTTTTCATGTAGTGTAATTCTTTTCTATCTTTCTAAATTGATGTCTACTAAAATACCAGTCAAAATTTTATTTGTCCTTCAACACAGTTTGTCTTACTTTGTGTTGCTGGGCAACATATTTATGTTTTTCTCAGTTTTGTGTCCCAATGCTGCTTTATGATTTAAGGTATACCCTGCTCACTACCTTACTTAAAAAAAAAAACTTTTTGGAACAGTCAATGAATCCATTTTCAATTTCACTTCGTTGTTCCCTTTTTTATTGCTTTTATATTTCCAATGCAAGCTTTTAACATTTGACCGCTTGCACCATTGACAAAAGGATACAGCCATCCTCAGTGTAGGGCACTGGAGAAGTGCTTCCAGTGGTCAAGTAGCTGTAGAAGGAGACTTCCAGAGTGTAGCAGTAAGACGTGTCATCCAGGAGCCCACCCAAAAACCGCCGGCCCGTGCCTGCCTTGACCAAATCACGGTTAAACGTGGTGCTTGACTGCAGAGGACACAAAATGGATTATCAAAGATAGAGGAAACCAACAAAGAACAGTCCTTACATTGATCCTATTTTATTTTAGGAAGTACAGAATCCCTTTCAACGAGGGAACAAGTGTTTAAATAGAAATAACATACCTGCGATGATAAAGTTGAAAATATCACCTGCATGCACATATGTGAACTTATGTTAACATTGATTAAAAGATCACCACATGCAGTTTCTCCCATAACTTCTTGTGTCTTA
The DNA here is from genome assembly GCA_900490495.1 of Danionella dracula. Classification (NCBI taxonomy): domain Eukaryota; kingdom Metazoa; phylum Chordata; class Actinopteri; order Cypriniformes; family Danionidae; genus Danionella; species Danionella dracula. The sequence continues at coordinate 2,429,466 of UELW01000089.1, forward strand.
GAGAAGCTGGTGACTGTTAAAGTGATGTGAAAAATGTATTGTTAGGAATACAAAGTACAGAAATGGATGTAAAAGTAATTTTGATAAAACGTTATTATAGCAAAAATGCAATACAACTTTAGACGCTGCAGTAAATTGTAGTTGTAGGAAATAATATTAGATTAATAATGAAATGGACAATTTTTTTTTTCGAGAATTAATGCTTAATGATGGATGCCTCTGGTTTTATCCTTTTATTTGAAGGCGTTATATCCCCAGCCTATTCATTTATGTCCTCTGTAGTATACATTTGTTTTTGGTCTATATATTTTGACTCATTTGAGCTACCCTACTAAGTCTTAGTGTGCTCAATAGTGGACATCGTGCTCTTTACAATGGTATCTTATGTGTTTGCGTGGGACTAAACTGATCTAAATAAGCAGGAAATCACAAAAAAAGTTTTTCCTTGGTTCTCAGAAGGATATAAAAAAAGTTAGTCAGTCAACTTCTGGCCAATCATCAGTATCTATACTTGGGGTGAAGTGCTGTTTCTCATTAATTTTATTGGCACAACAGTTTCACAAACGGCAATCATTTTACATAATAATATGAATATGCAGATGACTTGCCTTTAAATCAAGATGTAATAATGGTATCTTTTCTTTAATTCAGGATAAGTATAAAGATAAAGATATGTGTTTGCACGTTGATTTTTAAATCAGTGGTGTTTAATAGAACAAAAAGCCCAAACCCAATAGGAATTTTCTTGTAAAAACATGCAAGCTCATCTGAAGGACAGACCATAGAAATAAATCTAAAAATCCACCTGTAAAAGTTGTTTTAAAAACTTCCCCTGTCATTCCACCTAAAGCTCGAAACTATTTTGAGTAGGATGTTATTGATCTGATTAAGGAAACTACATAAGGATCATTTCATTTGTCTTATAATGTATGCTACTCCAAAATAAAAGTCTTTAAGTATGCAAACAGTTTCCCAGCTCTCCATGCTCCTTGCAGTTGTGTTTGCTTACACAGCACTTATGCATCTTTCCATTGCTCAGCTAGAACGGCGGGTAAATGTTTGCTTTTGGCTAAGGAAAGGTGACTGATCTGGTGTCAGTGTGTCGTGTGGGTGGTGGCTAAGCACAGCTGAGACACGACTCTCTCCAGAGGCAGTGCTCCCTCAATCTGCCCCTGGAACTATAGGACAGCTGAGTGCTGAATGGGCACAGTGAGATGGTAACACGCCAGCTGGAGACCTGCCCTCTGTGCCCTCCACTTACCACACACTCAAACACACAAAAATGCTTGCAACCCCTCCTCACTTTCATTAAGCACACACACACACACAAGAGCCACAAAGACCGAACTTACTTTTAAATTGTGCTCTAATAGATACACAGTATTTTAAGGGGATCATAAATAACGTGGTGACATTATTTCTTCAGTGAGCCAGATAATAATTTTCCTAGGGTGTGAAAAGTGAGTGTGAGTTCTGAATGGATGAGTGGCCAGTAAAGGTTACTTCTGTGCCTGTATGCTATTGGCTGAGTCACTGAAATGTCATAACTCCTGAAGGGCACTGGAGCAGGCCGGAAGAACTACATGCTGAGAGAGAGCGAGAGAGAGAGAGAGAGACAGCAGGAGTCTTCCACAAATGTGACCAGTACTAGAAAAACTGAGGCCTGACCAAATTTCTCAAAAAAAAAACCCCCAAAAAACCCATAACAAATCAGCTACCTATTCATCAGCATAAATATCTATCAATTGCCCTCTGATTATAATATTAGTTTAAACTCATCTCTCCCTAAAACCTGGAAAAATTAAACCAGTGAGATCAAGATTATTGAAGTGTTTTCAGTTAAATGTACCATACCCATTAGACGATTAGGTGTGACTTCATACGGGACCTCCTGACATTCTTATCTATCTTATTTCCTGAAGTAAATTAGTGTGTGGTGAGTGTTTTGGTGCAAAATGGAAGTCATATACGCACAGGCAGAAAAAGGAGTACAAAAATAATCCATCTAAAAACAGAATACAAATGCTGAATAAACCATTGTCAATTTATACACAAACAAAACAAATACATAATGATCAATCTTCACAGTTTAATTTGAAAGCGGTGAAGAAATTGACAATTAATGGAGCTGGCCAGTGAAAAAATGGCAGGGTTAAAAAGCAGCAAGTTGGCTCTATGCCGATAATCACCTGCAATAATATCTCTTCAGCTCTGTGTTAAGAAGGTGCACGGATGCTTCATGGATCTTTTCCAATGCGTATACGCATGTCCTCATCAGCATTCGCTTCCAGGCTCAACCAAAAGAGCTTCACCGTGGCAAATGGCTAAAGTGTCTTCTATGCTCCGCTCATATAGACAACTCATCAGCAATATTGAGCCTGCTTATTGTCTCGCTCGGCAGATTTGAAAAGGTTACTTGCCACCCCTTGGAAAAATAGCTCCTGTTGATGTACTGCATCTTGGAAACAAAAACATTGGCTAATTTATGGGGCGTATTGAATTTTTGGATAAAATACCAATAACAGTTTTCCATGTGGCATGTGCTAATGAGTATGAAGGTGAGAGAGAAAAAGCTGACAGAGGTGAAAGTCAGTCAGTTCTGTTGAAGAGAATGTAACCTCCAGTATTAGTGTAATGGCGGACAGAAACTATAATGCTATCTGGCAACATCAGCCGCAACATTCATGCTGCCATTTGTAATTTTCATCCACATCCTGTCACACATAATGCAATTGTACAGAAACATTAACATTGTATGAGATGCTTCACAGCATATTTTTTAGAAACAGAATAAATAAAAGCTGTGACTAAGCTGTTAGACTACATGAATATGTATGAAAATATTTGACAAATTAAGTCCTTTTTGTTTTCCAGAGAAGCTTCTGTAATGAGATAAAAAGTAAATAAGGAAGAATTGTAAATTTTGAGAGAAGGCCAAAGACATATTTAAACATGTGCAGAAATATTGGCAACATATCTATTTTTTTACTACTTCTAAATTTGCAGAATAAACTGCCAGACAGTTATGAGGCTCAGCATTTTTAAATATTGTTTGTGGAAAATGGTAAACTGCTGCAATGTCTACTTTTTACATGAATGTCTGAAATTGAATTTTAAAACTATGTAAACAAAATAACGTAAACTATGTTTAAAGTATTATTTCTATAGTAAATTTCTGCAATTTCATGCCTCAAAAATATAATCAAGATCACATAGATTTGAGATCCTATCTTTCGGGTGGAATCCTTACCAATACTAAAAGCTGAAATCTCAATTTAATAAAGACAACAACTAAGAAAACTCAAAGGCATCTGAAAAAAAAGTCATTGATTATTTGCACCTCTAATAGTCATAATCTGCCTCTTTGTGATAAATCCTTTGTTGTTCCGCTCACTTGTAAGTAGCTACAAACAAAGGCACCCGCTATTTGAATAGATGTAAATATGAATGTTTACAAAACAGCATTGGCCAATTCTCTGCTACTCACAAGAGAGAAGTCAGGGGCATTCTGGCACAAGAGTCGAGGGAAGACGGCTTGTCTCTGACCTCTCTCCTCATCTTCAAAGACATTCCCATACATGAAGCCATTCATCATGGTGGAGTGGGCGTGGACGTCAATGTAAAACTCCAAACTCACTTTCTGTAAAGCGCAAAGGAAGAGGCAATCTACGATTTAGAGACTTTATACCAACAGGTAGACAAAAATTGTACACACTTTATTCCAAATGAATTAGACAAGGAAAGGCAAGTTATTCTCCAACTGACTTCACATGTGATACAATTTAAAAAGACACATTTTCTTAAAGAAAAAAGATAGATTATAAGATATTATAATACATCTTTACAATAATATGAATAGTCACGAACCGCATAGGGCATAGCCTAGATGTTTTTTTTAAAGGACTGAAAACAAATATAGGAAAAAAACAAATAAACAGGAAAAACTAAAACGGAAGGCTAATATTTGAGATAAGGATACAAATGATAACTAAAATGAAAATCAAAAGTACCCACTAGGTAGCATGTAAAAGTGTATTTAAGCAGATTGCAAGGTTAACCAAACCCAGGGCTGAAAAAGACAGGCAAGGGGAACTGAGGAACCAATAATCAGGTAATGAGAACCATGGGATAAATACACGTGGCATTATAAACCAGGAGAATGTCATGTGCCCCAAAAAACAAGCAACTCTGAATCAACTCAGACGACACAAGACGAACCTATGGTACCTGAACGTCAAGCACCCATGCAGATCCATGATCACACTTAAAGAAGCTGGTGCTTTCCGAAATGTAATTTTAATGTGAATTTAACCCAGTTACCCTCCACTGAGAATATGGTGTGCAGAATATTAAAAAAGTTTGTCATGACACTACGTATATAAAAAGTATCAATAAACAACAAAAAACATTACAATGAAATTAATGAACTAATGCAATTGTGTTACTTTTGGGTATTGAATAGTAATACAGTATTAACAATAATATATATATATATATATATATATATATATATATATATATATATATATATATATATATATATATATGTATATATAAACAGCATTCATTTAACAAGACACCTCTACACTAACAGTTGGTTGAAAAAGAAAACAAGCAAACAACTTAAAAATGAAACTATCAAAGTCTGTTATGCTTCCACATCAGTACTGCATTGCTCTGAATACAAAAATAAGCTCCACATTATTCATCACGGTCCTGCAAAAGAGCAACGACACTCTTGGGTACTTTATAGAACAGCTGTCACAACTGCCAGGTTTTAGAGGGATTAATTCCTGTTCCTGAGTCAGCAAGCCAAAGAGCTACGCCTTTCTAGCTCCAGCACAGGCCCCATTTCAGGCCTTGAATGCAGAACAAATGATTTATTTGACTGGGAAGTACATTGGGGTATATTTGTCAGCAAACAAACAAAAAATAGAGAGGAGACATTCACTAGAAAAGTGAATTACTGTAAAATACAAATAAAAGTCATCCTCAACAGTGTATGATTCTTTATATACGCTCAACAAACCATTTGGGCTCTGTGTTTTCTCAGTTTCTCACAATGATACAGCTCTGCAGCGGAGGAAACAGCCACTCCATCATGGCTGCCATATCATTAAGCTTCTGCTTGGCAAGATGATAAGAGAGACACTTGTGTTGAGAGGGGATCATGCAGAGGTGTCCGCGGCTGCCGTTTGATGCAGGTCATAGATGGGAATGTGTTTATTCAATTGAGTGAAAGAAAGAGTCAAAAAGAGTGTCCAAACGGTGAGTAATGTTTTGTTTTTTCATACAACATATAAGGTAAAAGAAAACCCCAAAATATCAAACAGACCTAAGGTTCTCTTGGTCAATAAGAATCCAAATAAGCAGTCTATATTTTGGTTGTTCACTATCAATGACTCAAATCTATGTTTACGCTTTGATGAGTAGTTATAAAATAACTGCTTAAGTTTCTATGAAGCGAAAACAAAAGATCAACGGTAGAGCATCTTGCTCATCAATATCTTTAATCATATTTTGTGTTCCAAAGCAAGATGCACCCTGTTGTTAATGTGAACTGACAGGCCAATGTCAGAAATCTTTTTACTTTTATTTGTATGGTTTATCCACAAAAGGGATGTCCCAGTAAAAGTTGTCCAGCTAAAGCAGTACATGTACTCTGAGACCATTGGACCTAAACCCTTATATCCTAATAGTAGGACAGTAATTGACATACTCATTGAAAAAAAAAAAAACATATTGTCATACTTTAGCAATACCAAAATAATTGAACTTTGACAACTATCATTACATTAAAAAACACTAATAAATTTCACTGAGGTAACCATAAAATAATACCTAATAAAAGGAGTCTAAAGTAAAAGGGATTAATATAAGGGAAACGAACAACGATTTCAACTTGTAGTCAGATTCTTCTTTTTAAATTAGAAATTTCTTATTAAATTTTAAGACACAGTCGTTAAATTAGATAATTAATCTTGTTTGTTAACCTGTCAATGTCGAAAATCATAATCTTCAAAATTTAACGCAAACATGTTTGTGAATGTCCCAAATTAAAATATTCTAATTAACTATGTAAGAAACCAAGAATACTGTTAAAGATAAAACCTTTAAAATCAATTATGGAGTCAAATATACGAATTTATGTGAATTATTAAAAATCCTTTAAGCACTGTTCAAGACAGAACACGTGAGCCTTCAATCCCAACAAAAATCATTTTTTGGCCAAGCACCGGGACTTGTCATGATTGGGGGTGTGCGTGGAAGGAAAGATCTCATATGCATAGACAGCTTGACCTGAGACACTCTTTTTTTAAAGAATAAAGCAAGGAGAAAAGAGAAGGCTAAAACAAAAGACCCACGAGGGGGCAAAACTTGAACAATAACATAAATAACTTTCAAGAGTGGAAAATAAGCAACTACAAAATAACCTGCCAGACGTCACAACGTAGCGCATCGGTAACGCACACAAAGACACTTAATGCACCCGTGACGATCAACACAAACACAGGGGTATAAAAAGGGAGACTAATCAGTGACGACGCGAGGGAAGACAGCTGAAGGGACTAACGACAAATTAGACACGGGACGAACATTGACGCAACAATCCACGAGGTGAAGGGAAAACCCGGAACCGGCAAAAGGGAACAGAGACGCACGATAATGGACAAAAACCCTGACAGGACTCTACAACCTTATTAAAATATTCATTCATTCATTCATCTTCATGTCGGCTTTCTTCCCTTTCGGGGTCGCCACAGCGGAATGAACCGCCAACTCACTGGCATATGTTTTCCCTGCCGCAACCCATCGCTGGGAAACATTCACACACTCATTCACTCTTTAACACTATGGACAATCGTTCTTACTCAATTCACTTATACCGCATGTCTTTGGACTTGTGGGGAAACCGGAGCACCCGGAGTAAACCCACGCGATCACGGGGAGAAGATGCAAACTCCACACAGAAATGCCACCTGCCCCAGCCGAGCCTCGAACCAGCGACCTTCTTGCTGTGAGATGACCGTGCTACCCACTGCGCCACCATGAAGCTTTTATTAAAATTGTATTATTTTTATACATATTGCAGGTTGTTTAATTGGAGAAATATTGTTGATTTGTTAACTTCCATAATTAATCTTAAAGAAAATTGTTTACATACGAAATCAAAACTAGCCTGACTTTAAAGGGCTAATATTACTCGAATATAATAAGAGGTGATAGTGATATTCTGGCTCTCCTAAACATGCCAAGACAAAAATTTAGTTTGAAAACTATACCAAATTGTTATATTTATGAGTAAAAAAACTCCAGATTTGGGGCGTCAACGATGCAGGCTGTTTTAGGGGTGTGTTGGTGAAGAAGTAAATTCGCTGTGATATCACGTACTCTCTCGCCAGCTGCTCTGTTGGTGATAAAAAATAAAAATAAAAAATGACAATAGTGAGGAGTCAAAACATGAGCGTGAGGAGCAGCAGTGTAACTCAACCATACATGTAGGAACCTCTGCTGCTCATATGTGGGTAGATGACGATGATATTTACCATTTAAGTTATAAAACTAAGCTCATCAAAAATGTTTCAGCGTTCAGTTAAAAGTTCTATTCACTTTAGACATTTCAACATCGTCATTTTAAAATCTGTTTTAAGCGACTGTCAAAGGCATAATAAAGATAACGCTTTGACCCGTCGCATGCCCTCTACGCATCCACTGAACATGTCTTTCTTCATTATGTATTCAGCTACACATCTCTCATCCCGCAGGTCACTGGGCAAGAGGGGTGAAGAAGAAATACAGGGGAGCGGGTGAGAGACAGAAAAACATGAGGTGTCAAAGACAGAGAGAGAGAGAGAGAGAGAGAGAGAGAGAAAGAGGGAGAGAGGGGTGGGGGCGATCGGGCAGCACCCGGTGTTTGAAATTCCGCTCACAGCCAAAGCAATTTCCTAGCGAGCGCAGGGCTGTCAGGCCTCTGATGGCAGGCGGTGAAATATTGAGGCTGAGAGTGGGGCGGCTGCACGCATGCCAGCCTGATGGATGGAGCCCGCAAGGAAGAGGCAGAAACAACACACAGACAAAAAAGGAGGAGGAGAAGAGAGAAAAACTGGCCAAGGGGTTCCCATTGCGCACTATAGAGGTGGGTAACCGACTAATCGCCCACACAGTCGCAGTGCATCACAAAATCAGGGTGGAGTCACTGACTTTCCTCACGTTCACACACATTCATGACCTTTTCTTTAGCTTAAAGGAACGGTTAGGATCACACGCTGTGTAATGGCTCTGTGTGCATGGAGAGATGGGCTCCTCCAGCGTGGTCTGCTGGCTCATTTTGCACCGTTAACAACATAATTAAGAGTGGAAATGAAATGGCTACTGCTCCATTCCGCAAGATCGACTGTCTAGCTTCGGGTTAGGAGTAACCTTTCAACACTGATCTGGGACCAGGTGCCTCCTATATTACTGCTGAGCCCATGAAAAACAAAGACGTGAGAAGGAGAAGAAGTATTTCACTACACGGTGATTATATTATGAGAATTAGATTAATAACGCCAATAAATGTGAAGCGTATATTTTAAACAGGAAGGTTTATGAATTTAACAATAAAAGGTATATAAATAATACATAAATATTGGACACAAATGTTGAAAAATATTATTAAAAGTTAAACATGAATGGTTAATAAACTAGTAAATGAGATATCAAATTTTTTTTGATTATTGAGTATATTTATTTATTACAAGGTTAATAAAATCAATAAAAGGTAAATATAACATATATAGGATAAAAATGCTTCCTTTTTCTATTAAACTAATACGATATTAGTACTATATAATATTCACACCACAGTCTAATACTCGATTCTGATTGGCTGCTAGCTGTTTTATATTTTTCGCAATTCCGCACATAGTGCCAGATCGGTCAACTAACTATGTATCCATCTGCGACTTCAGGGACTTTGATCAGTCCATTCGAGCTCATTAGACAGTTTACAGACTCGCTAAAACTGGATTGTTTTAGCATCTATATTATTTAGGTTGTATGGTGAAACATTTTACACCAACCGATGTTTGAAGAGCTCTGCTGGACTAAAACCAAGAGACTTGATTGAAACAGCTGCGCTGACAACACAAGCTAACGGAGACCATGAAGTGGTGTAACGTTACTGTACACTAATCTTGTTTAGTTCCAAATTAAAAGCAAACAAGGAGTTTCACGTTGCCTTCGCCTGTTTTCATTCATGCAAATATTCTACACTGAAGAGATTGTGGTCAAGTTTTAACTTGCCCTGAGGGTGTTTGCTTTTTTTTCGCTGTGTTTTTGTGTTACAGTAAGTTTCACACGATCACAGCAGATATAGAAGTCACACAATTATTAAAAAACTGTAAAAGATCAACCCTGATGTGCCTTTTGTGTAGTTATGAAGCTAGTGAGCGCACTGTAACATTAGATAGTCATCTGATGCTAAGGTTATGAAAAAGGTAACGTTTACTGTCTCTCGTAACAAACCATCAGGAGGGCGTTCAGTTATTGCATGTTTGTCCCGGATCTCTTTTAAATGTCACAGATTTGATCACCGATCTGTTAAGAAGCTGGATTAAGCCTCGTCTCGTCTATTCATGAGTGCAGAGTGCAGCCTTAACTTAACATTACATGATGTTACAGGAGTGACAAACTGTGAAATAGACACAGATAACCACCGGTTAACCGGTTTTAGTCCGGTTATGTACTGCAGAGCAAACAGTAATAATATCTTTATTATTATATAATGGCATAAAAGATTATATTTTATGCCATTATTATTTAAAAGATAATGGCATAAAAGGCATACTCCGTGTCAATCATTAAAACATCACTCTATCAAAGTGCTGACGCACTACTTTTTCTCTGTAGTCAGAACAATGTTTACAGTAAAACCTTCAGTTTCCACTTGTTTATTGCAGCTCAGATATTAATAATAACCTAAATATGACAGTGTTGTCAAAGACCATGGTATCAACGGAATATACAATTGCTAAGCGTTGTATATTGATTTGTAAATATTGAGTTTTGTATATCCCTTACAAAAATAACAATTTTCACTTTAAACAAATTAGATCCAAGCTTAAGTGACACTCAATGTCATGAGGCTTGACGTAATAAGAACTATACCATCAGTTTTTGGCTGATGAAACATGAGTCTGTTCATGGCCAGACAGTTCATGTAAAAAAAATGCTTCCTTTTTTTAAGTATTAAATTAATTAAAAAAATATATTAATATTAATAATAATGCTTAAAAGTCCTTCTCCGCACTTTAAAAGCAAGGTGCTTCCTGTTGACTTGAATTTTCCTCTAGATACAGTCCCTGAAAAGGCTTCAAGTGACATTAAGAATGGTTGGATTGATATTAAAAAACAACAACAACTGGCATCTATGAAATAATGTGCTCCGGTTTAAAGAACGGGTGTACAATTAAACTGCCTTATTTGTTGAAGAGCTAAATGTTCTTGTCTGCTTTTATAACATCTAGCCGGGTGAAAACCACTGTAAATTTGGACTTGATTATCCTGAGGCAACATCAAGGACATCCATGACAGTAAAGTACAGTCAACTTCCACAGCAAACAGACAGCCAATCACACAGAGCTAATGTGCTGTCGATCAAAGGTGGACAATTCTCCGCTAGCCTAACACTGATTGATTGTTCAATTAGCATGCGTCTCTGACCTCCAGATTTCTTCATTTGAATTTCTAATTAAGCAATTAAGGGCAATTAAGAAATTAGAAATACGAAAATAGAGCATAATTTGAGTGTTGATGCACTGAATATTCAAGTACACATGAAAAGGCGAGCTAAGGCCCATCACAGATTTGCAGGGCTGCATGTGAGCATAGCAGGCAAACGCCTATCAGCTCCTTTGAGTAGAAATGGAAGGTCAAAAGAATTGAGTCAGATGAGCACTTATCTAAGGAATAGTAATTAGTCTGGGCTGTTAAAGCGCATAAATGGTTTGCTTATCTGTATGAATTAGGAAATGGTGCTGATTTAAGCAGGATTAGAAGCTGATGCATTTAACCACAAAGCACTTAGCATCAGCAATACCTATGAGGAGAAAACGCAACAGATTCTGCTCGCTCAGAAGTATGCCTGTCCGCTGCAAAGCAGGAGAAGGAAAGAAAGTATTTGAGTGCTTCCAGATAGTGTAGGACTTCAAATAGAGTTGTGATGTGGAAAATATTCTGATTGAGGTCAAAACACACAATTATATGCAAAGCGGAAGCAGAAAGGACAGCTGGAAGGCGTCTATAAGCGTGATCTTCGAGAAGACAGCTCATCAAACAGAGTTGAGATTCTATCTTGCTTTTTGGATGTTTGCCGAGCTGGAAAATGGCTGCATTCCGTGTACGGCAAAGTGTTTTAACACATGAGCGCAGAATTTCATAACCTGTCCATCCATTATATATTTCTGTTTATTTTCATGCTCTTAGGAGCTGGAGCCTACTTCAGCTGCACAGGTACAAACACTAGACAAGACACTTCATCATCGAGAAAGACAATTATTCTGCCTCCTAAACACCCTGATGAGCCATTTTGAGTTCCCAAAGCATGTTTTGAGGACGTGGAGGAACTCAAAAAGCAAAAGAGTCAAACTCCATTTCTGGAGTTACAGCTAGCACAAACTCTATCCAGCTGCACAAACACGTATGTAAGCATGCACACACGCACACTGATCTACAATACACCTGGAAGCACTTTTTAAGCAGCATCTGATGCCTTTCTTTAGGGTTGTAGCTAAACTTTGAAGAGCTGTGTCCTTCTAAAAAAAGTTTAACACATGTCCCTTAGAAGAAACGGCAAAATCCACTAAGAAACCAAGTAGAATGCAGTGTTCCCTTAAAGTTCTTTTTAAGGGACTTTTATAAAACAGGATGTTCCTGTTAAAGAGGTCCTCTTTTAACTAATGTGTTTCAAGTCCTTATTTGACTTTGTATGGATTTTCTCTCTCAACTCTTTCATGTTCACATGCAAACATTACAAAGAGGAATGATATTATGATTATTTTTTTATTCAGACCTCTGACCTTACAAAAAACACCATTGACACCAGTATGGTTGTTCAGAAAATTGTATTACAGGGATAGGAGCATTAAAGACTCAAACCAGTGCCTTATGCTTTTTAGCAAACATTTGTCAATTTGCAGTGCCCTTTATTTGTTATTTTCTTTTTAAAATGCTTTTTAAAAAGTTTTTCTTTAGAAAATTCAAAAGACTGCAGCTGAAGGAATTCACAATTGGCATCCCATTTATAAGACCAATAAAGATTAACAAAACTACCCCATTTGCTAAGAAATGGCCATTTTTTCCACTGGGAATCCATTATCTTGACTGTTATTGCACATTACATTTAGAATGGGTCTGACATTCTGATAACAAAATAATATTGACTCGTATTCATTTTTACTTCTATCAGGGAGTGAGTGTGGAACAAGTCAAACACAATGCTGATTAAAATCACTGCAATTTTCATATTCAGAGTAGAAACGAACTATCTTTGAAATACTCCAGAGACACAGCGCTTAGGAGACAACAGAAAGGCTGGTTCGGAGATTTCAGATATTCACTGAATGTGAGATGAAGGAAGTACGAGGACAGGGAGTGATGATGGACGTAAATTGCCCGTAAATTCCACCAATCGTTTAGAGAAGTACGTCTGACACCAGAGGACACTGTCTTTTCTCCTCTCTCCTTCTTTTGCAAGACTGAATTTTCCACTCCCAGAACCTCACATAGGGCTTTCATTCGCATTTCAGAAACAGAATAAACTGCACAGAAGACGGGGCGCGTTGGGGGGTGTTCGAGGTGCAACATTCATCTGGCTAGCCTGACAGGAACTAATATATTTGTTTCAGATGGAAAATTAATTTTCTAATATTAAAAAGGTCAGAAATGAACCATGGCAATGCCGGCCCTTTTGTCATCTTTAACAAATTATCCAAAATGCTGTTGTCAGATTGGTGGGGATATGTGTGTCATGATGAATGATCGAGGTGATCAGCCAATCTAAAAGAATCCCTCGCTCTCTGTGATAAATGGGCTGGAAAAGCAGCATTTTTCGCTGGAGAAAAGTCCATTTTTTTTCTTATTCTTTCCCTTTCCCACTCTTTTTTCTTCTTTATTTTCCTAAACAAACATTTGGTGCTTTTGTACAGATTATATAGATGTGCATCACTAACTTTAAATCATTTTCTCACCTGCAGTGCTCACTCGAGAGTGTAATATGGGAAATTGTTTCAGTTTAAAGGCATTCTTTTGACTTCGGTCCTCGAAGAGATAGATTGAACACAAAGCTGCATGGATGAGGTGTTCAATTGTTCACAAATATACACCATCAAAACTAAAAGCTCATTTAACACAACAACAACAACAACAACAAAAAACTTAAAACAAAATTCAAATGTTGGTGTAAAATAAATGTAAGCATTATTGTACTTATTGTTTGCTTTACCTTGATTAGCAGAACTAATAACTGCTAGAACACCATTCACTAAGAGATATTACTGGTTTAGAATCATTTACGGACATTTCACATGATGAACATATTATTTTTATTGGTTGTTATTTTCTAATATAGAGTATATTATCAAAACAAGAAATGTATAAATATATGTATGTATGTTTTCAATCGCATTAAAACATTTTCTTCTTCTTGGATTAGGACTGAAATTATAAATATAAATATAAATAAATATAAATTATTTTAATACTATTTTATTATTTATAAATATATTAATATTTTAATTAGGAAACTGTATTAGGACTGAATTAGGACTATGGATTAATTAATAATTCTTATTAATTTTACTTGTAATAATGTCAAAAGATTGGCAACGATTTTTGTCTGGTGCACAAGGTGACCTTACAGCCGGATCTCTAAAAGCCATTACAATAATCAGAAATCAATGATGGACGCTTCTCACTTGTGTAGGGGTCAGAGGGTCAGATGGAGCTGAACACAACTGACTTTTTGAAAATAAAAAGAGGTAAAGGTAGAAGATGAATAAACTCTTCATGAGAACAGATAAAGTTCTTGGAAAGGTGACGTTCTCGGGTACAGAACACAAAAATCATCCTCAGTGTGAAAACATGCTAATTTTTTCTAAAGTGAACCAAATGTTGATCTGTGCCATGTCTAATGTGTTATTCAAAGAGAGCCCAGCAGGTTACCAGTCTGGCTGGAGATATTATTTTATTCTATCTTATTCTACTCTCCTTCATCTTATTTTGTATTCTATCTTAATATATATTTTATTGTAAATATTTCTCTTACTTTTCTATTTTATATACTATTTATACTTTTTTGTTGGACAGCCGTAAAAACATTACACTACATGTCATACCATGTATGTATATGTATGTGACAAATAAAATTTGAATTTGAGATCTTGTAATGAAACATGCTTTGTAAGTGTTCATGTTTGTCTGGTGAGCAAATAATTTGCAATCCACATAGTCTTCCAATTTCAGAACAAAACAAAAGAACTGTATTTTCATTTACTTATTTAGTTCTCAAACCAGGAATCTCTTCATTTCAATTTAGTGAAGTGTAAGCCCCTTTATGCAAACATACATGCTGCCTTTTGCATTTTGTTGTTAAAAACTATTTCTAAATCAACACATTTTGAAATCTTTATAGAAGACTAAACTCCAGGTGGATTGTTTCTGCAGTAAGTGCACAACACTTTGGATAAAACATCAGCTTAATGACTAATTACATCAAGGGAAATAACATTCCTTTAAAATTCTGTTCACTTAGGCCTCTAAGGGAGAGAGCTGATCTTCTGGCTACACATGTTAGACATGCATTCTGTGAGCTTGTTATTAGCAACATCTACACAATATTAAAAGAAATACAAGGTGATGAGATTTCCCAAATCCCACTAAATCTCTTTAAAAGGACAGAAGGGAAAGAAACAAGGACAGAAAGTGAGGCATATCAAAAGTTTAGCCCTCCCGAGAGTCACTCTCTATTCCTCTTTATTGCCTGCTGCACTTGCTCCTCACAAATCTGCACAAACAAACTGCTTCTTTTCTTTTCTAATGTGAGCCGAAAATGTTTTTTCCTTTTGTTATGTCAATTATGCTTTTTTTTCACGTAATAGCAGACTTCCTCTAACCAAATTTCCCACATGCTTCCAAAGCTGCCACTGGTCAATTAAACTGACTGACTGATAAGTTTTCAATCAAACAGACCAATCACATAGAGCTGTTCACTCATTTAAAACCTGTGGAAAGTGCTCAAAGGGTATCTCCGATCTGCTTGCATTGCTTCTCATATCTAACCTCGGCGTGTAATCAAGCATGTGTCTGTGTGCGTGTTTGAGGGACATGAAGAGATCAGTCTGGCGTGAAGCAGCACATTGATCAGTGTGTCAGGCCTGGGGGAAAGGTTAAGTCGTGTGGCGCTGGCCTGTGCTCCTGAGAGTGCCCGCCGTTCTTATCAGGATGTGAAAGAGCAGGAAAGGGCAGAGCATTCCCAGGACAGCATCTGACCTTCACTAATCCAACAAGCGCACTCTTCGGCTGTAATTAACATAAATGAAGTTGAGGCGGTGCTTTCTCAAACAAAAGGAAGATGAGTGAGTTTTTGCTCACCTGGGCTAACTGATTCACTCATTGGGAAAAAATGCTGAGCTGTGGCTGCTTTGAATAGGACACTGGTTCCTCTCTGCTGAGCTAGAGTGTTATGCATACTATACATAACCTTGCATTCCAAAGACAGAGACTAAGTGTGTGCCTTTGTGACTTTATTTAGGCTCGGAGTTGAAATACTTTCTTCTAACCTACTTCAAATATAGAAACTAGCGGAGGTTGCTTTCTTAAAAAATATTCAGTTTCACCAGCATATTCAGGAGTAAAGATCAGGAGTAAAGATATCAGAAAGTCCCTCCCAGGTAAAACAAGTATATTAACTCAAGTTTTAATGCAACCACGCAATTCAACTGCCAACCACGCAATTAAAAACCTCAAAATAAAATGTTTCAAATAAAATAGCATCATTTATCAATTTCCACCTGAAATGAAATGAAAAGCCAGAAATCAACAGAATTCACATGTATTAGGTCAAATTAAGCATTTAACAGTTGTTCTCTGGTTGCAGCACACGCACAGAATAGAGACCAGAGGGTTGTTACTTGCAGACCAATCAGTATGCAACACACAGAAGGCTAAAAGAGCAGCATGTTGGAATTTAAAACAGTAATACTAAGGAAGAGTTCCAGACTGGTCAACTATAACAAGAATCCCAATCCCATAATGCACTGCTCAAAAAGTTGCACTGACAGCACTACAACCAATTACAAAGACAATAGCCAATACAGTACATACAAACCTGAATCATAAGAACCGTTTTTTTAAGGGAAAGTAGATACTTGTGTAACAGAAAGTGATATACAACTTCCTCTTCAGCTGTTGTTACAGGACTGTACGCCATTTTATGAAGTAATATAATGAAGTTGTACATTTCATACTACGCTATGCAAATAGTACATTAATATAACAATAAATAAGCATCATACTCAAATGAATTGTTTCTGTACTACCAATAAACCTTCTTAGTTTACCAATTCTAATTCGTTTGCACATTATTGCCCAGAATTAGCTCTAAAGGAATCCTCTGCTTCACTGTACAGTGTAAAAAACCACAAAGAAACACAAAAACCATCTGGCATTCACCCCTGAGACTAAATACATTGTGTTTAACACTAAATATAATTTGGCTCATCATGTCACGTGACTAGAGGTTATGTTTGTGGTCTGAACTGAATACTCACTGGGTCCTGGTTCATTTGGACAATGAGTTGTTTGACAGCATGAAGTGTGGGATGAGCCCACGGGGAAGGGTCTTGCCAGTGGCGGTTTAGATCAAAGCCCATCAGAGAACACCTGAAAACAAAACAGAAAAAGATCAACAAGTCATCTCACCTCACCTCACTCTGCAGAGACGTATTACGAGAGTGAATGTGAATGTCATGTAACTGGGAAAAGGGAAAGATTAGATTATATTCTATCCATGGCACAGTGTCCAAAACAAACCGAAATCATAGCTTATATTTTGCTTACTTGAAGGGGTATTGCAAGTTTCAAAATCAAAAGAGCACTATAAAGTGAAGAACACAAACACTTTGTGTGAACAGCAAAACAAATCCAATGCACAGTATGTGTCCACTGTTGAGAAGCAAACACATACATACAAAAAGATCCTGTGTTACATTAATTCTCTATGTAAGGTGAAGCACAGGTTTTTCTTAGATATTGGAGAGAATTAAGAAACTAAAACTTGGCAGTAGAACCCTAATGTCAAAATAATTAATGCTATAAAATAAACGTGTAATTAGTTAACTAATCGTTTGATTTTGATATCAGGAATACATCTCAAAACTACTTTATTATAATTATAAACATAAATGGATTTATCAATCTAAACTCTCTGAGGGTCTCGCTTATAAAGGGTGTGTATGTAAAAAAATGGTCCAAAGAGTGTGCAATGTTTTAGATTTCTTACCAGCAATAAATATTTGGCCTTTGCATTTAAATCATTGTCTGTTTATGTTTGTGGTAATACTGCATGCTGTCAGAACATATGCATGCATACAGAACACATACATACGTGTTAAAGTAATGTTTTTAAACACTTTAATACATAACATACATGTTAATACATATCTTGTTGTACATATCTCAAACGAAACATTAATTTCAGCTTTTACACATATAAATTAAAGTATATAACGTCATGCATAACAGTAAGTATTAGTAGGCTTTCCAAAGTGCTCTAGTGTAGTGGAAAAACTTTGACAAATATCACACAATAGAATGAGAACACATTTCTTAATACGACAGTGCAAAAAAAAAAGCAATCTTGCCTACATATACTTTCTAGCGATCAATGATTTATAAAGTTCAACACAAATATTCTCATGTCCAGGTTCTACACACTCTCACAGTTGCCAGATTTCCACACCACAAAACATTTGGCATGAAAAGAAGTCTTTCCTATAAGTCTATGTTTGATATTTTTTCCCCTGAGGCTTTTGCAGAGGACAGACAGATGCTTGCTTCCCTGCTGCTGTCCAGCTGAGTCTCTGCGACTGTGACTTTGAGCTGAACCTGTTAGTCAATGCTGCTGCTCTCAGAACACTAATCCCTAGTCAGCAAGAATTGATCCCAGCTTGCTTCCTGCATCTCTCTCTCTCTCTCTCTCTCTCTCTCTCTCTCTATCTCTCTCTCTCTCTCTCTCTCTATATCATAAAATCAACTGATTCAGCACAGAGAGAGAGAGAGAGAGAGAGAGAGAGAGAGAGAGAGAGAGAGAGAGAGAGAGCGAGAGAGAAATGGATCTGATCTCTAATTATAGAGCTCAATGGCTCTTGGTGAGGCAGAATCGGTTAAAGTTGCTGCCGAGAGCGGCTCCAAGGGTCAACGGTGGCATATGGCATATGTCAGGCCTGTCAGCACCATTGAACCATTGATCCAGCTCTGCAGCTCTGCAATGTGTGGGAGTCGTCACAAGATGGCAGCCACTGATGTACAGTTGCCAATGAAAAAAAGACCAATGAGAAACAGGAGCAAACCACGGGTGAATTCAGAATGATCGCCACCATTATGTAAAAGCCAATAATGGGATCAGGAGGAAGACAACTGCTGCCTATACAGCAGAATGACCATTACTATTGCAAACACAGGTCCAGTCTAGTCTATATCTGTTAATATATAAAGCATCAGAAATAAAAGTCAGTAAAAACAATAAAAGATAGAAACCAACATTTTCATTATAGTTTCAGATACTGCTAGAAGTTCAAGAAGATTGTTATGTACTTAATGACAATGTCTTGTTATGATCAACATCTGATGAACTAAAGCTTATTCAGTTTCATTTGGTGAGAGGAGCACAGATTTGAATAGTAAAAACATTTTCTCTGTAAGAAAAAAACATAAAAAACACATACTCATAACTATTTTATAGGGTCATTGCATGGTTGAATAAAGAGCTGAACTCACTGGTGACCCTTTTTGACCTTTTTTTGGTAAAGACTAATCCATGAAGCCATTTGACTAACATGAGAAACAACCAATCCCATATCGTTTCTCATAGCGTTATGCTGCCATGACAAATTTCACCACATCAATGTGACTGTCATGCAATGACTAAAAGTCAGTTACAAAAGCTAAGTTACAAAATCAGACAAACAATATTATATAATCAATACGAGAGGGCATATAACTAGTTAAATCCTTAATGGTATGGCTGAACTTTTCGAACAAAACTAAAATAAACGGAACACTTAATTCTCCTGGAAATCCGATAAAATTCAACCAATCAGATAGCGACTTCAGGATTCTCGAAGAGCCTGCTGCCATAAAAAAGCATCAAACCCAAAAGACCTTTAGCCAACATTCCATGGCCGTGAGGTCTGAGGCTGAGACTATGGTTCATATAACAGACTGGTCGTCAACAGTTGTTGTGAGCAGCATGTACTTCTT
Source organism: Danionella dracula (assembly GCA_900490495.1). NCBI lineage: Eukaryota > Metazoa > Chordata > Actinopteri > Cypriniformes > Danionidae > Danionella > Danionella dracula. The sequence continues at coordinate 2,448,984 of UELW01000089.1, forward strand.
TAACCTGACAACAACACACTCTATCATTAAACATGCTCAGAATATAAAACTAATATTCACAACCAAAGAATGAGAAGTTATTCTGCATGATGAAAATACTATCCAAGCTAATATATAAATAATATGTTTCTTTTCGGCGTCACGGTGGCGCAGTGGGTAGCACGGTCGTCTCACAGCAAGAAGGTCGCTGGTTCGAGCCTCGGCTGGGTCGGTTGGCATTTCTGTGTGGAGTTTGCATGTTCTCCTCGTGATCGCATGGGTTTTCTTCGGGTGCTCCGGTTTCCCCACAAGTCCAAAGACATGCGGAATAAGTGAATTGAATAAGGACGATTGCCCATAGTGTTAAAGTGTGAATGTGTGTGTGAATGTTTCCCAGCAATGGGTTGCGGCAGGGAAGGGCATCCGCTGCGTAAAACATATGCCAGTGAGTTGGCGGTTCATTCCGCTGTGGCGACTCCGAAAGGGAATAAAGCCGACATGAAGATGAATGAATGAATGAATGTTTCTTTTCTAACACCCTCGAAAGGATGATTTTATAATATATATAATATATATATATATATATATATATATGTGTGCTTTTTTAAATATTTAAATATTTGAGCAGGTCTTCAAAAACAAATTACAATTCTTTTTTGGTTTCAGCTGTCCACTTAATGAACAGCAGCAGCCCATCTGCTATTGCTAATAAAATAATTATACTTTTCATACCTGTAATTTCCCAAGTACACACCATCAGGGTTGAGCATGGGGACAATCTTGAAGATCACATGATCTCGCAGGACTTGAGCAATAGGATGTTGGCTGACCAGAAAGTCAATCACACCTGGAAGAAGAAAAAACATACACATATAGAATTTCACCTAAAATTTCAAGTGAGTTTAAAAGACAGGAAATGACATTCAAACATCAGTGGAGGACATCAGTTTATACTCAGTCAATACAAATCGTGTAGAACAGGCAACAGAATGAAAGAGAGATTTATAGAGCTGAGAACGAAAGATCATACTAATTAGAGCCACAGAATAGGAAAGAGAGCCAGACAGAGGACAGACAGAAATAAAGTCAGCGAGTGATGCTCGTCAATGGCAGCGGTCACTTCTTGTCCTTCCATTTGCCCCTTTGCTGAAAGCATATAATTGACAGGTAAACAAGAAACATAGAAAGAGAGAGCAAGTGTGTGTGAGTGAGGGCAGACCCCATCCCATTTCCCCATCTTCCTCAACCCCTCACCCACTCTGTCCTGCTCATTAGTGCTAATGGAGGCATAACAAGCTCTCTAATTGAGTCAATGTGCCACAGAGGCAGGCCACACAGCTATGCTATCTAATTGCTTGAAGTTCCTATATTTATTCATGCATACCCGCTGGTGTATTAAGGTGGCAGGGCAGGTGACTTTGAAGCTTCATATTGACCAAGCGTAAGTGTTAAGCGAAAAGCCCTCTTCAGAATTACAAAAAGGCCCAACTCAGTAATTAGCTGGATGACGATTTGGGTTGAGTCAAGACAGAGCCATCCGTAACTACATCAGCAGACAGTAATTTGTTATATCATTTACACAGAAATGGTAGAATGTGTTGTTTTAGTTGCTAATTTTAATACTGAAAGACAGATGGAGGTAAAAAAAATATAACTTCTATAAATTCAGCAATTGTTGCAAGAGGTTTGCTGTGTAGATTGACTTGCTGGGTTTTTAGTTGAGTGTGCACAACAGCATGTAACGTTCTGCACGTGTTCATGGATCTGTTTTTACTGTACAAGTACTATCTTCGCACTAATCATATTCCAGTGTGGCGTGATAACAATGCTTACTTGTAGTTATTCGAAATACCAAACCGATAACAAAGAACTTTATCGCCAATACTTGTCTTCGTCAACCTCTGGTTAACGTGAAGTGCAACCGAGAAAGAATGTGGAAGAACTTGCTCTGCCCCACTTTGTCCAATCACAGAGCTCGCCGTCTGCTAGTCTTTGGTGAGTAATTAAAATTTTTAATTAAGTAGCTAGCTTTGGACGTGAATCAGTGCTGGGTTATAGATATACATTGCCTTCGCAGAGGCCAATTTAAGCTTGATACCTAAATTAAAAAAAATGGCTAAAATAAAAAAGCAATACTAAAACAAAATAGATAAAATACAAAAAGTGAACAAAAAGTATTTAGAGAAAGTTATGATTTAAGATGTTATGGTTATGGTTTTCAAAAGGAAAACAGTACAATACATAACATTGTGTTTAATTAGTGTCAGGAATACATATTTCAAACAATCATGATTAAATGAGGTTTCTCTTGCTTGAAGAGAAATACATTTGTTTGTAAACCAAAAGAAAATATAAGCTTCTGACTGTTACAGTAGTTCACAGTACAGTCAAATTCCTGGTAAACTTGTTTTAATGACAATAAAACAAGATTTCACTTAAAAAAACCTTAATCAGCAAATTCACAAAAAAGCAGATTCTTTAAAAGCTTTATAGTAACATTGAGCTTTCCCATCCAATAGTTTTTTTTAAAGTATACAAATGTAAGGGTTTAAAAAACAAAACTGTTGCGCTAGAATTTATAGAAAGCAAGTAGAAAAAGAAAACAATTAGTTTAAGATCTATAAAAATTCACAGTACGTACTGCAATATGTGTACATTAAACATTCATTCAACTTCTCAAGTCTAATCAATATCTGTTTTTAACTAATTATTATCAAAAGCATTTACAATGTCCTGACAGAGCTGTCTGCCATATAAGAATATTTTATTAACTTGCTGTACTTAAAACTTGACTTTTTTGCAGCTCAAGCAACATTTGTGATGACTTAACACTTAAGGACTTACTTCCTTTAAGTCCTTAAATTGCGGAATGTTGAATTAAGACTTTTTAATCCCTGCAGAAACCCAGATTAAGCCAGAGAAACCTCGAGCATTATTCACCCCTGAAAAGACTGCTTTGTATCATGATTTGTCAAGGGCACTTTCAGGAAAGACACTTTTCTGTATTGTAAGGCGTAGTGAAAGCAGACCTTTTCAAGTGGAATTGAAGTTATTGATGGTATTGCTTTTGAAATCTGGGCGTTTTGTCAGAGTGTTGTGTCAGCAGGTCTTGTGCTCTGTGACAGGTAAGGTCTTTGAATTGGCGGCTTTAAACAGATTTAGGAGTGATGTAGAGAAGGTGAGCTGACACTTCCTCTAATCTGCCATCTACTTCCTGACCTCTTGCTTTTTGGCTCATCCGGTGACCTTCACTGGAAGCAGAGCCCAACAAAAACAAGCAACGCCATAAACTGTTTTAGTATAACTTTTTTATTCTTCCTCTTTCATTTATGTGTTTTTATAAGAAAAAGGCAAATATTTGTTAATTATCTGAAAGTTTCTGCACTGTTTTGATCATATATTAGGAAAATGCTCTTTAATTGGGTGTGGTAGATTTTAGAGTTGTTTTAGTTGAGCAATTGGTTTAACCCATTAATCTACAAAATTAGGCCTGGAAATGACTTTTTTATATCCATGTTCTGAATATATGTCCTACTCAGCTGCTCATGGCTAAATATGGTGACGTGGAAGTGTTGTTAAAAAAACAACCTACATGTAATAATGTTTAAACAGTTAAAAAAAGAAAGAAAAACACTAAAGTTGTAAAAATGTTTTTCAGTATTTTTTTATACCTTTACAGTTCAAAATAGTTTCAAAAGAAAAATCTAAATAACGTGAATAAAAGAGGTCCGTATTTTTTGGATTTCTCTTTTGAACACAATTTCGAAATAATTTTTTCCCTGTCTATATTAGTCTCCCTGTTCATTTACTAGCTCATTTACTTGGTTTTCTTTTGACTGGTCCAAAATCATGCGTTTCAGTATCTTGAAAAACAGAATTTAGTTTGAATTTTTTAATTTTTTTTTATTTAGTAAATTTAGAATTTAGTTTGATTTTACAGTTTCTGTTAATGTTTTAGTTTTCTTTGTTACATTGTTTTATGTGTATCTCCACACTCAAACTCAATTAATTTGAAGCATTTTTAAACATAATATTGTGAACAGATAATTGATTCATGCTTTAACTAACAGAGAGGAACACGTTGCCAGGCTGTAGCATCAGTAGATTTGTTTCTCTATGTGTGCATATTTCCAACGTTGCATAAGCAAAACATGCATATTGCAAAATGTTTCTAGGCTTTCAGAAAAAAAGCTCCCAACAGAATGTATTTGGTCTTAAAAAAACTTATTCGGTGCATAAAATTGCCTTTTGTTCAGATATACCTTGTTACGTTTCTTTTAAGATGGCAAATGACTCTGGCCGTAACATTTATTTTGCAAAGAAAATTAAACCGTTTATTTACAACTACTTACAAACAACATGACTAGTGTACAAACAAGAACAGATAAAACAAAAACCCAACCAACCTGAAGAGAGAGTCCCTCCCCTTGATGGCGCTGGTTCCCTGCAATACCCCCAGGAAAATAATATCTCTAAACTAGCAAAAAGATAAACATAAATATCAGGCAAGTACTGCTAAACTTTTAATCTACTCTAATCTTAGTTACAAGTGCGCTCATCACCTATCTAGTGTACTAACAAAAGGTTTACCTACGTGTAATGTCCCAGAATGTAATGTCCCAGAATGTATATCACTGTCCCAGAATGTATATCACGTGATATCTGTCTTTCTCTCCCTTCAGAGGTTTATAAAAACAGACCAAGCCAATGTTTCAGGAAAACCAGAATAGTCAAAACAACTGGCAGCGTGACAATAACTCAACTTAAACAAAAGTACACAACTCAACTTCAAAACGCACAACAGCCTAGGATCTTGATCAGCGCTGATCAATGGTGGTGAGTGGAGACCTTTATCCAAATTAGGTCGTTTTGGAGCGTCCGGATTGGGTGGTGATGTGGTGACGTCACCAATGTAATGGTGATTGACATCCTTCACGACGTATTACAGAGAGACTGGAGCGGTGGTGCGAGTGAATGGATGGAACCTAGATTTGGAAATGGATAGGACAAGCACATGCACACAACAAACAAACAAACTCTAGAAAAACAAGACATTCTATGTAACATACCTCTTCCAGTTATATTAACATTTTCATAAAACAAATCTGGTAGTTTTCTGTCTTGTTTTAATGCAATGATAAGGAAAATGCACTTCTGCTGAGGGTGTAGCAGAATCTAGAGTAAATGCTTACTTTTGTGATTAGCTAAAGGTTGTGATTTTCAATGCCTTGCTTCAATTAAAGCAATTTTTTACAAATTTTTTTGAGAATTCTGGAATTAACACAAAGAAATCAAGAAACCTTATTTCACAAGATTTTTCAATAACCATTTTAATTGAAGGTACAGATAAACGGAATTTTATTTTACCACTAGAGATAACAAATCTTTTACAAATAGGACCATTCTTAGGTGATCAGTGAGGTGGAGCCAAGAGTGAGATCAGCCAATAAGACGGCTACATGGACAAACTGAAAATACCTTTGATATGAAAACATTTAAAATATTGTAGGTACAAGGTCTAGAGGATTCCAGCGCAAGCTACATTAGACTGCTTTTGTTTGATGTGTTATGATCTTAAATGGCTACTAAACAAATGATGTTTTAATGTTAAAAGACCTCAAACTTGACTTCCAAAATACAGTTCCAGATGAAAGACGAAGACCCAGAAGTTCCCTGGTTTGTGTGTGCGTGTGTGTGTGTGTGTGTGTGTGTGTGTGCGTGTGCGTGTGCATGTGCATATGTGTGTGATGAGGCAAGGTCTTACCCTGACAGATGAAAGAAGCAGGTGATTCTCCAGGGTGAACCCGCGCAGTGAGAAACACCACCCGCTTTTCCCGCTCTTGGTTCAGGTGGTCTGAAACGCAAACAGACACACATAAAGAAAGGTTAGTCTCAGCAGGTAGGGCCTTGATAGGATGCTGTACTGTACGTGTGAGCACGAGCCATATGTTTGAGCCCTAGAGCCTCAGCCCTAAAATGCTTTATGACTGGACAGGAGTGATAAGAAATGTCAGATCAGATGAAGGCTCCACAGGAGGTCACAACACTATTAGCTTCTGGTCACCAGGCGGCAGAGATCTCTAAACATGCACTTTCATATTTCAATGGCGACTAGAATATAACTCCATAACACAACTGAATTCATTAAAGGCGATGTTTTATGAATGCAGTACACCGCTGATCACTTTGTGCCCCATCGTTGTTCAAAACCCTTTAAATATAAGCAATAATAATTATAACGCTTTGCAAGGGCGTCTAATTATCATTTATTAGCATAGTCACAATCTGTTCTTAATGCTTGATAAAAACACGAGTTCATTCTGCATTGCTATTCGGTAGATCATTTATGTAAATGAAGCAGGAGAAATGGGTCATTGTGAAACAGTCATTAAAAGTTATTATAAAACCCTGTATGAATTCCATCAGAGTGGGGAGCTTGGCTCGTCATAACAGAAGTCATTTATAAAATTGGGTCTTTAAGAGAGAGATTCATGGTCAAATTAACTATTATATTTAAAGTATATGGCCATATTTAAGTTTAACTTGGTACAGAGGGATTTAGTGAGTAAACAAATGAAAAGCCCAGCTTTATATGGTTTTGTCATCTTTAAAGTGGAAAGAGTAATCTCATTGTTTATTCATTTTTATCATTCTGAATTATGTCTTTTAGTACAGTTATGAAAAAATAATTTTTTATGAATGGGCTTTTTCCTGTTTAAATAAGACTTCCTGTTAAGTTATTGGTTCATACTTAATTGGTTTTCTCACGACTGGTTCCAAAGTATTTCTTGAAAAACAAAACTTAGTTGTTTATTTTTTTACAGTATCTGCTTATCTCTTGGTTTTCTTTGTTAAATTCTTTTTATTTGTTTCTCTTTAAGGTTCCTCCACACTCAAACTCATTTCAATTTGAGTCTTTGTTAAATAAAATGTATGAACAGTTTATGCAAATTTTCCATAACAGAGAGGAACATGTTGCCAGACTGTGGTGTCAGTAGATGTGTTTCTCCATGTGTTGATATGTTCAAATTTAGGTAAAAATCTTCCAACAGAAAGTATAACGTCTCAAATAAACGTATCTGGTGCGTAAACAGCCTTTTATTCAGACCTATTATATTGACATTTTCATGCAGTTTTCTTGTTTTGATCTAATGATAAATAATTATTGCCATTCTCAGCTAAAATGTAAAATGTATGTACAATTGCCATTTTTTCCACGTTAAAAGGATAGAACTGAATTTGTTTTGCTTTGGGACAAACAATAAGAAATGTGAGGTTTTCAGTTTCTTTAACTCTCTGTTGTTCAGTCAGCAATTGGGGTTAGAACAATAAAGCTTTTCTTTTTTTGACGAATGTGGTGGCAAATGTATTAGCAATAACTGAAGTGAAAGTGGTATTTTGACAGTTGCTGTTGTTTCTGCAGCAAATTGTTCTAAATTCATTCTCTCTTGCTCCTGGTAAAAGTCTTTTCTCAGACGACAGGTTTTCTTGAACTGCTTTGAGAGCAGAACTGCCACAATGATCTCAAGAACACTTCTAATCATTTCCCTTCAGTCTTTGCAATCCCTTACAGACTTTAAGACAGCCCCGCGGGACCCAGTCACCACAGACATAAAGTATTAGCCCATGCTTGTCTTTACAGCTAGTGATGGATGGATGTAATATTCAACGAGAAGCTGAATAAAACATTGCAATATTTTAATGTTTCATACGTGGTCAAGTCTGGAAGTGAGAGAGAGAGAGGTTAGGATTGACCTGTGTTCTTTTTTGATATTTAATGACATTTTACCCACTATTCTAGAATGTGGAATATTGTTCAGATGCTGCAGCAGTGTTCAAAGTCACGCAGCAGGTGTATTTTCTTGTTCTCTTGTTCATTTTGTGATTTCCTTGCAAGAAATGTTTTTCTTTAATGCGCTAGTGATTAGAGAGAAATGTAGGAGGCCAAATAAATTTCCCTTCAAGTGTGTGTGAATCTGTCGCATCCTACTTTAAGGAACAGAATGCTCTGAGACTAAAATGCTCTCGTTTCTGCCTGAATGTGCATCAGACTTTTAGAGAGGATCTATTGTTGGCAGTACTTTCGCATTCGTCCGGTCTTTCTTTTCATTAACTTCAATGGTATTCCTGTTCCATTTTAAACTGGCATCGCTCACAAAGAAGGACTGATTTGATTTATGCTGCATTAAATTCCACTATGTATCCTTTTTTGGGGTTATAAATGAGAAGAGGATGAACAATCTGGAAACAGATCAACAGTAGGAGTTTTTTCTTATCTGTGCAGAATAGATTGGAACACTCACTGAATATGACTCACTGAATTTAACTCACTGAATATGAGCTATACTTTCTAAAAACTTTACAAGTTTAAACAACAAATAATGCTGCTACCGCAGCACCACTTTGTTTGGCCATTTTTTGGAGTGTTAGAATGTTTGTAGTGTGCTTGTAAGTCTACCAATACAGCAATTTGGAATTAGCAGTTTACCAATAAGCCAGAATCTAATAAACCAGGACTTCAATTTTTTTCCTCACAAGCCAAATATAGTTATGCTGTGATAAAATAGACTCTATTCACGACCCACTTCCTACATACTTCCACTAAAGTCTTGTTTGTAAATGCGCTTCCTGTTTGAGCTTTCAGATAGGAGTGTTGTGTCGAGTTGTTTTTTTTAAGAAGTGATTATGGGTAGATGTTAATTTTAGTCAGATCTGTAGGTTTATTTGCAAGAAACTCTGTTCTGAATGTGCGACACTGCTGTGTCGGATTTATTTATAATTTATTGCAGTTTAATTCAGAGGAAAGATCTATACATTTCCTCACGATAACGATGCAAGTGTTAAATTCCAAGGCAATCGCATCCATAGTTGAAGAACCACTGACACGAATCACAGTAGTAGTCGTGGATAGAGTCAATTGCTTGTTTTATTCTGGATAGTACGATTTGATATGTCAAATGAAGCCTAGATTTATTGAAAGTAGCAAAGCCAACAGAGGGAAATCCAAAGACTCTACCCTAATCTAAAACCTTATTAATTATAATGACTATGTAAATAAACATGTTCAAAAGACTCAAAGAAACCCAGAAGATGTTCATGAAGATCAAGACTAGCAATCTGAATCAACAAACCTAAAGGAGTCAGAGGTAGAAACATGATTTTTTTTGCAGCTCTAAAGTTGATCAGTTTTAACATTAAAGTGAATGAGAACCTGCTCACTTCTGGAATCAGCCTCAAGCGGCCGCTCGAGAAACTGCGGTCCAGTCACGTCCTGTTACACAGGAGGTAAAGCAGGAGGTTGCCCCTTGGACTCTGCTATTGACTATCTTTCCAGATCCAATGTAATCAAGCCACACATTAAATGCTCAAGATAACAAGGAGGTAAAAATCAGACTTCATGACTTTATGTTAACTGTAAACATTCAAATATAACTAATACTATCATTTATAAGCTACTATGGCTGCACTTTTTGACTAGTTTCCCTCTTTTCTTCATCACTGCACAGCCAGGATGTGTCGAACCCACACACTGCGGTGAACAGATGATAATCTATCATGTAAAGCTACTGTTACCACATGACTGCACACACCATCTTCCCATGAGAATGGCTTGTCTTGTATGCCTAGTCAATATTATATCTCAGCTGCTCTGACGGTGTCCTAAACGACTGCAGTGATCGTTGAGCTCATTGCTATGTACACAAGCCTAATATCTTATTGATCTCATCCGGCTTTGTGCTGAGCAGCAGGAAATGCTGATTGCCGCTATGCAACAGTCACCCATATATATTCTAATTTACTTCCTGGGGGACAGAAAACTCTCCAGCATGGGCCGCAATCATAAAACATTCCAGGAATTTTACAGGAAAAGTTCTGCGCCTGCCTCTCTGTCCTTCAGCGAGATGGATGGGTTTGCCATTCAGAAGTCTCAGTGGAAAGGCTTGGGCATTTGCTGGAAATGTGAGCGCTTGCATTTTAGCTGGCGCCGGGTGTGAAGCTCCATCAGTTATAAATCCCACCCTGGGCTCGACCTGCTGCAAACAAGCCAGTGGATGTAAAACAATGAAGGGGCCTGGAGGCAAATGCTAGGCTTCGACACGCGGGACAGATGGAGCGAGCTGTGTGTTTGTGTGTTTATGCTGTGTGTGCCTATAGACCTCCCTTCCCATTAAAGAGAACAGCCCTAAAACATTCATTACGAGTCACTCGCAGCCATTCCATACAGTTCTTTTCAGAATTAATACTCTGTGAGATGTATTTTTAATGTTCATTTGCGTCAGTGTTTTTATCAGCGTTTTCCAGAGGGCCTGCAGCTTAGCAGAGAGCAAACGTTTATCTTTCTGTTGAGAACTGCTGCGTGAGCTTTCTTTCTTCTGCTCTGAAAATACAACACACACACACACACATCTTGGACCTGCAGGTGGTGCTAAAGATCAACAGCAAGCTCTAAATCTTTAAGCCTGGAGAAAATAGCTCTTACGAAACAAGACAAATGTGCTTTTGCAATCAGAGAAGTTTTTTTCTCTGAGTGTTTCGCTGCATCAGTGCTTTTCCATCGACACCCATCAGGCATCCTGATGCCTTAATGTATGAACTTTCCCTTGACCGAATTCATAACCTCCTCTCTCCTGCTTACCTATGAGAAGCTGGTGGGACATAAACAAGCCCTCTCTCCTACACACAAGACGTGATCCCAATTAGGCCATAAAACAGCGGTAATGGGCTGACTCTTTTAAAAGGACTCCACAGGCCCACTCTATATCTCCTTTAATGGTTCTACCGAGCCAACAGCGCTGGGAATCCCTCATCTCAAAGACGATCCCAACACTCCAAATCATAGGAAAGGTCAACATCCCTGTTCAGTTCCTTCTACTTCTCCTCACTTCCATTAGAAACGTGAAGGAAAACCAAGAGAGAGATGCGGAGAGATTTATTTTCTGTTGACAACCTTGGCAGAGACAGCCACCTCAGCATATTTCTCACCTGAGAACACAAATCCCCAGGTTACATTCTGATGCCAGGGAATAAAAACTGAAATGGTGGTGTGTTATGATCAGGTGTGATAAATATGCAAATGCATCAAAAGAGGAGAAGTGTCTTTGACAGGAGTGAAAAAGCTAATGGATTTTGAAGGTTATGTAGATTGCGCATTTGGGGTTTTCTCCTGCAGTCGATGTGGCACTTTGAATGCAAGCTGATAAGACATGAAAAGCGTCCTGACGTAACACAATTACCGGGGATCTTTAGAGAGCTGGAATCCAAACAGATCGAATTTAGTAGAAATGGCAGCTAGGCTCTGTTCAAAACGAGACGAGATGAGACAAGACGAGTATGTTTTATCATGCACAACATGACAAGATAGATTTACTTCTGCGGTGTCCTTTCTTTGGGGTCAGATGACGCAGAAAATTTCGGATCTGCTCCTCAATAACCATTAGCTCTTAAGGTTTTTCTATTTATTCTTTGCTGTACAGAGAAAACTAGCATGCTTTATATAACTGCAAGCCAATTTTGTACTCTTTCTAAGCACTTAGTTCGCTCTTGATTAGCTCCTTGTTAGCACTCTGGTATACCTTTATATTAAAGTTATGCATTTAATAACATCAGATAGTCAGGAAATAAACACACACTGTATGTCAATGTGCTACTTAGATGTTTTTGTTTATGCTCAAGTATTATCTTTGTTGACCAGCAAATCGTAGATTGTTTGTATAACCTGTGTTACTAAACCCTTTGGATTCCCGTGCCATCTCCTCTGCCCTGTGCTCGGACCATGACAACTGCTTGACAACTGGGTGCCGGAATTAAAGAATAAATACCCTATGACTTAATAGGAACCATAATGTATCCATGACTTTAAAAAATACAGAAATTTCTTTAGACTTTAGAAATTTCAAAATCCACCAAAAACATCTTTACGCTCTTTTGTGAACAAAGCTATACTTTAAAAGATTCATATTTTGTATATTCTGTCAGTCAAAAATCTGCAAAATGTCTTAAATTAAAAAGCAAACATGGGCTTATGAGGTTTGAATCTTTTAATTATTTTTCCATTGTCAACAGTTCAGATGATTCGGATTGTAATATAAAGCCCCGTAGACCAAACAAGTTATCTGTAAAGATTCATCTATAGTTTTGGTAATGTACATACAGGTCATTAAAATGTAGTCTTTATATAATAGAAAAAATAATCCATATGCCATGTTTTGCCAAAAAAACTTGTATTGTTATTTCTGGTGAGCTTTTGGGGAGTCAAATCTACCATTGTGCTCCACCTCATCCCCAGTAAGGCAAGGGTCTTCTTCTTCCAAAAGCATCAAGTTCTTCCAGACGGCACCCGACACCTTCACGCTGAGGTGAATTAGCATCAGTTTGCAGCAGCAGCGCAATGACACGCTCGCCTCTGTGTGCGTCATATCAGCCGACATGGACGAGCTGTAAATTGTCAGTAGTGTTAAATTTATACAGAGCACACAGACTGCAGTTTACAGGGAGCTGGAGCCGAACAGTCATCAACTATCCTCTTTCTCTCTCCCTCCCATCTCTCTATATTCTTCAAGGACAGGGCTTAAAAAGAAATCGAGCTTTACGCTTGTGGATTCCTGCCTGTGCACAGGTCAGATGGAAGAAGAACTCCTCGTGGATTTTCTCCAGTCACAAGGTCATAAACCATTTTCACCACAGACTCCTTCATGCAACTCTCCCCACTAAAAGCATCAGGCAGGGTCTGAATCCATTGAAACACAGTCTCTCTGAAAGGACCCCCTTGAATACATTCATCTTGTTCTTTTACATTGCATTTATAGTCGTGTCTGGGCAACTGCAAAGCCAAGGAAAGAGCAGCATCTGAGTTGAAGTCAAGAGGAAAACAGAGGTCAGATCGGAAGAAAAAAGACATGAAAGAGCATGGACGGTTCAACAACCAGCTCGGCATGATCTTGAGTCGGAACTGAGTCTGTGGAAGTGTGAGTGGAGGCTGAAGTGAGCAATCAAAGCCCAGAGAGATTTTTGGTTCCCACAATACAGTGTAAGAAGCGAGTCACTCCAGGGGATTACAATGGCTTGTTATGACACTGGTATCAGACAAGGCTGAAGAGAGATGGAGAGACAGCAAAACTCAGGATGTAAATACAACTCTGAAGCCTCTTAAGCCCTGGAGATGGTCCGGAGGGATAAAAGCAGCAAGTGCGGGTGATTAGAGATCGATTTAGAGCAATCAAGAATCCACTCTCTCCTCTGCGCTCATCTCCGTGAAATAGAGAAATCTCTATTCTAGACAATTTCATGACAATCAAGGTTGAGAGAGGTAGAGGAAGTGTCATTCAAAAGGCTTAAGATGGGTGAAGAAAAATAGGCACGGGGGAGATATAGCAGCATGTTTTTTGTTGATGGGGTGAGGGTGGTGTAGCTCTTTCCTTGATGGTTTGTGCTACAAAAAAAAACTACAAATCAGGGTAATAAGGCCAGTCTAGAATTGAACTCTGCTTAGACAGAATGAGTAGGCAAATAAGGAAATATCTATGTTACTGTAGTAACATAATGGATAATGAAGCAATATATCCTTATTTCAAGAATATGTAGTGACTTCTTGCTGAATATGCTACTCTATAAATCAATAAAGTAATCCAAGACCAATCATGCTATTCTGCAGAAAAAAATAGCTAATCAGTGTTACAGTGACGAAAAAAAAAAAAAAAATAAACCAAATGACAAACAGTCGAAGCAAATAGTCAATCATCTTTTGTAACTAATCAACTAATAAACCAAGCAAACATTTAACTACAAAAAAAAAAAAACAGACAGGCAACTGGCCAGTCAGCAAACCAACGAAAGCAATCAACCAAGCAAATATACAAGACACCAATATCAACCAATACAACCAACCAACCAAGTAACAAAACAAGCAACAAAAATAACTAACCAACTAAGTTTCACCGATGAAATACCCATTTAAAAAACAACCAACTAACCAACCTTCAAGTAAACCTTGCTGTTGTTTGACATAATAGACATAAAATGAACCTGATAGTGACTAAATACCACTTAATACATCAGTATTGTGGCTAAACATCTTGGCACCAATGGAAAAATCCAATCCAATCCAATTCTCTCCTTTTAACATATGAGCTTTCACACATGACAGACCATGAGAAATTGGAACTTGAAAAAGAAAGAAGAAAGCAAACAAAAACAGGGAGCTGCCTCTTGACATTAAGGAGAATAACAAGAGAGGAAGATCGAGACAGGCAGACACAGAGAGAGAAATCTGTCATGCTTAAAGCCCTTATGCCAAAATGCTCGCCCTCGATTTGGCAGCATTGGTCATAGTTTCTGTCAGTTCTCCCCTACCCATGCTTTGTCCTTTCAAAGAGAGGACAGAGAGAAGAAGGAAGAGATGTTGCGTTATGTTCTGAACGAAAAGAAATCAGAGAAAGGAAATAATCAGGTTTTTGAAGAATGAACGACTGAACGTTATGCCTGCCTTTCTTGAAAGAGTGAGAGACTAGAAAATAGCAAGCATGGTTAGGTGTGCTGTCGTTCCATCTGTGACTGTGTGGGTACGGGGAGGCTTCCAACTTAACAACCAGACTCTGTGGAAAGAAATTCAGTACTGCTGTGGAAACTAAATCAAACGTATTGCATTTAACATGAATAAAACATATATGATTGGATCAAAAAAAAAATTCATGAAGAATGATGGCATGCACCACCTAGCACATGGAAATAGTAGAGAGGACAAACATTGTAAATGCTGTTGGTGGTGATGCTGTTGTTTTTGTAAAATTTGATCCAAAGAACATGAAATAAACCAACCAACTACAAGGAGCTGAGTCAAAACGCTCAATCTACGTTCCAACGTATGGTCATGAGCTCCAGGTCATGAACAAAAGAATAAGATCTCGTATACAAACGGTCAAAATGAACTTCCTCCGCAGGTTGACGGGGTGCTCCCATAGACATAGGGTGAGGAGCTCCATCACTCAGGAGCAGAGCCGCTGCTCCTCCAAATTGAGAGGAGCCAGTTAAGGTGGCTCAGGCATCTGTTCAGGATGCCTCCTGAATACTTCCTCAAGAAGCTGTTCCAGGCATTACATGGCTGGAAGGAGGCCCCTGGAAAAACCCAGGACTTCTCCAGATTGGCTTGAAATGCCTTGGTATCCCCCATGTAGAGCTGGAGGAAGTGTCCAACTTTGCTTAGACTGTTGCCCTCGCGACATGCTCCGGACATGCAGATGAAGATGGATGGATGGGCTGCAAGTGTGAAAACAGCCATAATTAAGATAGAAGCTGAATGGTTCCATTACACTTCATTGCTTCACTGTGATAGACTGATGCACATAAGGTTTGTGTAATCTTGTGCTATCCAGTATTGAACAATGTTTATCTTATTACACCTGCTACGCCAGTGTTCTTTTTTTTTTTTTTTTCAATTTAGAAGCTCATGCCAATCCTGTGTGCAATATTAGCAGCAGACGGTCAGTGAGCAGGCTGTGGGAAGATTGTGGGTTTACTGTCTAAAAGTATGGAGGAGTCGAAACTATGCAATAACAAACCCTTGCAATCACAAAAGGTCACTTGGATTGGGCTGGGCTCAATACTTTTGTACCGCAACATATCTCCACCTGGGATGAAGCAAGCAATTTTACACTTCTCACCACTCTCCCATGCCTGGAAAAAAGCTTGGACTGTAAGCACAGCTAAAAGAAGAGTTTTTTTAATATAAGTTATTAGCTTCCTGCCCCCGTAGAGTAGGAATAATTTCTTAACATATCAAAGTCCAGATGTGAAACCTCACTGTGCCACAACTTTATTACGCAGTTACAGCTCCGAGGATTAATTTCAATGTTTTTTCTATCCTCGTTTTCCTTTTTCCTCATATCTCGCTTCATAGTGATATCTCTGACACTCAATTTACAAGCTCGCCGTTTCTGTCAATCTCAATCTTTTGCTCTCTAAAAATATATTCACACACAGGGTACACTTTTAGCCTAGGGCACCAATCTTGAAGGCAAACTGTTTTTTTGAGAACTCTCTCTCTCTTTTCCCCTCTTTCTCTCTCTCTCTCTCCCTTCTTTCTCTGGGTTGTCAGAGTTGTATTGATTAAGCAGTGAGAGGCAAAGGTCTTTCAGATCTCTCTCAGCACTAATCAGGAAAGAGCCGGCACTTGTGGATGGAGCACAAACTCAAACGGCCATTTCTCTGATGTCAATGATCAGAACAAGACAACACTTTGAAAGGAAAATATACATAAACATTATACAACATCACACTTTCTTACACATTTACTTAGAGTTGTACTGCAAACTGGGATTGGCCTGATTTGTAAATTATCTTTTAAATTAGCACAAAAACACCATATCAAATTCATGTGTTGCATTTTGCTGTAAGACACTAAGGATCTTTTAACACTTGTATTGTGTTCGGGTCTCTGGGACCCGTTTTCAGTTATCATCTAAAGAAGAATTACACAAGGAATTTTTATTTGAAACAGAGATTTATTGGCCTTGGCACATTTTGTAGGAAAAACTTATATCAGAATACTTTTTCAAAGACCCCACACTATATACACCCCCACACATTTATATTACATACAAGGTGATTGTGCGTACTGGACCCGGGGCATGTAAAAGAGTGAAAATAGTAGATTCTATCTTCCCACACAAATATAAAGCCCACACAACATACAATATTACATTTAAGAATAAAACTTTATGAGTGCGAGAATTGAAATCCTCAAAAGGCAATGGATCCGCCAGACCCGCAAACACTGCCTGAGTAACAATAATATAGACACCACACAAGGGTTAGGATGTTCTTCTGTGTTTTAATTTTGAAATTCTTTAGACTTATTATAAACAAAAGAATCCCTCCTCGTTCCCAGCTCTTGATACCCTAGAACCAATGTTTTAATTGTTGTCATTTTCAACGACTTCCATTAGCTCCTCAAACCTGCAATTGACCGGCCCACTCCAGCCCTGACTGCAGACACTTCACATAAATGAATACCATTAACCTGGTGCTCAAGATATGAATTAAAACAAGCTCTTCTGACACTTCTTAATAAAGAAATGTATCTGTACATGAAAATAAAGAATGTTCACCCTCAGAAAAGTTAAATAATTTGAGAAAAATGATTTTCCTCAAAAAGTTTTTTAGTTGACTTTACTCTTAATACATTTAAACACGATCTGTGAATGGCATGATACATTAAACAACAAAAAAATTCATATCTGCTAACACGGTCTGATAAACCGCTGAATAAATACAACAAGCTGAGCGAACACATGCCAGATCTGTAACACATTCCAGTTCACATGAGACATTTATATCTAAATGTAAAGGGCAGGACGTGTTTATTTGAAGGTAGGAAAATGTTTGCCTACACATATTAAGAATTGATCAAGAGTAGTAGTAAAGGGCATGGACACAGTTTGTGCTTAGCATGTGCACTTTTAATTTTGCTGAGTTCAGTTAAAAAAAAAAAACATATGCCAGGTGCCCTTTAAGTCGAATATGTTTGCCATTTCATTTACAGTGATACAAGCAAATTTAATAACGGCCTCCAGGGCTTCACTGCAGCTGTGGTTGTGTGGGATACATCGAGGCTGACTTTGATTCAGATTAATGAAATGTCACTTAATTGAGGTGGATTTGCTTGTTGAAAGAAGGTCCAATTTCAGCCCTCGTGTCACATTTAGCCCAGGAGGTGATTGATTGAGTCGAACGTTGACCGTGGCGCACTGGGTCACAGTTACACAACATTTCCTTCGCTTTCTGTTTTTCTTCACCCAACAGAGCTGTTTTTTTTTTTCTCAGAGCAAAGAACATGTTTACCAGTATACCTGGTGTGGCACTGCTTTCTGAGAGAAGGAAAAAGTTATTTTGAGTTGTGTTTTCTCCCAGCGCTGTTTGTTGAAAAGGACATTTTTTAACCCAAAGGGTTCTCTTATTGAGAAGAGAATGTGAAGCTGTTCAACAAAAGCTTAGCCCTGAAGGAATTAGTCAAGAAAGAGTAATATCTTTTTACAGATTGTATTTTTTGGTAGGGAAACCAAATGATGTCATGAAAGTACACCATTAACTGCATATAATAGGTGGACTCTTCACAAAGCATAATCACTAGCCAATTAACTTCAGCTTTTTGAATTCACATCATGTCTGTTTAACTATCAACGCAGTCAAGGAAGCAACAATGCATTTAGTCGTTCCCTGAAAAGATGTGTTCATGATGATCCCCTGAAATTCAAACTGAGGATTCTGAGCTTCTAAAATGCAAAGAAGAAGATCAGAATTCGGTCAACGGGAAACTATGAATCGATTCTGCCTCGTAGCAATGGCTTAGGTTGGTGGTGTAATGGTGCAGAGGCTATTTGCTTGGAACAGTGGGCTCCTTTTGTAGCTATAAAGTATAGTTTAAATGCAGCAGCCGGAGCATTATTGCTGACCATGTCCATCTCTTAATGACCACAGAATAATATAATGATGGAAATCATTACTGAAAAGGAAAGACACCAACAGGGCAGTGTGCTACATCTCAACTTTAAAACGATCTTGAACAGGACGTCTTGTTTTGGCATTAACAAGGTAAGTGCATGGATTATCTAAATAAAAAGCTTTTTGACTTCTGTGCTAATCTGGTTCTTTCTTAACCCTATGTTGTTCTCTACAGCTAGAAACATGGGAATTGTTTTTTTTTTCTCCATTGAGATTATGTTAAAACAGCATTTAAAATAATTGTTTAAGTGACTTTAGAATGCTGTTTAAGTGACTTACCATGCACTAGAAGCATATACAAGTCATGCATTCAGAAGTAAAAATCAACTGATTTCTTTCCTTAACTATCTGAGCTACGAAACTATTATTATGGTCTAAAAACAACTTTTTTCCCAAAAACTTGTTTAAAAATCTAAATATTCATGGCATTAAAATGAAATGTCAACATTAAAATATATAATCTTTTATCAGTTTTATTCAACAGAGATGTCATTTTTAAAATTAACAGAGAGTATACAACAAATAGAGAGTATATAAGACAAACGAAAAAGAGAGTATAAAGTGGTCAAAGAACCCTTCACACACTTTAATGATGTACTGTCACTAATGTGTAATAGGTGAACGCTTCCAGTCAGACGACTGGAATCACTTATAATTTTCTTGTCAAAGTCATTATCCGTAAGGATAATAAATAATTGCCTCAACTATATTTGAACCATCAAATCTGACTGCAATAAAGATGCGATCTCAGAATCCCACTGAGCTGTTGTGGGAAGGGCTTGAGTCCATTTAGCTAATGAACAAGAACATCAGTTTAAAAAGTTCAGAAAAAACGTGTTTTACGTCAAACCATTTCCAAACTGAAATAAATATTCTTGTCCCATATTTATTTTTGTGTTTGTGTAATTGCTCATGCTCTGGACTATTTATTCAGCCTTGCAACATCTGCTCTATCCTCATGGCATCTTTAACAGCTTATTCTAAAAATATTAATGCAAACAGTATATATGCTCTCGCTGCATCCTCAGCGTTTATTTCAACCTTAAACAGGAGCAGTCTAGAGCAAGGCAAATGTCTAAAATGCCATCTCAGGAGTACAAATGTGCAGATGTAAAGGCCATGGCAGAGAGTTCAACCCAAAGCAGGGCCCTTAAACTAGACAGGTTAAAAATAGAAGGTGGATTCATTTTCAGGGGGAAAGTGTGGAAAAACTGGGGCATGAAGTAATTATGATAAATGACAAGAACCCAAGAAATCGAAGCTTCAGAAATTAAGTCTGCATTCCCACATTGATTAAGCTAAAGTGAAAATCGCTCTAAGAACTCTGCATTTAGTTTTCACCTTGTCCTTGATGGGTTTCGTGGTATTTTGGTCACTGAGATGTTGCAGGGTCAAGAAATGTTTCAGGATTTAATGTTTATATAGTTGATGCAGCCTGTTTCTCAAGGTAAAAATCTCCATCTTTAAACCTAGATTCTTTTCCTGGAATCTTCAATGTAAAAAACAATGTAAAAAGGGCCCTAGCTTCAAAATGATTCAATTTCACATTCTAAAAATACTCCCATCGCAGGATCCTTGGATTTATTTCCTCTTTTTAGCAATCTTAGAGCAGAGAAGTCGCTTAAACGAGCTTCTAATAAGAATACGAGTCGATAGAACGCTAATGCCTTTGGTCCGCTCGCACAGTGGGGTAATTGCACAGTTGGGATTTTGCTTTAAGAGTTGTTCATCTCCCACAGGGAAGATGCTATTAGCTCATCGGTCTTTTTCCTCAAAAGGCTCGACTGCTCACTCACTCGTTCCCATGAATATGCATTAAGGGCAATAAAATTCCATATGGGGCAACACACAGTGGGCGACCATTTTATGAGCATGTACGTTTGCATATTGGAAGCAGTTTGATATGACAAGGCAGCGTTTTAGCATTCAGCAACCGAACATGATGCAGTTTGTTTGATTAGGTTCGCGATTAGAAAACAAATTCCTCACCTAGAGAGCAGATTTGCAGCTCAATAAAAATGTGTGATTTATTGCTTTATTTGTTTGTTTTCACAGCCGACCTTCTGTAGAGATTTGAGTATATATTAGCTTACTACCTATCTGTTTGTTTCCTGTACTCAATGCAAAGCTATTCTTAAAAATAAGTGTAGAGCAATAATTAAAAAATGTAAATGTTAAGTTTTTATTAAATTGACAATTTAATCAAGCATCTTGGAGAACTGCAACATGCTCATCCACGTTCCACAACTTTATAATGAACATAATCTTCATCACACACTCTTCACCAGTCACCTGCAATGGTAGGCATCGGAGAGGGTGTGGGTCTAGTGATTACAGTGTTGCCATGACGATTGGCAGGTCGGGCGGAATGGGGTGGAAAAGGCCCATGTTTGAAGTAGTAAGTCCTTTCATTAGGCTTTGATCAGGGAGATGTTTGTAGTGGGGGCAAACCTTGCGAACAAACAGGACTTCTGAAAGATCGGCTATCTGTTCCGCAGCGCTCAGTCTCTGAGGGGAAAGAAAAAAACCCTCAACCGATAATCACTGACTTTCTTATGCAGATTACAGATAGAAGAAAGAAAGAAAGAGCTTGGCTTGGACCAAAAGATGGGGAGGATAAAGAGAAGAAAGAAAGCGCTGAAGGAGCTGACGTTCTTTGACTCTTCTGTCTTACACAAACCAGCCGTATACTGTATTTACACAAAGATGTGAACTCTATTGTGGAGACTATATTTACACTAAACACAGTAACTTAAAACACAGGAAAATATCATTGAATGTTGTATGAGCAGAAGGCGTCATTGTCTGTAGTGAAAAAAGTAACCATAAACAACTTTGAAGAAAATACATAAATCTGCTCAAAACCACAATAGAGCTTTTAGTAAAACAAAATCGCAACAATGTAAAAAAAGGAAAAACATTTGGAGTGCTGTCACTGCAAAATATTCTATACAATACGAAGATTAAGTTGTTAAATGAACACTGGGTTCATGATCGTCATGAGCATGAACATAGCTTGTGAGGTTAAGGGCTTTGCACATCAGGTTTGATTTAACAGTATTTAATGAAACGTTAACATCTAAGTGATCCTTATTATGTTGACAACACAATTTTGTGGAATGAACACCCGTTTACTTTATTTGCTTCTATGTTGGTTTTTCAAACGTGTCGCAGGTGACTCCACCAGACCTGACAAATTACAATGCAGCTAAAAAAGCATAAGCATACTAGCATAACTATCTGGAGTGTGAGTGTATTTCCTGCATGTTGCTAGCATTTACATTATTAAAAAATGAGTGAGAAAAGAAAAACATTGTTGTTAAATACGCATGGAGGAGCTTGTGAATGAAACAACCGGACCCCTCACACACACAGTCAGATGAGGGTCTCAACCAGCTCGCCGAAGCTGTTCCTCTGCCTCTTCAGGTCAGGCGTCACAAACCAACAACAACTGAACCAACATTCTAAAATTCGTCAGGTAAGGAGACGACCATAGTAGAGCTTCAGCTCATGCACCAAACTGTCCATCTTTTTCCTCCTTTCCTTTTAATAAAGAATGCACTAAAAAGTTTCTTTTTCCTTTCTTGTGTTGCTGCAAACTGTCATCATCACTTGACGAAGAATCTGAGAATTCACTGAGTGTTTTCTAGGGCTGCCCTCGACTAAAGATTATCCTTGTCGACTATGTGTTGTACATTAAAGCCTAGTCGATGTATGGTTATTATTGTATTTTCCGCACTATACGGCACATTTAAAATATTTTTATTTTCTAAAAAAAATGAGAATACATAATGCCTTTCAGCACACGCGGAATAACAAATACAGTGCCTCGACCTGCATGTAATACAACCTACAGTTAACTCCTGTAAAGAGTCACTCGTACGCCCCGGATATCAGTCAAGTGTTGTTGGAGCTTTCATGAATAATCACTGAACTGTGAAGTACCGATGACGGCAACCGCAACGAGCCTGAGAATGGCGAGAGGGAATTGCGAGTGCTTGATGCTGAAATTAATAACCTGTTATATACAGTATTTCATGTGTTACAGCGAAAAAAAATTTAAATGATTGAGTTATTATTTTAATTTGATGAATGTATCATTTTTGAAAGAGGAAATCATTTAAAACATGTTTATTGCTTTGTACTTTACGTGTTTGAATCGAAACATGTTGATATTTTAAGTTGATGAGTTGTTATTATAATAAAGTTTCAATATCTGTTTATCTGTTCTGTTTTGCTTAATGCTTTATCTTTAGCGCTGTACTCACTGCAAAGCTTGGAGACAAACTTTTTTGGGGGCATCGTTTACTTTACAAATTCATCCCACAGTTTTTCTTTTCTTTTTGACATGAGCACAGGTGATTTTTTCTCGTCCGCTGGGTTAACGAGCTTGTTGGGACTCTGTAATTTCCTGTGGATTTTTTCCCAGCTAACCGAATAATGAAAACATCCGGCGAATCATCCTGTTCTAGTCGACCATCGACTCAAACCTTGGACACCTTGTCACACCTTCACATCTTGTTTTTGATGAGTATTGTATGATGCGTTTAAATCACATCCTAAAATAAAAAAGAATGATATGTGTGTTTTAAGCATATTTATACATTTTCAATGTGCAAGGCCCTTTAGAGGTGGGGTCTATCTTTGGCAGAGCTTCCTATCATTACAAAGACCCAAGTATATGGCGGTCATAACAAGAATTATGTTACAACCAACTGTGGTAAAGCATGTCTTGTGACATTCATAAGACTACAAGCATACTTATAGTATTTAATATCAGACTGCAACAATATGCATTAATGCATATCCCTCATCTTTGCTCACTCCATGCCAACAATGCAGGCTTTAAACAAGCCCAGTCAGAAACTCGAATAAATCAACCAGTTTTGAAAGGGATATAGTTGTTTTCTTTTATCAAGGACACCGATGTTATCTTTGTGCGTGCAGGTTGTTTGCAATTCAAAAATGGTATATTCCATCATCATTGAAGGAAATTCATAGCAAGGACCAGAAAAATCTTCACAAAACAACATGTTAACAAGGAACCCAGCGCTATTGACTACTCCTGGCAAACAGTTCACATTGAGTCATCTTGTGTTGCCTTTGTTATTGTCTGAAAACAACAACGTTCCATAAAGCTGCTTGAACTGTATTACTGATGTTTTCTTAAGGGAAAACAATAGCTGTTCCCTTTATCTGTGCACACATTTACATATATTCTCACATTTTGTGGGTGATATTGTACGTAGAAAATGATAATATGTACAGTTCAAGCAAGCTCTGAAGACGTGAAGGAGACATTTGTAAAATTTGCCCACCATTCGCTTCGAGTTCAGTCCATTTTCCCAGTCATATAGTCTGTTTTCTCAATAGTTGCTCGATAGCCCCATTCTCCTGGTGCCACCAAACTAAAGCATTAAGAGCTCAGCTACAGTCAGAAGGGAACTCATGCTGTAGGTGCGACCCAAAGCCCCCAGCCTCCTCCATCACAAACCAACACAGGACAGGACGGAGCACAGCAGGGGTGACTGGATGGGGGACAGCTAAGTGTGCATCCCATACTGATTGCCCCTGTGCTGAGTCTCAAAATCACCATTAAACATGTTGTCCTCTTGCTAAAAATATCTACCGATGGCAAACGCTCCTCATTAAACAGAGAACATGCTTCCCTTTGACGCTTCGTAACAGAACAGGCTGTACTTCAAAAGCACACACTCTGTTTATAATGAATGGCTTCGCTCAATCTGATCATTTTCACTGCTGTGAATTTCTTTTGTTCTCGGGGATCCCGTGACGGGTTCAGGCGTGCGGATGAAATTGTTCGGAAATAGATGAATGAACACATTTTTGTCACTGTCTTGACAATGTAAATTCTAAAGACAAGAAAGTATTGTTTAATTAAGAGCTGTGTGGGAAGCCTCGTCAGTCACTCACGTTCAGAGCGAATGGGAACACTAAGGCACCACACAAGGCTTTCAGTACAAAGATATCAGGCTAGAAACAGAACAAGACTTACTGATGACTAAGTAAATATTATATTAGAACAAATCCCATTGTTGCAACAGCACCCGGCACTGCTTTTAGACTTCATCTTTAATTTTAGTTTCAACCACACAGCAGAACTGAGTCTAATCTGCCCATAGGAAAATTAATTCAGAATCTTCACTTTAATAAACATCATCTTTCTTATAAAAGATGCGAGTTTCCTTCTTCCTTTTGAGTTTCATGGATTCATGGCCCACAGAGAACGGTAAAAAGGCAGGTTTCTGGCTGCATGGTGGGAGCATCAGATAGGATAATGTATTATTAAAACCCCAAATGTCTCAGTGTTTAATATAATCAGCAGCGGAGCAGACACGCTCTACTTACAGCTCTGTTGCCTGCCGTCTCATCTAATTCAGACTGCCATTGCTTTCTCTGAATTTGTCAAAGTTTGCTAAGAGCTCCAAGGAGAACAAGTCTCAGAGGAAAACGGAGGACAGAGTAGATGTTTCACAAAGAAAAGAAACAGAGATTGGACTTTGTGAAAGTGACCTCCATTCAGTTGAAATGCTTAATTATTTGAGACACTGAAAATTATGAAAGCAAAAAACTAAAATAAATAAAGTGAAGAAATAAAAAGAAACAAATCTAAGAATTTTGCCATTAGTTATGCCCAAATGACCTTAAATCGATCCTGATTCAAAGTATCGTTAAAAAAACTGGGGAATATTGATTAAAATGTCTGTCAAAAAGTTAATTTTTTTTTGCAGTTGATGTCAGTGAATAAAAGTGCTTTCTATTCGACAATAAAATGGAATAAAATAGTTTATAAACAATAGTTACAATGATTTCCAATGTTGGGTGGATTGCATGATTTCTTATTGAAATAAATCAGCTTTCATTGAAAAAAAAAATCAGATGTCAAATACAATTTAAAGTAAAACATTTCTTTTTTTAAAAGAAAGCTAAAAGCAATGAATGTCTATGCTTACAGCATAATTTAAAGTGAAAATGAACTGTTTTCTCACATTTTAAGGTTAATTTCCGATTAATTGTTGCATATTGACATTTAAGCCATCTGTTTTAATATTTCCGTGCATATAATTACTTTTTATTATAAATGTAATTAACACACATAATACAGCTAAATATTGCTACAACCAAAATTATGCTAGAATTAGCTACTTACTATAAAATGCTATTTATTGCTAACTATCCTGTTCATCATTTACATCAAGAAACAACTTTGTTAGCAAAACCCTGTAAATTTCACAGATTTTTAAATGTAATAACGTAGAGATTATTACTCAGTTTATACCAATATGTGCCCTTCCTGAACAATAAAATCCACCATTAAAGCTTAACCAATTTAACCTAAACCAGTGGCAACACCAGAGGGATTTCTGAATCCGAAAGCACAGGCCATGCATAAGCCGGCAGAATTTATTAATGAAATATTAATGTTCAGCCCTGTGTGTCAGTGAAATGAGTCTGAACGGGATCCCACAGGAAAAACTGTCAGGAAGAAAGAGTGAGAGTGAGACAGACAGGACGAGGAGGCCCTGACCTTTACTGTCACAGAAGAAAAGAAGGGACAGCGACAGTGAGGGAGGGGAGAGATCAAGAGAGAAGCTGCCCAGGAGCCCCTGACTCCTTGTCTTACGCCAGTCATCCGCTGGGACACATCGAACTGACCTGCTCTCAACCATGACTCTTCTCAACAAGTTCCACCAATCCTCTGACAGAACGCCGGCGAGCAGGCACATCTGCATCTTGAAAACGATCACTTCATTCTATACAAAAACAAAGCATACCTGAATCTGTGGATGTGAGTTCAGTGTTCAGTAAATTCAAATTAATTTGATGCTTTCTCAAATGAGTGGTTGGAAGATAAATAAAACAGCTCTTGGTTCCTAATAATGCTTTCTGGGCACATGTAACTATTTTACTTCATTTATAAAGTACAGCTTCCTTTAATCAGCTCTGAAATAAAAATACTCTAGTCATTCTTATTTCCCTGCACTTCCTGACATACATCAAGCAGAGAGCAAACCGGCTCTGAGAGCTCAAGCCACGCATGTCATCCCGAAGAAAGCCCCAGAAGATCCAGAGCAGTCAGAGTGCTTCAGAGGCCCAGTAACAGAGGCACAGGAGCTTCAATGACAGCTCTCAACACGGGACACTCCTCTGTTCTATACTTTGGGAGGGAAGCAGGTGTCTGTGTTGTGGTGTGACAGGACCTGAGGTGACAGGTTGTGTTTTTGTTAGAACTCCCTCAGGGAAGAGTCTTCTTGGTTTCTTTTTACTGGTCATAAATGGGCTGCATCATTTCTGTTGATCTATTTTAGCTTTGGCTTTTAAACACAATTACATTTACTAATGTGCAAAAATAGTTCACTTTGTGCAATTTATAGTTTACAGGGTTGTAGTGTTAACAAAAAGACTTATTAATAACTAAAAATTTATGCATATATATATATATATATTTTTATTTATTTTTTTTATCAGTTTTCAACAGGAAAGTGGATATTTTTAATGCAATTCTTTCAGTGGCCAATGAGCTTTGGATGAATTTGAATTGGTCATAAGTGGAAGAGACCTGGAAGTGATCTACAGACCACTCGATGGCCGAAGGGAGAGATGGAGGCCAGACTTGAGGGCACTTGCGGGTCAATAGCTGAGTGGCACACCACTATTTTAGAAAGAGTGGTTTTGCTAGCTACACCAGTTACCCTCAAAGTTGCTTTAGATGACCCCTCCCACTCCCAGCCACTGATTTATCATTACTGGTATATACTGTACACTTATTCTATATTTTTACTTAATATTGTGCTTTTTAAATATGTTTGATGTATTCTTTTCTGAAAAGACACCAAATTTTTTGCCCTAAGCATCGCACAATGTGAAGCAAAGCTGAAAGTTTCAGTCAATCGTATAGCTCATCTTTCATTTAATGTGAAAAGTTCAAATCATTTCAGCTTTGACCCCATGTGCCCCAACCTTTTAAAGGCAGTCAACCTTTTTAATGATGTTGTATCATGTGAAAGTGTGCAAGAAAGAGAATTGTGTGTTTATAACCCCAATGTAAACAAATCTACACAACAACAATAAAACACATTAAAAATTACAAAGTAATCGAGCTCTGTAATTTAATTGTACTTATGGGATAATTTGATCCTCTTTATAAAGCCTGATGTAATTATACTAGTTTGTATATTTAAGTAATGATAGCAATACATTATATCCTTATTAATAATTGTATTTGATTCTGAGACAATGCCTTACATTGAAAACAGACTGATCTATTTTAAGGCATTGCCGCAAATCTCCCAGTTTTACATCATTTCACCCCACATTTCAAGATGCTTTTAACAGTCTGTTCTACTTTTGTGCCCTCCACCCAGCTGCTTTAGAATGCTAGTGCACATCTTTGTTGACTTCAGACATCCACGGACCTGACAGTGGCTTTTCAAGCTCACAGCTCCAGTTTTCTTCTTCCACATTTGACTCGTTCTGTTTCTCAGGGAGGCTAATCAAGGCCACTTCTGTCGGCTCTAGTCCCTTTTACTGATGCCTCTGCGACTAGGGCCAGATCCCTTCCTGCCAGCCAGACTATCAACACCTCCCTTAGCAAGCTCATAGCACACACCACAGAACACATCCACTGCCCAGAACTCAAAGAGTCTCAAGTGATTCAAAACAAGCCCCTCAGACCGCTGTTATTAAGCGCTGACTTTAGTGAGTATAACTCTCTATTGCCCTTAATCCCTTAGCAAGAGGGACCTCTAGCAAGTCTGCGTTCATGTCCAAAAAACAACTTAGAGAATTGTAAAGCTTACAGCTCAAACCAGTTAACCACTCTCTAGGGAATGTCTTAAAGGGTCAGTGACATTGTGTTATTTTCAATAATATGTTGTTCACATTGGTCTAATTGGATGGACTATATGATTCTTTTACTTATAAAGACTATTTTTAATTAAAATCGCATTCAATCTCTTCATTTTCTAGCCCGGGCTTATTCCCAGAACTGAGCTGAGATCTTCAGGCAAACTTTGTAACCACTCCCCAGTTAACCATCTATTGGTTAGTGATTTGCATATTCATGACGTGTATGCAAAGTTACTGTCTGACAGTCAACGTAGACTGGAGAGATATTAGAGCGATTAATTACGAGTGAAACCCTAACACACGAACATTGAAAGACATTATAACGGCGTTTGGAGGGAACACTATAATACAACCTTCCCTCTATGAGCCGGAATCATATAGATCAGCAGTCCCCAAACTCTAAGTGCCATGGACCAGTTTACTATCTGACAACGTTATCCGTGACCGGTCTTTGAGGTGTGGTGGATAAATACAACAAAATAATGTAATACGACCTGCATGTCAACTGTGATATTTTATAAATGTGAATCAACTCTATCTGTTTGCTACTACAGCATCCTCTTATCAAGAGTTTTGAGGGCTTCATTGCGTTATTCGAGAGCCGGTTGCCAAATATTATGCAGAGTGAGCTTGGTGCGAGGGAATCTCTTTTCGAAATAAATCTGTATTTTAAGTCGGACACTTGGTATTGTCTGTTAAATGCAGCTTTCTTTTTCTTGGAAGTTGTAGGCACCTCCTCTGTCTCCTCGATGGGTCTTTTCCCCTTTGGAAATAATATTTCCAAAGACATTTGTTTTTTACTCATTTTGCTAGCTCCTAGGCTTCATTTCAGCGATAACCTATCATGTGAAAGAGAAGAGCGCCTTCATCTGTGTCAAGAGTGACATGGACAGATGTAACTAAGAGAATCAACGTAATCCAAGTTATCAATTCTTCCTGTGCTGCCCGATATCAAATGACCTTCAAATGAGCATCTTCTTTTAATTCTTACAAGTCCTTTTAATACCTTGGAAATCGGCCCTTTGATATTTGACTGTGACATTACAATGACGCTTGTGTGACGTTGTCAATGGCGCGGATAAAACCCGTTTTTAAAAGAAACAAATAAATTTTTTGTTTGAGAACGTTCATGATTCGATTTTTGATTCAATATACTCTTATAAATCCCTTTAAAAGCCACAAAAAGGCTCACCATGGCATGACCTCTTTAAAGAACAGGGAAGCAAGTATGAAATATCTCTATTAGATGTATGAAGGCTCTTCCTCTCAAGGTGAAGAGAAGACTAGTCTCAATGCAACCCATGCCTCAGGTAAATTTAAGTTCTTGGGTGCAATTTAAAGCTTTTATAGTTTTCTTTTCAGCCACTGAAAGCCTCTTCACTCTTCACAGAGCACCACTGATCTAGGGAAATGTACGTTCACCTTCTCCCTCTGTGGCTTGGAGCTTTCATGAAGCTTTTGTCCACTTGAACCTTCCGAGAATCACAGATGAACCTTGAGAATACTAATCAACAGGGATCTGAAATGTTCATTGCAGACGCACACATAGAGTGTTTGCACACGTTTATGCCACTGATTGCGGATTGGAATTATTCATCATGTTTAATTAAATATTCAGTGTAAAAGGGGAGGTCATCCCAGTACAAAAGTTGGAAAGCAATTCTGTACACCTTAAAAAAGCTGATGAATTCAAAACTCAGTCTAGCTCTACAAGTATTTAATTCAAATTAATGAAATGTAACCCAAAATATAGACATTGTGCCTCAAAACACAGAGAGCAGTGTAGCTGAAACCACAATCCCAACATTTTTATTTCGAGAATTGATTTGGTCTGCAGCTACAATCCATCAGTAGGAAGCAAGCTGTCACTCATAATTTTGGCACAATCAAAGTCTATGAATATTTCATTGGCATTGATTTTTCAGAGCCAATAAACATCATCCAAATTGCCTTTGGTTCAGTTTCTTAGCCTTGGCTTAAAGAAGCTGTCTGCTATAATTGTAAGTGATCTGATATCTTCATATAACAGGGATAAAGGCCTGTTGAGCAAAGTGATCGTACAAAGTCAAGGAAGTCTTTGCAACAAACACACGAAAATCTCTCTAAACATTTTTATAAAACTTTTTACATGTATTTATGAAAGCAAAGCTCTGTAGGAGCTCCAACAGAGTAAACCATTTATAATTCCAAATGTTAGTTGCAAACAGTTCAACGCGTTTTCCTCCTATCTACAATTAGATCTAAATGTGTCATGTTCTATTTCTTTATTCTCTATAAATACATGATTACAGCCTTGAAATGCAGTGGCGCTTTTCCATCTACGACATCGGGGCATTCAAATTACACTCAGTCAGTCTAAACCAAGCTTTTAACCCCAGGTAAAGACACGTTTCAAACCTGTAATTCAGAATCTTTACCCAGGGTTATAAAACAGACCTGTGAGCACTGTGTGAAACGATGCTAACTGCCCACCAATCCACTCGAGTCTCTTATTCACATGATATGAAGCCATCAAGTACAGTGCCAGCTCTTCGAGGTTTTTTTTGGACAGCTGACAGAATGAGTGAGAAAAAGAAATGATTTCAATCTGAGGTTTAAAGTCCACATAAACTACAAGTAGGAAACCATTTTGCAACATTTAGTCGATGTTTGCTTATTGCTGAAGTAGTGTTCATCCAGCACTTCACCACACAATGTTACCTACACTGGTAGAATACCCCTGCACCAAAGCACAATCCTCGTGGGTGTATGTACAGAGGCACACTTGGCAATAAACATCATTTTGATTCACAATTATTATTATATTTGCTAATATATATTGCTACAATTACTATATTAATTATTATTATTGTTGTCATTAAATTAACAGTAAAACTGAAGACGTGTAAAGTTTTGTTTTTGTTTAAAGTTTGAACAATTTGCTAAAATCAATATAAAAAGCTTCTAAAGCATCGTTCTTTGTCAGAATAGGTTACTATCAAACCATTTGAATGAGCCAGTAGATGCATTCTTATCCTACTGGCAGGGAGTATTTTTTTCCCATTTATGATATTGGATCTCAACAAAAATAGGCTAGGTTTATTCTGCAGTCAAAAGTGACACAAACCAGATATTTTTCTGGTACATTTTCGATATAGTCTGAACAGCTCAAACTAAATTTTTTTTAATCCGACCCAAGCCACTTCTATATGTCCTGAATCTCAAATTTATGCAGTGCTGCCTCAGTCTGAATGCTTATGTTGTATTTTTCTGAATTTTATTGTATTGAGCTTAACTTGCATCTAAATGCAGTTTCTCATTGTTGCTGGAGAAGATGTTCTTTTACCGAAAGTATTTAAAGAGTCCAGAGACATATTTCAAGGTTTGAATGAAGTCAGTGTTTTTTTTTTTATCCCAACATTTTTAACTCAGCCTCCGTCAATATTCCATAATACTACTTCTTTTACTTTCTGTCAATATTATTTAGTACTAACAACATTGGCACTGTTCAGTCATTCATCAAAGGCGCTAGAGTGCCTAGAGAAGCATTCACATCTAGGAAGCATTTGCAGCAATGTTAGCAGTGCATTCTGGGTGATGTAGTTTTTGTCTTCTGCTCTTGTATGTCACATTGGAGCCACATGTGAACACACCAAAATTAATCGATTTTTGGTCAAATAAACATCTTCATCTTGTCAGCTTTGTCCCATACTCTTTGGACAATTGTGTTGATAAAATAAATGAAATAAACAATAAATAAATATTATACATTCGCTGACTTACTATGTTGTCACTTAACATATCATGGGAAGCCACTTAATAGTTTTTGCATGACTTTTACAATTTTGTGCGTCAACAAGATTATATTTAACAATGCCATTAAAACAGCCGTTTTTGCACATTATATCTGGCCTAGCTTTAATAATGTGGTATGACTACTAATGCCATCATGAAGAAGACATTTGAACACTTTTAGCACAATCTGTCTGGCTGCTGTAAAAGAAATAAAGGCAGAGAGCAAAGAAAGAAAGATTGCTCTGAATACTAAGCAGCATGGATGATTGGAGGTGTTGCAAAGAGGAGCTCTGTGACAGTGACATTGGCTGTCAATGTCAGACGCCTCGCAGAAGAGCGCCAATTTGAGCCATAATTAGTTTAAACATTCCCACTATGAAAAATGCATGATAGCTTTGGATTTTTTTTTAATTGCGAGAACAATCTGCTGTAATCGAAGTCGATTTGAGAGTCTTCTGCCTGAAGTGTGAAGGAGAGCAGAATACACAAGTTAGTCAGTTAACCGGTTTCCTCTGTGCAAGGACAGATCTGAGGCGGTTCTGCTCCACGATGAAATGATGTCACTCCTACACTGAAATGAAGCAAGCATTTGAATCCTTACAGTTTTGGAGACAAAATTGATGCTTTATTAACACTTGAAATAACTGATTTGTAGACTTTCTTGGATTTTATTTGAATTCAAGAAAGATGATTTAAAAGACACACAGGGTATAAAAACAATACTCTTCTTGAATTTCACAAAACTTTAGCTGGAAGGTGAGGATCTCATTGAATAAAAGTGCTACTAAAACATTGCACTTTTAAAAAATAAGTACTTTTCAAAATAAGTTATACCAAAAGCATTCACACAGGCTGCATTGAACTCAGCTTTTATTCCATTGGTTCTCCACTGGAGATCTCAATGAAGTTGATCAAAGCAAGTATATAACTACGTATAAATATATCCATTTAATACCCATCAAATTCCTACAACGATTCCATGCTCTCAATAGTCAAACAAGATTACAAACTTAACACCAATAGCAGTCCATACAATTAGTTTTTTCTTTAAAAAATATATAGTCTTTAAAATGTTTGTTAACTCTGAATGTTGCCAACTCAATTCAGGCAAATTAACCATCAATTCCTCATGTTGGAATCAGATTCAAAGAGATGAGTTCAGATCTTTAAGTCAGTTAATCTAACTTGGTTTTGCTAACCAGCTGAGAGTCAGCAAATTATGATATTGTGTTTATAAAAGAGACAGTTTTCATAAACCTCCACTCACGAGTGATTCATAGAAATAAAGTTGCATGAAACTACAGACTATTAAGACTTTTCTTTGGCTAGTTAAAAAAAGTACATTATTTCACAATTATAAAACACAACACATAAAGAAAAAAGGAAGTTCTTGTGTGATTTGTCCTTGTCTCTTCTTCTCCATCACTGTCTGAATCTTTGTTCAACATTTATCATATAAATAACATTTTCAGAACAATGCATTACCTTCCCAAACAATTATGCTTAGGAAAAATAAAGAGCAAAGAAACAGCAAATACAAGAGTAAAAGCTGAAATTATGTATTTTGGGGGATGGCCAACTTAAATTCAGATCAAACTTCACAGAACTACCTAAGCACCCTTTCATCTTTGAGTCCATGCATTCATAACGTTTCACTGACCAAACATCAACACTAATAATCAAAAAAATCTGGAAACTGGACAAAACTGGACAAAACTGGACAACTGTGTTATTATTATTTCCTTGATAATAAAACCTTTCTCTCTAAAAGTGTGTTGATTCTGCCTCACAATGTCGCTAGTTTGTAAGTAAAGCAAATATTAGTTATCCAAAAGCTAACCTAAAAGTTTTTTTTTATTTGAAGTAATTCAATGGCTGAGCTTACCCTATGATTACAAAATGCTTATAAAAAAAAGAGTTTCCCAATCCTAGTACACAAAACACCAGAATGCCATCATCATAACTGGCACCCTCCCATCGTCTCAATAAGACATTCAAGCATCTGAAGAAACCTTATGAGAGTAGAAAATCTGAAAATTTCATCAGCTATTTAAACAAGATAATTTAATGTAATTCTCTTAGTGCTTTTAAGCACATTTCTACAGTAAAATGAGATTTGAGCAGGAATTTATGCTAATTGGTTACTAATATTCCGTCTTGTGCTTAATTGCAAATGCTCGTTTCAGTTTGACACAAAAAGCCATGTCTCCTGAATGTATTTCAGCCTCTTCCTGGTAAGCTCAACATTAACATTTCGTTCATCTCTATGATCTTTCAGTTCCATCAGAGATGTTTCACCAGAAAGAGCTGGATTTCATGCCAAACAATCCAGCATTTCAGCCACTATTACCAGAACGTGCGTTTGGTTGTCTAAGACCAGCAGAGGGCACTGCGAGCGACACATCACATTATTTGCATCGAGGAGGAGAGCACGAGGCCTGCAGGGTTCAAACTAGTCAGACATTGATTTTCCATCCTATTATGCATCATAATTCTAGTCAAGGGGGTTTTCTGGCATCTATGCAGGCTGACATTGTGCAAAAGTTAAGTAACATTTTAAGACGGTTTGAAACTTATAACTAAGTGGAAAACAACCTGTAAACACAAAAATGTGTATCAGGTTAACAAAAGCTCATAAATATGCACTTAAAAATAGCACACAGTAGTGAAATCTAAAATTTCTATAAACAGTTTATGATTATTAACTTGATGAGGAACCAAAGCTCTACCCACATCAGCTTAACAGTTTAAAGGTGTTTAAAGCTTTTGCTTCTTTATCTGCTTGCTGCATTGCAAAAGTTCCATGTCCTTTTTACCATCCTCAATTGCCAAATTAAACTTAAAAGCTAAACTCTCATTTTTAAAATATTTTGTATTTATATTAATCTATTTATCAGACACTTACAACAGGGGGAGAGAAAAATTTGTGCTCAGGGTCAGCTGGGCTCGCACTGATGTGACAACAAGCTCAAGAGCCAATCAAGATGTTTCTTGCAAGCCCCACTCACACCATTCCCACACTCGCTCTCAGGTATCATGGCCTGAGAAATGGTTCAGAAAAGATATTACATTTAACCAAAACTGACATTGTTTTATAAAAATGAATGCAAAATAAATGTATTTGCGACTCTTTCCAAAAGTTTAACGAAAGCCTTTCAGCATGGTGCAACAGGCTCCCACAGGAAGTACGATCCAGTTTTGGCAATACAAATTAAGACCGAACACACA
Source organism: Danionella dracula (assembly GCA_900490495.1). NCBI lineage: Eukaryota > Metazoa > Chordata > Actinopteri > Cypriniformes > Danionidae > Danionella > Danionella dracula. The sequence goes on from UELW01000089.1 coordinate 2,484,330, forward strand.
ATTGTTTAGGGTTGCTTTTATTTGTTGATTTTAATGTCCAATGGTGCTATAGTGTTATTCAAACTGTTTTAATCTGTTTAAATTGTAATATTTATGATTCTTATTATTTTTTTTGCAACTCCTGTTATTTTTTTACTGTATGTGTATTTCAAAGCCTTAAAAATTGCAAAACATGCCATTAAAACACTTAAAATGGATTATTAATATTATTATTCTAATATTTATTAAAGTATGAATGATGTACATACATACATACATACAATAGGCAGTTCTCAATCATGATTTTTAGGAACAAAAATAATTGACAAATCTTCCTAAACAAAGATTTTAGTGCACAAGCCAATCACATTTTGTTACAACAGGGGTGTGGTCTCCATGGGTAAAACTTCATTACCTCATTTGCTCTTAGACAGGATCACAAGGATGCTGTCAGTCCTCAACGAGCAGCACACAAGCTTTAAAAAATCCATAGACATTTAACATTCCAAGTATGTTCTGTACTTTCTTTTGTAGAGGTTGAAAATTCAATGCAAAGCAACGTTGGGAAAAGCAAGTCTCTCTGCAGTGAACACACGTCCCTGGTGCCCAGCTCAATCCATCATTACTGCACTAAATCATCTCTCTGTCAATAACACCAGTGCAAAATATTACACTCATGTGGATACTGTTATATTTAATGACATTCAGCAGTCCCCTAGGGCTTATGGAGCAAGCAAGAAATGCAGAAGGAGAGAGAGTGCATAGGTAGGCAATACCATTTGGCAGAAAAGTGCTTAGCAGTTTGAAAAGAGTGGAGAGCAGTGGAAGTGCTAAGAGAAGACCGTTATCTACATGACAGATAATTGCGAGTCTGTTCAATAGAAAGCATTTGGAAGATCCAACGATCTTCGTGATTTTGGAAAACAGTTCAGGGAGAAAGTTTTCAGCAAGCTAGCAATTCCAACTCCACTACTCTGGGTATAATTGCTCATTTAATATTAGAACAGATTTTTGACACACTCATTTATTACTACAGCTCAGTGCAACCTGGACTTCTAAGCACGTCCATGTGTGCGGTCTGATATCAATGTCACGCTTCTTCAATAACTCAGTGTGCTTATCGTTCTTTGACACTCAGATCAATCTCGCTTTTAATCCAGAGCCCATTCGCAGTATTTCTCAGCACAGCTCCACACATCAAAGAAAAACATCACTTCACTCCTGTGAACGTGCGTGTCTGTGTCCAATCACGTCAAGGACACAGGATGATGCAGCGTTTCATTCACACTTCATATTCAGTAGCGCCAACAAATAGTGCAGAGGAAGCTTAATATTGGATTTTCATATAATTAAAATGCAAAAGGAGCATGGGTGGAAAGAGTACACATATTTGTAGGCAAATAAACATAAAGTTACAAATCTAAAAATCGACTAAGGAAAAAGTAGATAGTTAATCTGAATATTAAATACCTTTGCAGAGCAGTGGTGCTTTTTTAGCTCAAGCAGCTCTGAGTTTCAGTGATATCGATTTAACATTGACCAAATAACAGTCATCTTTAACTACTTACACCTTGTGCAACTATTGTAATATATGATTCTCTATCTGATACAAACTACTAATCAAGTCAGTCATGGCTTCCCTAAGAGGAAGCTTAACCAAACATATTTTTTTTGTATGTTTGCTGTCTAAATCAACCAGTTGTGTTCACTTTTGTTATGAACAGCTTTGGAGGAAAATACAACTGATGCGTGTCTTGTTCTTGCAATCAACCTGGTCTATTAAACATTGATGGTGAAATAATTTAAAAAGTTCTTGGGCATCACCCACCATCAGCACCAACATGTGTGGACTTAAAATGTATAAACATTTCTTAATAATCAGGTAGAGTCTGGTTTTGAATGCAGAAAACTAATTTTCCTCAATCTTCTCAAGCAAAAGTGCAGTTAAAAACAACTAGTGCTGTCTATCGATAAAATAATTTGTACTAATTAATTGCACCAAGTTTTAAAATAATCGCATTTAATCGCAATTAGAATACTGAAACTTTTTAATCTTTAAAAGTACAATTTTAATAATTAATGTAAACTGAAGACAAAGAAACAATTTAAATTCAAAATATGATTGTTGTCATGTAAACAACATACCTGCAATAAACCATCAATATCCTCCAAATTAACTTTTACTTCTTTTTTTTTTGGTCGCTGTAAGTTTGTGGCCTCTTTAGACTCTTGTTTTACAAAACTCTTTACAGCTTGCTTAGTGAAGACTGGTTCCTTTCGTCTTTGAGAACAAACGTTAGGTCTTTAAACCTTGGAACAATTGCAGTAGCGCTCATCAGCCATATGAGATTAGTGCTGTCCTTGCTTTTAGTCTGAGGTAAAATCATATTTGAATTTAACTTCAGGTTGATCATCTTCTGTTGACTCCATCAATTTTGCAAGTGGCACAAGGCTGGCAATACCACTGAGCAGGAGAAAATGTTTTTGTCATCTGTACATGAACATACACTTTATTTGTGACACTGAACATAAGCATTAAAATACCTGTGCATTTACTTTTAAGTAACTATACAGATTGTAAGTACAGATGCACTTTCATGCTTTTTTTAATGCAGAAAATATCTAACAGCTGATCAGACTGTGTGTACCGGTAGTTTTGTCTTTGCAGAAATTCCAAAATTGCATCTCGCAGTTCTAGAAAGTGCACCCGTGTGATAGCCAGCGCACCTCTGTGTGCAGCAGAGAGTTTGGTACACTATGCGCTTCATTCTCACCCCGTTGCTTAAATCATCTCTGGTTGGTAGGACGAGCCTTATTAAAGTTTACGACCTTTGCAACTTTTACCAGTGTGTCACTGAGATACACAAGAAAAACAAACATTCAATTCACAAACGCAGCTCATATGCGTGCAAATTAACATTTAGCGCTCTCAAAATGTGACTTTTTTTGCACTCAGAATTGCACCGCTGTCTTATTCATACTTCGTTTGACACGGACACAACAGGTAACAGAAAAAAACTACAACCGCATATTTTTTTTTACGCATTATACATGTCAAATTAATCGCATGCATTAACACGTTAATTTTGACAGCACACAAAAAAAAAACTCAAAGTAAAAGCACTAAAAAAGCAACTTTGCACCACTGATGGGTATTTTGTAAACAGACAAACTCTATAGACATACAGGAGTTAACAAATCATTTAATTCACACAATTTAGTTTAATGCTAAGTAGCTTACTAATTTAAACATCCATCCATTCAGACAGACTTCAAATTCTTCTCTTCAACATTACATCTATTTATTCAACCACCCAGAGTCCCATAGTTATCTTCCATCAAGCCAAGTAGAAAACCCCACTTACTGCAAATTTTCACAACATTCCTTAAAAGTTCTCTAATTGACGAATAACCAGAACTTTCTTAGAACATTCCAAAATAAATCTGGTTAGGTACAGGATGATCCAAAAAGAAAAACACAACATTGAAAATAATTAATCAAAGAAAGATGATGAAACCTTGGGTTATTAATCAATGTGAAAAGAACTTAATGAGGGGATGAGCAGAAGATATGAGGACATCCAAGATGGCGCCACGGATGGTAACCTCGGTACACAGCTCTGTATATCACTTTACTTAATCTACTGTACTTACGTTGCTTGAACTGAAAGTTCCTTGTGTGCGTGTGCGAGCACGCACATAAAGCTGATTCTGATTAAACTTCAGTGCTTCCTTAAATCGATGACAGAAAGATCTTAGCCCTCCTTTTATTCTTCACAGAGTTCTTGATTTCAAAACTATAGGACTTAATTAATGAATTTTAGTTGTCAAAGTTATTGAGCAAAAGTTTAACTTAAAAAGAGTAGGACAAACTGCAGGTTTTTGTTCCAACCCTGTTTCAGGAGACACACCAGTAGCTTCAACCAAACCAAGAGGATTCAGGTGCGTTCAGTTAAGGTTGGAGCAAAACTATGCAGGGCTGCGGCCCTCCAGGAATCGAGTTTGAGACCTCTGCTGTAAGAGGATAGTCTACTATAAATCTATATCAAGGGCACAAAAATAGTCATGAATATTTGGAAAATTACTATGTTTTGTTGTTCTGTGAAATGGTCATGTGTTAACAAATATTATTTTGGTTGCCTTAAACATTAGAAAGCCTCCGTATGTTCAATGAAGGTCAGAAAACAACTTTGATTGGTCCATCAAGAACACATTGGGATTGTCTCTGAACAATACACACCCTTTAAGACATTTAGAGAAGGTTCTGAGGATGTGAAAATCAAGCAGGACCTCCACCAAATCTTCTTTATTCACACAGATGTTCAACTGAGAAACCGGATGTGTGACCTACAGTAGTATCACTCCAACAACCCTTGAATTAACTAACAAAAGAAAAAAGGTCACACAGACAGTTTGTGAGTAGAATAAATCAGAATTTATTCCGTTGATCTGTACATTGAACAAGAGAACCAAGACTGCAGCACACTCCCAAGTGTTAGACACACAGGCTCACACGCACACATGACTGAATCAGCTGTGAAGAGGTGACAAGTTCAACCGGTTTGAGTTAACTTCCATTGTCTGGCTCATTCCTTGCTCCACGTGGAAACACACACAAGCTGCAGCAAGGCCAGCTTTCGCTGATTTAAGCATTATTCGGCCTGAAAACAGTCTGAATAAAAATCTTCCACTGAGAAACCTCTTAGTCCAGGCTTAGGCTTGATCCATGTGCAAGTAAAGCAGACTTATAGCATATGAAGAAAGGGGGCGTATGTGAGCTCAGTAACCCTGCTGGTAATACACTCAATGACCACTGAAACGATTAAAACAGTATGTTGCGCTTTTCAAAGACACTCGAAAGAGAGCCACTATTCCATCAGACTTCCTCCATAATATATGTTTTTATTGATTTGTTTAGCAGCATAAAGAGATAAATCGATGATGAAGACACCAATTGTGACCCGCTATGATTTAACCACAATCTTGGTGGAGGTCACATGATCAAAAACACCTTGACTTGATTTGTCTGCAAACAAATTCACATTTTCCATCAACTCAAAACTGTCGAACGATAAGAATTGATAAGGAAATCATACTGCTTATTTTGATATTGTGGAAAACTAGCATTTAGTTCAAAACAGTTACTTTTTTGCGATGAAATACAAGTCCCATCTTTGACAGAACGATAGTTTTGTTTAGGGAACCACTTTGGTAAACGGAGAACATCCACCACCTCCATCAAACGATGATTTAACCACAATCTTAGTGGAGGTCACATGATCAAAAACACCTTGACTTGATTTGTCTGCAAACAAATTCACATTTTCCATCAACTTTAAACTTTCGAACGATAATAATTGATAAGGAAATCATACTGCTTATTTTGATATTGTGGAAAACTAGCATTTAGTTCAAAACAGTTACTTTTGAAATACAAGTCCCATCTTTGACAGAACGATAGTTTTGTTTAGGGAACCACTTTGGTAAACGGAGAACATCCACCACCTCCATCAAACGATGATTTAACCACAATCTTAGTGGAGGTCACATGATCAAAAACACCTTGACTTGATTTGTCTGCAAACAAATTCACATTTTCCATCAACTTTAAACTTTCGAACGATAATAATTGATAAGGAAATCATACTGCTTATTTTGATATTGTGGAAAACTAGCATTTAGTTCAAAACAGTTACTTTTGAAATACAAGTCCCATCTTTGACAGAACGATAGTTTTGTTTAGGGAACCACTTTGGTAAACGGAGAACATCCACCACCTCCATCAAATGTTAGTTCCACTGTAATTCAACAGTGGACTTAACTTTCACATTAACTGCTGAGGACCATATAGCAGTGAGTTTGAACTGCCCAGTATTATTCAGGTAGATGTTTTGGATTATAGGGTTTCTATAACAGCATTAGACTTGCCTAGTATCGTAAAATATGGCCAGTTATTTTTTGTAGAGTATGTGAGGTAATTTTGTTGAAGAGGTACGTCTTGTTTGATGCTTGAATTGCAATGACGATAAGGTTTAAAACCATTGCTTTACTTTATATGCCAAAATAAAACAAATAAAATCAAAATGGAATGAACTCCAGAAAAGTAAAAAACAAACAAACAAACGATAGCACCATCTGAGGTAAGCAACACAGATTAGACAACCCTTGCCTGCTGTAGCACCATCATCATGATAAAAATGTAATCACTGCAATTCAATACTCCACCACAGCACCAACATTTATACAGCTGTTAACAGAGTAAAGATGAAACATTACATTAAAAACAACACCATGAGATTTCTTTTAGTGATTGAGGTACGAGGATGAGCAGCAATGAGGTAGAATAGTGACTCTGCATGTGTTTTTCCAGATTAAACCTGAACTTGTTTCATATCAAAAATACATTTCTTTAGCAAATATAGCAGATAGCATTACTTCCTAAATAATAATGGTCCGACGATGAGAGCAGGACAAGAGAGTGGCGTTTCTGGCTAAAATACTGGGCAAGTTTGGGAATTGTTGTGGGCAGGTCCTCAGCGTTTAAGTATCTTGGATTCTGTAGACAATTTCTCACATCCCAAAACACTGTTTTTGGCTTAAAACAATAAACATAATAAAACTGATTATCTATAGCTTAATTCTCTAGATGAAAACATTCACAACCGGACAGCACAACAAATCCAACAAATGTTGACAGCACAACAAATCCTTGTAAAATCATCTCGTCTCTTTCATTACAACACTGTGCAACATCTTAATTTCAATATTTTTTCAATATATATTTGATGAACCATCAACACACATCCAGGCTAGATGAGGTTCTCTCGTTATCAAAAAGCATCTGAAGAGATATCTACTGAGAGTACATTGATCCCTCATAAGCTTTGAATGGAATTTCCAGTTTTTCAAAGGCACAGACCACCAACAGCTAACCAGCTCCATGGAAAACCACCACTGGCTTCTCAACAATCAACCAGTTAAATCCCAATTTCCTTTTTGTAGCATGTAAGAAAAAAAAACGAACCAAAAAATTATGTTATTTAAAAGTTAGATTTTCTCTGATAAAATGTCTTTTGACCCCTCAACCAAGGAAACATTATATTTCCTGAGGTGCACTCCTCTTCCTTCTGGTTTCAAGGCATCTATTCCTCTCAAAAAAAAATGAAGACATGGAGCCAAGTTCATACAACCTTCTCGCACCTAAAGCTGTCATTTTCCAGTATACCCGCACAGTACGTACGCTCATTATGGAACATCAAATATTCAATACGTGTGCCAATACTTATCACACAATACAGGAAATATCTACAGGAAAAAAGTAGAAGAGAAAGACATTCAGTGGAACAAAAGACCCTTATTACAATCTGTCCCCTCGTGTAATTACCTTGACATATTGGAGGTATGTTGCTGTGAGAAAGAAAAAAAAAAAAAAGAATCACTTTCACAGGCTTGAGAGAATGAGAAACAAATGAGTGCTAAACTGCTATTGAGTGACAGGAAACTGATAGCTGATTTATGCTTTCTCTCAAGCGCATTGTTAAACGTTTACGTTGACTTTTTTTTAATTAGCTTGGGTAAATCGTGAAGAAGAAGCAAACATTGATGGATATTCATTGCATTTTTTTTTTATCTAGGATTAAAGTGCTACTTTGTCAAGATGGACAATGGGTTCCTTAAAACGGAAAGGCAGGCGTGGACCGCTTCTCGACGGAAATGACTCAAAATGAAATGATGTTATGGAACAAATGACTCACAGTAAGGTGATGTTCATAAATTGAGGTTCTTGAAGCGTTGTGATACCTGCTTTAAAAATATGATGGTGTCAATTTAAGATATGGTTTCTGTCATCAGAGATGATGTATGTGTGACGGGTGCTGCAATCCTTGTGAAACGCACGTAGCCATGATCTACATTAATAGCCAAAAGTCTCTTACACACTGCAGAAGTACAAATGGAAAAGAACTAGCAATGAACCAGAAAGATACAGACAAAATTAAAACATCTGCAACAGTTTTTAACCAAAAGATATGTGAAATAAGGTGCAGTCGGAACACAAACAATTAAATGTAAAAAAGAGATTATATTCCCAATAATCACAGAAAGTCTCACCTCATTAAAAAACGTTATTGATCAAAATGAGGCGTCTGCCTGGCAGGTCTGTGGTTATTTCACAGTAAGCGATATGGCATCACAGTCAAGAACCCTGCAAAAAACTGTGTTTGCTTTCTTTTGTGATGTCGATAAGCCGAACACACGGTTTATGATATAACTAAGACAACAAGAGGAGACAAATGAAGTGTGGAGGGCATGGCTTGTTGTAAGTTGTCACAATATCTTATTTCCTCCCCTGATGAGTGCGTCCTCTACGGGTGGGCAGAAGGAGAGAGCCTGCTGTCAATGTGGTCAGAGGCAAGAGTGTAGCCCCAGGCACTGCTGACAGTTTTTACCTCACATCCACACACGACACCTGGCATCTCTCTACACACTCACGCTCGCTCACGCTCACACACAGACACACGCACACGCTCACAGACACACCAAAGTGCAGTTAAAAGCAATATCAGCTCATATTACAATCACAGCTTGGTATAAAACGGAGAACACAGTTCCCAATGATTGCCAGCTGGAAAGGGCCCTGCAGCCCAGCTCTGATTTCCACTTAGCCTCCATCCCAAGTGCAATTTACGGCTAGTAAAGAGTCTTCCGTTTTCTCTGTCTCTGCAAACCCAATAATACAATAACTCCTGTCCTGTAGCTAGTTCATCAAGCTCACAGATATCAAATTGGAAGTGTACTCACTGTTTACAAAAATCTTTGTTTAGAGTTTTTACTGGTATTTACTCTCCTAGAGTCAACTTTCTCAACTGAACATTTAATAGCAAAAAGATATACTCTTAACAGCTTTATTATATTGTTGCTTGTAAAGGAAATTTTTTTTCTCCACTAATTAATTTTGTTTTGAACTGTAATTTTTCCAGTATTTTAGGGAAAAGTACTTATGATCAAATATAAAAAGGTGATTTTTCAATTTCAGTAAACACATTAAAATAAAGAAGTACTAAAAAAGCTATATTCACATCCTTTTAATTGGTACATGACCAATTCTATCGTTGATGCAATTACATGTCAGCCGGGTATTTTAGTGTAATGTCTATAATAGCAGCATCATTTCGTTATAGTTTTCTGTATTAGAACAACACCATTTCCATTCAGCCACTAATATTTAAGGGCTGATATATGTGACTACCGGTGAAAGCAAAGTAACTGTATATGAGAAAATATATGAGAAAATTTTGAAAAACCTGTAAAAACACAAATAAATCACAAAATGTGTTTATTTCCTAAAAACAAATGTCTATGACTAATCAAAACATCTCCATGTTGATATAACTCAGTTGCTTTGAACTACAAGTATGTGTCCTGGAAAGTTAATTGATTTTTTTCATTTGATGAATGAAAATGATTAAATGAGAAAAAGTGCTTCATATTCATCTCATCTTTAACTTTGAGGTTGTTAGTTCAAACTGTGCTTATAAATGCTTTACACAACAGACAGTTTAGCACTTCTTTACAAGTAAGGATTGTAGTTTGGGTAGTTCTCTAATATGCCATTATATAATAGCAATGCATTTTATCACCGCTTGTTTAGACTCATTAGACTCAGTTTTTCTTTTAGTTACGCCAAATCATTTGCTTACATGAATTTGTTTATATATTCTCAAGCTAGAGACTGTTCAATAGTAATTTATGTTGTTGCATCTCTATAATACTTACGCCAAACTTTAAGCAAGCAAAGCAAAGATGAAATAAAAACTGGAAAAATGTTACATTTGTTTTTTTGTTCATTAACCGTTACGCCGTATGTATCCCCCCAAAAACGCTTCGGTTTTAAAAGGCCAATATAATTGTAATATAATAAAAGGTTATATGGATCGTCTGGCTCTCCTGAACATGGCAAGCTAATTTCAGAAATCACAATGTGACTTAACACTGCAACCAGTTGAAAATAGCTAGTGATTTGCACCCCATTTAGCTTTTCACAAGTTTTTTTTAAAGACTCAATGAAGTGAAACCACTCTAAGATAGTAGTGTACGCGGCATTAGATCACTTATTTAAATCCCAACACCAAAGGTTGTGTTTCAATGATACTGGCCCTTTAAATTAAATTAGTTTTAAAATACAAAGTAATGGCAGGATGTGATCTAAGGCAAATAAGTACCTGAAAACAATTTGTTCATCTTCTATGGCTAATTTTCAAAGACACCGTGTATCAATCTTTTAAAGGAACCATTTAGCACCACTGACTACATGCGACCTCTTCACCTCAAACAACCATCAAGAATGAGAACAGACCATCAGTAGTCATCTCAGCAAAGCAATTAACAGGAGTCATTAGACTCTGATTGATTAATTAAATCAATCTTTCATTAAGACTATGCAGGGTTCGACCCTGTTTAAAAGTGCAACTCTTTATGATAAGTACCTTTAGCAGATGGTCCCTTTGAAGCGACCCACCCCCAATTGAGGCTCCGCCTCTAGGCCAGCATTAATGACACCTTGCAAACCGAAGGGAAAGCGCTTTAGTACATTAGGACATGTTCTGACACAGAACACAGGCTGATGTGCCAAACACATTTTTCAAGCTCACTATTTAAAGCATCGATCCTGCCCAACACACAACCTCTGATCCAACACTGAACCCCCACAAAAGCTTAAAAACCCACTCCATTCACTCACAGAATGCACCCCAGTGTGCTCAAGCTGCGTGGAGAGAGGAAAACTGTCAGACAGGCTTGAAACAGGGGTGACCAGAGGTAAAAGACAGCAAAGGCTTGAGAGGAAATCTCAGCCAGCAGCGTCTGTGACTGGCTGCACCTCCTCCACCAGAAGTCCTTCAGGAGTAACAATGAGCTATAGTGACAACTTCAGTACGGTCTACAGACCATCATAAGAAAAGTTCTCCATCTTCACTGTCTGCTGGATGAGAAGCTTGGACTCTCGCCGCTCTTCGTTCTTGATAGATTTGTTGATATCCATGATCTTTTCACAGATGTATTTGTTTACTTTGGATAACCGTTGGGTGATCTCTGCACTGTCAGCGGTTTCTTGAGACACTCTATCGTACAGACACTCTGGAAGAAAGCAGATTTAAATCATCATTGAGGAAGCTTTACGTTATTCATCTTTCATGTCACTTTGACGATCCACGTGCACAGAAATCGGCATCGAAAAGTAATGTGTTTGCGTTCAAAAGCATAAACAAGAATATCTAGGTGACCCTTTAACCTCACCTCTAGGTTTGTGTAATTACCTCGGACGATTTTGAGCTTGCTTGGTGAGAGTGGAGGCTTGGGCAGTGCATCTTTCTTCTTCTTTGTAGCAACACCAGTCACGCTGCGGTTCTTCAGGGTTTCTGTGCCCCAGATCATCACAGCAAGGTTTTTCGTGAATTTAGAGTCTCCTTGTGTCCTCTGTAGCTGGTGCCATTTCTCCTCATCCACCCAAATCCCTCCACCCAAGTGCACCTGCATAACACAGAGTCTTCTTCACATCAGGAGCATACACATTCAGTCAGGGACAAGACTTTGCTTTTATGTTCTGGCACTTCAGAGGCATGAGAGCGAGTCCCTAAAGTGTGTCTTAGAAACGGCAGATTCCTTTCACAATGAATTAAGCACATCTTTATTTGAGTAGATTCAATGGAACCTTCTAAATTCATTGAGAATTCTTGTGTGATTGATATTACGGCTGAAACCATTAAGTTGCTGAAACATTCCTGACACAAACAAATAAACAACCAAACAAACAATGGTGTTTGGTTGTTATTAACAATTCGCTCAATGCCTCTAGAAAAGATGTTTAATGTTTTTATTTAATAGTAAACATTAGCTAATATGTGTTACTAATTAGGTTTTGCTCTTTAAACTAAATATTTAAATGTCTGAGGAAAAAAAGGCAGAACACGGTTAAAATTAGGGCTTCCTAGATTAAAAGCCCTAAAAAAAGCCCTAAAAAGAAATGACACTTGCAAGTTTGACATGAAACAAACTTGGGTTTTTGCATTAAACAGATAGAAGTAAAAAATTTAATTTATTGATAAATTCTGAAATGCTTCTGAGGTATATATACACATATGTTATCTATTTTTGCATTTTAACTTTTATTACTTTGTAAACACCTTAAATAATATAATTGACAAGTCAAATTATTATTCATGATAACATTATCATTCTGTGCTATTACATGAATTTTGAAGATGACAACAATATATAATAGAGAGTATAATAGAGAGTAAACTGATATTCTGTTTATTTTGTACAAATGCACCTCTGAGAGCTCTGGACTGTGATTATATAAGGACAATATCGGCCAGTGACAGATGGACAACGTGACACTAAAATTTACGACCGATGTTGGACATGTCAAGCTCTTCTGACACTTGCGTGGGGCGGGTGACCATTTCAGTAACCAGTATAGCATGAGTATTGTGGCGTTTATAGCGCGGGTGGTTTCATAAGATGCGTCTTGTGACGTGTCTTTAGACGTGTCTTGTTGTTGTCCTCCTTCATTCAGTCTAAAGCCAAAGTATTGCCGGAGAGGAGAATCTACTCCTTTTTTACCAACCAAAATCCTCGACGCCATTATAATGATACAGATCACTCTGCCAGACAAAGTGATTGACAGGTGGTCATTTCTATGGAATTTATATTTATTAATGTTACATTTTTGGTAAAACAAAGACCATGTGGGCAGGCTTCAAATAATTAATTAGTTATGAATTATTTATACATTACAACAGTCCCCATAGCCCTCCATCGCCCATTGGCAATGTTTCTCTTAAACATCGTACAACGCCAAATTGGTCGACATCCACAAACACTAAAGGACAGAGCTAAATCCAAGTTTCAACTATACCTCATTTAATTAGTGGCAATAGATATTTATTTCTTCAATACCTGTTGTTCAGTTATAGCATATCAAATAAAATATAAAGGATAAAGGATCCATGCATGAAATAAACAAAGCTTGATGGGACAGCAGGGACCTCACAAGTCTAGCTTAATGTTACACACTTGATGTTTTTTTGAGAGGCAAACGCGAATACTTCTTGCTCAGATTAACTCTTTTTTAATATACTATACAAGAATGTACTGAAGGCTCACGCTAGCTAATATCATTTGTATGTTATGGTTTCGACAAGCACTTTAGCTAAGTGTGAGTACATGGTTTGCTTTGAGACAAATATAAGCCTACCTAATGGAAGAAATCGCTACTTAATAATCTGAAATCTCAAATAATAAAACATTTTTCCTGTTGTGAAATTATTTTCTCATTTAATCCCTTTAAACCAGTTTTTTCATTTGTTAATAAAGAAACAATAATAAAGTGGACATCAGATTAAGTTAGATTTGTTTTTGTTTTTTTGTAAATTACTTCAATAGATCTTAAACTACACATAAGTACATGGAAATGCAATATATTTTTAATGTAAAAAAATGTCTTGATTTCAAGTATTAGCTAAATTAATTGTGACCATCACTTGACATTAAGAAATTAACATTTTACATGTAAACTCACAAAACTTGTATGTTGTAATTGAGCGGTGTGTGAATAATGGCTCAAGTTCTTCTAAAACTTCATTTTCTTAAATCTATGATCCCATCAGGCCCTTCGAGAGAAGCAATAAACATAAACTCAGCAGCGAGGTGCCAGCTTGATTAAATGCAGTAATGTGTTTTGACAGATGCCAGAACAGAGTGTTGACTTTTAAGCCACACTGTGGAGGACACAGCACAACAAGCCATCAGGTGGATTGATGGGCAGCTGGTGAGGAACAGCTGAGATAATGTGCCTTCTGCTTTGTCACCCTGAGCAGTCTTCAGGCTCCAATCCAACGGCTTTTCCCCAATGCAACTAATGTGCTTTAGGCCCTCGTCCAGCAGACAAGCTTTTCACTGCTCTTAACTTAGAAGAGATTTGCCTTTCTGCGGCTACCCGTCACTCTGGGAAATTCCTGTGGTACAAATAATTAATACCGGATATGTGTGCTTATGTGTGAGAGGCTAATTTTCTTTTGTTCTTCATGCTTGAACGGAAAACCCTTTCAGTATGTAACACAAATTCCCCCCTGTCATGCTAGGCAGGCGGAGGAACACAAAATGCAGTCCAGAAGTCTGCTAACAGGGCTCAAAATCACAGCAAGTGTTCTGGTTAAAAGGCCCTTTGAGAGGGACGGGGGAAGCTTGTGGAAGGCATTTGGCTAGTCAATTATACGGCCAAAGCACTGCAAGCACTGAAGGGCACTAACTCGAGGAACACCAGTCAAATCATCCAATTCTTTTGATTTTAGAACAGCTTACAAGAGTGGCAATTGAGCCTGTGATTTACTATCTTAATTGTACTTGCTCCATAACAGATTAGGTGTAAAATAAATGCTTTTTTTGATTGTTAGGATGGGAAAGGAACCTTCTGATGAGCAACACATACTTTTCCATCATTGAACGTGTAGACTGTTCTGGGGGACAATGAATGGGTGGAGCTGGTGTTGGCTTCCTCCTGACACACTTCTGGGGGTTCACAGATTGGCTCCACCACCTCTGGTTTGATTGTCTGTGTGCCACTGTCATGCATAGGCTCTGTAAAAAAACAAGAAACAATTTTACTTAGAGTCGAATCAATTGAACATGAAAAAGATGAGTGGTATCGAGAGACATTTCTCTAATCAATCAAAGATGTGAATACAGCCTCCTGTAGAACGAGCCTAAATCTTGTCTCCATGTGCCTTTAAGACAAACAGGTCATTTTAGTTCAGTAAGCTGGCTTGGTGGCTGGAAGCACTAAGCTCTAATGTATCTTTTGAGTTTTAATATCGGTCAGTGTACTGTGTGTTTGACCTTAAAGTACTCAGGCTGTTCTAATCTTTAGCTTGCTCCACCAGCTCACTCCAGACCACAGTCTGCTCCCCCACCACACACGCAGAGCAGCTGGCCAGGATACTGGCTTGAGCGTTCTGGACACTGTGACCCCTTTTACAGCCATGCTCTCCTCATCCAATCCCACAGTGTCGAGCAATGTGCCATATTTAACAGCTCAAAATCAAATTAATTAGGATTATAAAAAAGAGATTTTAATTTAAGTGGAATCAAAGGTGCATTGTTTAATGTCATTCCACCATTTCAAGAGCAAATATAAACCTGTATAATGTAAGTATTTATGCATACAAAGGGAGATCCACTGAGGGATGGAAATTCCTATATTTGCTATAGCTGGCTCTTACAAGAACAAACAACTCAATCGTGTAAAAAAAAAAAAAAAAAAAAAAAACAACCCGCATTGATCCATAAAATAATAGTGAAATTATTTCAGATATCAAAATTTTACCAAATATGCAAAAAAAATAACAAATACTTTTAAAAATAAACAACCATGCTTTATTTTCTGACCAAACAAGCACTTTAAATGTAAAAGAAGAGTGAAAAAATGATAAGGCTTGATAACTTGAATAGTGTAAGAGTGCTAAAAATATAAATTAGAACCATTAACTTGAATATTGCGTATATTTTAATAACTCAAATACTTTTTTTGTCTAAAAATGCCATTTATCTACAGATTTTAGACTTCTTTATCACAGTTGTACTAGTGATGTGATTATAATCATACAACCAAAATCTATAATCGTTGCATACCTAGTCACAGAAAAAAATCACAGTTATCATGATTAATGGCATTAATTCGTTAAGAATATCACATGAAAACCGTGTTGTATTGATTGCCACTAGGAAAACAAATAATTATGCATAATAATATTAAACAAACAAACTATTTTTTTTTTTACTTTTTGGACCAGAGAAGAAAAACTTTGTTTTGACTAACAACTTAGATTCCTTTTGAAAATAAATATTACAACACACTGAAAATAACAATCTTCTTTCCGTGAAACAGAAATGCAGTGTTGAGAAGCCTTCACATTTAATTAACCATAATAAATTCTCACGCGGTTAATAGTGAACTCAGCTAATCGGTGCATCCCCAGAAGTGAAGGCTAAATTATTGAGTGCTTCAGACCATGGAAGCCTTTATTGTGCTCGACTAGACGGAAGGTGATAATTTAAAAATCACCAAAACCTTAAAACAAAAACCATTACAAAAACTGTCTATCTCACTGTTAACACTTTATATGCTCCTGGAGATGGTTTAGAACCCCTAAAATAAATCCAAATTGTTTAGTAGAAAAGTTATGAATGCAAACAGGTGTGCTTACCACTGCCGAGCCTCATGAGAAGGACATCCTGCAGCCGTCTATTGAAATCTCGCAGCTCCTTGACTTCGGTTAGCAGGCTGCCGTATTCTTTCAGCTTCTTGGCCTGCTGAAGCAGCTGTCTGCGTGTGCGTTCTAGTTCCTGCTGTAAACGTCTCATTTCTTCTTCTTGCTGCCTATAGCTGTGCACCAGCTCTTCGTATAGGACTCTAGGTACCACTGCCTCATCATGCTCTTCCTCTTCTTCTGTTGTGAGTCTGTCCAGCTCCTCACCCTCCAGGCAGGAGTTAACTGCGTTCCTCTCTAGTCGAGCCACAACTGCAGCCAAGCTTTTTGAGGAATTGGAAGTGGTCCGCTGATGCTCATGTGACTGGACCTGTTTCAGAAGATGGAGTATAATAAACAAGCCAGGATGCATCAGCAGTCAAGCACTTCATGAAGGCTGTACTATAAATGGAACAAGCAATAGTGGTGTATTTATTGGGTGCAGTTAATTAAAATAAGATATAGTTTGTTAACACATGATCAAAATCAATCAACAAATCAATGTAAAGGGGGTTACACGGCAATAGATTTACTTTACTTTCTCCCAAACAATGTTATCAAACTCCCTCCATCAAAAATTTAGCATTTCAAGTAAGGCATAACTGTGTGAAACAATACTACACATATTGATTGAAACCTACAATAAAACAGGACTAAACATTTCATTTAAAAATCCAAACATACAAGCAGCAAAAACAGAGAATTAATGTAGATGAGCTGGATTTACAAATGCTATTGAAACAACACTGACACGAATACAGACTGAGGGGTCTTTCAGATTGGGAACGTCTAGAATTCCGTTACCGACAATGTTTGTTCCCCCTCCTCAATCCACAGTTTTATGAGCACACGCTATTTTTTATTTGGAGACTGTTATGTACATACATCAGTTACAGCATGCCGGAAACGCGTAGCGTGGATGGTGGAAAAAGAAAAGACGAAAGCTCTCACGTCATCAGTCTGCAAATTCTCGCCGAAATATATGATTGTCTGTACATAATAACTTTGGTTACCTCAGAGTTTTGTGTGTCCTGTCAAGCCAAGAGACTGGATGCTCTTGTTTGCCCAAATTTCGATCAAACCACAACTCGCTCCTCCACAAACAACCTTTTTCCAGCTATGTTGATCTGTGCATAAACAGCGAATGAGTCGAGGAGTTTTTATGTACAGTAGTCTCAAAGTATTGGCCCTACTTTATTAAAACAACATTTGTAAATTATTTTGTTTGTTTGTTTTTATAAAGAACATTTAAAAAGCATCTCTAGTGTGATTTGAACTAAGATGAAATGAAGGAATAAACTAGCTAAAATAAATAACGTTTGAAGGTATATAGTCAGGCGCTTCTGTCACCTGAAGAACATGATCTTTTTGTATCAGCGAGGATAGACAAGCAGCTCATTTGATAGACACAAGATTAATCGAGTTTAGTGCTCTTTATCATATTTGAATTACATTTTTACATCATTAAATATCAGAAGTAACCATACCCTTAATAACATAATATTCCTGATTCTTTTAGCTGAATTTCTCTCATCCTCAATCTTCTGCTGTTTTTCAGACCACTTCAACGCGTTCCAATAAGATTTAAAGTTACACTGCTTGTCCACATTTAGGCCCTTGTGTTCTGGTGGATAAGGAGATTGACTTGTGATTGGAAGGTCACTGGTTTGATCCCCAGATTCACCGAGTCGAAGGTGGTGTGAGTGATGAAACACTTGCTCTCCCATCTTCAACAACCACGGCTGTGGCACCAGTTCCCCGATTGCCCACTGCTCCGGGTGAGTGTTCACGGTGTGTTTGTTCACTGTTGTGTGTGTACACTGGGATGAGTTAAATGCAAAGCACAAATTCTGGGTATGGGTAACTCCATATCTGGCCACTTTCACTTGTAAATAGAGCAGCATTTCAGTTATTTAACAATCCGATTTTTTTGAAAATGCCAGCCAAGGGAAGTTTTTTTTTAGAATAAAGTTAGAGTTTGCCAATGACTGAGCTGCTTTTGTTTAAAAAAAGCTCAAGGCTCATCTTGGATGAAGCTTTTTCTGTGCTAAAGCATAGCTTATGATATGTACAGGAAATGCCATTCATTACTTAGCATATTTAATCATAGAAAAGACACCGCAAAAATATGAAGGTTGATGTTTGACCCACTTATTTTTGCTCAGGACAGGCAATGAAGATGTTACATAAATTAAATGCAAAACCAGTATGGAAGCGCCTCATTGGTCGATAAAACTTTTTTTTTTGAGTAGAGTTGAGTAGTCGACTCCCACCTATTGGATTGCATTATTTTTTTTTCTAGCATTTTAGCGTTTTCATGTGAACTTTTTTTTTTTACTCAAAAACCTGCTTGTGTGAATGCAATTTTTAATTTTTCTTAACTCTGTTTTTAAAATACACAGGGATGTGTGGACATGACCAGTGAACTAGATTAACACAGGACAGGACATGTTAGCGTTTCAGATCACTTCAGATTGGAATTCCATTAGCCCTCATTTGGTTCAAGGTACCCCATTTATTTGCATTTTTTCACTGAAAAGATCCAGTCTATGAATGCTATTTGCATTACCATATTTTTATAAATGGGTTGATGTAAAAATTCAAGCTTCTCATTTTTAAAATTGCTGCTAATTAATTTGAGCTGTTGTGATAGGAAACATGTTTTACGTGCTTTAAAAGTTAAAGCATCTATTTTAGAAACGTTTGAGTTTACGGGAGGCTGAGACTGTGATTGAAAAATTCGACTTTCCGCAAATTTGAGTTAGACACTTCTGTACTAGCATTTATGCCAGCACTAAATATATAAGCATATTCTGTGCCCACTTTACAGCAGTACATTCTTGTGACACCTGAAAGAGTACAGTTCCTAAAGCATTGATTAATATGTCAATGCTTGTTTTTTTTATGTTCTTACTAAGTAAAGCAACAACAGAAGTAACTTAGAGAAAATATAGTATAACTATATAATTGAATTGTTTAAGAGTTTCAATGATTCTAGTCTAAATAGTCAATAAGTAAAATGTCTACTACTTAGATGGTGCTGGTCAATGAGTTTAATAGAGTGTTTCTTTAACCTCTGCCTCATTTATTAAATCCCTATGGAACAATTCCTTGTTTGTTCACATGGTGTTCATCTGTAACTCACAAAGAGAACACACCCAATTCTGAAAACCCACTTTGTTATAGCAATTCAACAGGAAAAAAATAAACATCGGTATGGCCAAAACTTTTTAATGCCCCACCCCATTAATCAATTACATTTTGACACTGTCATCATACTTGTATGAACAAAACCAGTTTGAAACTGTATATCCAGCTTCTTACCTTGTGTGATAATTAGGTACTGTTTCCACAAGCTTCTGTACTGCTTCAAATAGCAACTGTATCTAAAAAAACAAGTACACCAACCTTTTTATGTCGTAGGGGCATTCTCTCCTCGCCAAAGTGATTCTCCAATGTGTTCCTATTAGACATCTTGGGTATTTTCATCTTCTTTTGCATTATACTGTGTTCAAATTCATCAATATTTTCTACAAAAATAAAACAAATGGAAAGTGCATAAGAGGTGCAAAGAACGGTCTGTCCAAGCACTCAAAAAATACCATCATTATATCATATATTTATATCGTTATATGAGCTTGGTGGAGGACTTTCTCAATAACCTTGAAATGACATGGACGACTAGCTAAACTAGTTAACTGTTAATGGACCATTTAACTTTAGAAAGCGTCATGAATGGTGCATCATAAATGTGATTGACAGTCAGGGTCGTCACACTTGTCAGTGTGATGCAGTGTCAAGTCACCAAGGCTACTTGGAGAAGACAGCACAAATAAATGTGCCTACCTTAGTCACCTAGCAGCAAAATAAGTTTGCAAACATAACCAGACACTGAAAGTATGAGCACATAAGATTTAGGCCGTCCCTCAACAGACTGTCCACCCCTTAAGTTCAAATGAACAGATTTAAACACCAGACTTCTGCTCCTAACAAGATCAGGGTTGTAAGAACAGGTTAAGCCACACATGAAGATTAGTAATGTATCTAAAGAGTTTTGACTGAAGACAGGGCTTAGTGAAAGTGACAGGTTTTTTACTATAAAAGCAGGAGGTGTCACATGATCACACCTGCAGCCAGCAATCAATTAAAATAACTTATCTGTAATTAATTTCACATTAAATGCACAACTACACCCGGTTGTAATGCGATAAATGCTACACGAGCTTGCTTATACAGTTAACGTTAGCACATCTTTAGCATCGTGTGCAAAGCACAATTAACGTCAACTATACGTAAACAAATCATTCATATCCTCATATCTTACTCTAAATGTCTTCATCAGTTCAGATACAGTTCAAGAAATGTTACTACAGCTTTAAGCTGCGTTTTAGTCCACGTGGGTAACTTAAACCAATAAATCAGGAAAGCATTAGCAGCATGCTAACAAGAACTTAGCAACATTCATCTGCTTTTAAATCCTATCTTGGTTTCATTCACTGTCATTAGTTCATCTATATAAGCCCTTTTGTTGCAGACTCACATGACCGAGATTGCCAAAAAATATCGTTACAAAGCGCCAAAAGACCCATACAAAAGGCGTGCTAAAACACAACAATTCGTTATCTGATTTTCGGTAACTGATGTTTTAGCTTAAACGTTAACAAACACATTTAACGTTACGTGAACAACCACAAACATATTTTTTCGTGCCCTTATTCATTCTAAATGTATTGCGATAATAACTTCATGTCACGCTTTTATATTAACATAACGTTACAACCTTAAACATGCTTCACAGTTTCTGCTATGCAACACACTGAGCTTCCTTGTTTAACTTTAACGTTAGATGATACATGTTATTGTCGTCATGCGCTTAACAGCGATTAGTCAACGTTATACATGCAACCAATGTGTTTATAACAATAACAGAAGGGCAGAACTCACCTGCCAGGGCGAGGATGTGTGCTTTGGCTGGCTGGCCTGCGCCTCTCCACACCACATACACCTTCTGATCATCAAAATCTCTTTTGTGCACAGGCTGGAAATCTTTCATGTCTGACACAGGTAACGCGTAGCACATGTCATCTTCCAAGAAACGCACGAAAGCGTACATTATTTTAGTTCTTTGGTCCCTGCTCTTTGAGGAAGAGCTTGACAGTTTTCCTCAAAAAAAGATTTTTAAAAACATGTATAAACACAAGGAGGGGGAGACCGTGGGAGGCCTCTGCGCTCGATTCCTTCTGTCTGGCTGATGCATCAGTTGAGGAAATGCAGAGCATCGATGCTTCAGGCTATACTAATCGAACCAGACTAGATAGGGCGAATGAGTGAGTAATGGTTTATGAGTTGGTTCAACGTTAAACATTTTATATTTACAACAACATTCTTATTTTTAATATTAGATAATAAACCACCTAATCAAGAAAATGTGAATTAAATGTTACAAAATATGCTAAAAACAATACATAAAAAATGTTGTCAGAGTTCACATCGTCGTATCCCAATTCAAAGTTTAAAAGCAAAGTTTAGGTAAAGCAAGATAACTAGATATAAACAATCAAAAATGTTCCAAACGGTGACCCTAATCCTAAAGCTAAAGCTTTATAAGCCATATGTTTAAAAATAACCAACGTGGACTCGAGATGGGAGCCAGTCCAGAGAAATGATAACAGATGTTTTACAGATGATCTGGTCCTAGTCAGGATATGTTATCCAAATCCTGGACACACTCGATTGAGTATTTATACTCCTGTATACTCATGTACTTTCATTCATCAGATATGTATCATAAAGCCATGAAAAATAAAATTAAAGAGGTGTTATTTGCCTTGGCACATCCTGTTTTTGCCAATGGGTTGTTGTCCTGGGACCATCATTTCCAGCAATGGGCTCAGGGCAACATTTTCACCTGCCGGTCAAAGACTGTGATGATAAGTAATGTTTTTTCAGTGATATACAGTAGCTTGTATGCTAAGCTCTGGTGCACAATGATTGTGTCATTGATGGACTTAAAAAAATTATTATATTCAGTTAATTCTTGAAGGACTGTGTGATTGTACTTTTTTATTTATTTGTTAATATTTTACCATTTTAGCTCAGGTATTATTTTATGGGTTGAGATTATGTAGCGTTAACTAAAGCTAAGATAAAGAGGAATCCCCTCTAGTGTGAAAATCTCCTCTGCTGAGTGTGTTAGTCAGACAGAGTGTGCTTGTGTTGTGTTTGTGTCTCTCTGTTGGGTTCGCAGGTACTGATTTGAAGCATTTACTTTGTTGATGTACTCAAGTAAGAGTAAAAGTAACTAACAAATTACTTACTTCAGTTCAAGTAGAAAAGTATTGAATGAAAAAGTGGCTCAAGTAGGTAGTTCTGATCTAAACGATAAAAAGCAAAAACTCTGATTGTCAAACTCCTAGAAGAGCATCTCGTTATCTCTGCTCAAAAGTAATTTTGTTCTGCTTTTATGAAATATGTTTAAAGAGGTCATGCCATGGTGAGCCTTTTTTGGCTTTTATAGTGATTTATAAGAGTAGATTGAATCAAAGATCGAACCATGGACATTCCCAAACAAAATGAATTTGTTTCTTGTACAAATGGGTTTTATTCGCGCCATTGACGAACGTCATGGCTAGATATCAAAGCGCCGATTTCCCACCCCCAGAAGTGATGCACTATCCACAAATCAACGCCTTCTCTCGTGATGTCCGGAAACCAATGCGTGCGAATCAAACAGTGCGAAATAGGCGAGCGGCACACAACTTGGAATTGTGTTATTAAAAGGATTTGTAAAGATTAAAAGAAGATGCTCAATTCCAGGGTGTACAGAAACCAAACATCTATTTCACTCTGGCTCATAGAGGTAAGGCTGTATAATAGCATTCCCTTCAAACACCATTATAGCGTCTATCAATGTTGCTAGCTCTGTGTTTTATGTGTTAGGGTTAGTGAAATTGCTCGTAAATAATCCCTGAGGAGATTGAATGGGATTTTAATTTATAAATAACTTTTGTTTTAGACTTTATAAGTAAAGTAATCACATCTCCTATAAAATTAGACCAACGTGAACAACACTGTATTGCAAATAACACATCACTGACCCTTTAAGTAAAAAATGATCTTGGTCTGTTAATGAGCACATACACATCACATAACCTGACAATTACCAAAAAATCCAAAATATTTTTTCTGTTTCAATTAACCAATCTCTTCAAGTCATATACATGCTCTTAACTGTATATCAAATAAGGATATATAGAACTGAAGAGCATATACAACTGTGTCTTTAAAAACATGTTACAATTGTAGTTAAAGCATGAAGAAAGGGGAAATCTAAAAAGTCCCAGAATGGTTTTCTTTGTCTGGTGAGAATCGCGAAAGGTCAACACTTCTCAATTCCACAATGCACTGTGGTAAAAACATAGAAAATAGCTAAATCGTTATTCATGTGGCAAATAAATATGGCAGATTAAGTATGTTTCAATTGTAATTCGTGCTTCTCATATCCCAACTATGTAGTAGGTACTGATTGACATATCTGGAAGTATTTAGTAGATAAAAAGGACAACAACCACTTTGCAATGTCAGAATGGGATTTGACAATTGTTTATTATTATTATTATTATTATTATCATTATTATTATTACCATAGATATCACTGTTTTTTATACCTACACAGTATCTTACTGTTACACTGTAAAATCTATCTACATAAAAAAGTTATAATTATTAAACCTTTTTTAATGCTTTATTTTTTTTGCAGAATCTAATTGAATACATTATCAGTACCAAAATATTTAACCAGAAAGACATTATTTTTGAGCAGTTTATAAGGCTGTTTTTTTTCCTAGCAGAATCTACTTAAATAAACTTAAATAAATTGACACTTTTTTTACAACATTATTAAGTAAATCATAGTGTTTTTGTTTAAGCAGATGAAGCAAAATGTACTTATATGTATAAAGGAAAATTGATTGAAAATCCCTTTTAGTGTTTTTAATTTTATTGCACATTAAACAGGTATCAAAATGGGTTACCCTAATGTTACAAAACCAGAAAGGCTTATGAGAGCTCTAGTCAGTGTTCTCAAAGCAGCCATGACTTACACATCATCCAAAATGACGATGAAGTCCTTCAAGTTAACTTTCCTTGCAGACAGCAATTTTTATTATGTGCACCTCTTGTCAGTGTTTACATCCCGCCACAGGTGTGTGTGAACGAATCGCTGCATCAGCTGGCTGATGAGATCATATACGGGGAGCAGCAGTACATGTAGTCTGTCTTTGTTATTCTAGGGGACTTCAACAAAGCAAATTTGATAAAAGAATTGCCCAAATTCAAGCAGCACATTAAATGCCCCACCAGAGAGGTGAATATTGTGGAACACTGCCACAACAAATTAAGGGATGCATTTCACGCTATCCCCAGAGCTGCTTTGGAATTTTCTGATCACTGTCTGGTACATCTCATCCTGTCTTACAGGCCAACACTCAAAGCTGCTAAACCTGCTATGAGAACAGTAAAAATATTGAACAGTGATGCAGAGCAGGCGCTTCAAGGCTGCTTTGATTGTACTGATTAGAGCATTTTTGAGGACTCTGCCACAGATCTGGATCAGTTTCTATGAAGACATGTGTATCTCCACCCGGACTTATGTGACATACAACGACGACAAACCATGGTTTTCTGGAAAAGTCAAACAGCTTTTTCCAGCCAAGAGTGATGCCTACAGAGGTGAAGACTGCACTTTGTACAAACAGGCCAGAAATACATTGAACAAGGAGATCAAAGCTGCTAAGAGAACAAACTCTGAAATGCTGCAACCAACAATCATGCTTTATTGTGGTCAGGCCAAAAAAACACCAAAAACTACAAAGCGCCAGCATCTTCATCAGTGGGCAATTCTTGGTGAATGAACTGAATGAGTTTTACTGCAGATTTGAGACACCCTCCGATTTCCCCCCTGAGCAGCCATTAACACCTCTGTGAACCCCTTCAGCACATACCTTTCTCCCACTGCTCTGCATATCAGTGAGGGTGATGTTCATCAGCTCTTCAGGAAGCAGAAGAGGAGGAAATCACCAAGTCCTGATGGGGTTTCACCAGCATGTCTCAGAGCCTGTGCTGACCAAAAGGCTCCCATCTCTGATTTTCAACAGATCACTGGAGCAGTGTAAATCCCAGCTTGCTTCAAATGCTCCACCATCATCACCATCCCCAAGAAGCCAATAATCGTGGGTCTCAAAGACTACAGACAGTTGGGTCCTGACATCTGTTGTCATAAAGTTCCTGCGGCAGTTGAAGAAGTTCAATCTCTCACAGACACTGCTAACCCAGTTTTACTCAACGGTCATCGAGTCTGTTCTCTGCTCCTCCATCATCGTCTAGTTTAGCTCTGCCTCTAAAGCAGAAGTCTCTAGACTTCAGAGAACAGTTTGTATGGCTAAGAAGATCATTGGTGCTCTCCTACCCTCCTTCCAGGACCTGTACACCCCTAGAGTGAGAAAGAGGGCAAACACAATCATTGTGGATCCCGCTCAGCCCGGTCACCAACTTTATGAGCTTCAGATCCTCTAAGATCAGGACTGTACAGCACAAACAGAGCTTCTTTCCCCAAGCTATTCTATTGCTGAACTCCTCACCATTCCACGGTGTTTCCTGCACCTGGACTCTCGCACATTTCACCACTTTGCTTTTTACACTTTAGCACACCAAACATTATATATTTGGTTCAAATGTTTACATACAATACATCTATTTACAATATCTCCCTCATTGCCTCTTGTTATTTGTTAATTGTGTTGCACTTTACTTATTAAATTGAACTTATGTTGTTTGCACTGACTGCTCCATTGTACCACAGACATTTCCTTGTGTGTGCACACTCACACACTTAGCAATAAAGACGATTGTGATTCTGATTGTGATTCCTCCAACACAACAATGGTAACTAAAAATTAGTTCACACAACATAACCTAATAAATAGACACATTAGTCCTCAAACAAATGTATGACACTAAACCACACTTAACAACACAAGCATAACAACCTAAACTGACACTGGAATAAACATAAAATCCCATGCTCCCACAATGCACCTTATCTGACCATAAAGCCGAGTCAATCAAAACCAAATAATTTATTTGAATTCTAAAATAAATAGGGAGTATATTTCCCCTCAATATTTTAGTCAGGTCTAATTCGACTTCCCATTCATTTAATTCATCAATTTTTAAAATTGGGTTCCTCAAATTAAAACTAAGAACACAAATTTGCTAAAATAGATAATTTGTTTTTCTTTATTTTATTGGTGAAACACTCTAAATATTTTATAAGAAAGCCAGAAAACATTTTTTTACAAGCCTCATGGTTAATTTTTACATAACAGACATGTGCCAAAATGTTGAATGTTGAAGAGAGAAATGAAGGGAAAAAGTTGACTTCTTAAAAAAAAAAAAAAATCTGGCAAATGTGTTATGGAGACATATATTATACATGTTGCAAAATTATGGTCAAGTATCAATAGTTTGTATTAATTTGGGCAGTATTTTTCAAAAGTTAGTTTGAGTTTTTAAGTAAATCAAATTTGTTGCTTTTTAGTGCTGATAAAATGATTGATTACTGAAAGATTCACATATGTTGCAGCAGATTACATTTATTACATCTATCAAGCAAATCCCTTCAAAAATATAGTGTTTGAAAACCTTTTGATTTTAAATGTGCTTAGAGTTGCTATTTTCAATTGAAAACACTCTACTTTCAAACAAGCTTCGTGTAATTGAAAGAAAGTTGGAAGAATGCACCTTTGTTTCATTGCCCTGTACTCAACTGAAGACACATAGTGTTTCATGTGAGGTCTTTTATATGGAACACTAACAAAAGTATCAGGATCAAAGTCAAGAATGAAAAATACCTAAGCCTGTCTGCTCACACACACTGTGTTTTTTATCTGTGGGTATCCATTCCTGAATCTCCGTTAATGCATTTTCAATATCTCTCATATCCCTCTTACATGGCAAAAGAAAAATCTTTCAGGCAGCTGATAATTACCATAATCGATTCATTCACCTATTACTTTTGTTCTGCTCCAGCACATTCAGCTGAATGCTGAGAGGAAAGAGGTTTTCTTCAAAATCAGCCAGACTGTATCGGCCTTTCAGCCAGCATGCTGTTTCGCTAACCCAGCTATTCTCTTTTCCTTGTTTCTCTCCAAATGACAAAGGCTATCTGACAGAGAAGAAACATTCTGTTGTTGTAAAACAGGCAGGTTGTTATACAAAAGGACGGATTTCTTCACTTGTACTTTAATAACAAGAACGGCACAGTCAATAAATGGCACTAACAATTCGTTCTGCTTCGCCTGCTATAATTGAAAAGTAAGTGATGCAGAACTTTAGATGCTTTGGCCTTTCTTTCTTTTTTGCCTTTCCAATTCTTTCCTTTCATTTCTTCTTAGATCTGCCATCAAATCCTGAGCTTAAAGTACCGAGATGAAGCTTGGACCATGGATAAAACAGTTCCTTTGCAAGCAAAAGTGACGAGTGGATCTTTGGGTCAAACAGAGAGAATGTTCTTCCTGCCCTTCTTTTCAGCTGAACATCACATCTGTAGAATGACACAGGTGTGGGTAGTAAAAGAACACCACGATCTGACAGAATGAACTGAACTGAAGACCTGAAGAGATTAGGGCTCTGGAACTGATATACTAGATGTGAGTGAACTCTACAGAGTTGGTGCTAAACACTCAAGAAAAATGTTCTACTTAATTTGATCTGCTCTTCTTGTTGGCTTGTCCAGCATTCAGAGACGGGCCTGCAAATCCCTTAACTAATGACTACAAGAGACATTTGTATTAGGGCGAATTGTTTAAAATGGGAAGTCTTCAAAATCAAATCAGGCCTGGAAACATGTCAGAACTTCATAAATACAACTTTATAAAAAAATGTCCATTTTAAAGGCAGTTGAAAGTAAAGGTGAAGAAAAACCCAATACCTGTAGAGTATATTTTTAAAGTGGATCAGCAGAAGTGAGAGAAATAATAAACTGATGTGGAATGATTGTACACGGTTTGGAAGTTCTGGATGTTCTCAACATAGACAGACATGAAAAATGTTATTGAACTACCAGCAGAGGAGCATGAGAGAACAATCTGCTAACAGCACAGACGCCTTCTATATAATAGGTTTATTCTCAATCTCCATAAAGGTTTATAAAGGTCCATAAAGCTTCAACACTTTCCAAAACCAAAGAGGATCATGCTTAATGGAACGCTTAATAGTTTTTTTTAGAATTAGGCTCATTTTCCAACTTTTCACAATCTTTATAGAAGTTTTTAGCCACTTTGGCATCTGTCTACTTAGTCTCATAATCTAGGGATGCAATTTTTGAATAATTCAAAAAGGTTATTATTCTGATTACACTAGAAGCATTTTTGTTCCAGTAGTTCTTGTTTTCTTTTTAGATATAAATACTTGATCTCTCAAAAGATGACTATTTTCTGCACCTGCTGCAACCATATTACAGGGTCAAAGCTCTTAAATCATTCCCTTGTAATGAGAGTACAGTCCCTTAAAATGTCTGAAAATATCAACTTTTCATTTCATACTGGTGTTAATACATAATGTAACTACAGAAAAGTCAACGCTTAATTAGGAAAAAACAGCAGAATATTTTGACACAGATTTCTGCTAATGGTATGGAAATGTGACTGGTCTAATCCAATTCAGTGATATATGTTAAGCTATGCTTAAAGTCTAATGTCAGAACTGGAGAATGGATGAATAGATTTCAAAGTAGACAAGTTGAGTTTTTTAGCCCTTGTACTCTGCAAATTGTTTGTCACCCTTGGATGAGCCCCTCACTTCTGTGGACAGCATTTGACTGTTTCAGGGTGCCTTTAGATCTTGTGCCATGATCGAGTCAATGAAGCTTGTTTATGTATTTGAGCTCATAGAGCCATGGGAGAGAGCAGTAGAAGAAGCCTAGGAAGGTTAATGAAAAGGTACACAGAATTGGAATCGAAAATTGGAAAAGGTACACTGAATTGCACAGCAGCATGGTTGGAAAACTGTGTTACCCCTCAACATCTAGGCTGCTTAGGCAGATGGGAATGAGAGGGAAGGCCCATCGGAAGGCAATCAAAAAACCTGAGGCTGCTGAGCAAGGAAGGCGGGGGCTTTGGTTTAAGAGTGGGGATCTCGCTTGGGGGGTGAGAGGATAGCATCTAGGGGGTGCTGAACCCTCTGTAGATGTCGTGGGCCTATCAGCAAAACACCTAACAAAAAGAGGGCACCCACATGATAACCACTCACTTGGTCCCACTTGGAGTCTTAAATATGGATTCTTGGAATCTTAAATAACATATAAGTCCTATTCAACGGTGTAACACTCAATGTAACTACAGAATAGTCAAAACATTAAAAAATTCTGCTACTGGTATGAAAATGGGAGTGGGCCTATCGTATTCAGTGATCTAGATTAAGCAACAGCTTAATAGATTTTAAATATATTGTGGTATTCCTTTAATATTTCAGGATGTTTGTCAATTTTATAGAACATTAATGGAATATTCCAAGAACGTTTCCTCAAACTGGTTGTACCAAAATTTCCTGTTTGAAATTTGGTTTATACTACTTGCAACAAGACAGACATGGCAAAAAAAAAAAAAATTAAATGTTAGACTAAAGCAGAATAAATGAATTTATTATTTATTATTTTATTAATAAAACAATGAGCATTTGAAACAGGTGCCCTCCTCACTCTCTCAGCATACACACTTGGACTGGTGATGCTCCCTCATAAACTGTTTGGTAGTGTCGACATTATCAGCGCCTCAGAGTCAGACATCATGTCCCTCCAATTAGAGCTTCACAGCTTCCCTCATTCATCTTTATTGGTGATACATTAGCCACCATTAAATAAAAGACATGGGATAATCTCCATAATGATGTGGATGATGGAGCCGTGTGTCAGCGAGAGAGGCAGTGACTCTGTGACTGGAATAAGAACGAGAGTGGGTGTCAGTGGTGGCCCAGTGTTGGGTTGGCGCCCGGGAGAGGATGAGGATGGTGACAATGTGGCAAGGGATAGACTTTAGGAAAAGTGGCAGCAGCATTAACCGGGTACACATCATCTATTACCATGCAGCCAATCAAAACAGCGCACCTATGCCAATCGGGAGGCTGGACAGACGCTAGTCCAGGTGCATGAGTTAGTGATGATGCTGGCTTACTTTATGAAGGAACAGACGGTGTGCTCCAAATATGTAATTCATGCCAGGATCAGATAACGGGACAGCAGCGATCATTTAGAGAATGTTAGAAATCTGGTTTAATATAACTACTTTCGCACACTGGATTTGCCATGTTTTTTTTTTGGGTTGGGGGGGGGGAGTTGGCAATGTCATTTTCTATTGACCAACAACTTACAAAAAAACAATCTCTTCTTGTTTAACTAAACTGCCCTTAATTACATTACTTACATTTGTCCTTTAATTAGTGCCTCATGAATAATTGATTAGCCATGAAGTCATGAGTCAGGCAATAAAAAAGTGATAGCCCGTGAAATGAACAGTAGACCTGAAAAAGGAGCTCTGTTTGTCCACTGCCCTGAGACTTCAAAACTGACAGGCTGAGCAGAAGCAAAATATAGTGTATAACTGCTCCTCGATCCCTTCATCAAATATTTACAGGGGTATCATTGCCAGCATGGTGTCCCACTGTGCATTCTCCATGTGGCAGCAAAGGGAACATTGATCTTCCTTTTAAAGAACAAACAAGAGCTTCAGAGATGTGTCGTATTCTTTGGCGGTGCTTCATCTGGATTTATCCGGAGCGTGTGCTATCGATCTGCATAGGTCACGAATTTGCATCACCTTCCAAACCGCAAAATATGATCTCGGGGCTGCATTACTGTGAAATGCACTTTCTCCTTGCTCTTGGATAATGTCAGACTTGGAGTATACAGACACACCATTTGCCGTTAGAGTCCACAAATGAGAACCTGTGAATACTTGGTTGCAAAAGATGATCTTTATGAAGAATGTTCACAAGGAAAAACGACAACAATTTCATTGCATTTTTTTCATTTGGATATTGACTGCCAATCAATGTTTTTTTTGTAAGTTTTAGTTACGCCTAGTTATTTCAAATCTATTTAATTTGCACCAGAGTATTGCAAAATTCATGAGATTGTTTGTACTAAGAAGTCCTTGACAGTCTAAACATACGAAAATAAATAAAATGTAAAAAAAAACATCTTTCATCCTGCATAGTTCATTTATGTTATGGACATTTTTTTTCCTAATCAGTATCATGGTCATGTGATGCAAATGTATAGCACTCTGAGTGAAAACGGAACCTATATCTCATCAATTTAAAATTTATTAACAATTTATTTTCCTAAATTTCCACACAAGATGTGGATTTGCAATATTATGCAGAAATAAATACATTATTATTATTTTTAATGAACTTTCTTTGTAGTGTGTCCCAGCTAGCATAACATGCACTGGCAAAATATGTACCTTAAACATTACAGTTAGTTTGTAGATTATTTATCAAGATTTGTTATTAACACATACAAGTGCAGAAAATTGGAACGTTTAAAATTATTGAAAAAACAACAACTGTAAAATCAGAGATGGTTAATGTTCAGTTTTTGGCAAAACATCCATATTGAGTGATACGTTAAAAAAATTTATTAATTATATAAACTGATAAAATGGCTAAGCGTGATGCAATAATTCAAGACTTCCCATGCGATCTAGTGTACAGTTAATATTTTCTGAGAGTTCAGTTTTATATGTATATACAGTACTTGTAAAAAGTAGAAAATGTGTTAAAATGCAAATTTAAGAAATAATTTGCTATTTAAGACCCAAAGCTTTGCATCAGAGTATTTATGACACTTCAGACTATTTTATATCAGACTGTTTTTATATATTTTAATCATACACTAACATCTGTAATTTATAGAAACAGGGGTAGGATGTGTGGAGATGTTAAATTGAATTCAACTGTAAAAGAACATTTTGTACACTATACCGTAAAGCTAACTGTTTTCTAACTTTGCGTTCGAGCTTTGATGACACAAGCCTAGACACATTCCTAGCATAACCCATTAGATAGATTTGCTCATTTGCTACTACAGTAGATGAAACATCTGATAACGAGAAGGCCTCACACACTCCCAGCATCACATCATATTTCACTAGCAATTCTTGTCATCCTTCTTCTCCTCTTCTCTAGAATCTCAGCTCTTCAGCTCTAATGAGAAGTGACATAATGTTTACCGACAGAAGATAATTTCCTATCTACATTTACTACAGGTAGGTGTGCTAATATGACAGCGGCAGAATCAAAGCCTATAGCTAGCCATCAGTGTGTTGGAGAGTTTGAGTGTGTGTGGGTGGATCTGATAACAGGGCAGTGGCAGGTGGAGCGTGAGAGCCAAGCGCTCTTTGTTGAGCCGACACAAACATAAACACACACCGACGCATGCCATCATTTCACCAGGAGCAGAATTAATGAAGTGACCCTGCAAACGAGGCCTGGCGGTAACCAGGTAACCACATTCAGTCTCGGCTCTGGCTTCAAGCAGAGCGCCGTGGAAGATTATCAGCACAGAAGAAGTAGCTGGAGATGAATCCCAATTTATTTACAGCAACAGCTAATTCTTTCATTGATTTCAGTTTTTTTTTTCAAATATTTTTCAATGTGACATTTTGTTTGAAATACTTAATTTCAATAGAAGCCAAACATTGCAATGCAATTATATTCATTTAAATCTGAGAACAAAACAAAGAAAGTTGTAAATGACTGTTTTGCTATTTATTTTCTCAAGTAAAATTAAAAACTGTTATTGTAAAAAGTGTATACAGCAGAGTCGTGCTGAGGAGGAGGTGCTGAAACATAAAAAGAAACAACTAAACTATTTAGTCCTTTCTGTAAAGAAATGTAAGAAAATATAGATAAAAATTGTAATTTTAACCCCCGAAAAATCATTAAATTAATCAACCTCTGTATCGCAGTATACTTTCAATAACTGCATAAGTTATATATTAAAACAACAACAACAACTGGGAATGAAGAAAAATCGGTATCTGAACAGGCAGCTAACATCATACTGTGAACTGAAATCGAAAAGCTTTGCAGACTGTGGTACTTTTGTTTATAGCCCTTTAAAGATTTGTATACAAATCTTTTACATTTTTGCACAGTAAGCAATCATGTGAGCTTTTGTGCCAAAATGTTATCATCTCCAACTGATAAAAAAGGTCAAGGTGCTGTTTATAAACAGTTTTCTTCTGATGTGTGCTATCCTCATCATTTATCTCTCATCCTCCAGCTAATGCTGATCACCTGTTTGTTGTCTGTGTTTCTCCATTTGTTAGTTTCTGGTTTGTCTTTGTTTTTTTTTTTTTTGTTTCAGGTGCTGTCCAGCGAACTGTTCATTGATCGTTATTAAGTTTGTATGTTCTCTATGCTGGGGAGGTGATTAGCACCTGCCTCAGTCAGCGAGAGTCCCCTCACAAATTGCTTTGAAAGCAATTGCTAAAGAAGCACTATATAAAAACTGACTGATTGATTGATTGATTATAATGCATGAGATTATATTCATGTGAACATTATGAAGAGGAACTGTTTATCCCTGTCTACCCCTTTTGCACATACCTAGGTATACAGTTATAGTTTGCTGAAAAATTAAAAATGTTGTTATATAGAACAGCATGGTAATATAAGTAGTATAATATATATTTTACACAACATTTGATAAAATTATGATAATTGTTTTGTTTCTAAATGTCTTAAACATCTTAAAAATATTTAGGTGAATGAATGATAACTGTTTTTGGAGAATGCAGTGTAGATTTTTCAACTTGTAGATGTTTTCAGCTTGCAGTGTAGATGTTTTGGCTTCCTTCTAGAATCAACAGTTCAAAATGTTTAAAAAAATCTATTTGGCTAATGTGTTCACTGTGGGGTGATGTAGGTGATTTTAGAAAACAAGTTCATTCAGAATGCACTGCATCCGGGGTTAACAATGTATTTTTTGTAGTTTAATGTAGGATGATAAATGTAAAAAACGCTTGTCGTCGTCATTGCTTATTTACATTTTGCTGTAATGCACATGATTGGCTTCGAAGCCCTACAGCCTCCTACTCCCCCATAAAATAGTTGACCTCAAATTGATTATACAGTATGAAATTGTATTGAAGATGATGAAAGGGAAACAAAAAAATTATCCTATGCAAACTGCATAACCGTAAACATGAATGAAGGAAAAAAATCAATGTTCATCCGACAAGCGGATCTAAGTTATGTTTGGTCTCGGTCTGATGTAATCTATAAAATGAACACGATTCTTATTACAGAAATACTATTGAACAATTCAGTCCCTGTGCTTTCTAGGTTTAATGTTCTAAACTAAAAATCCACCCACTATAAATAGCAACAACTAAAATCATTAATAAGCATGAGAATATCTGGTACACTAGTAAAAAATCCACTCTTCAAATACATTTGTGTTGAGTTAATTATTGTTATTTTGCATGTTCACAGATTGCTCAGTTGTTTTTACGAAGCAGAAGAAATAAAAAGATAAATCTCAGTAAACCATTTGTCAATGACGAGTGATCGTCTTCTCTTGAAAAGCACCAGGAACCTCGCAGCAGGAAATAACATGAAATCTCACTCTTTTTTTCCTCCCTTATGGATTTGCCGCACTTGGCAACAGCAGTGGCCCTAGTGACAAGCAAACCATCATTTCAGTCTCGTCTGCCTCCGCAGAAAAGCCGCTAAAACCCCATTTACATTTTCCCACATATCTCCTCTTTTCTCAAGCGCACAAACACAGGCACACACAAATGGCAAGCCGTGAAAAGAGAAGGACAAGTTAATAGTAAACAGCACAGAGCATTTTCATTTAGTATCTTTAAAGCGTATTGCTTTATTTTTCACACGGCATACAAAAAAAAACCCATGGCTGATTATGTGAAGAAGGCGTGAAATTGTGATATTTGCATGGCTGGGGATTTTAACTAGAGGCATTAGTTGTTGAAAAGCTTCAAGGCTGGACTCCAGACATGTTTTTAAATAATGGTTTAATGATGCATATTTTATAAACATTTTCCAAGCCTGACTAGCAGCTCTCTCTCCCTCGCTTTCTCATCCAGACTACATTAATGTTCTTATTCTTTCTTCATTAACAGGCTCACAGCCCTTTCGCTATGCTCCTTTGTCTGCATTTGGAAAAAATCAGCTGGAAAATAGACAGCATGAGGCAGTCGAACAGACGTTTTGGTTTCTCTATCTCTGTGTGCACACTACTAACCGCTGTTCATTAATTTAATTCACAGTGTTTTCTTTAAACCACCTCCCTTTATTCCATCACTGTTACGGCCCCTGCCGTTTTGCAGCGTTTCCCATTTATTTTCTGTCGCCTGCTTGTGCGCGCGCCCGTGCGCGCTTCTGCTTATTCCTCCAGGTGACTCCAGCTGTCCCCTGATTCGCCAGTTGGGACGCCGATCAGCAGCGAGGAGGCGGACCACTTCGGCTCGTTTGCGAATCAGCGGCGGCAGCTGGAGTTGAAAAGGAACGCGCCGACACCTGTACAGCAGCGAGGGCTCTGCGGAGTCCTTGACTCATGCGGCGTGGAGAGAGTGGCTCCACTCGGTTGCCGCCCGTTTTGTTCGTTTGTGCTCCCTTGTTGTTTCCTTCCATTGATGGGAGAGCGAGGGCTCTACGGAGTCCCTTGGCTCATGCGGCGTGGAGAGAGTGGCTCCACTCGGTTGCCGCCCGTTTTGTTTGTCCTTGCTCCCTGTGTTTGCTTCCGTTTGTTGCCATTTGAGTTCCCTTCTGTTACCTACCCGGTGTGTCACGTTCGTTGTCTTCTGACTTCCAGGGTCTCAGAGACAGCTTAGAATGTCACGTGACATACATTCTGCACGTAGGATTATTTCTGTTATACACACTAGTTTAGCGGTGTGCGCCAGGTTTGTTTATTGTATAACTTCCTAGTTAGGGTAGATTAGTTCTAGCTTTGTGTATGTTATTTAGTTAGCTTAGAATTGTCTGCACTTTCTAGTTAGTTTATGTTTTGTTTTACCTGGCGTCCCTTAGTCTCTGCCCCTGGAGTGTGTGTATTTGTATTTGATTTATTTTACCATTGGAAACACCAGTTCTGTTAATTAAAGCACATTTGATTTGTAAAGTTATTGTTTGTGTCCTGTTGTTCCCGTTTTCATTTCTGTTCCTCCACCTTTTTGTTACACCCCGACCCTAGACACCACCACCATTTTGGGGTCGTAACAAAGTGGGGGCTCGTCCGGGATATCTCTTAATGATCCCAAAATTGGTGGAGTGCAGTTTTGTCTGTGTGGAGCAACGTTGGGTTCTGTGTGCTTTATTTTTGTGTTTTGGGAGCTTGTCTGCTTTGTTTGTGGCATTTCATTTGTTGTCAGCTCCTGACTTGTAGTGTGGGAGAGAATTGCCACTATGTTTTCAGCAGACATTCATTTAGTTTGAGCACTTCGTTTTTATGTGTCTGGACCAATTTGTTATGGGTGCTTTTGTTAAGGACCTATGTGCTAGCCTCAGTGAGGTTTTGCTGAAGCACATTCGTTTGAGGTCCTAGCATCTTTTTGGTTCACTTGTGTTTAGTTATTTTTCTCCCTTAATGTTCAGTTAATTGGTGCTTCGTTCCGGGCCTATGTGCTAACCTTTGTAATGAGGTTTCGTTGAGCACATTTGGTGAAGGTCCTAGCACCATTGTTTTGTGTTTGTGGTGTTTTTTGTCAAAGACTAGCGTGCTTAATTCTAAGTACTTTGGATTGCAGTCTTATCACCACTTTGTTTTAAGTCTATTTTGTGTGCGTATTTGTTAGTGTTTATTCTTTTGAAGTTTGTAATTATGTTTAAACACTTTTACGCACTTTGGGTGTCGGGTTCTTTTAGTTCAACCTTCCAATAGGATGTTGTTTAATTTGGAAGGTTGATTTTAAGGGGGGGAGTGTTACGGCCCCTGCCGTTTTGCAGCGTTTCCCATTTATTTTCTGTCGCCTGCTTGTGCGCGCGCCCGTGCGCGCTTCTGCTTATTCCTCCAGGTGACTCCAGCTGTCCCCTGATTCGCCAGTTGGGACGCCGATCAGCAGCGAGGAGGCGGACCACTTCGGCTCGTTTGCGAATCAGCGGCGGCAGCTGGAGTTGAAAAGGAACGCGCCGACACCTGTACAGCAGCGAGGGCTCTGCGGAGTCCTTAGCTCACGCGGCGTGGAGAGAGTGGCTCCACTCGGTTGCCGCCCGTTTTGTTTGTCCTTGCTCCCTGTGTTTGCTTTCGTTTATGTTGCCATTTGAGTTCACTTCTGTTTCCTACCCGGTGTGTCACGTTCGTTGTCTTCTGACTTCCAGGGTCTCAGAGACAGCTTAGAATGTCACGTGACATACATTCTGCACGTAGGCTTATTTCTGTTATACACACTAGTTTAGCGGTGTGCGCCAGGTTTGTTTATTGTATAACTTCCTAGTTAGGGTAGATTAGTTCTAGCTTTGTGTATGTTATTTAGTTAGCTTAGAATTGTCTGCACTTTCTAGTTAGTTTATGTTTTGTTTTACCTGGCGTCCCTTAGTCTCTGCCCCTGGAGTGTGTGTATTTGTATTTGATTTATTTTACCATTGGAAACACCAGTTCTGTTAATTAAAGCACATTTGATTTGTCAAGTTATTGTTTGTGTCCTGTTGTTCCCGTTTTCATTTCTGTTCCTCCACCTTTTTGTTACACCCCGACCCTAGACACCACCACCATTTTGGGGTCGTAACAGTCACTGATCCTCGTGTGTGCTAAATGACCACAGAAAAAGGCATCAGGATTTAAAACCAAATGTATTTAGCATCACAATCTAAAGACAATTTGGTTAAATTTGGTAACAAATCCACTGTATTTTTAAACATAATTTGTGCATGAGCGGTTTAACACACACATACTAGAGTTCTCATTTCTTCATTCTCATTTTGGTGCAAAAAATTGGTAAAAGTAAAATGATACAAAATGATACAAGTTGTTTTCAGATAAAGAACATCATTACGTGGTAAGACACTATTCTGCACTCATCACTTTTGATCGACATGCACATATAACCCTGGTTTGTCAATATATGTATTTTCCATCACTGTTTAAGAATAAACTTAGGCGATATCCCCATACAAGCATTACCGTAGGTCAGTTTCGGGATGTATTTCCAAACCTTCATCAAGACCCTTCATCACCTACCAGCAAGTATTAACCATTTTAGAGTTAATTTTTTTTGGAAGGGGAAAGTCTAAGAACAATGTCGTAAATAGCTGAGTGTTTTTCTTTTTTTTGACGAGTCATCTGCTCATTTCTCCCTCCTCATCAAAATTTGTAATATTGTTTTGTTTCTACATTTATCTGAAAATCCCAACCACATTAACTGTGCATGTGTTATCAGCCAATGACAGGTGACATTAGTCGACTACACCTTAAGATTTTCCTATCGATGTTTTTTTTATTATAATTATTATATTGTTTCGTTTATAAATTGATCTGAAAAACCCAACCACATAAACTATGCAAGTGCCAATACATAAGAGTCTGTGACCTTTCTTTTATTCAAAAAGGTACATTTTGTACTTATAACTCTGATTGCTATGGTGCTATGGAATAATGGTGCGGCATTGGCTCTTCCATCATCTGTATATGTAAATAATGTTGTACATATTTTTGTATCATGTGGCAGCCTCAAACTGAAAATGTTTAACTGCTATAGATCAGCGCTAACCCTGTGCTAAATGATGAAGCCCAGATGCTAAAGTTTCAGGTGCAAGGCACTGTCAACTTTCCCAGAACTCCAGAAGCAGAATGCAAAAGCACAAACATTAGGCAGTCTGGCCACAAGGCCCCTATCCAGAGAGCATCAGGCACAGTGCCGTTTACTGCTGGACACCATACAGACAGCATCCTAGAAATTGCCAAGAAAACGCTCAGGGAGACATTTGCTCAGACAGAGGTCTGGCTCTGGCTGAGAGAGGGTTTTAAACATTTATATCTGAGCAGCACACAGCCCAGTCACTCAAAGGCACTTTCATGCTTCAGGCCTAAAATATTATGCAAAACAAACTAAAGCACTTGATTGAGGTCACCAATATAAAAAAAACACATTCAAACATTACAGAGCAAATTTCATCATATATTATTTATGAAAAGTAATATCTCGAGTAGGCAGCATGAAGGCAGAGTTGACAGCACTGTTGTAACTCGACCAGAGAGCTGCCAGTTTTATCCCAGAAGGGCCTCGTCCTCATTGTGTGGTCTCTCTGTGCATCTGTGGGTTTTCTCTAGGTACCCAAGTTTCCTCACAAAGCTCAAAATGTTTCAGTTCATGGTGTTTTTCTCCTTTAATAGGCTGAAGATCCCTAACTGCAATAGCATGTGCTTAGCATAAATCAATAAATTGCAATTTTACTAATGCTGCATTTATTTCCTGTTTACAACATTTTTTATGCTCAAGGAGCCTAGCTGCTGCTTACTTTAATCAAAATATCAAGTTTTAACAGGAAAAAAACTTTTTGATTAGTCTCCTATTGCTACCCGTTAGAAAATGCTACTGGTCTAATAAGAATTAATGGTCTATGCTAAGCTGTGCTAAAAGTGCCACATCAGAAGAGCAGCAACATAAGCTTCAAAATGAAAAGGTTGCTAGAGGAACTATTTGTGGATTTAATCAAGGTAGATCATAGATGAACAGACAAACATGATTGACAGATACAAGGTAAGTCGCTGGTCATTTTATCAAAAGGAGCTTGCTATCTATGCAATCGAGCCCTACCATAAAGTAAGTAATCAAAAGAGCAGCAAAAAAGAACACCGGACTTGAATGCTCAATTTCTTTAACAGGCTCTCTTACCAGACTTGATTTTCATACATCCTCACGCAAGGCTCTAGAGCATTTCTGTGAGCGTGTTTGACTAGCATAGAACAAGAGCTGGCAGCATTTGAAGAGATCTGAAGGTTGTGGAATATCTCTTTGCAGAGCAGTGAGCTTGCACATCTTTCCAAGTCTCATGAATGCGATTGACCTTTTTTTCTGTGAGGGTGCTTGGATGGTGGCCATGGGGGGCAGTGACACAGAGACTAAACACCAGCCAAGCAAAGTTAATTGTCCAGCTGAACAATAACGCAATGGAGACTGCAGATATGAAAAGGGCATTCAAATCAATAGATCGACAATAGCCTTTCCGAAAAGATGTCTGAACTCAATTTTCCAGCAGCAGACACCCTCTAAGCTCCATACCACCCTGCATCTCACCCCCCACCAGCCACTTTAAAGCCAACCCAGAAGAAAGACTCACAATTTCACAGAGGATCGTTTAGACAGAGTTATAGGTTTACAGTCCTATTATGTTTGGTTAGTGAGTTTAACTAGTATATTCATGTCATTAAGTTAACAAACAGCTAAAGGGAGTAAACTCTATAAACTGAAATCATTTATCACTATTGTCTTGTAAAGTGTACACTGAAATACTTTTATAAAGGTCTTGAACGCCTACTTTTCGACAGTCTTGTTCATCTAAAGTGACACGCATTGTTAAACTTGAAACCTCCACATCTTTTATTTGCAGCTGTGGTATTTTCATCATTAAGTGCAAGTATAGTGCTTTCGCTGTTCTTTTGCTTTTCTCACCCAGTACATCATGTTTAGTTTGCGTTGCGCATGGCGATGGGAACGCTAGGTGAGGCTAATCATTCTTTAGCTGCTCTGGCCTTAGAAAGGTCAGCTGTTTGAAATGTCAGGCTTCAATGGAGCCCGATCCACATCGTGCTGCTCAAGTGTCCAATTAAAGAGGGTCTGGCAGGGCTTGAGAAGGAAGCACACTTCACACAGGAGAGCTAATGAGGGGGCCAGGGCATTGAGACCCCCCTCAGCACTCATCTTCAAGGCCTCAACCCGAGCAGCAGGTTTTGACCAAGGGCTGGGCGCTCAACCTACTCCCGAAGACCTTCAAGTGCACTGGGGAGCGCATGGAGTGATCTCATTAAGAACTATGCATATATGGATGTTAATTTTCACCACCTTTCTCTCTTTCTGGCTGCTTACATATCAAATTCTAAGAAATTGATATTTGATGTTTGAAGAAAGGTCTGTGTCCACGCAAAGAAAAGATCCCTTAGAGATGTGAATCAACTGGTAGCCCATCATGCAACAGAATGTCACCTGTAGTTAATGCCCATGTTTGTGAAAGGTAAACGTATACAATATTGAACTTGCTGACCTTCTTGATTATCAAGCCAATGTGTTTGGTCTGACAGGTGATTCAAATTCCATATATTCAGGTTTTACTGCACTTTAGATACATTTTTATACCAACTCAATTATTCATTCATTCATTCATCTTCATGTCGGCTTTCTTCCCTTTCGGGGCCGCCACAGCGGAATGAACCGCCAACTCTCTGGCATATGTTTTACGCAGCGGATGCCCTTCCAGCCGCAACCCATCGCCGGGAAACAACTTAATTATGATTACTGTTATTATTAATAAAAGTTGTACTACTGTTTCTTTGCACTGTGAAAGATTGCTCTAATTTCGCTGTACCTACTACCCTGGACAGCGTAAAAGAAGAGTGGCAAAAGAATCTTCAATCTTGAATCGAGCATGAGAGATGTGTTTTGATGAGGAAACAAATGTATTATTCTGGAAGCGAAAAAAGAAAGACCAAGAGGACAAAAGAAAGCAAAACTTGTTAAAGTGATAATTTAGCTTAGTGTGTTTAATGTTATTGTTTTATCTAGTGGTCAAATATCAGGGTGTGAAAACTAAGAAAATCATTGCTTTATTCCATAATTGTAATTCTTAAGAGTCTTTACGTAGGCTTCAACAGAATTTTATTGTCTTTATTTTTTTACATTTATTAAAAATAAATGTATATTTTTTCAATGTAGTTTTTAGTTATAAGAATTTGAGAGAGTGGCATGAAGCAAAGTGAAAGAGAATGAGAGGGCACAAGGCTAGGAAAGGATTCGATCGCCCAGCTAAGCCTCACTGTACACGTCTGTGTCATCTACCACTATGCCATGAAGCAGGACTCATTTTTCTGTATTTTAACCATGTGAAATCATAACAACCTAATGTGAAGAAATACAAAATCTCTAAAATACAATATCTAGAAAAATAATGGACTGTGCAAGCAAAAATGACCATTTACAACTTTCATTTGAGAAATGTTGATGCAATCAGAAAATTCGTATAAAATCTCTTATAAACATATTAAAAACATCTGATTGAAAATATGGCAGGCATCTCGTAATTTTTTTGTTTGTGAAAGATGTTTTATTATACTGTATAAAGAGTGATAGGATGGCCCCTGTGATTTTTGGCCTAGGGTACCAAGAGACTTTAGAATCAACCATGCCTGAATACATGTGCAACGAAGATAAGCAATGCATTTAACTTCATTACACTTTTCAATGACTGGCTCATTTACATTACATGGAAAAAAAAGTTGCGTTATGGAACTGACTCTGAGAAGTATCTAGTTTTCCAATCTGATAAGTATCCCAGAATAATCACTGGGATTCATAAAGAAAGCATTTAGAAAATTTTAAAGCAATTTTATCTCTTCTCTCTCACACACGCACACACAAACACGTCCACACACCTATTTGAAAAACATTGCTGTGTTAGTCATCTCAGAGCAGACTCTTCTTTCCACAAACCAGCAAAATACAATTCTGTGACACTCTGCATGGACAAACATAGGTCAAAGGTCTCCATAAACACTTTAGACTCAGAATTCTAATAAGCACCCAGACGACGGCATGCTTGTAGAGGCAGACGGGGATGAATAAGCTCATTTACAGAGTCTATTCTTCATTTATAGCAACTAAAATACCCAGTTCACCTCATCAATAAGTCATTAGGCACATCTGTAGCCCTGTGATCAAACACCAGTTTACTAGTTGTAGTTTTAATAACCGCATACAGGGA
Organism: Danionella dracula; assembly: GCA_900490495.1. NCBI lineage: Eukaryota > Metazoa > Chordata > Actinopteri > Cypriniformes > Danionidae > Danionella > Danionella dracula. The sequence goes on from UELW01000089.1 coordinate 2,527,610, forward strand.
GTTCTAGATCAGCAAAAAGCAAAATGGCTCTCTGGAGCCCATCTACAGTCTGCCTTGTGCAAAGCTGGGAAGTTTTTATGGAGAAAAGTAGATTTTACAGCACGCTGAAATCAGCAACATTACCCTCCCAAAATGGCATAAGGGAAAAAAGTCACTTTCATTATATAACCTAAAATGAGGTAAGCTAAAACCCATGTTCTGCCAAGCGTGTCTTTTGTGAAGTTGTGAAGGTCAGCGGTACAGTCTTTTGTGGCTTTGGGGAACAGATGCTGAGCAAAGCTGGGAGAATTAGCCTACTCCACGTGCCTTACATAAACATTATTTTAATCAATGTGTATTAGAGCAGGCAGATATTTGAAGCATATGGGGGCTGCATCCATCATGGTTCCCCATCTGTCCCTCCCAGAGATCCCAATGCAGTTTCAGCCTTCATAGAATTCAACGTCCCTTCGAGAGGTAGAGGCACAGGCTGTACCTGCTGCACTAAGACTGGCAGGCTCAGGGTGATACCAGGAACTGGTAAAAATGCTGACGAGCTATGAGAAAAGAGCATTTTCTGCAACTTTGTGCTCTTGGTGTATAGTTAATGCTTGTTGTGAGAAAGAAGTCACTACAGACTAGCCTGAAATGTGTCCATTGCGCCAGATTTAAGCAACTAAGAATACATAGGAGGGCCTATAGATAAAAAATAAGTGTACTCACCAGGGTTGGTGATGGTCAGAAGATCAAGTCTTCGCTGTTGCTGAAAAAGAAACAAAGAAGTATCAGATTTCTGCAGTCAGTGAGATGAAACAGACTGACAAAGACCCCACTTTCAAGTCAGAAATCAAAGTTTGTGCTCTCTGCCTGTAATGCACATTTTCTCTCAATCTCGGGAGAGATAAAAGTGTGTCAAGCATTTGACATCAATTTTCTGCAAATGTATGTATCTATGTATGCATGTATACAGAGCATACCGAATCAAGTCTGGCTTAAGTTCAGTGCATCATTTTTTTCAATGTAGTAGGACTTAAAACGTTCAGTCAATGTTTTATAGATGTGTTAAGCCTAATATTAATATATATAGATAAAATAAAATCAATGACTTCTTTGAAAGTTCCATTGAAATTAAAAAACACAGACATGACAGATTTTGACACATACAATTAACAAATAGACAGATACTGAAATATGTAGACTTGATGTTATAGAAAAAGCTAGTGTCATGGGATATGAAAGAGATAGACATAAGTTTATAAAGTGAAGTGAAAGTGACCAGTTGGCCAGATATGGAGTTACCCATAGCCTAAATGTGTGCTCTGCATTTAACCCATCCCAGTGTACACACACCCGAACATACCATGAGCACACACCCGAAGCAGTGGGCAGCCATGGCTGCGGCGCCAAGGAAGCAGTCAGGAAACTGGTGTCTTGCTCAAGAGTACCACAGCTGTGGTTGTTGCAAGTGTTTCATCACTAACCACATTGATGGATCTGGGGATCGAACTAGAGTCCATCTCCTTATCCACCAGACCAGAACTGCCATAGACAATTCAATTTAAAAGTCAGTGACTTTGTGTTATTTTCAATAATATGTTGTTCACATTGATCTAATTGTACAGGAGGACTCTTTTACTTATAAAGTATCTATTTTTAATTAAAATAGCATAAAATCTCTTAATTTTCTACCCCGGGCTTATTCTAGAAATGAGCTGAGATTTTCATTCAGTAAACTTTGTAACCACTCCTCAGTTAATCACCTATTAGTTAGTGATTTTAATATTTATGACGTGATTGCATATTTATGATGTCTGACGGTCAACATAGATTCGAGTGATATTAGAGGAATTATTTACAATCACATTTACTAACCCTAACACACAAACACGGAGCTAGCAACATTGATAGACACTAATAGCATTTGGAAGGGAACAACCATACCTCTATGAGCCAGAGTCATACAGATGTTTGATTTCTGTACACCCTGGAATTCAGCGTCTTCTTTTATTCCTTACAAGTCCTTTTAATAACTTCCTTATAAACATTTTAATCACACAAGTCAGAGTTGTGTGCTGCTCGCCCATTTTGTTGTTTGATTAACGCACTTTTATAAACATATATGTTTATAGACTCAGAAAAAGACACAGATTTATAGACAAACTGACTGTTTGACTGAGAAACTGGCTGAAAGACTTACCGGCAGGTAAGCTGACAGACAGATCATCAGACAGCGTAACTGACCAATAGATCGACAGGCTAACTGACAGACAGACTGACCGATTGATCGATCGACAGACAGACAGACTGACTAACTAACTAACTCACAGAGAGACACAGACTGACCAACAGAAAGAAAGACACAGAGAGAAAAATAGATTAATACGAGAGACAGAGACGCATCATTTTATGGACAGATGGTAAGACTCAGACAATCAGGCAAAGAGATTGATTGAAAGAGAGAAACACAGACTTAAATACAGATGGACAGCCATCGACTAATAGAAAGACAGACATTCATATTTATAGAGCCAGATATTGTATGTACATGATGCATTATGATCTGTGAGTTGTGTATTCATGTGCTGCAGAGGCTGGGACAGAGGCCACAGCCATCCTCACAGGTCACACTTGCGGATCGATAAGTGCCCAATCAAAGACTGATGGTGTCCTCAACCGCTCACTGCAGCTCAAACACACACGCACACACACACACACACACGCCTACACACTCATGGACACGCTGCCAGGGCAGGCCGCTCAAGAGCTCTTCTTTAACACACCACAGGTCCTTCTACATGAGAGGCACTACACACAGAGGAGAGCAGAGAGCATCCACTGATATCATTCACAAACACACTCGGGCTATGCTTTTCGGCGTCTGGTCATTTTCTCACGATTAGCAATTATCCACTGAACTTCCACAGCTTGTGTTATATTCATAGAAAGTTTTCTTTTAATATTACAAGAGAGACCTATATTTACTTTGCTCTGTAGTGTGCATTGCTTATCACAGCATGTCCTTTAATGATCCCACTTGCCAGGTACGTAATGTGCAGTTTTTATTTGTTACATGTTTCAAAAGTCCCTATAAACATAAATGTGCTGTCAACTGTTCAGAATGTACTGTGTACGGTAATATAATGTGGTACTGACGCACACAGTCTCCTCTGTTTGCCACCTGCTGGTGAGAGTGTCAGATGCAACATATGCCCCTAAAACACGAAGAGAAACTAATGTAAAAGAGATTAACAGAATTGAAGTAAACATACATTAATATTAAACATATTTTCAATACAAAGATTTGTTTTGCATTTTAAACACTAGTTAACTTGAAATATATGTGCATACATTTACATATCAGAGTCATGGGATCACAAAGTCAATATCAACGCTCTAAAAGCTCCCTTTACTGCCTACATATGCTGCATCCACAAGAGAAATCCAAACAGAATGCAAATAATGCTCCTCCAAGCAACATAAATCTAATCTGCACTAGTGAGAACAGGAATTAAGTATGCATATAAAGAGCATGGCTGAAAAAAAACATTACACATGCACATAGACATACAGAGTAATATATAATTAACAGTTTGAATGTAACTGGTTAAGGAAAGTATTCAATCTCTGGGAATGCTAGCTCCTAGCAAATTATCTCTAAACACATTTTCCAAGAACATGTTTCATAAGCTATTAACAAAAGCATGTACTTACTTAACTAATTAAGTAATGTTAAGATGTATGGAGAGATAAAAATCCACTTTCTCTCTGGAGCCAGAGATGGGAGCAGTTAAATGATTTGCTATTAGGACTTGATAATGAGTTTCAATATATTTTTTAACCTTTCCAGCTTTCTTTAGTGCCTAATGGACATCAGATTTTGCCTAAATCTGCTGTTGTATATGCCTAGTAGTGCACAATATGTATAGTCATCTACCCGACACATCAATTATTTCTATGCGTGTGATTCCAAATGTGATTAAAAAAAAAACACAAACATTTGGGGCTTACACATGGTATAGAAGTGCTCAGACCAGTGATGAGACATGCGTGTGCTCATATTTATTCTTCTATAGTAGCACAGAGTTATGAAAATGAGCAATACTAAGCAAATCGACAGGTGTGTAGTATATTTTCTGGTGTGAAGTAAATCTCACTACACATTAAACGTATAAAATGAATGCTTCACAATTATTGCAGTAGGTCTGGGTTTATCTTGTCACTTTAAACTGCTACAAAGAATGCAGTGAGCAGAAACTTAGCTACATTTAAATTGTATTTTTGGGGGGTTTTAAAGAAAAGAAAGATGTGCAGATTTTATGTCACCATTTTGGTATTATGAATAAAGACATTTCTGGCTCAAAAATGAACAGAAACAACTATTATTTGTTTCACACGTTTTGTCAAAATTCACAAACAAAGCTTTGACAGAAGGCTCATCTTCTATGACTACTGATATTTGGAGTTCAAGACACTGGGATGCTGGCTCTCTCCCACACCAATTAAAGGAAGTGAAAAAGGCCAGCTCCTACTTTCCTCTGGTCTGACCTTTGCTCTACCTTGTAGGTGCCGATCAAGCATTTCACTCAGGAACAGCAGCTGGAATGCAACTGCCCAACTACTGACAAAATCCTGCAATTTTTGAGCACAGACTTTTACATACAGTTTATTTACACACGTCAATCTTGGGTGACGTTCAATTTTTGAATTGACTTCACAACTATGAACAGCAACAACTATATGCAGTAATCATAATGGAGCAAAATTTGTTTTAAGGATGCATACTTTTAAAACACAAAAAGATAATTATGCGAAGACGTCAAAAACTAGTAAATCTAAATGCTGTATTTGTTTTCAGCTTTATTGCCAAGTGAAATTAGTGGAGGTACTCTGTTACAACAAACGCATACAATTGCTTCATAAAAACAGTACACAGATGGTAAAAAAAAAAGAAAAAAAATGGTGTACGTCATTGTTAATGACCAAATTACAGATAAGCTGTAGAATTTAGGGTAAGATTAAAGTAGATAATTTAAGCTATCCTGCTTGTTAGGCGCACCACAATGTTCGAAACACAGCACTCAAAAATTTAACAACAAAACAAACTTTTTCTGAAGCCTCAGTTCCATAACTGGACGCAAACTTATTTTCATTAAGACTTTAAGCATTATTATATTCATTTTAAATAGTTTCGGCACTTTTGATACCAAAAGTGTATAAAAACGAGACACTGTGAGTGATTCAGACATTTTCACATTAGAATAGACAATCCTAGTCATGAAAATAGGATTGTATTAATCTGCATCAATGAGTGACAAGGAATCCCCCCAGTTTATGTAGAAGCACACTGTGGGTGTTCCAGGCCCTAATGTAGATGGTGGATTCTGAATTGAATACAGTTTTCACTCTGTTTGAACCCAACCTAAAACAGGTAAATAATGCATGGTAGCCAAAGCAAGACCTGGACGAACAGGGGCTCAAAGAAGGGGCATCTGCTCACCTCAGCAGATGCTGGGGGGACAGTCTTTCACCCTGTGTCAAATACCAAGAGAGTTCGTCTCAATTAACAGTGCCCAACACAGCAATGACCAATCAAAATACAAGAACATGTATTGTGTGTCATCAGCATACACATTAAAAAATAAATACATTTGTATTTTTATTTTAAGCTTCAACAATTGTATCAGACTAGAGTACCTCTACTAGAAAATGCATCTTGGTTATAATATAAAGACGATTGTCTTTTGGTTTCATACCAACCATTGCAAAAAAGGTACAAAATTATATGATAAGTTAAAACCAGCACACTGCCTAGGAATACCAGATAAAGACAATAAAATTTGTTTTATATAGATTGGAATGGGGAATTGAATAAAAGTCTAGAAAGGCATGTGGTAAGCTGAGGCAAATAACTTTGTTTACAGGCTGTGCATACTCTAGGTGAATGTGGATCGAATCAGTTTTTTTGTTCAGATGAGTTGTTTTGCTTTGTGACAATACAAACAAATTGAACAAATAAGTTCATAATTCTCTAAAACATGTTCACAAGTGATATACTTCCACAAGTTAAAGCTGAACTTCTGATTTCGGATTCCAACCACTACACAGATGTAGCATATCTGTTGTTCAAACTGTATCTAAATGTATAATCTTGAATGACCTTGTGAGTAGAACACCCCATCCCCCCCACGGCTGCCCTTTCTCACTTACCCAGAACCCTCTTTGAGCTATTTTTCTTTGTGTCTCCCCGTGGAACCCTTCTCTTTGGAAAACTGTGCTTTAGTCTTCCTCCTTCCCTTTAAGCATGCTCACATGTAACCAACTGAAGAAACTGTTTCCAGTTTACTAGAATTTATATTGAAGAATAGCTGGTGTTGCTTCGTTACCGTTTTATTTACTGAATATTTAAAGGTGTGTTAGTGTTGTATTTTTTTTTACTTGAAACATTTTTAGGGGTGAAAATATGCAGATGACGGCATTTTACTCTCCAATAAAAATCTAATAAACACATTAAAGGTTGCCGTTCACAAAAAGTTTTACATTTTAAAAGGGGAGTGAAAAGGCCAAGTTTCCAGGTCTTTGTCAACAACCTCCTTGAAGGGTTGAAAACATGACGTAAAACTTTGTATAGTTGATGCATGCATACTGTCTTAATCTGTCAGTCTTCCCTTCTCTCTCTCCGTATGAGTTTACATACTACTAACTGCAGATATATTCATTTATTGGCTGAAGAATATTATATTCCCTGACACCATCAGACTGTTTCACTTTGAATATGTTAACCAAACCTACTAAACTCCTGCTGAAACTTTTCCTCTCTCGCTTGACCTACATTCAGTCCAAAACTGCAAATAGGCCAGACATTGCAAACTTTCTCTTTAAAATGCCATTAATCTTATCAGGGGCATCTGCACCTTTTCAAAAGAGTCTTAATCTTTGCAAGGTGCAAAACTGCATGACTGCAATTAAGAGGGCTGGCCACCAGACAGAAAAAAAGAGATTTATGAACAGCTTCCCTGAAAACCCATTTGCAATGCTTCCTCCTGAATTTACTCTTCTTATTTGCTGATGATTACCATGGGTTTGGAATGACAGGGTTGTTACTGAAAAATACACCAACAATTTAAATCTCATTTTGTCAATGTATGAGGTCAACGTAATGAGATTAACCCGAGCCTCCTCGTATTAGCTATTAATTCTTAAGGCATACAGCAACTGCAGGTGAAAATAGCCTGATACACAGCAAAGAGAAAGCTATATTAGCAATTTAGTCAGAGAGAAGCAGATTTTATACATTCACTAAGGGATAAACTGGTTGTGTGCCATAAACTAGCTGATGGTGTCATGAATTATGGGCCCCAGCGGACACCCTTCCACAGCAAACACGCACACAGCGGTGATGAGGTAAGGTGGATTAATGCTGGACTATTTAAACCATCTGCCACAGTCCCAGCAGCAGGGGTTTTCGTCACCGGCACCAATCCCAGAGGAGACCTCAGTCTGATGCCAGCCTACCCATAAAGAGGAAAGCAGGAGCAAAAATACAGAAAGATGACAAAAGTCTGACTCACCTCATCTTACACAGGGAAACACTCTTGTGTAGATGAGTCATCGGTGGTCAAAACTCTCATGTAAATACACTTAACACTCTTCTACTACTATCTAGTGATGGGGTCACCTTTGTCCCCTGTAGGAAGAGGTTTTCCCTTTACATTTGATCTGTGTTGATCTGTGGTATGAGCTCAGGATGAGGTCATCATCCCTCAAGTCTTTCTTGCACGGAGCACTAACCACCAGCCTGACTGTAATGCTTTGTTCAGATTGAAAGGCAAAGCGTCTGCGTGTCCCGCTCTCAGATGACTGTGGAACCTCCAGTTTTGATGTGCTATCAAAAATCTGCCCAGATCGTGCATCAAAACAGGCGGATCAGGGAAGAAGGGCTTCTGTCTCTGTTATCCTTTAGTACCTTCCATTTCTTTCAGCACCCTTCAGCTACAAATATAGCAGTTCGTCAACAGTACAACACTATTTGAGCAGTTAAAGCTAACAGAGTGTCATTAAATTCTCAGTGAGAGTAGAAAACTTGAAACTCACCAGATTCTCATCCTCATCACAGACTATCCTATAAAAAACTTGTTTGCTGACAAAACAGCAGATGTCCATAGACAGTGACTTTAATCTTCTCCACTTTTTTTGCTGAGACCTCCTCCCAGAAACACGTCAATGTTGCCAGATTGGGTGGTTTTCCACCCAATTTGCATACTTTTGGTTATGTTGGGCTGGGAAAATAAAGGTCTATACAATTTGGGATACTTTTTGAAAAAATTTATATTTTTTATATATTTTTTTTTTATTTTATTTTTTTGTGTAAGGAAGAGGCAAAGGTTGCAGCGTCAGAGCAATAAAAATAATAAAAAATATATTTTCATGTATATAAATATATCCAAGCAAATAGTAGAAAAAAAAAGAGTTACACTTTATAAGTAAATGTATTTTTAAACATATAGAAATATATTTATAAATGTACATGTAAAAACTATAGAAAATATATAACATGTTTTAACATGTACATTTCTACAAAAATATAGAAATGTGCATGTTAAAACATAATGAAATAATATTTTAATATATTTAAATTTTTATATATTTTTATATTTTAATAATATCATAATATTGTTCCTATATTATATATATTTCTCTTCTGAATAGTATTTAGTTAAAATTCTTTATAATGTCATGCTCTTTATCAGACTATGTTTATTCTTTTACGTTCAGCATGCGTTTTCTGCTAGGTGGAGATTTGAGCTGGTTTTGATGGAGGTTGGTGGGGTTTACGGTGAGTTTAGGCTAGAATTCTCATTGATTTCACATATAAAATGTCTGTCATTCCAGCTTTTATGCATTTTAGTGTGAACAAAAACAGTTCATCAGCTGCCTATTATGGCATGCTTTGTCATGGAAAATACTGCATTGTACGGTTAAATGAAAAGCTAAAGATATGTACTTGAAAACTCTTTATTAGATTGATTACTGAGTTTTAAACAATTATATTGTCTGCTAATTATAGAGCAGTGGACTGGTGCTGACAAAAGCTTGATGGACTGAAAATGTTAGATTAGAAACCATGATAATTTTTTACATTACAGGTGTTATAGTAAAAAAAGATATCAAAACATCCAAACCTGTCAGTCGTTTCCATCAGAAACCGGAAATAAAAATGAGGTTTGGATTGGTTTTTAATAAAAAGTTGCATCACACAAACATTAATACGTTAATAAATAATGGTTTACTTCACCTGGAATTGAATCCTTTAGTCAAGTGAATGGAACAGCACCTCTAGTGGAAGTCAATAGAGTTGTTCACATTCTTACTGAACAGAATAAGGTTGATGACACATAATGGCTCTTGAATGACATTTTAACATATAAAGTACCCTTTTTTTAACATAAAAATGGCAAGTTCAAACAATAAGTATGCTGCATTAAATCTTAAAAAATACAAGAGCTGCTTTAAATTCCCCACACAAACGCATGTGAGGTTACATTTTTCCTCATGAGCTCGATCTGTTTAGAGAGTGAAAGGAACAGAAGACTGGCAGCTGTGGAGAAAAGAGCCTGGCTTGTCACCTGAGGTTACAATATCGCGTGACCAGGAGGACCTTGCTTTTAAATATACACCACAACAAATAAAAGATTCATTGCTCAGGTCCCCTTGGACATGAACTGTCTCTCCACCCACCTGCAAGAGAACGGCAGGCAGAGAGCAGAGAAATCTAATCACTCCAGTCAACTCTGCATTTCAACCTATTCAGCACTTAAAAGCCATGATTGAATTTCATCTTGATGCCATTAAATATTTATAAAGGCCAATTAGAAGGGCAGCTCTAGCTGGCGGTAAAGACTCCTCTCCATCATTCACTCCTGTGCTCTATCAGGTCCTGCCTCAGAACGATCACCCTGAAAGGCCACAAGAGCCCCCCCTCACCTCCCCCAGTCTTTATTTCTTAAATGCACTTTGAGGGAGTAAAACAAAACATGCATCTAAAGCCCGAAAGCTGATTTGAATTGCTCGAAAGACTAATGCAATAAATATGACATCATGCTTTAATAAAATGACATCATGGTCTATGAGGAAAGCAAGCCATTCCCTGCGGGATCTTCTGTTGTGTGATAAATGGAGCATCAGAGTGATATGAGTGTGAGTAGATGCTGGAGGAGAGTTGGAGGATAAGAGGATGGCATGTGGATGAGAGGAGAGAGAATGGGGGCTGGTAAAGTAAAAGTATAATGATTTGAGATGCTATAATTAGATTTGTAGCTGCAGGGAGGGGGTGAGATAAATCTGCGCAGGGGTTTCAGGAGTTTAGCTCTGCTCGAGAGTGTTTAGTGGGGTCTTTATACACATCTTGAAAAGACTGACTGTGAATCACATTAGAAAGTAACCATTAAAGTGACCCGCTGAGGGCTCTGAGGGGGGTATGCTTTTAACCTCTAATGCTAAGTCTGTTGTACATGATGTATATAAATGTCATTTCTTTTTATTAAAACTGTTACCTAGGTAACATAGAAGCACAATTCTGGTTTAAAGTTTAAATGTAGCAGAAAAAAACAACAACTTTAATTCATTTGAATTGCTGTATTTGGGATTGTGTGCAAAAAATAATGCTTTCAATAAATTCTTGATATGCTAATTTCGTCTAGTGATAAGAAAATAAAAAGATTACAAAATTAAGTAATTTCTGCCCCACCTACTGCCGTCAAAGAACACTAGTGTCTATGAACAACCATCGTAGACATACAGTAAGACTAAAGCTTCAAATGGAATAACCAATCAAAAAGCAATATAACTAGGTTTCCATTCTTCCTCTTTCAAAGCACACCAGCAAGTAAAAACATTGCCAACACTCACCCTTTTTCTGCCTCATGTTTTATGGGTCTGACACCTTTTCTTCTTTGTCTCATCAGAGAACACTTTAACCTTCTTGATTTTCTTGCTGCTTTCATCATGAATATTGTACCATGACTAGCATAACTTTAATTTTCTGATGCCCCTAAGCAGGGTGTGTCAATGTGTGCCTCTTGACAATGTGTCACGGAAGTTGTTGTGAGTCCTTATATCAGCCAACAAACTAAAATAAGTTAAACAATAATGCCAGTTAGTTTGAGAGAAAAAAACTTTTATATGCAGCTACACAGTTAGAAGGTTTTTTTTCATCATGCTTAACCTTCATTAAGACTACTTTATACAAATAATTTTCAAAATTCTTCATTAAATAGCTGACACATCACTCTCAGATATGAAAACTGGAAAATAATTCAGGTCTGGAGGGGTTAATGATGTTTCATAGTAGCTGTACTTTTTTAGTGTATGAAATTTATTCACAATTTGTATTTCATCAAGTATATTACTTCAACCCCTTCTCACTTGCAACATTAAATAAAGTTAATAAAGATGGATGAACACATGAAACAGAGGACCTCCATCCCAACATCTTCTCTGACCTCTGGACTTCCTAGAAGACGTGAAGCCATTCATGAACTGATATTTACTGAGATCAATGGGCAGCTCTGAGGCGAGTACACAAACACACTTGTCTGTGTGATCGTGTCCAGCAAAACACACAGCTACAGGGCGCACCAGGGGACAATTCCATATCACATGTCCTAAACTCAGCTCAGCAGAAGGTCGTTCATACTCATAAAATTATGTAAAGAGGCTGAACGTCACAGTGACCCTCATGCGGCACTTGCAAAGCACGTATGTTGTAATTTCCACCTTCAAAAGTCTCTTTTGTTGCACTTCTCAGAAAAGCACCTATCTGATGCATCTGTTGCTATGATACCAGATGATGGAAACCCTGTTGTGCCAACAGCATAGCATCAGAATGAAAAATGATTGCTCAAAAAGCCTTATGATTCATAACTCTGATTAACAAAAGAAACTGATCTAACTAAATTGGTTTTGAGCAGCCAGGATAATCTGTTGGAGTACATCGCTTACTACATTATCTGCAGGCTTCGCTGACTAAAAAGTCATTTTGGGTAAATTGGATTTGGTAGAGCATCTATTGTATGTTCCAGACAGCAGAGCAGAAACCAGTTCTGTTCCAAAAAGTGGCTCGCTGTCTATTAGCTAAATAGACAGCTGCCTTCAAAGGAATAATCCAAATCGAGACTGAATCACTAGAGGGGTTTTAAATGCAGACTATAAAAAATTCAATTGACTTCAATGAATAAGTCATTTTTAATGTATATACCATTTCTGTACTAATTATCTCTCTTCAAAGTATTACTAACTTTGGTGCTCAAATAAACAATATAAGTAAAAAAATCTACTCGACTTGAGTCAAAAGCAAGAAAAAAAATGTAGACATTAATTTAAAACTATTGCCACACAAGCAAAAAACTAAATGCATTTAGAATTGACATTTCTTGGTATAGAGCAGAGGGATGTAGTGATACTTTCAAGGGGACAGATTTAGAGGACATCTCCAATTTTCTTTAAGATTCGCTGTAATCAAATTAGCGGAAGATTGACAAATACATATAAATGTGATAATGTACTAACACAAGAAGGAGCAAAAATGGGCACAATTTTCAAAACAGACAAAAAAGTAAATGGAGGCAATTTATAAAAGTTTCTCAAGATCTATGCATATATAATTTTAAAACATTTGTATTTGTTTGTCAAAAATTTATATTGTTATTTAAAATGGTTTAAATCTAAAAAATATTTAATCCATTTAACATGATACGTGTTTAAAAACAAGGGTTTATAACAAATAAAATGTAAATTTAATGGCCATATTTGCTCTATAAAAATAGTTTCTAGCAAAGTATCAGAAATGTTTTATACTCCAATAATAACACCTATTGTTGCAAGCTACTCAACAAAAGAGTTTCTAATTAGCTGACAAAGTTCACAACGATTCGGTCTTAAAATTTGGATCTGATAATGCGGAAAAATCTATTTCCCTACTGAGAAAAATCATCCTTTAACAGATCCAGTCTGCACGACTCCAGCAGTACACAAAAGAACATAATCTTCAGAAAGACTGAACTGTTTTGCCATTCAGTTAAACTCATCATGGTCTTAAACAATTTCATTTTCATCGCATTGACAAAAAACATACAATACAACCTACACTTGGCTTAATCAGAAAAATAGCTATCCATTATAGTGGATTAGCACTGAAGTTAAGCAGTTAACAATTGCAATGCAACATTTTGCAACACGTTCCCAAAATGGAAGCAGAAAAATCAAACCGGGGAAGTGATGTGACATTTGAATGGCAGTTGAACATATCCGTGTGTTTTGGAGATTAAAGAATCGGTCTGGCCAGCGCTCATGGGCCTCTGAAAGACTGTTTCTCTTGCTAAATGCCATTTTAAAGCCACAGAAAAGGAGGAAACATTGTAGGACATCATTATCCCTGACAACTGTGACTAAAGGCGGAAAAGGTTTGGGATTTATGGTGACAGGATTTGTCAGAGTTATCAATCGGTCCCGCTGGCATTGAGAACATCTCAGTGGTGTAAAGCGAGTTAAACATGGCTGTCGGTGTTAGGCCATTACTAGCCAAAGCTACCAGCAAATCTAATAGCAAAAATCAGGGATTTCTGGACAGCTACGAAGCTGATTTACTGGAATAAAAGATTTTCAACCCAAAGGCATGCCAGTCAGTCATTAGATAAGGTTTTCTTTAAAATGTAGAAGAAAAGGATGACCTATTTCGTGTTTAATGCCAATATGAATGACACGGCTGTATCTCTGGATAAAGCAGAACCACCGGGCTTCAACAAGCATTGAGATGGAAAAGAAAGAAGGCTGAAAAGTTTTATTTTGTGTCCTCTGCAATGCGAGATAAGATGGAAAATGACAGCCTGTATGTTCCATGTAAACGGAATGTGCTAAAACTGATAAGACGACGTGACAGAGCAACAGATGCTGTTAGACTGATACAGACTTTTTAATACCTGGATTATAATGTTCACACTCACACAGACACACTCTCCCACACAAACACACACAGTAATCAGGGCCGAAGATTAACAAGATAATAATAGTGCTATAAACCTGAACAAAATAGCTATAATCAGATTTTTAAAATACTGATTGTTTAAATATGGAACACAGTAAAATCTAAAAGCAAACAAAAAACTGTTAAGACAAAAAAAAAAGAAAGAAATAAAATAAAAATAAATAAAATACATTTTCAAAGAAATTAATCGCTGATGTGAAGAAATAATAGTTTATTGTTCAGTCAAGACCTTTTGAAGTTTTTTACAACCAACTGTTTGTTTTTGTTATTAAACATTTGCAGGATAACATTTACTAAATGAAAATTGACTAAATGAAAAATGTGTAAGTATAAACTTTTGAACTTGTTACAACCAACTGTTCATTTTTTATCATACACATTTGCAGAAAAAAATAATCAAATGAAATTTTGACAAAAAAAAGGTATAATTATAGAAATGAAAGGAGAAAATCAGGTTGATCCAAAATAAAATATCATGAATATAGATTAAAAATAAAATAAACATAACATACTGTAATTGATAAAAGCTAGTTTAATCTGCAAGTTCTTCTCTGTTTTTTTTTTTTGGTTTGTTTGTATTTTGTTTTTCCAGATTTTTCCAGAAATCCATTTACATTTCCTTATTATGCAATATTCCTAAACTGGAAACACAAACCAAACACGAGCAGAGCTTTATTTTAGCTACAAGGTTGGAAAGGGCCTACAATTTCAGGATGTTAAGCTAAGTAGTTTTTGTGTGAAACAGCAAGCTAATCAGCAAGAGTCATGTCCTCATGATATATTAAAGCTTAATTTTAATTTTAGCATAGATGTCAAAATTTACAACAAAAATTTATAAGCACTAACTATATTGATTAATGTTACTAAACAGATTTCTAGTTTCACAAAAACAATAATTTTTTTTAATCATTGCATGAAATAAATATATAAATATAACAGAACAGAAATACATACTTTTGTCATGCATTTATATAAACAAATCACAAGTTAAGAGAGTGCTAAAAATCATCTTTGATATGACCTGATGAAATACTGTGAAGATTTCCACCTACTGAATTTGTCAAATATAGACAGTGTCATAATATTTCCAAAAAAGCAACAGTTTGTTTGTTGATACTTCATTTATAAGACTCTCTCACAATTTAAACACCGTATTGAGTGAAACTTAATATAATTTTTGCCATTTAGACTTATTCTATCCAGGAATCAAAAACACACAGACATATTAAGCATATTATTTACCCTCATACCTAAAATTGGTAAAACACTTTTTGTTATGAGTAACTCTGCTTTAATAAACCCTTATAAACACATGCTTTCTCACCATTAACAACACAGAGTATTTGGAATTCCACTCTTTTAAAACCTTTAACAATATGCTAGGAATGTGAAAGTGTAACTGAAGTGTGATAGTAGAATGCACAGGATGTTTGACAGCCAGGCAGTGCAAATTCACACCACTAGACTTCTATAAAAAGCCAAAAGGAGTGAAAATGAGTTTTTACTATCTAAATATATAAGTAGCATTGAGAATAAAGTGAAGCTCTAAAAGACAAGTTGTGAATTCCCCCCGGCTCTAGCCCTCACTTCTGATAATACATGTGTACCAAACACACAGATTCCTCCTCTGCATGCAAAAACAACAAGAAAGCTGTAATGTGTCACATCTGTAATCACCGAAACCAATCCCAAGTGCAGTGCACCTTCATTCTGCATGCTTTTTCATTTGTTTTCACAGCAGTTTGAGCAAATTCAATTTGTTAATTAAAGCAGAAAAATGAAATGCTAAACATTATTGAGGACATGCTAATTGTGTTAGTGTGGAGATTGGAAAAAGGAGGGGTTTGGGGTGGAGGTGTTCAGGGAATATCGATGAGCTGGACAAATCATATTATAGGAGGACAGACATGCGGATCATATCTGGCAGGACATTAGCGACTCATGGGAATAACTTTTATTTAACTACAACATAAACACGTTTAGAGTATGTTTATAGTCTACAATACACTCGTAAGTAATTCAACAAATGTTTAAACAACCAACAACTATCATTTACCAGCTAACCTGATATAACTTTTGAAAATAATAATTACTTAAAAAATGTATATACATTAAAAATATTACACAAACATGAGATTGAGTGAAATATGTAACATACAAAAAACATTCAATTTATTGCTGTTGTCAGGATCTGGAGTGTACGTTGTAGGATAAATCTCATACGCAGAGATAGCTGATCGTGAGAGAATAAAGCAAAGCAAACACATGGCTAAAGCAAAGGTAAAACTTGGCAAATAACATAAAGGACACTGGTCACTGAAACAGAAACAAACTAACTAACTAACTAAATAGACATCACTTAGTATAGCACATAGGCAAACGCACACAAAGACTAATAATGCACCCGTGAAGAACAGCACAAACACAGGAGTATAATAAGTGAGGGCGCGTGGGATGAAAGCTGAAGGGACTAATGACAAATTAGACACGAGGTAAAGACTGACGCAACAAGCCACGAGGTGAAGAGAGAACATAAACAAACACGCAGACGATACAACCGCCTATCAGAGAAGTGCAAGGGAGTCACATATGCGGGAAAACCGAAGACGGAAAGTGCCGACCAGGAACTGGCACAAGGGACAACACAGCGAGATGGAGAACGCACCATCAGAGACAGAAGGGAGGGGATAGGAAAGCACAGACAGCCGTGACTCACGCCTTGATGGCCAAAACCCTGACAGTTTTTCAATTTATATAAAGTTCAATAGAATAGTACAAACTGATCCAAAGAGAAGCAGAACCAAATTAACTGTTTTTAACATTCTGTTAAAATGTTTACAGGTACAAATACATTCGTGTCAATGATTTTGATTGAATTTTAGATTATATATTTTTATTCACGGTGTTGTAAAATGTGAGGGTATTTTAATGGAGAAGGATTGAAGATTCTGTTTGCCATTGCCTAATGTTTGTCAAAGGTTTCACCTGCTAGTTTTGCCTGCTTATAATTTAATTCTTTTAGAATTTCTTTTGATTTACAGTGATTTTATAAATAAAGCCTGAAAACTTTGGCGTATGAGAAAAGTCATATCATTTAGCCTCTCAGCTGCTACTCTGAAATATACATATCTGCAACTACTTTAATTCAATAGTTTTCTGATTTAATTTTTAAAAACACTTAAAACCACGTCACTATGCAAAAGTGTGCTTTGAAGGACAAGGGAGTGGTTTAGATTTCCCTGAACAGATCGGTCAGCATTCAATTCTCCATCAAGTTTTATGCTTATTCTGCACTACTGTGTGTACGCCTGATTGAGAATATATATTTTAGTAATTATACAATGAGTCTCTTTCCATTGCTACTAGACCAAAGTCATAATAGTCGAATATTAAGAGCTGAAATTATCTTTCATTCCCATCGCCTCACTTTAACGAAAGGGTCATTGACTTTACTATTATCGGCTTGCCTGATTATCCATCCCATTGTTTTATTCTGCATACACCTAGTGATGAAATCCATAAACCCTTAAACAGATCATTTGTTTCAGGAGACTGAGTCCCTTATTCAGGCAATGTTCCTAACAAGAGGAATCCCCTCCACCCACTGGGGCTTCACACAGAGGACAAGAGTGTGTCAGCGAGTGTGTATGTCCGCAGCTCTTCAATGGCCCGGGTGATTATGAAGCTAATTACAAACAGTCTTTCTATTCCGTTCAACACTTCTTCACCTGTTCAACCACACGCACATGCACACGCACACATAAAACACCTCACCACTGCAGAATCTCTTGAGCAGAACAGAGAGGTGGAATAAAGACCAAGAGACATTACAAATGATGAACAGAGGTGGTAATAAAAGTGTACAAGTGGACGTAAAGTATTAACTGCTGCTGTATTATGGACAGAGCTCTTTTATGGCTATTTTACAGGTTTTCAGAGATCGGAGGCTCAACTGTGATAAGTCATCTTGTCTTGGTTAAAGGCAATACTCATGGAAGACAAGAGCACACCAAGAAAATTACTGTGAAAAGCAAATCCTCAATACCTCAATATACACAGAGATTAGATGGCACATTATTAAGGTATAATTAGAAATCTGCACCAAACTGTCAGGTTTCCATTCACGGCAGCGGTTTTGAAAGTGCGCTAGCTAAATGTTGTGAGATTGGGCACCTAAACCACAGTACATCCAACGCACATGATCTTAAGGAACAGCTATGTCTCATGTGTGCGTGTGTGTGCGTGTGCGTGCGTGCGTGTGTCCACTGTCACGGTATGCTGCATAAAATAAAAATAAGTTCAGAGTAGTGTAAAACAATATAAAAATGTGAAGAAGTAATAAATATGGCATTGAATGATGTAAATTGAACCTGTGTTACAAGTTAAACAAAAAATTCAATAAAGAATCATATTTTTTTATTTAAATAGTCTCTTTGTCTTAAATTTACATGAATTCATTACATTTTACATTTATAGATTTAAAAACGTTTCAGTGTTGTCACTGCGATTAATTAGTTATATATATATATAAATATATATATATATATATATATATATATATATATATATATATATATATATATATATATATATATATATATATATATATATATATATATATATATATATATATATATATACGTATTATAATATAAAATAAGTCTACATTATGATTCATAAAAGAAACTGGCTACAGTACACAAATTATTATCACATACTAATTGACCTACTTGCAGCTTTTTTTCTACATGTTTTAAAAATTTAATTAGCAACAAACATTTCAAAAGTACAAATACATTTTACAAATACAGATGTAAGTTGTGAGAGCAAACCATTAATTTTCACTAGAGAGGGAGAATAAAATTGTATCAAAGAGTATCAAAGTTTCTCTGCAATGGGATCAGAGAAATTAAATCTTCTTCTTCTTCTTTCGGCTGTTCCCAGTTTAGGGGTCGCCACAGCAAATCATCTGTTTCCACCTAACTCTGGCCTCAGTATCCTCTACTCTTGCACCAATTACCTTCATGTCCTCCTTCAGCACACCCATATAACTTGTCTTTGGCCTTCCTCTTGCCCTCTTGCCTGGCAGCTCCATCTCCAACATCCTTCTACCAATATAACTACTATCCCTTCTCTGCACATGTCCAAACCATCTCAATCTGGCTTCTCTGACTTTGTCTCCAAAACAACCAACCTGAGCTGTGCCTCTGATGTGCTCGTTCCTTATCTTGTCCATCCTTGTCACTCCTAAACTGAACCTCAACATCCTCATCTCTGCTACTTACATCTCTGCCTCGTGTCTCTTCCTCACTGCTACAGTCTCTAACCCATACATCATAGCTGCTCTCACTACTGTTCTGTACACCTTTCCTTTGATTCTTGCTGACACTCTTCTGTCACACAACACCCCTGACACTTTTCTCCACCCACTCCAACCTGCCTGCACTCGCCTCTTCACCTCTTTTCCACACTCCCCATCGCACTGGACTGTTGACCCCAAATACCTAAACTCCTCCACCTTCTTGACCTCAGCCCCCTGTAACCTCACTGTTCTACTTCCCTCCCTCTCGTTCAAACACATGTATTCTGTCTTACTACGACTGACTTTCATTCCTCTTCTTTCTAGAGCAAACCTCCAACTTTCCAGGTGTCCATCCACCTGCTCTCTACTCTCACTACCGATTACAATGTCATCTGCAAACATCATTGTCCATGGAGATTCCTGTCTGACCTCATCTGTTAACCTGTCCATCACCATAGCAAACAAGAAGGGACTCAAAGCCGATCCTTGATGTAGCCCCACCTCCACCTTGAACTCCTCCGTCTGACCTGCAGCACATCTCACTGTTGTCATAGTCCTCTCATACATATCCTGAACTACTCTGACGTACTTCTCTGCCACTCCTGACATCCTCATACAGGACCATAGCTCCTCTCTCAGCACCCTGTCATACGCTTTCTCTAAGTCCACAAAGACGCAGCGCAGCTCCTTCTGACCATCTCTGTACTTCTCCATTAGCATTCTCAGAGCAAAAATTGCATCAGTAGTGCTCTTCCTGGGCATGAAGCCATACTGCTGCTCGCAAATATCCACTTCCCTTCTTAGCCTAGCTTCCACTACTCTTTCCCAGAATTTCATTGTGTGGCTCATCAACTTTATACCTCTGTAGTTGTTACAACTCTGCAACATGACCGTTGAAGTCTGCTCCCATCACTACTCTCTCCCCTCTGGGAATACTCTCCATCACCTCATCTAACTCACTCCAGAATCTCTCCTTTTCTTCCAGCTTACAGCCTACCTGTGGAGCATAACCACTCACTACATTCAACATCACCCCTTCAATCTCTAACTTCAAACTGATCACCCTGTCAGACACTCTTTTCACCTCTAAAACATTCCTCACAAACTCCTCTTTCAGGATCACTCCTACCCCATTTCTCTTCCTATCCTCACCATAGTAAAACAGTTTGTATCCCCCTCCAATACTACGCGCTTTGCTACCCTTCCACCTGGTCTCCTGCACACACAGAATATCTACCTTCCTTCTCTCCATCATGTCCGCCAGCTCTCTACCTTTCCCGGTCATTGTACCAACGTTGAGAGTCCCTATTCTCAGACCTATACTCTTGCCTTTCCTCTTCTCTCTCTGCCTACGAATCCTTCTCCCTCCTCTCCTTCTTTGACCAACAGTAGTCCAATTTCCACCGGCACCCTGTAGGTCAACAGCACCGGTGGCGGTCGTTGTTAACCCGGGCCTCAACCGATCCGGTATGGAAATCGAATTGATGACTTGCATATTTAGTTTTGGCATGTTTTACGCCGGATGCCCTTCCTGACGCAACCCTCTCTATTTATCCGGGCTTGCGACCGGCACAGAAGTCACTGGCTAGAAACCCATGTGGCTAGATTTCAATAATTTTATTAAATAATTTTTAATTATGTATATTTACAGAGTAATATAAGAGGGGGTTAAATCGGGACAGAGGAGAAGTGTGCAGAAGGGTTAGCCCCTTATAATATAAGGTTTATGGGTTCAAACATTTAGTCTTAGAATAGTATTGTAAAAGTATGGTACGAAAGCTAGAAACTACCTATTTGAGGAAGGAAGGAGATAAGTTGGCTTCTGAAGAACTTGATGGGGAGGGGTTGAGTTATTATTTAGGCATGAATAAACCTGAATATGCCATGGACTGGTTACATGCAAACTTTAGATATCTGAGAAATATATAAGCATTGAGCTTTGAGATATCACACCTGGGATAAAACAAGCTGATGATATAAAGCTGATGATATAAAGTTCTCCTTTCAAGCTTTGTTAATGCAACATTATTTCTGAAGCAACTTGGTGAACCTTATAAAACATTTAAATCAAGTAAAAGAGACCTGTCGGCCAGATATGGAGTGACCCATACCTGGAATTTGTGCTCTGCATTTAAGCCATCCAGTGTACACATTCAGTAGTGATCAAACACACCGTGAACAAACACCCGGAGCAGTGGGCAGCGACGCCGGGGGAGCAGTCGGGGAACTGGTGCCTTGCTCAAGGGCTCCACTGCTGTAGCTGATGAAGATGGGAGAGCAACTACTTCATCGCTCACACCAACTTCAACTCGGTGGATCTGGGGATCGAACCCGGGACCTTCAGATCACAAGTCGATCTGCCTATCCAGCGGAAAATGTTTTGTTAAAAAAATGCTGACATGTAAACCCCAACCCCCACCACCCCAGAATAATTTTAACATTATATATTATATATATATTTGCATTCTAATATTATCAAATAGTCTACATTTATTTTCTCAAACACGTTAGATCCATACTAATAGGGTTAACAAGCTGCTATTAACATTTTGTTTGTCACAGCATAAGAAAAATCAACTACTATTTTTAGCCCAAAAAGTATTGCTGCTTTGTAGCATCTGAGAAATATTTAATCAATATAATCTGGGAATTTTTTTATATTAACTACATTTAAAGAATTAACGCTATGACAAAATGCTTCAAGTTGATATATTTTAAGTTTAAACTAAGTGGAGCTGTGAAGAAAATTAAATCTAACTATTAAAAAAATACAAATCAAAAGGGACTAACTATAAAAAATAAAACCTGCCACAGTTATCTGCCGGTTGTTTCAAGAGCAAATTTGACACTGTTTTATTAGCTGAGGAAATTGGCAGTTTAATTTAAGTAAGCTCCCTTTCACACACCTCTAAACTTGTTTTCTCACTTGAGCATGTATGTGAAGCTTGCCGATAACTAACTAAAGAATCTCAGAAGAGAAATCAGCAGATGCAACAAGAACTTTTAACTCTTACTAAATCTCGCTCAGGCATTTCAGTCTGTGTCCCTGCTGAATGCTTTCATTAAAGCCCGTGTGCTGTGAGCTTTTCTTTGGGAATGTAATTGTTCAGGTTTAATGAGCTGGGAGAGACATAAGGAAAAACCAAACCTGGGACTATTAGTACACGATGAGAGCAAAAGTTTTAAAAGCGACCAGGTAAACAGCGCTTCATCAAAACAAACAAGGAATTTTCCCATGGGATAATTAGACACAATAATTGGCGTGAAGGTAATGACAGAGAAAGGGTCGGTGCCTCAGAAAGGCAGGTCATCATTCACTCCGTCGTGCCATTAGTTAAATGGTTAATTCCTTAATGCGGACGCAAATGTGTATTGACACATGCAGACACACACAAACGTAGCAATTCCGAAGTCTGCTTCACTCCTCAAGATTCTAGAAGAGTGTGTGGAAAGTCCTTTTGATTGTATAATACAAAGTATTTTTAATGGGGGAACCTTTTACCCATTGATCCGGTCAAAGCAATAATTCTTCAAGCTTATTAAAACATAAATTAAAACTTGAGTATCTATATATCTATGGACAGTTATCCACTTGTCTGAAGACAGGAGAAATCATAGAGACACAACTTTACTATATTAAGACACATATTCGTTTTTCCTTTATAATTTCCTAATTTCCCTCATCGGGGAATTCTGTTCAATTTAAGCTTTTTACAGCTATAAACTTTTATTTTCATAAAACTAACACTGAACTTAAAAGATCATATTAAATGAAACAATAAAAGATTGGATAAAAGGTCAAAATAGATGAGTAAAACTAGAAAACAATTCAAGAACTAGACGGGATTTGGAAAAACATTTCACAACAAACACTAAACTAACAAATATTAAAACACACAAAAAGCTAAGAATCATTGGTCTGAATTCACAATGACATGACAAGCAACAGGAGATGTACATTGAACTCAGAAGTAAGAAATCAATCAGTGACGGGAGTACTAGTGATAAAACTAAACCACCCTTTGAACCTGGGCTCTATGTACCAAGTCATAGTATTACATTCTAAATGTAACCAACAAGCATTTGGAAAGTGCTTCTTTTGAATTTGGGTAAGATAAACAGAGGTTTGGATAGAAATATTAAAGTTACTGTCTATAACTAACTGAGACATACAATATTTCCTGCATTGCATCATGAGATTGTGCTTCAACAATTGTGATCATATACATTCATTAAAGTTGTTCTTTTTTTCTTTCTTTTGTGACATGTTATAAGTTCGAACATACTACCTTGTTTGCCTAATGTTTTTTTCTCCAAATACAGAGAGTTAACGTGCAGGAATTACCTAGATAATCAAGGATATAATCTTGAAAATAGGTTAAAACATTTTTTTTGCATGATTACAGCACATGCAGATCAGTTAATCTTGTGGAAAACTCTGCTTTGCCAGCTTTCTCACCCGCACAGCCTAAACATCGGCATCAGAAGGGTTAACGCTCGATGGTGTATTTCTTTATGGCAACATTGATGTATGATGTACATCAAGTGTGATGATTATACATCTCTGTGAATTGACAGTGCAAGTTTTTCATAGAGTGAGAAGTAAGTGACTTCCGCAAGTGGGAGAAGTACATGCGATCCTTTACATTTAAAATCAGAATTTACAGTATCTGGAATTCAGTAACAAAACAAAACAAACCTTTTTCACTATGATTCACTAAGCTAGAATGTATGTTAAAGCTGTTAAAGATTTCTCACAAGCAGCTTTGAACAGAAACCTGTTTACATGACTACAGAAATCAGCTAATTGAATGTTTACTGATGTGCATGTAAACCCTTCACTGAATATGCAAGCTTGGTATTTCAACCAAAATGAAATAAGATTGACAATTGTTCATTGAACAGGAGTGTCTATACAAAAAAAATGACAAAAGCGACAATTAAACAGTTTAAATGACAACAGATCACCCTCAGATTAAACCTTTCAAAAATAACGATGGCAAGTTAATACACCGGTCAATGATAAACAAGATTTTTACCTGAAAGTCCACACCATTGCCCCGGGTTTAGTTAGTACAAAATCAGAGGCCTATACCGTCACCTTTCCATTCAAGATAGGTGCATGTTTCTAAATAAGAAACACATGTTTAAGATACTTTATAGTATGTATAATTTATGAATAACTGTACTCTTGCTGTACTTTTATAAGGCTATCACTATTGTAACATTGAATGCTAGAGGGCTTAAAGAAAGAATGGAATTCATCTAATACGGAACTCGCTCAATGGTCAGGGATCACAGGGGTTGCTTTAATGAATATGTGGATTCACCCTGAGGACACAAACAGACACAAACACATGCTGCATATATAAGACCACGAGGGACTGGATGTGTCTCAGACTGCCCAGTTTAATATCAATCTGGCGCCAAAAATAACTCAATCCTCCTTTCAATTTTCTTTCTAATGTCTCTTTCTTTTGTTTTATTTGTACTTGTGTGTTTGTGAGGAGGCAAGGCAAGGAGGAAAAGGGGGGAAAAAAAGCTTTTTTTCTGCTAAATTGAATTACACAACATTTTGACTTTCAGGCAGGCGAAGGGCAAGGCAGTACCATCAGCCGCTTCAGATAACATTGATTAAGATCAATTCAGAGTGAAAGAGAGAAAGAGAGACTGTCCATCCACTCAGAATCAAACTTCCTTGACTGGACACGATCTGAAGAAGCACTGAGGAGGATGAGGAGGCCTGGGTTTTAATTAGAGCTGGGGGCTATCTGATCTAGAATTGTGACGCAGACGAAGTAATCCCTTAGAGAACCCCACTCGCGATAAAAAACCCACCAACAGACTGACCACTCCGTCCTTTTAATGGTTCAGTGTTATCTGATCATCGTTTCATCCATCAGTGTGCTTGCTTCTGTCAGGAGCTTAAATTGTTCATTAGAATATCAAATGTGTTGATAGTGGATCATCAATTGACTTGACCAAAGACATCATTAGCTGAAATAAAGTCTATTGAATTTCAACCTCTTTTCCTCCATTTTATGCAGCCAACCTAACAAGAGATATGAAAAAAGAAAGAAACCATTCAGGAAAAGAACAGGATTTTTGAATGTCTAATAGTAAAAACTTTTTCTTCAGGTAACTATGATAGTCCTGTCCACACTACTAGAATGCAGGCAAACTATTAAAGAGTTTCCAAACTTCCAAAACATTTTTTTAATGTTTTAAATGTTTGAAATATGTTGAATGTCTTATCATTGTAAATATTGGTAATCCTCTCTAAATACATATTTTTTATTTGCAATTTAATTCAAAGCCGAATCAAATTTCATACCAGCTTATACTGGGTGAGGGCTAGAGTCACACAAATCCCCTCAGAATTAAACACAGCACTGCATTAATTAGTTTTCTGACTAGAGTAGAGTATGAATCAGGATGAACACTTTTGCATTAAATTTCAATACATAGTCTCTGATTAAACAGCCTCCATTGAAGTTTGAACATTCAACAACATAGTTTTTCTACATATTAAAAAAATACTTAAAAAAGATGGCTTCTAATCAAATAAAACAAAAAAGATCAGTCTTGCAGAGAATTGTATGGCATCTATTAGCTTGAATGGAGATGAACCCTGAAGATTAAATACAATGTTCGTTATAAACCACAGGTCTCCTGCTGTCAATTCTAGCACAGCAAATGCACATTTAAACACCTTTTAGTGGAAGCGAACAGCAGCCTTCATTTTCATTCACTGCCAAATTAACATGCTCTGCTTCTACTGGATTTTTGAGAATTGACTAAATTAACTTTAATTTAAATTCCATTTCAATGCATTCTTTAAATCTTATTAGCAGGGCAAGGGGGTTTTATTCCAGCACAGGCCCCTGCAAAAGCTGAAACTGTGACTGGGGATCTTGTCAGATTCAACCAAAAGATACATGAAGTGTACACTTACTCATAGGAAACGTGTGATTTTGTCAGCAAACGGGTGATACAGGAAGAGATATCTTGACAGAGGCACTGCTTGGAACCTCATTTAAAGGCAGCTCTGACATAGAACTGAAGGAGACAAAACCAGCTATTGATCCTGTCCCTGAAAGGCTCTGAGGCTTGAGTTAAAAAAAAAAAAAGCAAAAGAGGGGTTGAAAAGAGAGGGTTGTGGATGGATAGCAGTAGAGATGTCCTTTGTGCAACATAGAGGAAGGTTTCAAATCAGAGAGTGGCAGCTTGACGTTTTCACAAAGAGGAGCCATGGGAAGGCAGGATCTGACACCCATGCCCTTAGCAAAGGTTACTACCGTTTCAAGTGGCCTCCGTAATAAACTCCACATACAGCCATGCTGATCCATGCACATGTGGTCAGTTGGGAAATTTCTTCTAGTCTTAGATAAAAGTGTAATGATTCCTAGTCAGAGTCAAAATAATAAGTGACAGCTAGATTCAACTATGGCTTGTGGAAGGGTTGTCAAGGAAACCACCGGTCAATGTTACCTCCCAGATAATCTTTAATATTTAACCCAATCTGTCAGAACCAGTCATAACTTAGTTTTCATGACAAACCCTCACATTCGTCATTCAAGACATTCATTTTATTCTAATCTAGTTAAAATGCTCACAAAGCTTATGTTTTTACAATGTCATGAAATACAAATTAGCTTTGTTTTAGTAAACATCTCAGTCTAGACATCTTTGTCTTTTACAGGATAAAATTGAAGGATGTGGGAAAATAAAACACTATTATAAGTTCAAACCCACCATCCTTATGTAAAGCAATGAGACCTGAACCAATAAAATTCCTTAATTATGCTACTTATGTTACTTACAGTTTCTAAAATTACATTCTGTGGAGATTGTTGGTTTTAATTGGTTACCTTATAATCAATAAACAAGGCATGATTGACAGCTGAGTGTATTCAGAGAACGGTTAGGATGGACTTCTCTTGACAGCAATGCTTGGACATCTTGTGATCTCTTCTGACCACTTGCAGCCTTCTTTAGTCTGTCATCAGAATTTCCCTTTTGATCCGATGGATGCAAGTAGTGTTTATGAGTTATCCAAATATTTTTTTTCTTTGTTCTCAGTGAGGAGGGTCCTGATTTGAGTCACTACTTTGAGTAACTATTCAAGTTTTTATAAAGTGCTTTTTAGTAGTTGCTTTCAAAGCAGCTTCTAGGACACATATTTTCCAGCAACTTTAGATTATGCTTGAATTTGACCTTGCAATGCTATGTTCAAAAGTTTATTTATAATTTGAGGAGATAAATAACTGGCAGGGACCCCATCTTGACTTTTAAGTGGGTACTAAAATAAAAACAAATCAGTTAGTTACAGTTGAAAACCCCTGCTGGTCTGAGTATAAAAAGGATGGAGTCTAAATGTGCTCAAAAGGGAACTTAGCACTCAATGTTTAGACTAATTTGAGTTCACACAGTTCCTTGCAGACATATAGATTAGGACACTAAATAAAAATGATTTTAAGATGCAAAATGAATACAGAAAATGAATAAAAAAAGAGAGCTACATGATAGTCTGCTGGAACGCCAGAAAGTCTGCTGGTACCAAGTCAAATAAATTGAGAAAACTAAAAAATATCAAGGCAATTCTCTGCAAGAGATAGCATTATGTAACCTTGAACTCTTGAGTTTCATATTTGTATACTTTTGAAATTCCATAAGAATCTGTAGAACAATTCATATAGATGAATTGAGAAATGATTTGTGGAAATACATCTTCTTCCTTTGTTTTCTACAAAACATGCATTTGTAATGCAAAAAAAATATATAGAATCCAGAGAAACTGTTCAAGGTTATCTAGGTGAGAAAACAATATTCCAACTCTCAAACAAGCTATTGTGATTAATAGCAAGTGAACAAGTGAAAACAAATAAGAAATAAAAAGAAACACACAAGGTCACCCGGCCGCCGGACCAGGTGCCGCTCTCGACACCAGTGTGAATAACCCCAATGCTCCCTCTTCCACACCATTCTCTAGAATTCATTGCATGAGTGTCTTGTCAGGGAATCTCGAGCGGCATACCCTTCTGTGATTCCCCGCAGACTCGGTTTGGGCCGAGACCTAATGAAAAGCAGACCACCATTCTTTTCAATTCTTCCGGCCAAGCCAAATAGCCCACTAACAGCAATCGACTGACTGAACGGAGTCACTATATCACAATATGCAGCAACCCAGAGACACTGCATCCTCCGGGAGAGAGAGAAAGCAGCATGTCTGCATTCATCTTGCTTTCTCTCTAGTCTTGAGTTTAACACTAAAGATGGTGGATGGGGGGGACAAGAGGGAGGAGTGAAGCTGTGACTTTTGTCCAGTGCAGTAAAAAGAAGAAAACTAGAAGCTTGCTAAGGGAATGAAAAGAGAAGGATGGAAGGAGAAAGAATTGATAAAAGAAGGTGGGTGGGCACTGAGAGATGTGTTTGAGTTTCGGTGTGTGGTTTTGTGTCTGCAGACGTGCACTGGTGGGAGGAAGTGTTTCGCATGGTTAGTGGCTTGTGTGTATCTGTGAGTATCTGAAGCGCGGGGCTGGAGGTGTTTGTTATCAGTGCTCTGCAGTCACAGTTTGAGGCGGGCAGGGATGGGACAAGGGCAGGAAGTGGAAGGGCACGACCAATGGAGTGTGTCCATGGTGGGCGGCTCCAGATTCAGGGATACTTCACTTCAGTTCACACGCTTGCTCCTTGTTGCTAACCCCTGGAGCCTTAACACATGCAACCTTGTGCAGAATTAAAACCCATACTCAAAGAGAAGATGCTAATTTTACTCATGAGGTGTTTTATTGCATTACAATGCCTTTCACTGTCCACTGGTTTTGGATGAAGCACTTTCAAAGTGAAAGAACAGTAGAGCTACAAGAATAATTAAGCCATACTATTTGATAAATTGTTGCTTTGCTTAGTTTACTTTATTAAAAGTAACATATAATAAAAAAAGTAAACTTTTTCCTCAAAGTATTATCTAATATTCTGTTGATTTACTTTATTACATGTATCATATCAAATTCCACTTTTTTGTAGTTTTATCTCATGTTGTTTTATTATTGTAGTTAGTTTTTATTATTATATGTAACATATAAGAATCCACTTTATTTTGCAAAGCTTTATCTCCATATGTTCCAAATTTCTTTATATTTAAAACATAACAAAACACACGTTTTAGGCTGACCTTCTGAAAAAATTAAATCAATTTTAATGAATTATTATTATATTTAATATTTTGAATACAAACATACATCATGTAGGTGAACTATAGATGCACTCAAAAACATGTTAAGCTTTAGTAAAAAAAAAAAAACATTTTAAAACCATGCTAATGTTTTGGTATTGTTTCTGCAAAACTGTTTTTGTAGAAAAAAAACACATTTGGTGTGATTGGGGGATTGTTTGAACATCAAAATAAAATGCAAACAATAAATGTATACAATTAATTAGTCAATTTTTTCAACATTTTTTTTTTCATTTTGAAACACTAAAGAAAACATTTATGGTCAATATTTGTCAATATATACCATAACTAAGTGTTTTTAAAAAGTTAGACTTTGAAATAGTTTGGATGAGGTTTGGATTAGTACTTCACAAGTTTTAGTTTTTTTGCAAGTATTTTGTTCAAACAAGCAGCAGAAGCCCAACAGACTTGTAAATATGTTTAACTCTATACTTCTATATATGTTATTAGACAATGATTAAATAAATGATGAGGGAGATGAATGCTCAAGAATAGCTGTTTTCAGACAAAACCAGTTCTTGAATCACACGCAGACGGATTCATTCAAAAGGAAAACCTGACCTTCCTAATCCTGTGGAGCTAAATGCCATGCTTCTTTGTGGTCAGGGTCAAGTGTGTCATCATTGCTAATGTCAAGAATTCAGGTGAGTGACAGCAGCTGAAAGACAGACTGAACACTTCAAAAGATCCATCCAAAAATATATAATATATAAAACATTCAAAGTATAAGCCTAATCCCTTTTTTTACTCCCTCTACATATTATAGTTTGACTACTACCACCACCACCAAAGTAGATTTTAAATGTTAAATTATTTTAAAATGGTTATACTATTACACCTTTTAAGTTGGAGTTTAAGTTGGAGTGTCTTTCATTCTGAAAGCTCATTGTGTTTTCGACATCTGTGTGTTATACAAACACATTTGCAATGCCTCAATGACAAAAGACAGTTTTTTTTCATCTGGACGTTACCAAAGCCACACGAGAATGATCATTAGCTGCTGCTATTGGCTACAGCTGCTTTAACTAGCACCTCTGCTAGCCTGAAAAATATGTGCTGACGGAAATCCAGCTCTTTGTATCTCAGCTCAGACACGATGAGCTGAAACTACAGTATATCGATCCAAAACACCAATCCACCAGTACCGTAATCTCCTTAACTAGAGTTAGATAAAAAAAAATTATAAAAAAACAACATGCTGGAAAACACTCTTCCCTGAGTGTCTGTTGCTCCTGGACGTGTGAAGTTTGAGGAAGTTGGAGGAACAGGAGATAAGAGTTAATGATGAAACTTCCTTTTCACATTCTGCCTTCTTGTCCTCGTGGGGGAAAACATTTACCAGCTTCACGAATCATTAAACCTTGTCAAAAGTGTTATTTTATTTTATAAGAGCATTGTTTCGGAGATAACGAAGCAATTTAATTTATATTGCACTATATCTAAAAATCTAATAATTGAGCATAATATTGTTTAATTACAAACAAAACACTAATAACACAATTACATTAAACAAAGCAAAGCAAATATAACAGACATCTAATTCAGTTTTTTTCAAGTTATTTATTTAAGTACCCTTAGATGTAAATAAATACTTATTTCTACAATTTCTCCTTTCGCATGTTTACTCACTCGAATGTGATTCCTCCTTTTACCCCTGCTCTCTCTATTTCTGTTCCTTCCTCATTCCATCTTTTTTTCCTTCTGCACCCAGGCTAAATATGATTCCAAACCTATCTACAACAAATTAAGTTCCCCTCAAACTGAATTTCAAGCTTGGCTGCTTTTGTAGGGTGACTAAACTCACTTCATTTATCCTTTTCCTTTTCTACCCAAAAATGATATACCGAACAACTCGTTTTTCTCCATTACCCTGCTCATTTCCCCTCAAACCAAACCAAGGCCTCAACTTGCTTCCTGGAATGGATTACGCTTTTAAAAAAACGTTTTTTCTGATTTACAAACCTCAAAGTTCCAAAATCCTCATTTTTACACAGAAGGCTAGATATTCGAACAACGGAGAAGCAGATTCTTTATACTATATATATATATATATATATATATATATATATATATATATATATATATATATATATATATGAATACATTTATTTATATTTTTTCTTCTTTAAATAAACATAAACAACATTTGAATAATTGAATTCTGAGGCCTAACTAGATTTCAGGATAATGACCAGAGAGCCACAAAACAGCCTCGGAATTGTTTAAACTGGACAGTGTTAAGTGAAGGTAATAGAGACAGCTGGAAGAAAAACGGCATGTCAATATTCCCCCTCTTTTAATCAGATCCAACTACAGACCTCTGCATAACAAACAGCTCACAAAGCACTTACAAAATATTGAAACAGGGTTAAGCCCTCAAGGTGGAAGCCATTTCAATTTCAAAAACTAAATATTATCACTGACAAAGCAAACGATGCATCACAATGTAGATGATGACGGATGCCTCTCAACCGGCAAAGAAATTCACAGCAGCTATCGGTCATATCTCTGCCCTCTCTGTCCACAGCAGGCTGATAGCCCTCCCGCTTTCTTTTATTTTATTATGGCCTCAAGAAAACAATATTCTTCTAAACTTTCAGTCCTTTTCCATTTCCCACTCTCAATTTCTTCTCAATCCATGCTCTCATTATTATGGCACTCTATATCAGGGAGATGATTCTTCGACTGTTGATATGGGGGTCGCAATATGCAATAAAGCAGCAGGATTGCCTCCCTAAAGGCCCCTTGGTGTCTATAAAAATATGGCATGATAAAACAGGGTCACATCAAAGTCTTTAACTTCAAACTAATGTAAAATAACCACCCCAGAGTCAAGCATGGGTCTACACTTAGCCATGGCTCGAGCTCAGATTTGTTAAGTAGGTACATTCACACTGTTAAATGCAATTGGAAGAGACAGCTACCATTTGACAACTGACCCTGATGTTTGGAGGTCAAAGGTCAGGTTGCTGTGTAGAAATGCTGTATGCCTGATGTCCACCATTGAACTGTTGAACCAAGGTATTTCACTGAGATAATAACTCAGGTGCAGTGACCACCGGGTGATGAAAATCTTGAAATGCTACAAAATAGATGTGATGGTGTGGTATAGGAAACATACAGGATGACATTAACAAATATTGGAGGCTACAGGCTAAAAAGAGAAAGATTTACTACCGTGTAGAACCTTTTATTGGAAGCATTTGAAACTCAACTCAAAAGCCAACTCAAAATCTGTCATCATGTGACAGATTGTTGTCATTTGTCCTGCTGCTTCTCAGCCAGAACTCCGCTAGTTAAAAGTTACTCTTTCAAGGTGAATTAGAAATGTTGGACCCTCTTAAAGAAAAAGAAAAATGTAAAGCCTAGATTGCATTCTATCGATTCATGCCAATGTGACTTGGAGACACACACGGGTACATACTTATAATTTGAACCTTTATACAAACATTTTAGATTATGGGCATTAAAAATTTATTTCTTCAGATTAAAAAAAAGATAAAGTATTAAATAAATGTATGATTCTTTTTGCATGAACTTCAAAGTAGCGTAAAGGGAGGGGTGACTTGCAAAAGACCAAGGTAGGAATTAAACATTGGGATAATGAAACTGTCAAAAAAACATCCATCCATCCATCCATCCATCTTCATGTCGGCTTTATTCCCTTTCGGGGTCGCCACAGCGGAATGAACCGCCAACTCACTGGCATATGTTTTACGCAGCGGATGCCCTTCCCTGCCGCAACCCATCGCTGGGAAACATTCACACACACATTCACACTTTAACACTATGGGCAATTGTTCTTATTCAATTCACTTATTCTGCATGTCTTTGGACTTGTGGGGAAACAAGGAGAAAACCCGGAGAAAACCCACGCGATCACGGGAGAACATGCAAACTCCACACAGAAATGCCACCTGCCCCAGCCGAGCCTAGAACCAGCGACCTTCTTGCTGTGAGACGACCGTGCTACCCACTGCGCCACCGTGACGCTTGCGTCAAAAAAACAAAAAAATATAAAATATATTTCAAATTGTTTTAACACTACAGTTAGAAAATAGAGAATGTGAGTAATAATACTAAAATTACAAAGTAGTAATACTAAAATAATAATCATTTAAAATACTTTATAATACAAAATTATTATTTCAATTCCAATATAATACTTTATTAGAAATGAAAGGATGGCTACGGTATTATAATTTTGTGTGAGCTGTATTTGTTTTGTCTTTCATAACTACTTATCAACTAGATTCTTTTAATACACTCCTGAAGACCCACCAGCTAAAACAAATGATATTTGATATTCCAGAGCAAATATGCAATCTGCATTAATATGGATGTAAGTGAATGTGATATTTCTATTTAGGAAGGAAATTGTAGAAACAAAATAAATAAGTTTCATACATTCACATTGATCTGTATCTGTGCCATAAAATAGGCAAATGATAACCACTGTCTGGTAACCCTAAAAATCACACCCGTTCTATGTTGTGAAGAGATCACAAACAAACAATCTACACAGCCTTCCCAGTCTCATCTATAGAAACAGACTTGATGCCACTTTGGTTCCGTGTGGATTAGTATGCAAATGAGATAATTGCTGTTTGCTGCTTACACCTAAAAACTGGATGAGTCTGTTAATTGTTCAGCAACAGCGCAAAATATTCTCGCAGATGCTATGCCAGATTCATACAAGCATTATTTAGAGACAATTAATGAGAAACCCTTAAATGAAAACAGAAAGGAAGAGCATTAAGCATTTCAGACACAACCAACATTCAAACATGGCTTTTACAGACTTAACATAACAAACAAATCTTTTAGTTTGTGAGAGACTATAGAAATGATTTAAACCCTCTGTTGGAGTGTTAGAGTGCCCAGATAATAAACTCAATGGCAAATGAATAAAAACTGGTCACCTCTTGAAATTACAATACCAGACAGCGGCTGGAGAGCTTTTCAAATGAACACACCTTTCGTTCCCGGCAATCACTAGAGATCTGCCAAATTAACGCAAAGCAGAGATGATAGACAGAGAATAAAAGGGAGTGTGTGGTGGGTTGGCTATGAGATAGAGGGGGACTTCATTTCTGCATTGCAGTTCATAAACAACCAGCCTTCATACCATTATCCATCACTGTTTCACAGCTCAGAGATTCTGCTCATCCTCTTCTAGTCCTCCACCATCTTCTCTTTTCTTAATTCTCTCCCCTCCCTCCATTTCTCTCTGGTCCGACTTTGACCTTCTCCCTTCACGCAACGCAGAACTGCTATTGATTAAATCTTGGCACAGGGTGTACAAACACAGAGATAAACCTTGGCGAAAAGTGAGAGAAGCGCGCGAGGGCCTGGCACTCGTCCGTCCAGCAAGCTTTCTTGCTAACAGGCCCCTGCACAAGATCCCCCACAGCTCGGCTGTCTGCAGAGGCTTCAGTGACCATTAGAACAACAAAAAAATGACCCGCCCCCCCTTGACACAGTCCATGCTCTGCTCCTCTTCTTCATCATTCTGTCCTGCTCACAGCCAGCAATGCTTCCCTCATTTCTCAGACTAAAAGAGCACACAGAGTCATTCGGTTCACACAGAGAGCAATGGCTGCGCATGAATATGACAACCACATGTTCCACTGACACTCTGAGATCCAATTATTCCAGAAGCTTCAGAAGTGTTCTGTGTGGCTTCAGAAGCTATTTTGATTCATTTAACTTAAGATTCTACAATCTCGACATCTTAAACATGATTTTAGAAGACAGAAGACATAACAATAACACCAATAATATCAAGTGATGAAAGTGTGTGTAAAGTAAATAATTTATAAACATTTCACATTGTATAGAGATAAATGTTTTACTTGTAGATCTGCTAAAAGTACGTGTTTGACTGATAAAGTCCTTGATATAATTGAGGTGAGACCTCTATTACATGCAAGACTGTTTATAGAGGATGGCCTCTATTAAAGAAACAGAGCTCTTCAGTTAATTATGCACCGATCTCATAGTTTGGTATTTTGCAGACAAGTGTAAAATGGTTGCAAAGTATTATACAAATCTAAAGATATGGAACAATTACATCCAGTCTTTTAAACAGAAATACAATGAAAAGGTATGATTTATAAAATTCACCCTGAGCAATATTATTTTCACCATAGCACCTAATTGCACGATTTATATAATGGATAGCGATAAGGAACTATGTTAAATAGGACACATTTCCAAATTTAGAATGTACATTTCTATTTCAATAACATGATAAACTATTAGCTACATATTGCACCAACTGGCAGCTTTAGTGGGTACCGAAGAGTACATTAATGCCACCAAAAAACACCAACATGAAAACATAAAGATAAAGCAAAATTCTGAGTGTTAAAGGAATTCTAGTGATCTGAGCCTAAATAAGCACTCCCTCTTAAAGTACTGTTACCTATAATGTTAAAGGTAATACTCTTCCTGTTGAATGAACTACATAATAGACAGTATTTATTACGATCTAAATTAAATGTTGCAAATTTTGCTTTATAGGCCTAAAAATATGAATTATCATATAGGCATGATTGTTTTTTTGCCAAAAAATCCCTGAGATAAAAATCTTAAATTTGGTATATTTTATGAAATAAAAAAACCAGCCGAGCTAATGAGGGTGTACCAGCAGGCGGAGTTACAAAGCAAATGTGTCCTGCTGCTGATAGATAATTTATCGCAACTTAAAAATAAACAGAATTAGCTTTCTTGAACTATGACTGAAAAGCCATACAGTTATAATCTAGAATCCCAACCCCGAATCTGAACGACAAAATGAACAGCTAGAGCGATTACAGCAAGATGTGTCTGCAAAAAATTTAACTATACTCCTTTTTTTCAGAGTTTTTGCTAATTGTTAACCACTGTAATAATAAGCCACCTGTCTTGACATCATTGTTCTTGATTTTCTGTGTTTGAGCATGTTGTAAGGTGCTTGTTGCGCATGAGCTGGCACTGGGGTGCATCTCATGTGCATGTGTTCGTGAGAAATGCCCATACAAAGAGTTCCTCATCTTATGACATCATAGAGAGCCAGGTTCAAGAGGAAGGGGGGAAAAAAAATATTTTTTTTTATCCGTTGTCATAAGACCAAATATTTTTTACGCTCGACCAAACGAATACCACACATTTTAGCAGAAAAATAGATCGGACAACAGTGCAAAAGAATAACTCTTCCTGCACTGGTTCATCGCAGAAAGTATTATATGGTGTCAGTGGGTGTAATTGCCAACAGTAAGTCCAAAAACCAAATCCAAATAACATTTTTATTTTTAGACTTTATATAAGATCTCCTATAGTGCAATTATTTTCTTTTAAGGGGCCCAAAACTGCCCACGCCATCATCGGTGCTGCATGGGTGTAAACCACATAATGTACTAATTTAGAGAAACACCAAAATATCGTGTTGTCTTCAAACTGAATGATAACTACGACAGGGTAAACATGCTCCCCTCCCAATTATCGTTTTGTTTTATTGATCAGAAACATTCTGTAAAAACTGTAGATTTCTGATAGACCAGGAAAAAAAGAAAACCATGTGAAGTAAAAGTCTGTTTTACTGATCTATTAAAAGAATTTCATTTCGCCTGGAGTCACATCTTGTTCCTTTGGCTCTTATTGGCGAAACATGAGAAATGCACCACATCTATATGGTGGAATAGTGGGCTGTCTATGAAAAAGCCAGTAATCTGACACACAAACACACACTGCAGTCCCTCTTTCATTGGAAGAGCTGTTATTACACTCGCTGCTCTGCGCACCTGCCGTTCGTGATGGAAATAAAAAAATAGACTTGGGGTAAAAGTGCTTAGCTCGCACCATCTGACTACATCTATAAAACTGTACTAAATCAAACCAAAGACGAGAGCCAGTTTACCCACTAAACATACTACCACGTACTTCAGGGATTTTGAGACAGATAAAAAAGTAAATAAACAAAAACCCTTATAACAGCCAACCGCTAAATCTGTGTCTTAATTCATCAAGTACTACTATAATCACATTATCATGGATAAAAAATGTTTTACGCCATGTCTCCAAAATTAAGATTTCAATATAAGCTTCTAAACATTAATAATTTAAATCAAATTACAAACATCTTACAATTTTTTCTTTATTTGATTATTTAAAAACCATTTTACATTACTCTGTTGCTCTAAAATTAGAATATTGTAGAAGACTTATGAAAGTTTCATTGAGGAAAACATAATAATGAAGTCATTGTTAACTCCTCTTAGCTGAGATAAGGTTAGCAGAGAGATAACAAGCTACTTTTTTGTCTTTAGACAATTTCTTAAATAGATAATGGCAACTTTATTTTTTAGAAAACACAATTTCAGTAAAAATTATTCTTGAGACTTGTCTTTTACATACGTTTGCGGATGTGTTTTCTTAGTATATTATAATGTACATTTCATAAATATACAATATGTTTAATTTACAACTGTACAGCATGTTAAGACTTTTCAGAGTTTTGACTGGCATTGCCACCAGGGGGCAAAATGGAACAATTACAAAAGGTGGCTTGAGAGGTTCTAGGCACAGGCTGAAAACTGCTAACACTGGTTGCCTGGAGTTTTCCCCAGCATCTCTAAAGACTGCCGTCCCTAAGGGGAGATACGTCGGCATCTTGTGATAGAAGAACAGGAAATCTCAAAGAGGGAGATGAAGGAGAACAGCAGAGACGCCTGTAGCAGCTCTGAGTCGTCTCTGTGGAAACAGCCATCACACATCACAGAGACACTGCAGACCACAGAAAACAAACACTCAAACACGGAGATGCACTCTGGGATTGTGGGTTTAGTTTTAGTTTGACAAGTGATTCAGTCTGTGTGGGCCATTCTGCAAAAGGATGGTTCTTCATTTTATAGACAAAATTAATTGCTGCAGACATTGTGTACTAAAAAAATATAGCAATTAAATATAACTTCATATGCCTTCTTGCTAAAATGAATTCTGAAATCAAAATTAATTACGATGAGGATTTACACTGAGTGTTGTTTGTTTAACACATTTAGCAAATACATATTTTTCATAAGAAATGTTTTGTTCAAAAAAGGATTGCCTGTACTGTCACTCAAAGCAGCTTTGGAGATAAATTTTAGGAATCAAATCAAGAAGCAAATTTGAAAAATTCCAGCATGCCATGACACCATTCTGGTGGAAAGTTTAGCTTTTAACTTTTAGCTTTAAAATAATAAAGGATTCAAGTAAAGCAGGGGACATTTTCATCATTATAAAACATCAACAAAAAACCTTGTAATTTCAACAAATTTCAATTTGAGTTTCAATTCAGTGATAATTGCCCCTCAATAGTAGAATTTTCATAAACATCTGCTTTTTATTGATAGGTTGCAAAATTGTATTAATTTAATGTCCCCCTGTTAAACTCAAAAAGGGGGAATTTATTGTGGAGAAAATCCATTACAGAACTCAATATCCTACAAGAAATCAGTGTATAAAATATAGACAGAGAGGTAGAGTGAAGCAAATAGTGGTGCTTAGGCCCTTAGGCTGGATTCTGTCAGTCTGCTCCTCTTTGACTCTCTGCTCTTTGTTGCAGTAAGTGCTCTAGCTAGCCTGTCAGATCCACAACTGTTGCTCTGTGTCTTTCTTCGGCTTCACTTCTCAGAATTCGACACAACGACCCAGCAGTGTGTGCGAGAGCAGGCCTGGAGTCACGAGACAGGCCTCTGCTGAGACTGATGGGCTCTTTGCCAACAGAAACTGACTGAAGCTTGCATAAGAGAATGCAAGGAAGAAACAAGGGAGCTGTATCTAGAGATTCTGATCATCTGAGTCAGAAAAACCGAGAATAAGACCATTTGAGGTCTACTACATCAAAACTATACAGTTGACAGTTACAATACAATACAGTTGATTTATCCTAAAACAAAACTCTCAACTGGCTCTGCATTTTTGATAGCAGAAAAAAAACATGAAATATTTATTTCATAATACAAAGAAACATTTGTCTGAGACTATAAACCCTTGGGTTAAAAACAAACCTTGGTTGTTTTCTTCTATGATTTCCAGTAGATTGCAGTAACAAAAAAAAAAAAAAAAAAAAAAAAAAAACTTATTTAATCTTAATTTGTAAAATGGGAAAGTAAAAACACAAAATATAATGTAGATAATAAACTGTGGTCCAGGCATTCCACTCTGCGCACCCTGTACACGCCGACCATGAGTGAACTAAACGATCAGTGACTGTACGAGTGCTTAATAAATAGACACTAGCTTTTTTTTGTTTCGGCCTGGAAAAATAATGAAAAAAGTTTGTGAACAAGTTCGTGGAAGCTGTTTGTGAACAATTTAACTTTTATATATACCGCTAAAAGGAAACATAAATTGCTGTCAATCAATTGTGTTGATGTGGATTTGCATCTATACATAGTTTCTTTTTTTAACAGTGTCCCTATCACAACATTACAATTAAATTGATTATCAGAAAAGTTGGTAAAAAAAAAAAAAAAGACAGAACCTGAAATCAGCGGTAACCCCTGTGCTGAGAAAGTCCTTTTTAGGACCTTCAAGAACTCACTGTGCTTAATTTGGCTTACCCTCAACAAAACTAAAATGTTAAATAAAATACAATACAAATTTTTTCATAGTGTGACAAAATGCATTGTACAAAATTACTGATTTAGAGTGCAGATTTTCAATATATGAACTGTAAGACAATATATTATGTTTAAGACTGAAAAACATAGATGCAGTTAATTATTGGAGTTCAAACAATTTGCAAATAAAAAGACAAAAGGCAATTAAATGTGTTTTTGACCAATTTGGTCTTTGAAGGAGTTTAATTTGCAGGCACTGCACATTTTTATATTAAGCTTGAAAACAAAATTGTCCATTACAAGATCAGAACGAAGACATGAATGCTGAATAATAGAAAAACAAACGAAAGAGGGTTTTTGTGAAAGCAAAAGGGAGAGTGACTGTCGAGGTATTTGTATGCACGGGCATATGTGCATTTTATGGTTTTATTTGTCTTTTTATGTCCTCTGTTCTTGGGTATGTGGCAGTACAACGCTCTTAATGGCTTGCGGAGATGGAGGAAGAAGAAAGCGATAGATAGAATAGAGGAAAGGAGTGCAGAATGAGGCTCCAACAGCTTGGACTGCAGTAGTAAACCACTCTCTGGAGTAAGACACAGACGTGATGTACTTAAACAGAGGCTCCGTGACGGGAAATGAATGTGCGCGCACATCCTCGCACAGGCTATAGGCAAAGCAGCAGAGAGCAAGTTTGCTGTCTCTGTAGTACTGAGATTACTTTTCATTTCTTTCACTTTCAACAAAGCAAAAAAATGCCGTCTAGTTCATCTCAATCACTGTTGACTCTTTTAATTCCTTGTCTCAGAGGGTCAAATAGCAAGTCTCAATGCTGTTTGGGTGTACTCTCTCACCAGAAATGGTATCCATTCACTCGGAGTTAGAAAAACGAATGACTCAATAATCTTTTAAGTGATCGTTTGGAATATAACAGTGTGCTCCTGTTCTCGTTGTAGCTACCAAATTTTTGATGTTACCAAGCAGTAAAAACAGTTTGTGTTACTATTTTATAACAGGTTCTATGTTGGTGGTTTTGTTGTTAAAATATTTTGAAGATTTTCATATTAAATACTTTTTTTTATTGAATTAAAATAGACTTGGGCCCCATGCTCCACCAAACCCCACATCACACACTCCCATTGTGTTTCTTAAAATGAATATGTAGACTGTAAAATCAGCAATGATGAACCCTTAATCATATTGTTTCTTTTTTTGTGCAATAGGTCCTTAATTGACTATGAAATTGGATGTGTTTAGAATTTAAATGTGTGAGCCTAGATTTATGAGAAATATTCAGATCCACAACTATTAATTTAATACTTTATTCTAAGAATTACATTTATTCAATTGCAAATTAAACAGGTATAATCTTCTTAATTTTCTAAAGTTGTGCATAGTAATTAAGGACAGATACATTTTATTTAGTTATATAATTAAGTAGATGTTATAAGATTCAGTCGCTCTGTTCACCTATATTTGATTAATCAAAGTCAACTTTTTAGGAAATAAATAAATAAATTCCAGATTGGTCACTTGTTTGAAGGTTTGTAAAATACATATATTAATTATAATAAAATATGCATACAAAGTATTTTGAAAACTGTCAGCTTGAACTATAAATAAGCAGAGCTATAGTACACTCCTTTGAATTTGACTTAATTAAATTACTGTCACTTCAGACTCAGCAATCCTGCTTCAAAACAAGCAGCACAGCCTCAGTTCATCCTAAAACTGTGAACTGTGATGGAACAACAAATCATGAGTAATATGTAAATGTAAAAAAAATCATTTGGGATTTGGAAATCCTTGTAACACAAGGTGGACTGTACCAAGTGGTGATGGGGGGAATTTTTTTTTATGAAGTACACATTTTAATGCAACTTGTTGGATAAATTAAAGACAAAAAACTGTTTCAATATTTTACTCCAACACCAACAACTCCAACAACAATAGTTCAACACCCCCCTTTACCGATGCCCCTGTAGCAATGTTTATCCCCCTTTCATCACAGCTATCATGCCCTCTCTAAAAACAGGTTCTGAAGACACCTTTTGCTTTTGATTAACTACCTTTAGTAGTAGTAAAAAGATTAATTGCCTTTTTTTTTACCTAACTCTGTTTTTTTAAACAGACCTGCTCTTTAAAGAATTCCTTTAATGTTTAGGACAACAAATATAGTTAGGTGTAATTACAATAATAATTAAAAACTAGCCAGTGGCCATGAGGGAATTCTCAGTTACTGACCAGAAAGTTCCCTACTGCATATATAACTACAAAAAAAAGAATGTCAGCTTGTAAAAACCAACAGGGAACACCTCAACAATGTCCAAATGCAAATGCTAATGCAATATATCTACAACAACAAACAGCCACCTTGCCATCATTTGCTCACGTCATGTAGCAGCTGTGGTTTGGAAACTGAAAAAATCATATCGAAAGGCACGTATTCGTAGCAGTCATATAGAAATGAGTAAAAAGAGAAGCCATATTGTACCCTGTTAAATATGTATTTCTGTTCCCACATAGCCTTTGACACAGTCTTGAGATGTGTCCCCCTTCGCTGATATATTTGCCCTTTCAAATTCCATTTCACATTAAACATATTTCTTTTTCCATTGGTAGCATATTTCTTATCAATAAATGTCCTTTCATCAGCAGCCTCCCATGCCTCGCTCTCCTTGACAAACGTGAAAGTGATGAAGGCCCTAAAAGAGGACTTTAATCTCTGGAGCATTCCTAATGAGTTTTCTTCTACAATTATTTGATAAGAGCCGAGACGGAACTGTAGGCAGTTTGAATGATCCAGTACCTGTGCGTGCACACACACGTTCCTAAAGACATGTATATGTGTCCTCCCCTTCAATAAAATAACAGTATCTGGTGTGTTACTGGAACATGATAATAAAGAAATGACAGAAAACTCAATAGATGTAAGAACAAACAGAGACTGACCACACTGAGGCCCAGCTGCTCTCGCTGCAGGTAATGGAGATCTCTGCGCTCCAGGCTAGACAGGTAATGCTGGAGACGGGAGTAGGTGTATGGGTAGCAGTATGCAAACTGATAAACATCATCCTCACGGTCAAAACAAAAGGCGAAAGACATCACATAGTTCCTCCGGTGGTCAGGGCAGCGGTAGTAGTACACATTCTTGGCAGGCAGTCTTTGCCTGTGAGAGAGAAAGACAGACAACAACAAAAAATCTTCTGTTAGCTTTCTAAACACACACTTGTAGGATATGATTATGAAATATTTGTATGCAATAGGATTGCGGTAAAGGACTGTAAATAATAATTAAAAGCATGCCCACAAGAATTGAATT
Organism: Danionella dracula; assembly: GCA_900490495.1. Taxonomy (NCBI): domain Eukaryota; kingdom Metazoa; phylum Chordata; class Actinopteri; order Cypriniformes; family Danionidae; genus Danionella; species Danionella dracula. The sequence goes on from UELW01000089.1 coordinate 2,571,071, forward strand.
CCAGTTCACATTTTATGTTGATAAAGCTGCAATCGTCGATGAACAACGTCACCATTAAAATTCCATGAAGGCCCTTTTGTTCAAATGAAAAAAAGTCTCAACCAATATAAAGCGTTGTGTCACATTTTACATATTGAAGTTGAAGAAGTTGCAGATGCTAAATGAATGGGAGCCTGTGAGGACATGAGAAAAGGTTGAAATGGAGAAAATTGGAGAAAAAGTTAAGTGGACATTAGAATAGTACATTTTCATAGCGAGTTTAAAATAAATATATGCAGAGAAAAACAAAGAGGTGAAAAAACTGGATTGAATACCATTAGTATTCACATTATTGTTCCATCAGGATGTCTCCATCTCTCTCTAAAAACATCTACGATGAAGGCAAAGGCTCCATCAGCAAATGGTAAACAATGTGAATTTCTGCAGAGCACATTGAGCAGAACGAACAATGATAGCAGGGTTATTTGCATATAAAATGATAAAGTGTGCTGTTAATCAGTTTTATGTGGAGCCACTGAAAGTAAATCAGTACATCAACAGAGAGAGAGAAAGAGAGAGAGAGAGAGAGAGAGAGAGAGAGAGAGAGAGAGAGAGAGAGAGAGAGAGAGAGCAATTGGCAGTGAAGGACAGGCAAAGAACATACAACGCAGGGCAATGGAGGGATAAACATGGGGAGGGAGATTGTGTGAAGATGAGATATGAAAAGAGAGAGAGAGAGAGAGAGAGAGGGGTCAGATGGAGATGCTATCTCTATGAACAGCACCGAAGCTTCCACAGACTCAAACTGATAAGAGCGCGATAGAGAAAGAGAGAGGAAACCAGTCTCTGAAAGATTCTTCTTCTGATGGAGAACTGGGTCGTTGTCTTCATTTGAAAGCTTCAAAGTCATAAAAACACACACCTGTGACCCTAAAGTCACTTAGTTTCACTCTGAAACCAGCAAAGAGCAGATAAACACAGTGTAGTGCTACATAATCAAACTGAATTTAAACTTAGAGATACAAATACTTTTTGAACATGGAAATACAATTATCGTTGCAATAAGAGGACAACAAGACAAGATAAATTAAATTGTATTAAGTTAAACAAGTCAAGTAAGTAAGTTTATTTGTATAGCACTTTCAGATTAAGGAAAATCAGCATGAATCAGCAATAAAAAAAATGTAAATAAAAAAAAGTGGACAGGAGAGAAGATAAAATTTTTTTTTAATTATGTATCAGTCAGCATAAAAACATCTGCAAAACTGTAATAGTCTCAGTTTGAAAAAAGTAACTGTTTTGTAATAAAAATAATTATCAATTAGATAATCAATAATCAAAAAAAATATTTTAAGTATAAAAGCAATAAAAAATGTGCACATTTATACAACTTCATGCACACCAGAGAAACCAAGCGGCGACAGATACTTGATCCTATTCATGTTGATCAATTCACCAGTCACTGATGACAAGCAGAGAAAAAAAATGGATTAAATGGAATAATTTTAGTATATTAAATATTTATTATTATTATATAATTATTATGCAAATTAAACTTTTCTGAGATTTCTACTGTGTGGCAGCGTTGTTCACATATCAAACACATACCTATGTATGTATATTTTAATAATCATGTATTCCTTTTCTAGCATCTCAAAACAGCTAGAAGAAATTATCTCCAGATTTGGGACATATCCTCACCCACAGACCAAAGAGAAATTTGATGTAGAAGCTCAGACTGTTTTAGTGGTGATTAAGATCCCAAAGCAATAAGTTACAACGATCTCAATGCTCTGCGTATTTAACTATTTCATCACAGTTATTATACATCAGCAGCATTCTGTCCATATGTTTCACTAAGTTCTAACTGCCTGGAGAGGTTTGCTCAGAAGATGGCATGGCCAAAGCATGTCTGTGGAGGAGAAGAAGTTATAACTCATTTTACAGTGAACATTTACATTTATGCATTTGGCAGACGCTTTTGTCCAAAGCGACTTACAGTAGGGGAGAGACAATATGCAATCTGTTACACCATCAAAGTCTATCTCAGCTTGTCATAATAGAAATTGTATCAACTGATTAATAAACCAAAGCAGTGAGGAAGTAGAGGAAGAAGATAAATACAGAGGAGGGAAAAAAGAAAGTAGTTTTTTTTTATATAGTAGGTGTTCCCTGAAGTAGAGAGCAGGTGGAGTGACACCTGGAAAGTTGGAGGTCTGCTCTAGAAAGAAGAGGAATGAAAGTCAGTCGTAGTAAGACAGAATACATGTGTTTGAACGAGAGGGAGGGAAATAGAACAGTGAGGTTACAGGGGGCTGAGGTCAAGAAGGTGGAGGAGTTTAGGTATTTGGGGTCAACAGTCCAGTGCGACGGAGAGTGTAGAAAAGAGGTGAAGAGGCGAGTGCAGGCAGGTTGGAGTGGGTGGAGAAAAGTGTCAGGGGTGTTGTGTGACAGAAGAGTGTCAGCAAGAATCAAAGGAAAGGTGTACAGAACAGTAGTGAGACCAGCTATGATGTATGGGTTAGAGACTGTAGCAGTGAGGAAGAGACACGAGCCAGAGATGGAAGTAGCAGAGATGAGGATGTTGAGGTTCAGTTTAGGAGTGACAAGGATGGACAAGATTAGGAACGAGCACATCAGAGGAACAGCTCAGGTTAGTTGTTTTGGAGACAAAGTCAGAGAAGCCAGATTGAGATGGTTTGGACATGTGCAGAGAAAGGATAGTAGTTATATTGGTAGAAGGATGTTGGAGATGGAGCTGCCAGGCAAGAGGGCGAGAGGAATGCCAAAGACGAGTTATATGAGTGTGCTGAAGGAGGACATGAATGTAATTGGTGCAAGAGTAGAAGATACTGAGGCCAGAGTTAGGTGGAAACAGATGATTTGCTGTGGCGACCCCTAAACTGGGAACAGCCGAAAGAAGAAGAAGAAGAAGTAGGTGTTCCCTGAAGAGAAGAGTTTTTGGTTGCTTTTTGAAAGTTGTTAGTGTTGCTGTTTTCCTGACTGGATCAGGGAGTTTGTTCCACCAGCCAGGGACAGTGAAAGAGAAGGTTCTGCTGAGAGACCTTGTGGGACAGAACCACGAGTCACTGTTCCTTCTCTGAGCGCAGGCTTCTGGAGGGCATGTAGGAGAGTATGAGCTCATGGAAGTAAACAGGGGCTGATCTGGAGATAGTTGAGTATGCCAGCGTTAGCGATTTGAATTTAACCCGAGCTGCGAACTGAACCCTGGGGAACCCCGGTGAGTAGTTTATGAGTGTTTGAGACCTCACCCCTCCACCCGACACTGAAAGATCTACCAGTGAGATAGGACTCAAGCCAATCGAGTACAGTTCCAGTGATGCCCATCGCAGAGAGAGTCGAGAGAAGGATCTGATGGTTGACTGTGTTAAACGCTGCAGAGAGGTCTAGTAGGATGAGGACAGATGATCTGTGGTTAGCCCTGGCACCGTGCAGCGCTTCCATCATAGACAACAAAGCCGTTTCAGTTCAGTGTCCGTTCTTGAAGCCTGATTGGTTGTCATCAAGCTTTTTGTTCTGAGTCAGGAAGGTAGAGAGTTGATTGAAGACGACCCGCTCAATGAGTTTTGCAGTGTAGGGCAGCAAAAAGACAGGTCTGTAATTTTCCATCAGTGATGTGTTAAGTGTAGGTTTCTTGAAAAGCGGGGTGACTCTGGCCACCTTGAAGATGTTAGGAAAAATGCAGGTAGTGATCGAGGAGTTGATGATGTGAGTGAGGGCAGGTGTGATGGTAGGTGACATGGTTTGTAGAAGGTGAGAGGGGATGGGATCGAGGGGCCAGGTGGTTGAATGCGCTGAGTGAAGGAGTTTGGACATCTGATCTTCTGTGAGTGGAGTGAATGCAGACATGCAAGGTGTCGCGGATTGTGGATGAATTTGGGTGCAAGGAGGTGCAAACTGTCGGCTGATGGTGAGGGTTTTGTCTGTGAAGTGATCAGCGAAGTCATCTGCAGTGAGAGAGGTCGCCGGGGGAGGTTGGGGTGGACAGAGGAGTGAGTTGAACATGCCTTTCCTTGCCATGTTCAATCTTGACGTGGTAGTATGTTGTCTTGTACCTTGCTTGAGAAGGTTGAGAGTGCAGTTTGGTACTCTTCGAGATCTGCCATGCTCTTTGATTTCTTCCATTTCCGCTCTGTTGATCGGAGGGTGAACCTCTGTTCCTGGAGGGCATGTGATAGCCAGGGGTTTGATGTTGATGGTGTTATTCTGGCTGGTCTGGAAGAGAGAGGGCATAGTTGATCGAGGCATGTAGCGAGTGTGGAGCAGAAACGGTTAATTGCATCGTGAGTGTTTAAAGAGGAAAAGTTTCCAGGTTTTAAGAGAGAAGAGGACACAGCTGAAGAAAAGAGAGAGGAATCAAGGGATTTAAGGTTACTTCGGAAGGTGACAGGGGGTGGTGTTGAGTGTGAGCTTGTAAGCAGTGTGAGTTTGAACGTGATGAAGAAGTGATCAGATGTGTGCAGAGGAGTAACTCTGAGATGATCAGGAGAGCAGCTGCATGTGTAAATGACATCTGGCTGATTTCCTGATTTGTGTGTGGCTGTGGTATGGACAACAGTCATGTCAAAGGAGGACATGAGTGAGTGGAAGTCGGTAGCATTTGGTTTATGAAGATGTATATTGAACATATGAGAAGATTTAGATACATTTCATAAAAGGGCCCCTTTAAGCAAAGGATATTTGTAGTTGTTTTTTTATTTTATTTTGATTTTACAAACACAAGCTTGCCTACTTTGGAGGAGGGGGGATTCTAAAATACTTAAATACTTGTCTGTCTACACAATTTAAAAGAGCGTTTGCCTGTTGAACCAAGCATTTCACTGGTAACACAAAAGTATTTAATGACTTCCTATGTATGTCAGGCTCAAAGACTCACTATGCCCAACATCATGAACAAATGCAGATGTCTACTTCGTTTACCACACACGCGATCACAGACACAAAGTGAAGTGATAATGTGTGAGGTCAACCTGAGGTTCTCCCCAGTACATCAATGACTTTTCTCAACCTCATTTCGTTGCACACTCAAAAAAGAGACCTGAACAGTTCCATCTGAAATGTTCTTCTAAACACTGTTCCTCAGTTCCATGTGTGTATGTTCAGAAATATGTGTATGTTATCACCTTTAAAGAAAAAATAAATGGTTGAAAAAAAAAACATGACGACATTTTTCTGTTTCAGAACACATTGAGTTGCTTTTGCCGGTGAACTTATCACACGTTTCAAGTTAGTTGAATTTGTTGTATTTTCCATTCATTTGATCCATTTCATGTCTATATATGCTTGATTATTACCAGTAAGTTGGTAAAGCTGCTTTGACAAAGTTTGTATTAAACAAATCCTTATGTTAAAAAAGTTATGGTTGACTATGCAATTTAACTTGTTCCAACATCAACATGCTCCCCTAAAACTACACTATTGGAACTAGCATCAATCAACAACTTCATTGAAAATTGCAGCAATGAATCCTTCGAAAACAGACATCAGCACAGTCCACACAATAACAGAGGCAAGCTCAAAAACTGCTCTCAGTGCAGGGTTAATGAAACAGCGTGACACCTCACTTTATTTTTTTATTTATCTGTTTGGGCATTATCCCGGTTCCTCTCCAGCGTTTGACCTTGTTGGCTACTGAGTGAGTCGTGGCTATTGATTTTAATTACCCAGCAGGAATTTACTGCTCGTCTCTCCTGCACCCCTATTGGCCAGCGAAAATAGCTTTGTGTTTAACCCTCTCTGGGATTGATAAAAAGAGAGTCTCCAACCTCCTAGGCATTTTTCCATCTTCACTGCAAAGTATGTTCAGCACTGTCTCAATTCTCCTCCTCTCTCTCTCTCTGGTTGTGGCTGCTGGTAATTTGCTTCATCTAAATGATAGAGCCTCATGCCTCCCTGAGCTGGTGGATGTGGTACAGAGCCCCCCCATTCGAAAACACATTTGTCTAGCTGTGTGTCTGAGGGGGAAAAACAGACCCGTGGACAATAACCTCCACACACATGGCTTGGCAAAAGAAAGCTTACGTTTTTCACACACTCCCCACAATGAAGAACACAAACAGGGTGAAATAATGTTCTCAGATTCTCTTTTCATATCTAGAAAAAGGTCAGTTCCTTGAGCTTGAGGTCAACGACTTTAAGAAGGAATGTTTTTATGAACTCAAAAAAGAGATTCACAAATATTATTTGACTAGAGTGAATGAAAACATGCTAAATACTTGTGTCTCAATTTTCCTATTTACTTAGATTTGCTCAATTATCTATAATTTTCTTAGACAAATGTGAAGTTTTTTTATGAACGTTATATATTATTTAGTTATGTAGTGGACAATGAATAATGGGGTCCTGGTATCCATTTTAAGTTTCCATTTTAAAATTAATTCATTACCCACGGGTTTTTATTTTACCTCAAAACTGTAATAATGAAATGTCTTAATTCTGTTATAAATTAAATGAACATTAATAATGATTCTGGCCCTTGGTTAGGTGTAACATGTTACCCTGGCTGACAAGGCTCTACAATGTCAAATGGCACGCCTGACAAGCTTAGGAGAAAAAAACCGTGAAATAAAAAAACTTACAAAAACCCCAGAAAAACTAACAATCAAGAAGAACACTGGAGAAGAACAAACAAACACAGGATATGGCAGAACAAACAAGGAACCTAATCTGGAATTTTAGAAGTGATGGAGAACTAATCAATAATGCAGGGTTCAATCACAACCATTTACACAATGACAAGAGCTTGAACCATGGGTGGAGACTTAAATAAGGTAAAAAGTTGACTAACAAGAGGTTGAGAGAAACTATTCGGAACACGACCAGCTGAACTCAACAACACTTAGGTGAATACGTTTGAGTTAACATTGAGGAGTAATTGAACATAAAATTATAAAAGAGTAAGACAGAATCAGATTTGACAGCAATTTGAGAACTATTACCCCAATTGTGTTTATTATCTTTCATTAATATTAAAACAGCTAATTTCTAATTTAAAGCATTAGTGCTTCTCTGTAAGCAACCAAAATGTTAACGTCTAAAAATCAGCCCTGAATCTTTAACCTTTTCATCCATTTTATGTAAGCACTTATTATCTGGTATATGAAAATAGAACAAAAAATTAAAAACAACAAACAGACAAAAAAAAAACACAAGACAGAAACCACAAATCAAGCTAAAAACAAAAGCAATATTTACAAACAGCAAAATACAAACTGAAAAAATACAAACCATAAAAAAAAACAATATTTACAAATAACAAAACAAACTGGAAAAAACACAAACCAATAAATGAAACAACAAAAAACAATATTTACACACAACAAAATGCAAACAAAAAATACCAATACCTCAAACAATGAAACAAAAATGTACTAACAAAAAAACTAAACAAAAAAGAGGAACAAAACAAAAAACATAATTAAAAAACAAAATACAAAAAAATGCTCAAAATAAAAAAAAACACTAAATAGAACAATGAGAGATATAGAGAAAGTTCTGAAAGGTGGTCTTTCTTTTTGCAAAATGATCAACAACCATTCTTTCCAACCATATCCCTTCTGCAAAGAATGCAGACTAACAAATAAACTAAGTAAAAGTGTGCCGCTCTCCCTCAACAAGTCATCAATTTGATCAAATTAGAACTACAGCACAATAAAGATTCTTTTCTGCCCAACAGTTGTTGCAATTGTATTTCCTTGCCAACAGCTTGTTAAAGACAAACTCCAGTTTTCACCTGAATGGCCAGGGATAGCAATGACTAGCGGTTGCATCCTTTCTTCATTTGAGAGTGCTGTTAGATAAACTGGCAAGCCTGCACTGTGGTGTCATTCCCCATTGTGCTGTTTTCAACTCTGTTAGCAGGAACATGGCGGGGCCTTTAATGCCCCTGTGACTGTCGGCTTTCCTCTAAAGAGGACTAGAGGAGGGGGCAAATTGTAAGCTTTCAAACTGAGCGGGACACCTTGTCTGTATTCTCAAATCAATCAAGCATAGAGGTCATTCCAGAGACTCCTGTCTTTCTAACTCTTTTCTTGCCCTCCCATATTCTTTTAAGAGCTTTAGCTGTCATCAGTTTAATGCTGTGAAGGTTAAATGGTTTCGAATATGAGCACGAAGCTGTCAAGTGCCACTATTCCTCTCTCATCCGCCTGACAGAAACAGACGAAGAAAAAGGGGGATCTGTTACATAAATGGCTATTACATTTCATCAACACTGTGATACTCTCAGCTCTTTTGACTTTGGATGCTGGGCCATTTTGTGTAATTACAGCAGAAACAAGCAACAGCTCTTCTAATGCGTTTATTGTTTTATATTTTGATAGGGTTTCTTCTCCATTGTAATGTGAGAGGTAGAGAGAATAGAGTGGCCCTTCTGTGATTGATCTATCATTTGGGACATGAATTAGACTGAAGAATAGCACTGGATGGCACAGTTACTAAGCAACCTCCTTTGCTTTGTGGTCGAGCTGTCCATGTGCGATGGTATGTTGAAATGATGGTGTGTGCATGAATCCTCTAAATTGTGAAGTGATGAATGCATTTGATGGAATAGAGAATAGGAAACTCACCCAGAAGCCAATGGAGCCACTTTCAATTGGTTATAACGACAGAAAACAACTACTTTGTAACTAAAAGAGAAAAAAACAATGTAATGGGAAACAAAATACCAAAGTCATACTCATGGTTGTTGCTGTGGAGTTTCTAGGATGTTGTAAGAGGTTGCTAAGTATGTTGTAATTTGTTCCATAATTGTAAAATCATACACCATGGTGTACTAATAAGAACACGTTTTTCAGTTGGGTGAGGGATGATTTTTTTTTTATCCCATGGAATGTTGATCTTTTTTATTTTATTATTTGCTTTCAACTAATATTATTTTGTTTTCACATTAACTAAAAAATGACGAGGACATAGTCTTAAAACATTAAACAACACAAAATACATGACAGTAAACAGATAATTGCAATCTTAAATGGCAGTTTACTGAGCTTAATTCACATAAACTATGCTTTGCAATAACTGTGGGTTCAGCCATTTAAAAAAAAACTAAACTTTTGAGTATAAGCAAACATTTTGGCCAATCAGCAGGAAGAGGTGTTTATATTTATGAAAAAAATAGTACAGAAAACTAAAAACAATTGTGAATACTGCTTTGTTTTTAAAAGAAATTGAGTTATTTGCTTCTGGTTAAAACACACAATATTAAAGAAACAAATATTACCATAGTACCACACTAAATTCTTTCCCTTTACGATGACATCATACCCAGTCTTGATTCAAGACCTTATACCCTTAAGCGCATTCATTTCAGTTTTTTGAAAGGATAAAAACAATTGACATCTTTTAACTGTTGTGATTTATTGTTCTTAGGTTTAAAGGGTTATGGAAATAAGTATCGTTCCCTCGTGGTTTAGGGGTACATCTCCACAATGTCCTAATACAAATGCTAATGCAATAGATCTTGGTGTAATGTATGTGTATAGTGTATGCTGTAATGGTGTAATGAGTTTAAGGGTGCTTTCATTGTGGGAATAAATAGATCATTCTGTCCAGGACACACTTCTGTATTTACATAACAAAGGCAACTTCATGTCTCTGCATGATATTGCTTGAACCATTCCCCAGACCACCCCTGAAAAGGTTCCTTTCACATTTGCAATCAAGATTGAATCATTATCAGTGTGAAAGCACCTAGTGTTTTTCAGATCAGGTTCCAAGAACAGAAAGACTGCTTTCACACTTGCAAAAAAACAGCCATGGCTTGGAAACATATAGCAGACACTTAGTGTTAAAGCACTTTCTTAACCAAAAGAAGGTGTTTTAGGGCCCTTTCAGACTGGGAACAACTCCTCTGTTTTGTGTCCGAGAACAGTTGCTCCTCATCCCAAATCCCCAGCAGTTTTACATTCATACAGAAACTTATGGTGCGTTTCAGAGAGATTTACATAGTTACATCACAAGAATCATGTAACAGATGTCACTCACGTCATTGGTGTGCTGACAGTTCACCACAAATTTGTGCAACATGGAGTGGATGCGGTTTTGCAGATGTTTTTACCACAGTCTCCATATTTGCACATTTACTGTGCAGTTAAAAATATGAAAACATCCTTTCCCTGCTAGGTTGCTGTATAAAATGAACGATATTGTCTTTTATTACATCACGTCAATAGCCAGCAACTTCTTCTTTTGAGCCACATGCCCCACCCCTTTCTCAGCTAGTCTGCTTGAGTTGTTTCCTAGACTACCTCTGGAAGCAGTTTTGGTAACGGTTCCTGAAAACAAAACGATTAACTTCACACATGCATAATAAACCGTTCCCGGAGCCTATTGTTTCTGGAAACAGAATACAGACGGACGTCTGAAAGTGCCCTTAAGATCTTTTCTAAACAATCTGTAAACAACCAGTCAAAGAATAGAAAAGAAAACCATGAAATGAAAATGTGTTTCCTTATATTGGAACGTTCAGAAAACCAAATCAGTGAAATCAGTGAAAAACGTTTGCACAATTTATTAGAAAATATCCGTGGGACTGCAGCAATGAATCAAAAGTTCAAAGCCTCCTTTTTCCTCATTTGTTATGATCCTTTTTAGTAAATCGAGCAGAATACGTCACCAACTATTAAATATTAAATGAGCAGAACAATACAATTTAGCCCTCATTTTGTGTTTATGTAGATGTCTATTCAAATTAGAATCAGGAAAATGAATACACAAACATAAGATAATTAAGTCATTGAGTTGATTTATATCACGGTTGCCATTTCATAAACAGATTCCAACAATTTCATCTTCTGCATTAATCTCATTCAGAGAAGGCACGAGCAAAATGGATTTCAAGGGCTCCTGATATTGATTACAGTACACCGTTTTATTTCACTGATGCTAAGAGAGCCTATAGGGGTTTATTGTCTTTGATAGGTAGTGACAGATTTAATCAGAGTCTATCGTGATCTATTACCCTAACAAGATTGAAGAGCATAGTTGGATTTGAGCTCAAGTGTTTATGAATTCCGTGGAATAGCACGAGGATGTTAAGTACCATCATGGATGAACATGCCAAGTATGTGCACTAGGCAGAGTAACATGCTCACAGCAACACCCGCTCACAAACTCAGTGAGGTTCTGAGATGTACTGTTCTTCACGCTCCTGGGGGGGAACATGTGTAATATTAGCGCTGAGAGCTCTGGCCATCATACCGCCTTCACAGCTCGTAAATCATCCACTCATTACAGCTCAGATCATAAACGTACACCCCTGAGAGAGAGTGAGAGACAAACTCTCAGGCTAATATATTCCATGCTAGCGATCTTTACGACTGCTGCCCGACAGAACGAGCGTCCTGGCACCTCTGGGGTGACATTGAGTGGATAATTCTAGAACACTAGCAGAGCAAACGGCACATTTGGATGCACTACCACATGCTGACCTGTCTTAAAATCTAAACGGAGAGAGTGTGCGGATATCCCTGGTGTGCATGTGTTCAGATTAGTTGTGAGATTAAGCAGCCTAAGTACAGGGGTGCTGGAGAGATTTGGCGCCTGTTACTGTTGGACAAATGACAGAAAGTTGCACAAAAGTGTTGTAAACAGAACAGGTTAATCAATAGAGCATTAATGCTGCACTGGTTGCTATAATCACGTCCAAATTTAAAAGCTCAGAGCTGAAAAAACTCCTATAGAGTCCGGCCAATATTCAGGCCATCAGGGTTTTTGTTTTGTAAGCTTGTAGCACACCTCAAGCTAAAAAGAGTTTAGATTTTGGAGATGGTCCACAAACAATAGATTTTGAAAGGAATGATGCCGGCTGGTTACTAACAACATATTATTAAGAAAACAGATCTAAGAACCCTATACTTGTAATTAAAAACAGAAGGGCCTCGCTTACAATTTCTTTTTTGCCCAAAGCACAGCCTACAAAAGCAATATTTTAAGAGCAAAAAGACCACCACAACACCCCCGGCCATACCACAATAGCAACCTGCAACTCAAGAGTTGTTCCCCATTGAAACTGTAATTTAATAGAGCACTGTCCTTCGCATAAGCATTAAGTCCGGGTTCTCTGTGATCATTAAAAATTCCAGAATGTTTCCTTGAATAATCTCGGTTCTACTGTATTTTGAGCACTATAAAGTGCACCAGCTTATAAGGCGCACTGTCAACACATGCCATACATAAGCCAAAACAAAACAGATAAACAGACATTGCAACTTTATTCAAATATTAACTCAACGATTGAAATAACAACATTTTCTATTCAAACACGTAAAAATCAAAACAATAAAACACCTCTTTAAATGAATTCCTCTTTCATAAATTCATTAATTTCACATAATAACTCAATATATCTTAAGGTTTCTCATTCTGACACGTGAAAGTTAAAGCAACAAACGCATGTTCAAGTAATTCCCCTTTCATAAATTCATCAAACTCAAATAATAGCTAAATAATTTAACGTTGTAACACGTGAAATAAAAAGGAATACACTTTATTTTCAGTTAATTCCTCATCCATAAAATCCTTTATCGTTTTCTGATTAAAACAGTTGGGCAATTTCAGCATCAAGCACACCTGATGCCCTCTCGTCATTGTCCGACTCGCTCTCATTATTGCCACTGGTACTTAGCACTTCAGTGATAATTCCGGCCTTCATATTTGAAAAAACTCTGACAACTCTTGACTCTTGACATTTAGTACATACGCGGGCCATTTTTGGAGCTACTCGTTTTGCTGCATGTTGAAATACAGTATGTATTACTCTGCGCATGTCAAAGTGCATTATGTATTACTCTGCAAGGTGCCTGACTATGGTAGCAGTGATGCTACAACAATCCAATCACCGATGCGGCTATGTAGCATACCAAAGTTGTAAAGAAACACTTTTGTATTTTGTAATAAAACACTTTTATACTTTTATAATAAAACACAGTTTTTGAGCGACCAGCATTCATACACAAGGTGCACTGGATTATTAAGTGCTCTGACGCTTTTTAAGAAGATTAAACATGTGCCATATAGTGTGGAAAATACAGTAATTGGCTCCAGAATAAGATAATATTGCTCTTGTTCACCATCAACCGGTGTGTGGTGACAGTTCTGGTGCAGAATGGCAGCCATCACATCATCCAGGGGAATAATGTACACTGGCGGTGGATTCAGAGACAGTCCCCTCAAGGTGTAAAGCACTTTAAGAGTCTGGAAAAGAGCTATATATTATATAGTTATTATTATTATTCATTCATCTTCGTGTCGGCTTTCTTCCCTTTCGGGGTCGCCACAGCGGAATAAACCACCAACTCTCTGGCATATGTTTTACGCGGCAGATGCCCTTCCAGCCGCAACCCATCCCTGGGAAATAGTTATTATTATTATTATCATCATTATTATTATTATTATTATAATCACAAAGTGAGCAAAAACAGGACACGTTGATAAACAGTACATTAAAAGAGCATATATTTGTATTCTTACACATTAATAGTGTTAAATGTCAATGTGCATATAATTTTCAATAATATTTTAGTTATACCAGACATTTGTTCTGTTTTGCTTAAGTATTGTGTTATAATTCTAAACGGCAATAGTGTTGAGGAAAACAAACATCATCAAAAAAAGGTTGTAGTTTTTTGATTGAACCATATCAATACTTTGACGTAGAATTAAATCTAATTCTTTGCTGAGCAGGTTTGTGTGGAAAATGAAATAACATTGTGGCAAACTTTACACAAATAAACAACACAAAACTGCAATGGCATCAATTAAGTTTACGTTTTGATTTTTTTTTTCTTTTTTTTTTTAACACGTTTTACATTAAAATGCATTTGCTTGATTAGAAACACATTCTATTCCCCAGCAATACAAATCACTGTCCTCTGTCAAGCGTGTATGCTAATGCATGGAAATTCAAAGCACTAAACAAATGAAAGCGCAAAAACAAACTCAAGGCAATGAAAGAAACATGAAAACAGACATCTTCAGATAATTGGTTAGAGAACGGCTCCAGCAGTGTGCAGGTGGCTAGCGCAGCCCTGTCATTGGTGGTGTGTGGGAAGACATGTGATTTCCCTATAGTGATGCTATAAGAAGCCACATTCAGAGACAGAGAGAACAGGCTGAGGGTCAACAGCACAGATTCTCATTATGAATCAAACTCAAGAGCCTGGAGCTCTTCTGTGCTGGTAATCTTGGAAATGTTCACATAGAAAATGCCTCAATCTTAAATCCAGTGTATTATCTAATAACACTTCCACACAAAGAGGTGTATGATACCTGGAGAATGGTTTGATGAGCATTCGTTTCGACGACAGAAGCACTTAGAAAGACGTGCAGTGAAATGTGTTGTATTAGAGGAAGTAAGAAGAATCATGCCATGTATTTTTTTAAGCAAGAATAGGTTTATTTAGTTAAAAAGAAAACAATGATTTTAAAAATGCAATAGAATGGACAACATGAAAAAACTTAACTGTATTACCAAATTTGGCACATTACACAATATTGCAATTTTGTTGTTGCATTTAAAATAGTCTGGCATGATAATATAGACAGTAAATAAATATTTCCAACGTGATTTAAATGTAAAAGATACAGTAGAGAATGAGAATGGGTGTTAGATATTTCTTTTAACATTTTTCCGTCTTCATAAATTAACAAATCAACCATAATATATTTTATTAAATTAACTATAGCAAGCATTTGTATCTGTATATAATTCTGTCAAAACTAACATACAATTTAATACATTATATTAATAGGAACTAGATGAAAAAACAGCTGCACCGTAAATAATTTTTTGCATTTTTGCAAATAATTAGACTATGTTATTAAGACTTTTATTATCTAAACACTATAATATATGTTAGCATTATAATATATACACAAATATGGGTAAGTATTACATGATTGAACTCCAAAATCCATAACAATAGCCAAACCAAAAATAGAAAAATTAAAATAAATAAATATATAAATATTATTTTAATTGTAATATATTATGCATGTATGTAAATGAAACACACCAATTTATAACGTAAAGTAATGTAATGTACTATAGTATATTATAGTATAGTATAGTATAATATATCATATATAAATTATTCACAACTGAATGATCAGACTGCTAAATACATACAAATAGCCAAACGACAATTACCATATATAAATAACAAACAAAGCATAGAACAAACAAATAAACATATAACTCACAAAGACCACACCCTGACTTTCAGCACACATAATGAGATCATTTCATCATTCACTAAAGCAGTATCAGAAAAACACACCAATAGGGTCTGCAGGTCCCGCAAGGCTTCCCATCTGCAGCAGCTATCTAATGGTGTGTGTGGTGATCAGGCAATGGCAGTGGCTAATAAAAAAAAAGCTTGTGTAAGTGTGTGTTTGCAGAGTGTGACCCTGTGGTGGTAAGTAGCTGCCCTGCTGAGCTGAGGGATGGCTGGGGTAATTATCATAGAGCAGATGAGCCCTCCGAACCAGCCAACATGGCGTCATGCCCCCTCATGGGGCACAGGGCAGAAATCACACAGGGCACAAACACACATCCGTAAGCAGACTGTAGATGCTGGAAGCAGGTGTGCTTTAGAGAAAAGAGGGTAATAACAGACAGACAAGGTGATGTCTGACAACTGCCCTGGTGTGAAGGGGGTGTCTGCGTGTGTGCGTGTGTGTGTGTGTGCGTGTGTGTGTGCGTGTGCATGTGTGTGTACTTGTGAGGATTTTCTACACATTTGTAGGCTTTCCCCATCTGTGAACCCATTGGCCTGCTGGGACATTGACGATTACACCGGAGCACAAAACAATGGTGTCTTTCACATTTATGTGACTAAACAAATCTACCTGGCTATTTTAATAAATCTTCATGTTAAAGGAGACCTATTCCAGAACTTTCCAGCAATGTGGCTCATTAACGTCTTAAAATTAGATTTTCATTTAAATCACAACACAAGCTTTATACCCTCTGAGAAACTCACAGTTAATGATGTCAAATACTTTAAGGACTTCGCATTAATTACTATAAACTCCACCCCTCCGCATCTGGTTGTAAACACAAAAGACCTCCATTTTGCTTGTGAGTATCCCTGGCTTCGAAGATCTGCAATGTTTTGGGATGTTAAGAAACACACATCACTGCTCATTTACTCCCATCAAAGTCTCTTTAAGGACTGAGTTTATTTAAGGAGGAATTGCACTGGCAGATCTACTAAAACATGTTTTTGTTTTCCCAAAGACATTTTGCTCCAGACGAGGGTCAGTACAAAACAGGATTTACAATGAAGTTGTGGCTGAAACTTGGATCTGGGCAATCTCTACATGATGAAACTTTAACTCCAGAACAAGTAAGTGTATTTTTTTAAAGTAAATAAATAAATAAATATATAACTAAACGATCTCACAATAGCAATTATATTAATTATGTTAACATTTGCAAACTTTTTGGAACAAGATCTTGCTGCTGGGCATTCCTTATGAACAAAAATATATATTGCATACTTTTACTTTGTATTATTATTATATTGCTCTTATTATATCATGCTTCCACCGAAAGTACGTTATGAAAACAGCAGACAGCTAAGCATGTAAAATGCCCAAAACGTGTTTTTGGTAAAAATAACAAAACTATTCAGAGATATTAACAGATATCGTTAAAGGCTTTACGTATATACCCTTAAAAAACTAATTAAATAAGAAATATTAGGAATGCCAACCAGAATTATTAATCAAACAAGTATTCAGTTGGTTTAAAAAAGTAATTTTAATACCATCATGTCAAACATGCAATGTAAAAATGTATGTGATTGTGCTCAGAATTTAGTATCAGAATCAGCATCTATTTTTTTTATTATTAATTATTGTTGGTTAAATATAAATGTGGTTAAAGATCAACAGTATTCAATACAAAAATTTAACCCTTTAACAGCAACCCCAAGAAAGAAAAAAAAATAATTGAAAAATTATTTCTTTGTCTTTCTAAGCTGTTTATATCACTAACCTCTACATTATTGTTTTTCCACATCTCTTTCTTTGTTTACAAAAAATAAAATAAATAATCAATGACTACCAAAAGGCTAATATAGCTTCTCCTAAACAATTTTTATTTTTTAAACCTTGCCTGCATTAAGTCATCATTATGAACTGAGGTATCACTTTAACAGTTTTTCAATTGACAGATTTTTTTTGTCTTGCTTTTCAACCTGTAGAAAAAAAGTTAAATAAAACTCAGTGACACCCAACCATTCGGTGAGTGGGTGTTTAAAGGGTTACTACACAATGAATTCTAATTTAATTTATGAACAGATGTTCTACAACATATTTTTGTTTGCTTATTAACATACAATTCAAATGAAAACAAAGGCACAATTGCCTTGGGTTTTCTAATGGTTTCAGAGCCACTGAAGGAAAAAAAAACAACCAAAAAATGGCTTGTAGCACACTGAATTTGGGGAAGGAACAAGGGATGCTCTTATGCAGGCATGCCATCTCTCCTCCCTCCCATCCTCTTTCTCAGGGGATGCTGAGATGTGTTGGCTGTCTGCATGGGCAGAGAGATGGACTGGACCCAAGGAGACTGCCTGGCGCCAGACTGCACTCCAGCTATCCTCCGCTCCCACACGCATGCACACACACACACACACACACACACACGCATACGCACACACTGATGGAGATGTGACTGAGATAGGCAGAGAGATGGAAAAACCAAGGGAAGAGAGTCGATGGAAGTGAGATGGCAGAGATACAAGCTGAAATCTATCCGCATTAGCTCCATTATATCTGAGCACAAGTTCCAAGTTGAAATTGTACAGTAGGAGCAGAACAGCAGGGTGTTCACTGGATAATGTTGCCCGGGGCACTGCTAATGTTAAAATGCAGAGAGCAGACAGTGGCAGGGTTCACTCTCCTATGGAACACACTTCTGATTTGTTTTTTTCCTCAGAGGAAAACTGTTTATTGTAGCTAGTGAACAAAAGCCAGCTTAAAATTTCATCATCTAATAATGGATTCTGGGAAATCTTACCACAGTTGAACATTAGCACTTAAAGTGTATCTCTTAAGACATGGAGTGTTTTGGTGATCTTTATAATATATTTGGCCCTTTAGGTTGTACTTGGCACTTTGAATGGATGACATCTACAAATTTGTGAACTGTCAGCACAGGATCAAAGAAAGCAGGGAAGTTCGAACTGTTCTTATCAGGAACGATACAAATTCATGTTGAAGAACAAAGACACGTTAAGTCACTAAAGTCACATTTCCTAAGCCCTTCTCAACTGTCAATGACCTTTAACTTTGTGAATGTTTTGGGTTAGGTACTTTAACTGTAGCTAGAAAATCTTGTTGGAAACCACCTCACAATATCTCTACTTGCTACTCGTATTAATTGTTACACTATTTTGGGCAGCATGACCTGATAAAAAAAAGGTACATTTAGCAATCATGCTCTAAGACAAGTGACTATTTACTGATTTAAAGCATGTTAATCAATGTATGTATTCTTGTAGTCGAATGCCATTGATCTGCCCTCTTTTTTCTTGTATATTATTTTAGTTTAATTGATTTTTCAGTTATTCAATACCATTTAGCATTGTTGATATGTTTACTTGTTAGTGAGAACTGTGGTATTACAAGTTTCATTATCAAAAACAAGCTTAGTCTGTTTTTACAAACAGTTCAGCTAAGTGGTGATAAAGCATTTCCGTTAAAGCTGGGGATGTTTGCTGACATCATGGGAGCAGAGAGAGCAATCGCGTCAGCCAATCCCACACAAGGTGACTCAAAACAATGACATATTTGACTAAATAAGATCTCAAAGGAGATGACATGAGTATGAGGTCAAAGAGCTGGTGACTCAAAGACTCATGAGAATTGCATTTCAGGGGACCAAAGATGGAAAACATTTCCAGGATATAAAATAAATCAATGATACAAAATCGATCTATGATGTTATTTTAATCACCACTAATCTTTGCTATCCAGTATTCCCTGATTGCTGCTTGTGTTATCTGTACCAGTGGGTTAGCTTTCCCTTTCTCTGCCTCTTGACATAATCTACGGCTTCTAGACTTGCTATTTTCCTATGCAATCTATTATAGCCTGTTTACTAAGTGGTTATTTTTTGTTTGGTTGGATTGTAAGTAGACAGCTTCCATGACATTGTAAATGGTAAGATTATCAAATGATGAATTAATGGGTTAGTTTACCAAGTGATGTTTACTGGTACAAAGTTTCAAGAGTAGCATGGGCAGACAATTAGAGCTGGGTGGTCCATCTATTATGCCTGTTAGTTCTCCATTTATAAACCATCACTTCACTGAATGATCAACAGTAAAAACCCTCCACCATCATTCAAATCAAGCGATCTTTGTTGAGCGATCACTCCAGTACCCAGAATCCTGCTTTGGACAGCTCACCTGGTATGCGATTATGCACACCAATTCTGCTTGCGCAACAAAGGGCTACTTTATGTAAGTGTGCCCTCGTGAAAATATGTTAAAAGCTAACACCAGTAAGACATTTAACTTTAATATGTTTCAAACGACAGCTTTTGACTATATCTTCAGATTTTTTTCCAGTTAGTGTAAACATTTCCAATACACGCGTGGGATATATAGAAAATGTATAGAAAATATGACAAAACGTACTTTTCTTTTGCAAAAAGCAATTCAAATGAACACCATTCAGCCGTATCATAAAGAGGTACCAATTGCATCCTCAGCTTTATTTTTTTTCTTTTTATGTATATGTGATGTAACCATGCAAAGATAACTGACAGCAAACCTTTCAGCTAAAATCATAAATTATCTTTATAGGTCTACCACTGCAGTCTGACTGCAGCAGGGAGACTTTCAAACTCTGATCTATTGGCTACTTATTCATAAAAAAGTGTGCTAAAATAAGTTATTATGCTATTAATGACAGTATTTTAAAGTTAAATGTGATTTTGGAAAATTGATTGGGGGAATGCATGGGTATAGGCCTAATGCCTAACCTTTTTAATTTTTTTAACATTAACATTACAAACAGTGTATTATTAAGTTACTGACTGGTTACTAGAAAAAAAAAAACCTGTACTACTTTTCAAAATGATGAGCTGAGTGTTGATTCTATGGTGTAATTCTTAAGTGCTGGATTTGGACACATGTACATGGTTATATTCTTAACATTTCAAAACAGTTTTAGTCGTTTTACAAGTTTTTTTTACTATCAAAGTGAGTTTAAAGTGAGCAAAGCGGTCTAAGAAATACATTGATGTTAGATGGTCCGTGGTCCACTAGATGGTAACTAATTCTTTCTCCATCTTACACATGCTTGTTTGCAGCAGAAGTGATGTTATATTGCAAAGTGACAAAGGTGTTTTGTTTTTCAGTATTTCTCAAGCTTTTGCATCAGTGAATTTGCACGTCAATGTGTACTCCCACACCAGCATTTTTTTGTCCAGTCATAAAGCATTATAGTCAAGTAATATACATGAGCTAACACGCCCCTAAAATAATAACATTAGAGTATTATCCCTTATAATTTCCTAATTGCATGCCTTAAACTGCAAAGCAATCTGCCTGTAGAAGAAACCGTTTAAGTGGTCCACATTTAAGAATTTTCTGCTATTTGTTAGCATCGCATCTCCCTGCGTCTTCTCCAGGGGTAATGCATCCATCCCTTGAGGGCATCCCTGTCTGGAACAGCCTGTCTGACCACATCCACACTGGTGGGAGTGCCAGCTGTAAGTTTCTCTCTCCCTCTCTGACCCCATCACTTTCAGTGCTCACTAGCAGACTGGTCTCTCCAGATGCCCGATGGGTAGAGGCAGTTTTTGGAGGGTAGACTGCCTCCGAGACAACAGATGCTACCAATTAAGTTTTCTGCCACAATCTCACCTAGGGAGTAAATATATGTGTGTGTTGGTGCACGACAGACAATCTCTGCATGGATGAGTGTGTGGGTATATATATATAGGTATCCTGGACTCTATTTATATTGCTTTCTGCAATGTTTGAGCTGGTTGAAGACTTGAAAGACAGACATCACTATGCTTCCTGTGCCTCAATGGCACAAGCCTCCCAACCAGCCAAGTCCTAGTGAGGAAGAGATAAGACTCTATTCTACTAGTTAATCCTTGTTTCATTATGAAATATTCATGGTAAAAATATTGTACCTCGATTGATTTAAAGTGAAATCAAGTGATGAGCTGTTGTGGTGGACTGGTAAGCTGCTCAGGGTATACCACTGCCTTTATATGGGGAACCAGTACACCATTGTTACCCTAACTAAGATTACTTTTTGTGCTAGAAGATAATGAATTATTGTATGCATTAAACATTACAAATCCTTAAAGCATTCTGCAAATGATGCCAGTATAAATCTTAAAGTCAATGAGCGCATTTATAAACTGAAATGTGAAAATGTCTGTTTATTCAAAAAGAGAGAGCAACACAAGTTGTTTAAAGCAAATATTATGATTAACTGTTATGAGCTTTGATTAGATATATTTTGAGCGTTTCAAATAATATTCTCAATTTAAGATGTGAATAATAAGTTCCTTTTAAGCTTTCCAATATTTCTCAAATGTTGATGTAAAATGTAACATATTTTTATTTTTTCTATTCATACTTCCTTATTATTTATTGCTCGTTTATTTATTTTCCCTCAATCAAAAGTGTAAAAAAAAGTGCTGTAAAAATTAACGTGTTAACGCATGTGAAGAGTATAAAGCGTTAAAAGGCGCAATGTCATTAACGCTGTTGCTGTTTTTTCTGTGTCCTGTTGTGGCCGATGTGTGTTAAACAAAGTTTGAATAAGACTATGAGAAGGCATGAAGAATGAACACATTACAGCACACATCGTGCTCACGAGGGACCGCTGGGCTTCTGTGAGCAATAACAACAACTACTTAGCCGAGGCATATGCAGATTATTGTCTTGATGTGGTGAGAGAATGGAAAATCGGTGCTTGTAATATGTTTGTTACCACGAGACTAACGCTACTTCCATGAGAACAACTGTCCTGCACGGCCCTCTGACTGCACTGAGCTGTCAGGTTTCCATTCACGGCAGCGGTTTTGAAAGTGTTCTAACTAAATGTCGCGAGATTGTTGGGCACTTAAAGCCGAGTACATCCAACGCTTTTCCCAGCAATGGGTTGCAGCAGGGAAGGGCATCCGCTGCGTAAAACATATGCCAGAGAGTTGGCGGTTCATTCCGCTGTGGCGACCCCGAAAGGGAATAAAGCCGACATGAAGATGAATGAACATCCAACGCTCACAAACTAATGGAACAGCAAGTTGGACAGGGTTAGGTCTGTTTGTTTGTTTTAACTATCCTTGTGTTTGAGGGCGCGTGCGTGTTTGTGTCACGTGAGCGTGCATGTGTCCACTGTCAAGATATGCTGCATAAAATAAAAACTAGTTTAGATTAGTGCAAAACAGTATTAAAAAGTTGAAAAAGTAATGAATATGGTGTTGAACAATTAAATGTAATACAATTATTTTTCTTCGCTCAGTGGTATTGCCAGCCTATAAAATTATGGAGTCTAAAGAGGATGATCAGCCTATAGTTAAATTCAAACATGATTTTACCTCATGCCTATATAAAAGGAAGGACAGCACTAATCTCAGACGGCTGAAGATCACTACTGCAATTGATTCAAGGTTTAAAGACCTAAAGTTTCTTCCCAAAGATGAAACAAATGAGGCTTCAACAAGCAAGCTGTTAAGCCCTGGGAAACAAAAGAGAGTGGTCTAAAGAGGCCACAAACTAACAGCCACCAAAATTTGAAGGATATTGATGTTTTATTGCATGTTGTTTACTTGACAAAATCTGTGTAACAAGTTAAGCAATAAATTCAATCATATTTTGAAATTAAATAGTGTCTTCAGTTAACAATAATTATTTATATTTTGCATTTACAGATTTAAAAAGAGTTTCAGTTTAGTAATTGTGATTAATAACTAATAAATTGTGCGATTAATCGATTTTTTTAATCGATCGCCAAAACGAGTTTATTTATAAAATATTTTTTTAATAATACGAATAATAAAACTATGTATTTTTTTATGCAAGTAATTGTTATAAATGCTACTAAAAGTCTGGAGATGCAAACACTCACTGTCATGTTTTAATTCAGTGTATTTTAGGTGAGGAGAAAGTAAAAAAGCAAGTGTGAAATAAAATTATAAGGCAGGAGGAGTGATGATGTGTGGAACCGCAGTAAATTACTCCAATTGAAAGGCTGTGTTTGTGAGTACTGTATGGAAGTGTAAAAGTAGATGCAGCTGCGTCACCACAAAGAGCATAATGTCTTCATTTATAAAACTAACTCAGTAAAAGTTAAAGCAATCTTTTGGAAGGTGCATTTCAAAATGTAGTAAAAAGGTTAAACCGCCGCTCAATACAAGCAGCAATGAAACAGAAATAAATTAGTAAAGTAGATGAATAAAGCAGAATACTGTTCCTCCACGATTAGCTAATCAAAGCATTTTAGTTTGAGAGAATAAACGGGTGAATCCTTTGCTTTCTGTCCTTCTATTCTGTATACATTGATTCAAATATTACTACTTACATAAAAAAAGAGCAAGAGAGAAGCTCAGGTCTGTATGGGAAAGGGGAAGCTGTAACTGCAGCATTATGCAGTAAAGGTAAATCACTCAGTGCAGAACAGCTCTGCAAAGTCATTTACACATACAGCTTCTGCAGGCAAACAAAATGACCTGAAAGGCTTTCACTACCTCTTATTCTTCAGAATACAAAACTAAAATCCAACATGTGTTAAGTATGCATTATCTTTATTAAGTAAGTATTCTTTCTGTATTTTCATTGCTTGGAGAACTCTTTGTTTATTCTATTTGAAGTTATGTCAGATCATCCTAATTAGGATATGCCATTAAGCTTTTCCTTTGTGACTTTTTACTTTGTGAAAAAATCAGTAATCAACCTTTCCACTATTGAGGCATTTTTTTTGTCACCACAACACCATACATTATTCTCACTTATTCAGAGAGGACACGTGCATTTTAGAAACCGCAAATTGTTTGGTATAAATCATCTCGGACCTGTTGTCCCCAAAGCTGCTGTCTAATTAAGCTCACAAGGCCCTTCATCTCAAACACTAATGAACGGTTCTGGATAGCTATGATAACATGGACACCCGAGTTTTATCCTTCATTTTATAAACAACCTATTCTTCCCAGAAAAATGTGGCAGACTCCTCATCATTTAGCATTATCATGAAATAAGGTTCTCAATATCAAAAGGACATACATTTATTCTCATTACAGTCACTTTGTTTCCATTTGCCAACCCAAATTGTGGGGGTCGCAAATTATACACAGATGCCTCAACTACATGCAAACAAACATTATTTCTCCATAATGGAGAAGGGTTCAAAGTGCATCCTTGAGAAACGTACAAAATCAATAGTGAAGGCTTTCATGGTGGGCTTTAATGAAGGCGAGGGGCCATGGGAAAGGGGAGAAACTGACCTTTTATGTAGTCCATATATGCATCCATTAGTCTAACCACAAAGTGGTTGCAAACAGGATATGAGATGCATGTATTGATGTCATTCACTGTCTAACAGCAGTGTTCAATGTTATATTGGTTTAATATGTTTAGACAGCACTGGGCTCAACAAATACGCCAGTTACAGATGTGTTTGAAATTTAGCTTCAACAATCTCTTGTAGGATTTTATAATTTCACATTTCTACATTGGCATCATGTTCTGAAAATAGCACAAACTGTTTTTTCCCTGTAAAAATAGTAAACAAGACAGAGTGCTCATAAAAAAAGATACATTTCAACATCTATATTTGTCGGAACAGTGATCGAGGTACCCTGCCTACTAGCACAAGACGTCAACTAGAAGTTTACTTTGTGTTACTTCAGAAACAAAATTTCTTTTTAACGTTATGTAATAGCTGGGATTGCATGTATATATACATATATATATATATATATATATATATATATATATATATATATATATATATATATATATATATATATATATATATATATATATAAATATATATGTATATATATATGTATACATATGCAGAAACATGAAGGTATTGTTCGGGACCCAGTAATTATAGATAAAAAAAAAGACTGATTCATAACTGATACAGAACTGAGTCTGGAAAGAAATATATTTTCATTTTCAAAACTATCCAAAAGAGCCTCTAACTCTCAGATAGTATGCGTAAAGACGTTTTTTTATATGTATGTGCCATTATCTTGACTAGATTATTTATTACACATTAGCTGTGTTCCTGTGCAGAAAAGTCTAGTCTATTTCTTTAGTTTGAAGCATTCGCTTCAAACAAAAAGTTTAAACCACTCCTTCCCTGAAATGTATGCCAATTTATTCGGAATGATGCAATTATTTAGAATATAATTTTAGATCTATTTTACTCATATTAGCTATATCTATGTAAACATCCTCGTAAATAACTTTGCACACTCATGTCATGTCCTAATCAGAATTCTAATTACTTCCACACTAAAAGTAGATGCTCATTTTCAGAAGTAAATGTCAATACTCTTTAGCATGCAAGAGTAGAGTGCATGGTCTGGTACGCAATGAAACGTCATGTGACGGAAGTGGCTCCATTACACACCCTATGCAAGAACTCCTTCTTTGCCATACACTCCATGTGAAAATATTTTATAAGGTTATATGCTCACTTGTGAGTCACCTGATCCCAAAGGACGTGCACAATCTGAGCCCTGGCTAATCGGAAAATATGTTTGGGATACGTGTTCTCTCGCCGCACTTCACCACTCAGCCCTGCCAGAGCTATAAGCTTCAACAGCAGCAGGAAATGGCATTCAGCCAGAACACAGATAAAACATAATGCAAAAACGCCACTCTGCCTGGCCTTGTCATCCACCATGTTTTCTGTCCCTTCCTTCTAGTCCGTCACTCTCTGTCTACCTCCCCACCCCGCCTCCCCATTTCTCATTTCCTTTCAGGAATGAAAGAACAGAACCCCGAAAATGAATAATGAAAGATTGGCATCAATGTTTTATGAAGAAGCCACCATATTATTTTGGAAGGCAAGGATTAATGAAAATATCACTTATTTATTTGTGTCTAGAGGAGAGAAAGTGGCCATGAAGAGAGAAAGCACATTACTGGAACCAGGGGAGACTTGGGGCTAGACTTTGACCACACACCTCTCTATTAAACCCACCGAGGTATTTCACACATATTGTAGAGTCCTAATGGGCACCGGTGAGCTTCATAAAAAACCCACCCCAGGTCAACTCATTGAATACACTGAGTGGGGAGGAAACTCCAGTTTATTAAAAACGGGCCGAAGTCACATTAATTATTCTTGCTGATTCTAATTTGTTATCTGGAATCTGATTTACTCAAGTGTTTGAGAGACCTATGAGGTTAAAAAAATAGAATTGCATATAGAACTACTATATGACTTAAGTCTATCCGCTCTAAGATGGGATGCCCTTGATAGTTTTTAAAACTGTTTATTTGCTTTTAAAACATGAATTGTGGATATTGTCATTCTCGCAATGATTGTAGTGTCTTTTCATCTGTTTTTACAATGTTGTTAATATGTTTTACTCCATAATATCGTTGTAAACTTGTTTATCTTCTAAACTATTATTGGATTTTGTGTTAAATATATCTGGATGCTAGTGTTAAACTAAGAGCTACACATAGATATTTTCTCTAAACACCCTTATGTGGATTTAAAAACTTATTTTACCATTTAATGCAGATGTCAAGGAGTGGTTACATTGAAAATCATTGTTTACTCATCTCAGCTCATGATGTAAACAAGCAAAAACTTCTTTTTATTTTTTTGTTTTTGAAAATGTCATCTCAACCTGGGAAAACTATTTGGTTGTAGATGCCTGAACCTAATTATGTCTTATTATAGGTTTAGGCAAAAATAATAACAAAAGTAGTGATTCGAGTTAAAGGGGGCTTTTTATTTTATATTAAAACTGAGCATTATTGTGTGCAAATAATAATAATAATATATTTTATTTTAGGTGTTTTCAGGGATCTCAAGTTCACCGTACACTCAAACAAGAGGAAAACACAGAAACATTAAAACATATGAGCAATGAACAAGATGGGAGGACACAGTTATTTTAATGATGGTTAAAACACAGGTACAAAGACATTTTGTACTGAAAAATTAATAGTTAAAACGATATACAAAATCCTGCCACTACAACAAATTTCTTACTGGACTTCTTTAGTTAAATTCCTGCTTAAGATCTGTCTTCTTGACTTTTTCTATGAGCTTATTCCAGAGCATTGGGACCGTGGCACTAAAGACCCCCCACCCATCAGAGTTTTAAAACAAATACATATAAAACAGCCTTAATATTTTACACGTTTATGGAAAAATAACACAAATTGAAACTAAATATCACTAGTAAACACTTCCAGGAAACCAAAAACTATTAAGGTTTACTTTTTCTTTGGTGAAACATTTTTTTTTTCACTTTCTCTTTTGATTCAAGTAGGAAACTGGACATGCTTTGGTCTGACTCATGCCCCTGGAGAGCTGTGTGTGAGTGTTTGTGGCTCGAGGCCCCTGATCTAACAGACGGAGGATTCAAGCCGAGCAGGTGCCTCTGCCACATTCACTCAGCGGAACACACAGATCTGTAAGAGGCCACACCTGAGCTTGACAAGCACACACCACGATCACAGCTGAGCCTTTGCTGGCGCAGAGGCGCTTCGCCTGGCCACCCCATCCCGTTTCCTCACAGTCTCGTCCTGCACCCCAGCAGAGAGATTACAGCAGTGCCATTCTTCACTGTCTGCTTATGACTTCCTGCATGCTCTGGATGACTTTCATTTAAACCCAGTGAGAGTGGACGGCTGCTATTGTTCATTGCAGGGGAGGGGCTTTCCTAGGTGCAGGGATTGTTACTGCAGACATATGGGTGGATTGCTAAGGCAAGTTAGTGCTTACTGTGTAAGAAATAACAGTTCAGAACAGGAAAATTGAGAACGAAGAGTTCGTGACCACAATTTTTCTCTGCCGGTCAGAGGCAGTCGTGCTTAAGCTGGAAAATGCTTTCTCATAAAGCACATATACACACATACAATCACACTGGAGCGTTTGTGTCCTGCAGTGGTTTTAATCTTCATTCACTCCTTGTCAGAGAGTTTTTTCTGCAGCACTTGTGTGTGCGTGTGTGTGTGTGTGTGTGTGTGCGTGTGTGTGTGTGTGTGTGTGTGCGTGTGCGCATGCGAGTGTGAGTTTATATGTGAAAACTCCATTTGCGAACAACTTTCTGGATCAACTTTGCTGCATAGTATCAGAGCGACTTAAGCAAACTAATAAATATTTTGTGTTTTAATTTAAAAGGCACTAGTCAAAATATAGAACTGAAATTAATAATTATAACAATAACTACAACAACTCAATTATAAATCAAGGGTAGTACTTCATAATAACTACACTATACAATTCAATAATTAAGCATTAGCAAACAGTTAATTAATCATTTATAAAACAAGGTTTCTATATTAATACACATTTGTAAGTAGCTTATAAATATAACATTAAAGGCTATACACTTCCTTTATAAGCATCTATAGAATATGGTTAATAGCCAGACCATTGAAGTATTTAGTGCTTTATAAATTATTTATTAACTATTTGCTAATGATTAATTATTTATTCATAGTGTGTAGTTATTATAAAGCGATTCCTAGATATGTGACTATTGCTAATTCATAAGATGATGATTTAAGATTTGAAGATCACTTTTACTTATTATCACACGAGTTCAACCAGAGAGCTTTTACTTCTTGTTTCTAATACGTCTTCTATTTTAATTGAATGCCACAAGAGTGGCACCTTCTGTTCTGTCATGATGGCCAGCTAAATGAACCATTTGTCTGCTTATTGATATAAATACCAAGCTGTGCATGGTATTTGTTGGACTGATAGGACTCAATTCATGATGTACAGAGTACCTACTATACAACATGGATAAGTCTGCCAAGTATGCCATATTGTTGGTATATTGTGTACATGTTTGATCCCGTACTGTCAAGCTGATCAGCTTTACATGTCATCCTAGTCAGTGAAAAGGTCTCTCATTATGGGATTGGAAAGAATAGATCACTTTCTAACTTTAAACACTTGATGAAAGTAGGTCTTCCAGGCATTTTTCACTTTCTGCATTTCTCATAATTTAATTTGAACAATACAATAGAGCAAAGAAACAATTCTAGATCAGAGTTTGTTTTAAACTGTGGGAGGATACTAGAGTGCCTGGAGGAACCCTATCCAAGCATAGTGAACACTCAACTCTGAGGGCCCCTAGCAGGGGGTTGAAGCAAGAGCCTTCTGATTGAGAGTGGTAGTCCTAATTACTACACCAACATACTGTTTAAATATTATTTTCAGGCGAACAAAAGCATGCTAAATATTACATTTCCCTCCGCATTTAGAAAGAAAACAAAAGCATGGGCGAACAGTGTTAATGTATGGCTGACAATGCTGCAGTGACGTGAGTCTGTGTGATTGAAACTGCTCTGGTCATAAAGCTGCCATCAGGGTGATGGAGGAGGTCAGCGGGTGAACCTGCAAACCTGTCTTGCTTCCTCCTCTCCTTCTCCTGCTGAACGAGACGATTTGTTTCAGTGGCCTTGATAGGATTGTTCTGAATCACAGTGGCAGGTGGCAGCGAGGTGCAGATCTGAACCTCAGGAACACTTGGGACTCTGAATTAGTAGTCACAAACAAAATCTACATTTTTTTAAATGGACTAGTGACTATAGTGCCATCAAAAGCACTTTTACATGATTGTGTCTTGAGACACAATCTAGAAACTACTTTCAGATTAAGTGTTTTTTTATAAGGTCAAAAAAGGTTTTCCTACAGTGTTTGAGATCTCCAAAAAGCCAAATTTTAAAGCAACAATAAATGTTTAGTTGTTAGGCTAATGGCCATAGAAATGGCGCGGTGGCGCAAATTTCTGGCATGTTTGTTTCATTTTTTCAATCGGTCTTCAGAAGTCAGCACATTTAGAAGTAGACTGTACACAAACTCAAACTCAGTTGTAAGAATTGGTCAGCAATAATAGCAGTGAAATTGTTTATTTGAATCTTACAGTGAGATACAATTAGAAAATAAACTTTTTGTAGTGGAGAAGACCTCAACACAGCAAAATAATTACTTAAACCAAAAGACATATCTAAAAAGTTAATAAATTGTGCTTTCATTATTGATGCAAAAAATAGGAGGCAAGGAAAAGTATTATCTGAATTTGTAGCAAATTGAAGTAAAACAATGAATAGAAAACTTAAATAATATTATGTAATGTGACTGTGTTACAGTAATTAAGGAGTTTTTTTATCAGTTAATGCGTTACTGTTTTGTAAATGTTATGGAGGAGCTGTTGGTGCTTTTAAGGTCTCTCTCTTCCTAAGGGCACAAGGGACATGTGAGATTTGCTGGATTCACTCCATGCACACTTCTCCGAGTTTTAGCCCTTCACCCCCCCCCCCCCCTTCATTCTCTCTCTCTCTCTCTCTCTCTCTCTCTCTCTCTCTCTCTCTCTCTCTCTCTCTCTCCCCTCTCTCTCTTGTGACCAAGCAGCACACTGGAACTGGGAGGTCCACTCCCTCTGGGCTCTACTCCATTTTACTTGAGATTTGAAGTGACCTTTGCGGTGTAGCTGCAGGTCTTATGATTAATGTCCCTAAACATAGAGCAGTGCAGTGAATTCCAACAAGAAGCGCCACACTGTATGATACAAGCGCAGAAGAACTGAGTGAGACATAGAGAGCATCAAATTTTAAAAAGCAAGTGAAGAAAAGGAACGTTTACTGTGTGCAACATATGCTTAAGTCATTTGATGAAATACAAAAAAGCAAAGCAATATTAAATTAATGATTGTGGAATTGTATGCATTAAAGACAAGTCTGATCAGACAAAATAATTGAGAATATTCCTAATGTACAACATGCACCCTACAAAACAAAGAAAATCTTTTAGAACGGTGTAGGAGCTTTTTGTCAGAGAAGACGGCAGAGATGGTACTAGTGAGTTGGGAGCAAGGAGAAGTGTACTTAATTAGCCACTAAGGCAGTTCATTAGTATGGGTCTGCAGCATTGCACCAGGGGATATCTAGCAGACTTGGCTGTGGCAGGCGTGCTAAAAGGAAAAGGCAAAGGGCGACCCAAATTTAAGGGATATCAGGGACCATGGCAACTTGCCATGCTGCCATCAACAAACTCATGAGCTGGTTGGCAAGTACAAACAATATAGTTTAGTTGATCACAAGTGTTTTTATGATAACCCCCCCCTCAAACAAAATACATGTTAGCTATAATCTTCAATAAAAATGGTATAATGCAAGTTTTTTAAAGCTAAATTAACAGGAGAGGTCACCCTTTGAAGAATGTACAGTTTACAATCATTAAGGTGTGAATATCCACTCATGAATCAGTGTAAACAACTGGTGACGGATGGGTGAAAAACATCCCATAATCAGCGTACCTCTTATTCATTTAATTTTCAAATGAAAACAAAAAATGAAAAGCAAAAAGTTTTTTCCATTATTTATTTTCAAAACTAAACTTGAAAAAAAAAATAGTAATTAAATTTTTTGATTCAGTGTTCATATCGAAAAATTTGAAAAAATTATGTTTTTTTTTTTTTCTATGTTGAATTCTCCTTTTGTGGATGCTTAGTGTGACCTGGACGTTCTTCACTCATTCACGCTCACCAACAGCGGCTAATGAGACCAAAAAGTCAATAGATGGTTAAACTAATTTCTCTGTGGTTGTAAATTAAATTTTAGGACAGAACAACTACATTTTGTTACATGGCCGAAGAGAGGGACCATGCAAGAGAACAATGTAAAAAATTAGGGAAAGATATTTCAGGTCTTTTTTTCAGAGGATTTTTTTTTAAATCCTCTCGTGTGCATTTCAGAGCAACTCTCAATGCCCATTTGATGCAAGGTCTCAGAAATTGAGGTATAAATATGGCCAGCGTGGAATTAATCTTTTACCATAATGCTTTTTTTGCATAAGTTTTCACAGTCGGAGTTTCCACACTCCCGCTAAAAAAAACAAAAAGACAGTTGGGGACGTCATAGATCTTCCGGGTCAAGTGCCCTCAAAATAAAAATTCAAAATAAAAATGCAATGCATGCTCATGATTTGGCATTTTTAATTTTTCAACACAGAATTAAAAAAAAATAGTTTGGAAAATAAATAATGGAAAAACAAATGGACTTTTTTTTAAATTGAAAATTAAATGAACGATTGGTACATGGATTCTCCCAAGACTATTAAGCCAGGGGGGCTAAATGGGGCTAAATTCACTACAATTAAAGGAACACCACTAACTTACAAAACAGTTTTAGCTTCTACAGGGATATCAGGAACACAGACACAACATTGTGTACTTCACTTCATAGAGACTGCTGGAGTGAGCCTTGGAGCTAAGAGAGGATGTCTGATGTGTGCCTTCTAAAACCCTCTGATCATTCAATGCACAAATGGGTTAAAAGGTGCATCTTGTAATTGAAGTAAAACATGCTTATTTTGATCCAGCAAAACTGAGTTTCTTTTCTAACAAACAGCCATTTTCTTTCAGATACTTTATAGTGTCAATCATTACAAGAACGCTTGCGTATTAAGCTGAAACCGCATAGGCAGCATTTACAAACACATGTGCAGAAATTCTTTAACAGGCTTTCTGACTTGCTGAAAAAGGTTTGTAATCTTAAATGGATATGCCCAACAAGAAGCCAAACCAGGCTGGCTTGCATTCAACTCTTCCCAATACCTGAGTGAAGAGAAACAGCGTTAATCAAACCTCTGCTGGCTTTCCCTGGAGAAGTCCTAAACGTGTCAAGATAAATGACACAGGTTCTCGTTCTACACTTTTAATCAAAGGCTGTTATAATTAATACCACACTCCATTGCCCAAACAAATATCTTTGTCAAGGTGCTAGCGACTGTACAAATTCCCCTCAATGACGTGATAACTGGGGGCATCCTGATTGCTTCTCTTCCATAGATGCCATCATCTATGGCTGCAGATTTATCCTGAAAACCGCTTCTGTCCAACAAGTTCATAAAATATTTTATGACCCTGGCGCCGGCTAACTTTAATAAAGCCAGTGACCTTGAGGGATCGCCCAGGGGAGTGATGAAGCAGCAGATGCGCTTCTTCCACGTAGGGGTCCTTATCACAGCCCGACTTAATTACCTGCTCTAATTTCAACAGTTTTTAAAATGACCTCCGCACCAGCACATGACAGGATGCTTTAATTAAACAAATGAATCCACTGCTTATCTAACAAGATCAAAGCGCTCATTTGTCACAGTGATAGTTAAGAATGCTGATAATGTTATCTGGAGCAGAGTGAGCTTTACCACACAGAAAGAATGAGGATTTATCTGAAGTAAAAGATAGAATTTGTGTTTGTGAATGTTAGCGATGGATTAAAGAGAAGCGGTTTGCTTTTGTATGGCTAAGTTTACTTTATATTGCTCAAAAATTATCACAATTTTCATCATTTATTTATTTAGCTTTTTTATTACTTTTTATGTCTAACTGTTAGACAAGACAAATCAAAGAGTTGTTTTGGTTTGACAAATTTCAATCTTAAAAGAGCTAAGTCCGAGGAGTTAGTTTTATGTGATTAAAGTAAGTTTAGTTAAAGTTAAAAGGGCTTAAAAAGGCTCGGAGCTACAGAGATCCAACTGAATTATTCAACGACTAGTGAGTTCATTTGTAACGGAGTCGATTTGTTTAAAAACTTGTTTAAAGAGCAGAGAGCGCAAAAAGCACAAGAGCTCTTTCAGTTGTTTATATAAGTTTACGTTAGCTTTCTATTGTTATATAATGGTTTACGGTACGTTAGCGGAGCAAAGATGTCGACTGACTTACGTTTTCGGAGTTTAAAGTTGGCCGCGAGCGGGTACCGCTACAGCAGAAGTTAGCTTTAGCCCCTCGGGCTAATCGCTAAGAGTCATGAAAATCGGTAACATCTGTGCAGAAAAAACAAGTGGTTCAATGTATTATGAATATTAAAAATAGTGAGTCTGTTTTAGCTGAATAGTCATAGGTGATGCTTGAAGTAAACGCCTGCTTCCAATCCTTGGGAGGTTGCACAGCAGGGGAGCGGATGTCAAATGTAGATGTAGATAACAGTTGAAAGTGAAGTGCAGGTTAGGTGTAGAGTGCTAAACTAAAAAACACAAACAATAACACATTTATACAGGATCTAATATATTGAAAACAACCTCTTTGGACAGGACTAGTTTCAGAGAGTGTCAGAGAAATTTCTGTTTCTCAGACGTTATTGTAAAAAAAAAAAAAAAATACCAATCTGCCATGTCTGTTTTCTCTCATGACCTCCAGAGCAAAAGATGGTGCTCATTTTTAGCAAACACAATGCTCATCTGAGAAATGTAATCCTGTCCAAATACGAATGTCTGTGATTGTAGAAAATGTTTTAGTGTAAAAACGCAGTTTTTATGTGTTTTGGACATGGCAATTTGCGGTAAAATCTCTGGCTACAAACCTTTAGACTACGGCTTGGATGAAGGTGAAACCCTTCAAGCGCCAAATCAAAAAATGTTAAGACAGGCTACATTAACATCAGATTTAGGTAAGTGTCAGGTGTATATGGAAAAGAAGAGCGCAGGGTTAAAATCAAACAGATTAAGTTTATTGAACTGCTAAGTGGTAAAAAGTTGAATCAATAAGCAGACGCAAAGAGAGTGGTTTGAATTATTGCAGACATACACAAATAGATAAATCCTCAATCACTGAGATTAATATGATTTGTAACTTTCCTTTCCTTTGCAGAATGTAATGATGGAGGACAACCAGGAAGATGAAGAATTTTAACGACAACAACGAGGAAATAACATGTAAGGGAATACAACAGGTAGGAAGCAGTCCAGGAACAAGTGACTGTAGCTTTGACGAGACTGGAGAGCGAACTAAAGGTGAGTGAGAGCCTTATAATGCACATGGTGATGGGAAACAGGTGATGCAAGAAAAAGTCAGGGGAAGGTGATCGTGGTAAGGACTTTGTGGACTGATTGTGGGTGGAGCTAGGTGATTCCATGACAGGAAGACATTTCAGCACTCAATGACATTATTATAAAATACTTCAAAATATTTGGCAGCACTTTTTAATAATTACACAGTACTAACCATTTATTAGGCATTACAAAAAAAGAGTTAACAAATCATTGCAAAAGCATTGTTTCTTGTTAATACAAATTAATATGCTATTTATAAATATAAGTTAAGTGCGTTATTCCTGGTGTATAAGCATCTATTTAATATGCCTAATAACATTATTTCCATGCGTTATTGAGTGGCAGTAAATCATTTATAAATTAAACTTTCCATTATTTAAAAACCAGTTATATATTATAGTAATGAATGATTATTAAACTATTTGAAAGCACATTAATACATCTTGTTATTCAGACGAATACTAACTGTATACTGTATAACTAAGTGTAATAAAAAATGCTTTATTAACACATACTTCTACTGTAACTCGTGATTAGTTCGGATAGTTATAACACATTTACTAGCTGCTAGTTAACCGTTTGTGTGAACTCATTTAAAGTGAGGACTATTTATGTCTCATGTTAACAAAATGAGATTTAAAGGCTGAGTTTTATTCTAAATTGATAAAAAAAAAAAAATGGTGCAGAGGGAACCAAACCATTGAAATATTTAGTTTAATTGGTTAAAGCTTTGCACAGCATAGATAGTCCTCACTTTAGATGAGTTCACACAAACGGTTAACTAGCAGCTAGTAAATACTTTGTAACTACCTGAACTAATCATGAGCTACAGTAGTAATATGGTAATAAAGCATTTATTATCATGCATAGTAACAGTTACTATATATATGAAAAAAGGATGTACGAATGTGCTTTTAAAAAGTTTAATAATATTTTATTAATATGTTCTAAATGATCTAATGAATCGATTATAACTAATAAGTGATTATAATCGTTTTTTAAATAGTGAAAACTTTAAGTTATTAATGATTAACTGATCATCAATAAAGCATGAAATAAGTGTCAAAGCATATTATATAGACACTTACAAACCAGGAATAAAGCCTTTACCGTTATATTCCTAAAGAGCTTACAAATGTGTAATAACATAGAACTAATGATTTATAAATGACTTTATAAATATTAAATATAAATAATATTGCCTGAACAGGGCAATAGTCAATCTGTTTCAAAGTGTGAAAGTGACCTCATCGTTATATTATATTTCAGATTTCTTCAAGAACTTTTTATAACATCCATCAACATCTATAGAGGTTGAGAATTAGTTGGTTTTTGTATTTGACTTGAGAGTAAATACTCATAAGTACAAATTCAAAGTGCATAGCATAAGGATATACAGAAGATGGGATGACAAAAACAGACAGACATGTCTTGAAATGTATTACAGCAATTTTATGAATTCAAATACAACCTTAGCCTAGAATCCACATGATTCAGTACATTTTAATAATGTGCAAAAAGAGCATCATCTATTTATGTTGTACTACATTTTGTTGTCTTCTGCAGGACACAACAGTTAATCTGAGGCTTAACTGAATTACCAATGAATTGCTACCTAGAGACGGCCGAACATCTGTCTTTTTTACCACTAAATAGTAAATTCCCTTAGTCACAGTGTGTAGCTAAATATTAACACAACTCCATCCTGTTTAGACTTGATTTGAAACTCTGTTACACATCATAAGTAAAGAGAAGCTCATAATGCTTTGGAATTAACATTACACTGCTTAAACTTCAAATTAAATTAAAACATTCAATTAAGGAATCATTGGCTACGGCATAATGGCCCTCATATAGCACGATAAAGTATGATTATGTTCCTGGTTACTTGTCCTTATTGGTCTCTCTTTCTCAGAAGGAAAATTGGGCAAAATGTAATATTTATGTGGACATTCTTTTCAGAAATGACTGGTTGTCCAATTTGGCATGATGCAATTTTGTTATAGTGTTTTCAATGGTTTTAAAAATGTTGATAACAACAGATCTAAATACCAAAACTATAAAATAAATATCTGTTTTATGTCACAATTACCGTTTTTTTAGAAAAAGGTCAGAAAATATATGGACTTTTTTAAAATAAAGCTAGTAATTGGGTTGCAATCATTTGAATCACACAATCACAAATTTCAACCTTCAAATACCAGCAACTAGCTTAAAACAAGCAGAGAAATGATAGCAGCCTTGTCCACCATCCCATTACAAGGCATGCAGTCTTCTTATGAGTCTTAAGTTGGTCTATAAATAGTTTAATATTTATGCAAGAAAAAAATGATGGAAAAAAATGACCTTTTAAATGTCACCATATCAAGATGCTAAGTGGCACCTCCAGTATCTTGACATAATCAAAGTTCTATGTAATTAATGTCATCATTGTATTCTGATGAATATATCTCAAAGAAAGACAGACACAAACTCTGCTGCTGAACACTACAGCATTATCATGTTAATAATCCACAAGCACAGCTGAGGACAGAAAAACAACAACATGACAAATAATACCTGCTTGACAATGCACTTGAGACACTTAACTACATGATCAAGAGTCTTAATGAGCTGGTCGAGGAGACACCTGCTTGGCAAACTGAAATAAAGAAATAAAGAAAGAGAGAGAGAGAGAGTGAGGAAGAGGTAGAGAGAGAGAGGTAGTGAGAGGTAGTGAGAGGTAAAGGGGTAGAGATAGATAAAGAGAGAAGTAGGGGCAAAGAGAGAGAGGTAGAGATATAGATGGACAGAGTAAAAGAGAAAGAGATGGAGATAGAGTGGCAGAGTAGTAGAAAGAGATAGAGAGAGTAAGGTAGAGGTACAGTAGAGAGAGAGGTAGTAAAAGATAGAGAGAAAATAAGAGTGAGCGAAAGAGAGAGATGGTAGATAGAGAGAGAGAAAATAAATGGACAGAGGTAGAGAGAGTGAGAGGTAGAGAAAAAAATTGAGAGAGAGAGAGAGAGAGAGAGAGAGAGAAAGAGAGAAAGAGAGAGAGAGAAATGGGAACCGAAAGAAACCCAGATAGGTATCGGGAGATAGGTATTGAGTGCCAGTCTGACTGAAGACCAGCTCTCTTCAGCTGCTTGAATGCCGGAGGGAAGAGCCGAAGTCTCTTCAGGAAGCAGCAGGCTGGATCTATGGAGGCACCTCTCAGAGACACAGACATCTGCAGGCCTGACAGCCTCTGACAAATGAGATCCAGTTAAAGCTAAACAGCTCACTCGCAGCGCCCCTCATCCCGAGTGAAAGAAGGCACACATGCACACAACCTGTCAAGCTTGCAAGAAAACTGGATGGCCTCGGGCAACAATCTCACACATTCAGTGTTGAAGCTAGCTGGGGGGCTACATCCGGACGCAGCATCCATCCATGTGACCGATCAGAGACAGAAGAAAAGGAAAGGAGAAAGAGAGGGACTCCGTGCTAAGGACTGGCTTCTACGCGTTCATGTTGGTGGTGAAGGTGTGAGAGAAGCTGTCATAACAGAGCATTGGAGGCTCCGTTTGCCAAAGAGCTGTCCTTGAACTTGTGAAAGCGCAGTTGCACAGTTGGACTGGATGCAAGATGTTGCAGGTGCGCTACACACATCGAACAACAAATCACCGTCCCTTTCAAGTCCCAGTGAATCACAAGAAAAACAGGAAGTGATGTCATCAGGATGGCTTCTGTAAGGTAGTGATGATCTAATATTTCATCACACAGGTTTATCACTATTACCTGGACTAACATTCACATTTAGTTGGTTTCCATTAGCAGTGAACTAGTACATATAAAGAGTTACAAATTCATTTTGAGAGAGAGAGAGAGAGAGAGAGAGAGAGAGAGAGAGAGAGAGAGAGAGTGTAGACTGATTGATCATAATTTAAAGCTATACCTGCTCTTGAATCTCCTTAGCCAGGTATATACATACAAGGTATTAATTTACATGAAAGGAAATGCATTTAAAACATGTTTCTTCAAGATTGAACAAATTATTAAGCGCTCTTATTTCAGAGCCAGATCTGAGAGGCTGTTTAGAGTACAGGAGGAGACTTTTTGAACCAATTTAAAAAGTCTGAAGCTTTTTATCCCAACTCGATGACATATATATATCCAAGCATACACATACAATACCCGAGAGAAAATCTAACAATAGAGCAGTATTATAGGAGCTTTGATTTGTCACCTCACTGAGACCTGGAATAACATGGAAAAGAGCCATCTCGATGAACTTTACCCTTGAGTCACTAATCCAATAGTCTCAACCTCAGACCTCAAACCCATAGAACATTAGCTAAAGGTCTGATGGGTTTGGTGCTTTTTTTATGCCTGGCACTTTAAGAGTCCGGAAGTCGTGCTCTGATTGGTTGAATTTGTCTGTTTTTTTGGAAAATGAGTGTCACATTTATTTTGTTCTGCTCGGAAAATTAAGAAAAGAGGAATTTTACTAGCTCTGTATCCTCTCGATACGATCATAGAAGATTGTTATTTCTTGTAACTTTGTGTTATCTCTCGTCTTCTGTGACTTTTTTTCCCTGGCTAACATGTTGCATGTCAGTCAATTGATGTAGCTGCATTTTCATGCTCAAATCTTTGACATCTTGCGAAACAACATGAGATTGGTTGTTTCTTATATCAATTAGAAAGAGAGCTGGGTTCAGGGTTGATCACATTAACATTTAAAAAGTTCCTTTAATGGAACTTTATACAAAAAAACCCTCTAGTGATCTTCAAGCAATTCATCCCTTTGGACAAACAGGGTAAGTAAAACACAACAATTGTTTTGCAAGCAGTATTGTTATATGTACAGGACTGTCTATGCGAGAAGTGTCAAAATGGATCCGTGGAGGGCTGGAGCCTTGCAGATATATTTCAACCATGCTTCAACGGACAAACCTTTCGCTGCCATTCTAGCATTAATTTGTGTGGTCAAGTGTTTAATTAAGGATGCAGCAAAAATGTGCATGGTTATGGTTCTCCAGGATTTCCATTTCTTGTGTGCTAATTTGTTTAGTTGGGAAGCCAATGTGCAGAATTATTTGTTATAAAAGTTATTTTTTCAGATAAAAGTCACACAATCAATAAAATTTCCAAATATTTTTTTTGAGAACCAGAGGTGAGTGTATGAGGCTTTCAAATGGGCAGGTGACCTGTAAAACTACTTGTTTTTGTTTCATAAGAGCTGTAACAGGAAACACAAACAGCCCTGCTTGTTTCACAACAGTTATTAAAAATAAATACATGCAATGAATCACGAACATGTAAAACAAGTTCAATTTTAAACAAATAGTTACCAAAAAAACTAAGCAAAAGCAATGTTTCCCCGACTATCATACAATCTAAAATAAACTAAACTAATTTAATTCATCAGACTAACTGCAGGGGGTTTGGTTACTAAGCAACAAGGGGCACTTGGTGCTATTATGTAGTATTTGGCTTAGGTGAAATCATGCATATCTGCAATTCTGCAAGGACTTTAATGCAATACATCCTCTCAGAGTAGGCACTGAAAATCTCATATAAACCACAGTCACTTATCAGCGGCCTGAGTCACAAGGGAAGGCAGTCTAAGCAAGAACTCTTGGACTTCTGCCTCGTTCTAACCATCAAGGACTTCTGGAGTAAGATTACCAGGACAGCCAAGAGACAATGTTCCAGCAGTATGCACCAGGAGCTTCAGGGAAGGATTTGAAATGTTTCTTTTTGCCTTTGGAGACCTTGCAGAAGCATTTAACACTATTCACATGTATACCAAAGTAGATAAACTCATCATAATAGAACATATAAAACTCTGATATAGCAGACATATTTTTAATATAAAACACAAAACATCAGTATGAACTAATTTCATGTTACCATAACATAAAATGGAAGACTAATGTGTCTTTCATGGTGCATTTCAAAGTGAATTACGGACCTGTGCTAATCCTTAATCGCCCTCTCAATCAGTTATCAACATACTTAAACATTCCAATGTGTTTCACCAATCATTAAACACAGTCAGAGACACCAATAGACATAGCTGCTAAGTTTATGAAAACAAAGCACTGCCAGTTATATTACATTTTATCACATTTGCTACTTATTCACTATGTGTGACTAACTATACGGAACACTTTCTGCTGTTTCCCTAGCAAACAATAACAGTTCTACAAAAAAAAAAAAACTACAGCGAGGCTTGCTATTTGAGGTTAAGCAACAGCAAACAGTTCGCAAGGACTGTCTTAAATTATTTATAGTAATTTCTGGGTGGCAGAAGGTTAAGCTAAATGAGTTGTGTTGTTTTCAGAGTTGTTAAAATAACTGCTTTGTGTTAGTCAATCTTGATTAGTTTAGTTTCTAAAATCTAAATAGAAAAAAATGACACATTAAAATTTGCTGCTAGAATTGTCAATCACAAATCTCTTTATGTTACATTTTGCATGTTCAACATTACTTTGGGTTATCCTAGGGGTTCACCATTAAAAAAAAAACATATAAAACTGTATGTACTCAAGTACTATTACAAAAGAACTTTAACTTTATAAAGAATAAACACAAGCCGCATTGACTTTGGAGCAGATAGCTTTGTTTTGTGCATTCATAGCATTTTTATCATTTAATTTGGAATTTCGAGCGTCATTGACAAGTGTAGAGTGTAGTCAGCAGACATCAGTGTTTTTCCAGTGTTGTCAGTGTTTTTTCACTTTCAATTTGAAAACACTGCTTGTTAATGCTTCCACATACTACATAGTATGAAAGTACACAATTATGTAAAAATGTAAGCACTTTTATACCATTAAATCTTTGGTCTAAACAGAACAGGATAAAGAGGCTCACATTCTCTAATGTAAAGTGTGTAAAGACCAATGTTTCTGCTAAACTATCATACAATATAATGACTTTTCAGATGCAATTTAACTTTCAATAACTTTTTGTATCTTTGTGTGAGAAGTTGTATTTAATTTTATTGTATATGCTCAGTTTATACTAGAGTATGCAACATGATGATTGTTATATACAGCGAAAGACACATCATTATGAAAGACATTATGGAAAACAGGGTGCGCCCAGCATGAGATGCCAACACACACGCAGACAAACATCATGCACACCCACCTCGGAGGGGTCTGGCATGCCACAACTGTAATGGGTTAATCTGCAGGCCTCTGATGGAGTGCTCTCTCTCACACACTCAATGGCCCAATGCTCATTTTAATGGACTCCAGTCACTCGCTGTGTCCTCTAGCAAAGACATCACATGGAGCTCTCTGTTCATACGTGGCATGGATCGGTGCCGGAAATAGAAAGGGGGAAATCACCTTTTCGTCTCTTTACTTTTCCACCCTAATCATGGCCTTAACACTTCCAAAGTAATATCAGCGAGTTTCAGAAACTGTGCCTTTGGGTGGAGGAATGGGGAGGGGATTTGAGGGAGGTTTTCAACACAGTCTAATACTCTTTGCTGGATTGGTGAATCCATCTTAATCAGTGTGCCTCTCTACCTTTTGCCAGAGCAAACGGCGAGCTATTTCAGAGCCATCGCTAAATATGGCACAGCATAATGAAATATTATCAGCTCGCAAACAAGACCAGACATTCCACATTGACATTCAGATTTTGCATTATTTTTTGAGCAAATAGAGGTCCTTTATAAAAAGAAACCAAAAGAACACCATTTGGGAAACGTGTTATTTGTTTGCTGTATATAGCCTGGTTTAGCCTGGCTCTATAGGAGCCCAAGAAACTATAAAAGCTGAGAAAAATTCCTTCTAGCAGTTTAAATTTGGATTGTTCATATTTCAGCCTCACATCCTATTTTAATGTGAAACATTTCTAAAGGATAATTTAAACAGAGGTTAAGAATACTTTGTCGTTGTCTGGATCTGACAAATATCTTTGTTTTCGACATTTGACAGATAACAACTGCTAGTTCAAAACACCTAAATTGCATATAAACTGTAAGCATGTTTAAACAATATCACTTTATTATAACGAATCTTACATTTGAAAGGACTTCATGACAGTCGGAAATGAGAATCCATGAAATGATCTGAACTGTCATTTGGTTCTATACAAACATATTCAACAGGGGACAGGACTCATCATATGGTTTCTTAGGCTTCCATTCAAATACATACAATATCTCCAGACTGGCAATGCAAGTCTCTGTTGGCAGACCAAAACCACAACAGAAAAATCAGCTGGATAAAACT
The DNA here is from genome assembly GCA_900490495.1 of Danionella dracula. NCBI lineage: Eukaryota > Metazoa > Chordata > Actinopteri > Cypriniformes > Danionidae > Danionella > Danionella dracula. The sequence continues at coordinate 2,614,312 of UELW01000089.1, forward strand.
TGCAATGGGATGAGGCACAACTCAACCAATAAGATTTCAGAGGTCATGGTAGCATATTGATAACTCAATTCAAAGCAAACTTTAAAATGCAAGCCCTCAGTCCTGCCTTTCAGTAACCAGTGCACCACATGACATACGTGTTAACAAATACTAATTAATTTTATATTATAAAGAACTCTATACACCACCCACTGCTTTTGTAATTCCGCTAAAATCAAATTTTTTTAATGCACTTCTGGTTTGAGCTTTCAGATAAAAGTGTTTTGTTGATACTGTGGGTTTGTTTTCAGAAATAATAAATGGTAGGAGCTAATTAATCAGATTTGCAGTATTTTCTTTTCATTTTATTGTCATATTTTATATTTAATCTATATCTAAAATTCATTTTTTAATTGAATTCTAAAAGTTGCAAGTTCCTCCATTCGTGAAGGTGTGACGAATGCTATACTGCTGTGTCCCATGAGTTATCATTCGTCTGGGTTTAATTCAGAGGTTAGATTCATACTTTCCTCAGAATAAGGATACAATTGTACCCTTCTCTAAGTCGCTTTGGACAAAAGCATCTGTCAAATGCATAAATGAAAATATATATATATATATAAAGTGTAACATTCCATGGTGATTGCATCCATTGAAGCGGACAGAAAAAAACAACTGACATGGAACGTGGAAGCAGATGTGGATGGAGTCGATTATCATTCTGATAATAAACACATAATCATGCATCAAGAATGGCAGCTAATACTAATATGACCATGGAATGACTGTGTTATAACAAAAAAAGGTTAATTTTTCAATGTTGATCATGGGTGGTATTCTGTAATTGTACGAAAATCCCACCAGGAAAAAAAACACCTAATACAATACACAGTAGCATTTTATATATTAAATGATAAAGAAGTAACAGCAACTAAGACTTCAGTTTTAATTATACATAAGAAACTAGTATCATGCTTGTTGGAATAAAATAGAAAATTGAAATTTAAGATTTCAATATGGAAACATGCATATAAGAATGCATGCCTTACTGGAGTTATTGCCATTGTCGAGCAATTTCCAAACTATTAAAGAAAAGAAAAAGGTATTCTGTCCCTCCCAATCACTGCTACATTTTTCACAGGGAAGAGGCAAAGGGATGGCAATAAAAGGCAAGAATTGTTTTCCCACTTCCTTCCTTTTCATTTCCAGGGGGAAATGTAGAGAAAGGCAGAAGTGTGCTACCGTAATATGTTTAAGTGGCTCTGTGGCTTTGGGCAGGTGGTCTGATGGAGGGTCAGGCCATTGCAAAACTTCTTCACTGAAGAAGAAGAGGATGCACTGGGGTAAAATGCTTGCTTTGGCACCGGCCCACTACTTTCCTATATCAGCTACTACTATTTTTGGTCAGACAGTGTTAGAAGAATATGACTGCTTTATTGACAGGGAAGAAGACAGATGTCAACAATCCTGGACAAACAGTTGGACAGATTTTGTTCTTGCAATTTGTCAAAAAGTCTGCCAGTTCTCATCAATGTAGTGACACCAAAAACACACTTCACCCACCGGCTGCTCTTGATCTGACTATCTGTCAGTCTGTCTCTTCCCCTTTGTCTTTCTATCTGTTTCTCACAGCCAGGCCTTTAGTTCCATTAGAGCACTCAGACACACTGATTCTCCGAATTATAGCTATGCGTTGCCAAACCAAACCAGATGGGACACATCTATATTCAGATTAGCTATCCTGCTTCATTCATGAGATCCCAGACTTTTTGGTTGCATCAAAATGTCAACTAATTTCACTGGCACTTGCATGAATATCACAGAGTTGCAGATGGAGTAAAGCCAGAATAGGTTTAAAAGTTTAAAAGACAACATATAACAACAGTACAAGCAGCAACCCTCCCCTTTCCATGTTTGTAAGGCTTCAGCTATTGACAATAGCGAACCAGCTCTGAGCGGATGGTCTTAGGTTTGATTTCCTCATCTCACCAACAAAAATGTCTTGTAGTGACGCACTAAGAAGAATCAAACATCACTTCACAGAAACCGGTTGACTCCTCCAGCTTTGTACAGTTTATACAATAGTATTAAACTAATAAACTTGAACACAGCCAATATTTATAACTACTGAACAACTTTGTTTCAATTCAGGGAAACGTTGGGGTCTGATATAGGTACAACTGCCTACCCTTGATGTTCAAGAGTTTCTTCTTGACACTCTTTCTTCATGGATCACAAAGCCTTAATACAACTATACGTTTGTGAAAACTAAAAACTATGCACAGAAGTAAGTGCTCTGCGTTTGACCCCTGCATTTTCTCTTATGTGTGCTTTGATTGGCAACAGCAGAATACGGAATTGAATGCATTTGAATGATATATTAATAAATGCTCATTATCAATTTACCTACACTGACATCTTTGAATAAATACAGTACTAAAACATGGATTAGAAATAACAGTAAAAAAAAAGAAAAAAGAAATAACAGTAACAAAAACAATAGTTCTCTATTCTGTTTAGTCCTTGCCTAAAAGACAATCAAGCAAGCATTGGGTTTGTTTAACAAGGTTCTTTTCAGCTATTTGCATTATTGCTTGATTTTGTACTTGATACATAGAACACAATACCATTAGGAATGCAAACCACATGCAAACTAGGGCACAGTGTTTGTGTATTCTCCTGGTCAGCAGCTCTCCATGATGAATTAGGCACAGAGACAAACTGAACAGATAATGTGAACTGGATCCCAGCCACTGCTTCCTCAGACATTCTGATTCCATGTAATTTGATTGGTTGCCTGCATTAATTCGGTCAGGCTGGAGATGTTTTCAAAGATAACTCCAGCCCACTCAGGCTGCGTTTCCAGCATTTCTCTCTCAAAACATGTGCAGTCGTGCATGACTGCATATCATACGCTGAGACAGATACCCGTAAACAACATCAGACTGAAAAGACACAATCAGAGATTGACAGAAGTGTCAAGTATTGTATATAAGTTCCAACATCATTCATTTAAAAACCTGGTTCTGATGTTTAGCAAAAAGACTGTTCACAGAAATCCAGTACTTTATGCAAAACTTTTTGCCAAATTAAAACTTATTTTTCTTAAATTCTAAGACCACTGTTGGGAAACTAAGTTGGAAAATTCATTGAAATGCATCAACAATCATTGATTAGTACTTTGAGCTCAATATAAATTATAATTTCAAAAGTGTCAAAAGCATATAAATTACATTGATTTACCCTATAGGGTCATGGCAGGTAGATAATGAGGAACAATAAAACTAAACAATAAATACTACCAACACTAAAACATGAACGCTAACACTATAGCCTTTGTTTATTTACATATAAAAAGTAATTTACATTTATATAATTTAGTGTGGACATAAAAAAAATTGATCTTTCATTAATATGCTCTTTTACTTTAAATTATTGTGCAATTTCCAAGTCTGAGAGACTAGTAATCGGGAAAAAAGACCAAATGTTATTTTAAACTGAGATTCAATGGTTTTGACTAATTTTCTGTGAAGACTGTACATTGGAACTTATTTACACACTGTGTATATGACCCTGCACATTTACATTACTTACGAGGTTTTCAGATCTACTGGACCTGGTGCATATAATAATTTGCAAATTGTAAGTTTGGTCACTTTAAAGGGCAACATTTAATCACAGATCAGACTTTGGATGATAACAGAGGAATCCGAGAATCGTGTTTATTTGAATCATGCACATTTGTTTGAGACTGACAGTTAATTTAAAATAACTTTCAAAGAAATGGAAATGTTTTTTTTATTATACTGACAAAAGATTATTATATTTTTGCCATTTAATTAAAAATGCAAAGGACAAATAAGCAGTACTTTAAATCCTAAAAGAGACTATACAAGAATAAAAAGCTGACAAAAAGTCTGTCTTTGATCAAGTCAGAAATAAATTAATCAGTGTCTGACAGATTGCATTTTTAAATGAAGGGAATAGCTTATAAATGTAAAAACTTTGAACATGCCTAATCTAGGCCCCCTTGTCCCATGGAAATTTTCTTCTGAAATTTAATCCATTTTCATACTTCCGAGGAAACATATATGTTTTTCAAATAAAGGTAATTTAATGTAATTCTCAACCTGCACATAGAAGCTTGAAAAAAATGCTTCCTATACAGGCAAAATCCTTAAAAACACAGTTGGAAGAGAGAATTTTTCAGCGAAAAGAGAGGAAGAACAGTACAGTAAGACAGGAAAAGAGAGCTAAGAGGAAACATGAGAAGGAATGGAAGAAATTGCCATCACTAGATGGATCCAATTAAGGGTGAGCAACAATTATTTCAGCTGTTCTTCAAAAGCAAAGTGGATGCTTGAAGAAGAATCTGGTTTCTGCTGATACACACCACAGCTTAACACACTGCCCCACCACTCGGTTTGTTGACAGAGCACTCTCGCATTGCTTTTTTTGTTAAATTTGCTATGCTCTCCATCCATCTCCACTGAGACATCATCTGCTTCTGACAGCCATGCTTTGTGGGACAGCAGTGATACCCTCAATCCTTCAACCAGGGCCAAAGGTCATTCACAAGCATAACCGATCCGTCTCCTCACAAACTTTCATGCCAATCAACTTTGAGAAGCAGATACCCACAGTTCTAGAAAATACAGCTCTCTTCATCTAAAGCCCCCAGTGGTTTATTAGACTGGAGAGGGAGGGAAGAATGAAGAAGGTAAAGAGACAGGTAAGGCTTGAGCTAATGGTGAAAGTAGCATACAGTAATCATCCGACTGTTGGCCGCAGAGACGCAACACTCAAATAGTTCATTATAAGATGACACAACCAATTTGTAGCAGAGACGGCAGCAATCTCAAAAATCTCCCCTGACAAAAGCATTTAGATTAGACTGCTTTTCAACCAGGAGAGCACTGACACGAATCGCTACACTCAACCGGGGAATGGAATCAGTTTTAATTCTCCTCCAGGCAAACATAAAACTGTCCAGGTAAGTCATTTATGAAGACGGAGAGGGACTGATTCGTCCCCCTCACCCCCCCCAAAAAAGAGATTTCTTTGTCTCACATTGAAGCTGTGCTGAGATTATGCATCTATTTGTAACACTACCCCTCATTATTTCTCTTGTAATCTTCCCTTACTGGCTCGCCTCATGAATGCTAATAGCTCTCTGAACATCATCTTTGTTTAGTCTATTTCCGATTGGAGAACTACTTTTTCCCCACTCTATCATAACAAACATGTGAATGAGTCCATCAAGATCAAGTTGATGGGCAAAAATGGACTGAGGTGCTGTTTCATCGAATAAATAGTATTCTCTAATTACACCAAGGAAGACGTGCTTAGATCTGGATGGCTCAGAAGAATCTCCCAAAGAGCAAAACAATTGCTCACATCTCAGCCAGACCTAATGAACTCAAAACTTTTGCCACTAAAAAGATTCTTTCACTTTCTTTATAACACAAAAACGAGTAAAATGCTCTGTTCCTCAGAACAAGGACTCTGCTTTTTGTTTCTTATCAATGTTTGAGCAGAAGCCCCAGTCTGACTACTCGGCAGCTTCTGTTAGGAGAGCAAAAAGGCAGCAAGTATTGTAGATAAATCCAGGAAGGGCCACAGGGAAAGAAACCATCTAATCCTGGAACACAATAATCAGAAACAGAGAAAAGACATGTTGGATCTGTTTGGCAGGGACTATGAAATTCATCAACAAAGGAAAGAGGTGTTAGTTCGCTAATAGCCTCTTATGTGTGAGAGTAAATATTTGCTTATTTCTACTTCCACAGTGTTGGTCAACTGTGCAAATGAGAGCTGCTAAATAATTCTACATCTACCAGCAGAAGCAACATCAGGCTTCGAAACGCACGCCAATGGGGAGTGAACCCTGCAGGTTTTATACTTCTATACTTCCAAAATGGCAAACCAAAGGGATTGTGCATTCATCTCAACAACAACTCTTCATTTTTGGGATTGTTTAGACAAACTTTGGGATGGAATTAACATGTTTAAATACCACTGAAATAAACATATATAATATTAATAATACTAAATTGAGTGGTGCCTGAACCATACATCAAGAGGAGAGAAAAGCCAATCCCCATCTAAGGTGTCTGTAGCTTTATTAGATTAGATTTAAATTTTTATTCACGCCCGAGGTATGTTTTTAGCTTTTTTGTGGTATTTACTGTGGTAAATTAAACATTTCCATATCTTAATGATATAAAATATACTTTTACATCACAACAGAAATTACTTTGAACATATGACATTTTTTGATAGTGTTGCAAATAACAAAATTCCTAAAATTTAAAAAATCATATTGCTTTCAAACCATAGCTGAATACTAACCAACCTCCTTTGTTTCACCTAACTATGTGTGCAAAGATTAGCTAGAATTCTAGCAAAGAATGCTAGAATTATCAAGAGGTTTTGCTTTCTTTACCATTTAAGTCACCCATTATGTCTTTCAACATGATTCGATTCTTTTAAGTTTCTATTAAAAAGGAACTTCAGATATTTTATAATTACTTTACATAGTTATAATTAGTTATAAACGTCAATTAACAAAGTGCTTTTATGCAACATCATGCCAAGTTCAAGATGAGTCAAGACAAGTGAAACACATTTAAAACTGTGAACTATAAACATATTTAAACATGGGAACAATTGTTTTCTGACAGATAGTCTGCTCCAAGTACACTAGTAAAAAAGTGGATTAGAGATCTCTAAAAATAATCTATATATGTACTGAAACAGTATAAATGGCTTGACACACTTGGACAGTAAGTGTAAAACCTATTTTTTTCAACTGAATGATGACCACCGGTTGTTGTTCAAGATCCATCCTTCAATAACAGTCCTTTAGCAAACCCAACATCTGACAGCTCAATCAAAAGGAAGTTAGAAGAGAAAGGAAAGCACAAATAAACACCATAGTTCAAAAGGTTACCTTAAAAAGTCACTTTTCCTCAGTTGCTCTTTCAATAATAACTTTGAAGGGTTTTGAGTTCCTAACATAGAGCAGTAGTGGTTGTTTTTTTCTGGAGGATCACTTTTACTAGGTTTTAACAGGCAATGGTTATATCCACAGGTCAATCAACATTGATGTGTGGGGATTTCACACCACACACTGACAATTCTGAAAACAACATTTCACTTAGTCTGAATTCACACATACGAATGAAGGAAAAATGAGCGAGGAAAAAATATAACAGGCGTGTTTTCACACCTTTGATCAATAGATTTGTGACCAAACACCTTCCAAACCAGCTCTTTTTTTAGGCAACTTTTAGAGATTTATCTGGGCAAAACTTGTTGTAATTTAATAAGGCAGTATTTGAAAATGAAAGAAACAAGTACAAAGTTTTCATCTATTTCTCTCTTCAGAAAAACTTACACAACCAGAAAATGTAAGTCTTTTTCAAGGATTTCAACCAGTCTCCAAAATCTTGTTTATAGCACTTGATAATCCATCAAAGCAAACACTTGGGTGATAATAGAAGACGAGTAGTATGTTTCTTCTCACTGTTAAGAATTTCATCAGGTGTGTGGAAATATGAAAGGACCAGACTGTCTGACAGACAGCCAGGTGGATTGATAGAGAAACCATATAAGCTTAGAATGTTTGGAAACCTATCATGAACACAGCTCTTTTGTTCAAATGTTCAAATGCCAATCTGGTCCTTGTCCTGTATGCCCTTAATTAGTGAGCCTTAAATTCCCCTATTAATTAGAACAAGCTATTAGCTCTTTTACATCACTCTTCATTTGTCGACAATTAGAAGGCCAATTATTAAAAGCACGCCACATGCTTAACTGGGTGAGGTGATGGCCAGTAAGATCTGTGTTGAAGATGGTGGAGATGTGTGAGTCAGAGCAGAACAAAAATGAAATTTCCTTCTTTTTAGTAAGGCTTCCTAAATGTCATTCCGATGCCATAATATAAAGCAGAGACTACATGTCTTTACAAAGTTAATGATGATGTACTAGAGAGGCATCATCATCTGGAGTTAGGGTTCCTTTGGTCATTTTAAACACCTTAAAGGGACAAAAAATCCTAACAAATTAAAGCAGATTAACACAAACATAAAATAACCATTGGTATAACACTCATTCTTCTAAGTGATGTAAAACAGCTTATTGTTTTTATCCAAAGTTGCTCATTATTTAGAAAAGGACATAAAACATCAAACAGTCTAAACTACCACAAATTTTTCTGCATTGTCTACACATCATTTAAACAAATGTAAGTGCTAACCAATGAGGAAAACTATGATTAATCTACCTAATGCATTTCACTGCACTGCAGCATTTCCTTTCAGAAGAGGACCTTTCTAGACCACTATAATCAAAGAGCAATGTGAGCCATTACCAAATTACTTCCATCATAGTTTCTGAGCCAAGTATTTCCGTCTCACATTGGCATTCACTATGTCAGATCTTTGGAGTGACCCTCACAACTTTGAGCCATAAACCATTTCGACACAGAAATCCAGCATCAGACCCTCTCCAAAGGGACAGAATGGGGACAAAACAAAATGGCTTTTCAGAGTGATGGCAAATCTATATTTATAGTAAAAAAAAAGTTCACCGACCACACATAGCCTTTTGAATGCGTAACGAATGCTAGGTTACGTTCCTAAACAGCTCAAAAATGCAGTAATTAAACCACTACTCAAGAAAAAGCACCCGGATCCTACTGAATTATCCAGCTATAGGCCAATATCTAACCTTTCTGTTCTTGTCAAAACTGTTAGATAAAGTTGTATGACCACGGCTCAGTTCCTTCTTACAGAAGAGCAGCTTTTATGAAGATCTTCAATCTGGATTCAGAGCGCATCACAGCACAGAGACCGCGCTGGTTAAAATCTCGAACAATCTGTTACTTGAATGGGATCAAGGGAATATCTCTCTTCTAGTTCTGCTAGATCTCAGTGCAGCCTTCGATACGATAGATCACAGGATTCTTCTCGAGAGACTAGAAAACGATGCAGGCATCCAGGGCCAGGCTCTAAGATGGTTTAACTCTTACCTCTCTGACCGGAGTCAGTTTGTCCATGTCAATGGAGACTCAATAGCACAATAGCAGATACAATAGCAGTAGAGTACGAAGTTCCTCAAGGATCCGTTTTGGGACCCATCCTATTCTGAATCTACATGCTGCCCCTTGGCAAAATTATTAGAAGGCAGGGGGTTAGTTTCCATTCCTATGCAGACGACACCCAGCTCTATATCTCAGCAAGCGATAAAAACGACCCTTTAAAGCTAAATAAGATCTCTGAATTTGTTGCTGATAACAATGATTGGATGAATGAAAATTATGTTAAATCCTAATAGAAATGTTACTTATTGGCTCTAAAAAGCAATTACAGAATCTCTCAGTTTTAAATATGGAGCTGGGGGGACACACTGTTAATTTGTCCACTACAGTTAAAAATCTTGGCGTTATTATAGATAGTGAACTGAAGTTTAGGGAAACCATATCTCTTATGTTACTAAGACCTCTTTCTTTCACCTCAGGAATATTGCAAAAGTGCGGAACATGCTGTCTATCGTAGATGCAGAAAAATTAGTGCATGCTTTCATGACCTCCAGAATGGATTATTGTAATGCTCTGTTAGCCGGCTGTTCAGCCGCAACGCTACAAAAATTACAGTTAGTCCAGAACGCAGCAGCTAGAGTTCTCACAAGAACAAAGAAATATGATCACATTACACCGGTTTTGTGCTCTCTTCATTGGCTTCCTGTACAATATCGCATTGACTATAAGATACTCCCAGGGGCCTCACAGAGGGAACTGCTTTTTACTCTACCTGATCCTCATTAGAATGTTGTGAAGCTGCTTTGAAAGCAACTGCTAAAAAAGCACTATATAAAAACTTGATTGATTCATTGATATGGCAAATAAAATATTGTTATGATGTAATACCTTTTATTTAGTATGTTACGTGTCTTTAAAAGTGCACAAAGACAGAAAAAAACTGTAGGTCCAACAATTACTTTACAAAACTAGATCCATTCATCATTACATCAGATGCAACATCCCCTAATATTTATACGGGTTCATTCTAGATTCTAAAGCGATTCAGTGCTATTACCTTTAAGAAAGGGATTGTTATTTACACCACTTTGTGACAGCTCTGATTCCAATCTCATGGTTAAAGAGAGTCTGAAAAAACACATTGCCTCAATCAATGAAATTATTAATAATGAGCCAAATACCTCAGTGGTTAAAAGTATTTTTTTAGGATTGTAATTTGAAATGAAGGTCTTTTTTGAAGTGAAGAAACTGCAGTTTTTGCACATTTTCTAAATGTTCTAAGCATAAACACAAACTACAATTTGAAAAGTGACTTGAAATTTAATTTATTTTTTGTTTATGATTGATTACTTTCTTATTTGTTTACATGAGTGACCTATTTATTAAAATAGCAATCCTTTAAAATGAATGGAAAAAACAACAACTTTACATCATCTGACATTGCATTACAGAGCAAAAACTCTGCAAGCGGAGAACACGCCCCTAGCTGACCAGCTGTCCAGCTGTCCAAGACCTGACCAGATGATGAGACAGAGAGAAAGAGAGCAAGGGGAAAAATGTTCCTCTTCTCTGAGGTGAGCTTCCTCTACCCACAGCTTAACCAATCAGACTCAGCAGCAGGAGCTCAGTGATTGACAGCGCAATTACTGCCAGCAGCCTCTCCAGTGGATCCGGAGACATCTCCAAATACAATTTTGCTATTTTCTAACAACAGAAACTCACAGGAAGGCTTAAGTACAAAAGCAAAATTGCCAGATGATGCGGAGTGGTCCTGATGGTGGAAAACTTCCTAACTGTGTCCATTTTTTTTAATTCCAGGCCACTTCCATTAAAAACACACCCTTGACCAAGGGTAATACCCTCTAACTTCAGCTTTTTTCAAAGCGGTTTTCTCTTTTTTTCTATAAGTCTAGATATTCTTAGATTAGTTTTTTTAGTTTTTTCTTTAGTTTATCTATTTGATGAGTGACAGAATTACTATTGTTAGTATGATGAGAGAAACTTCATTTTAAAATGCAATACAGAGAAATACAGTATTGTATACATAAAACACAATCATGCAAATGTAAAAATGATTCTTCCGACAATATACAAGCCAGGCGTCCTTTAAGCTAATTTGAAGACTTAAGTCTTAAATTCTGCTCACCACTGCCACTTTTGTTGGAAAAACTACTACAATGGAAAAACACTTATTCGAATTATCATTTTTATGTAGATTGGAAGCTGAAATCCGTTTTTTATATTATTGCAATTTTTTTTATTACTGTTCTATTATGAACAATTTTATCTAATTATTAACTTTCTTTTAATATGTACATCTATTTTTAAATGACCACAAGTGAAAATAAAAATGTTTATTTTCAAATTTCATCGTAGTTATTTTAGCTGATTTGATTAATTTATCATATAAAACTAAACCAAATATTTTTCGTTTGAGACACTAAATTTTTTTTTTTTTTAAAGAACGAAGAAAAATAAGTAAAATAAGAAAAAGTTCTACTAAAAGTTAACAATTTGTATCCACATAAATAAATTAGGGGTCATTCTTGTTTACTTCTGAAGCATGCTTTAAGCATAAACCTTGTTTAGCAGAGAAACTCAAGTCACATGGTTCAAGATATGCTATTCTAAATATAAACTTAAATGATAACCATTAGACATAGTTTGCTACAATATGGCTATGGCACCTATAGCTCCATGTGAAACTGTCATTTTGCCTTGCAGTCCTCCTGCCAGCATGTGAATCCACATTAATTCTCAAGTGACAGCTCTTGTAGCTTTGTGCCAGGAGATGAAAAGCTGTGCTGCAATCACAGCTGCAATCTTACACTATTCTTTGAAGGCACATCCAGTGCAGTTCTGATCGCTGCAAAAAGTTTCTTGTTTTCTTGCTATGGATGGCACCCGCTCCAAGACATGCTGGGTGTTCCCTGAAGCATCTGCTGCGAATGCCGCCGAGCTCTCTATAGTCACTGAACGCCAGAACACCAGAAGCTCGGTGACACTCCACTCACTATGGTTGCCGTTTCAGCAAGAAGCCGCTCGCTAATTCTCCGCTCTATCAGGCTAAAAAATCAACCAACACAGAGGGAGTGGAAGTAGCTGAGGGAAAGGTGTTTTACATCACTTTTTTTTAAGTTGTGGAGATACGAAATACAACAAAAGACTCTGTAATCCTGCGTAAATAAGATACCAAAGGTACACTGAGAAACTTTTAACAGTTTGATATAGTTCTAAACAAAATTTGATTATAATTATAATGTTTGAAGTCTAAAAATAACTAATAGCATTTTTGTTAGCTAATTTATTTATTTATTTATTCATTCATCTTTTGTGATGAATCTCTACTCAACGAATTGTGAAATAGTTTTCTGTGCACTCTTCATTTCCAGCTCGCAGAAATTAGAAATGATTTGCTTACTGTTAGGTCATTTTAAGTAAACTTTTATGTGTTAGAAATGCAGGATAAATAGTTATTGTTTTAGCATCTTAGTTAGTATCATTATTATTATTATGGTGTTTACATACTGATACATTTTAGATTTTTCTCTTTAGTTTTGTTTAGCAAGAGTAAAATAAGTTGTTACTGCATGTTGTTGGTAGAGCTGTCTACTTAATAATGACTATTTTAATAAAATAATGTTGTGGTCTCAAACTCAATCCTAGACACAAGAAATGGAGGCCAGAGTCTACTCAGTGTTTCATACTGTGCAAAATGGAACATATCTTTGTTTTTTACTTAAAAAAGAATGTTCTTTTGCTTTACCAATACAATTGAAGGAACATATTAAGTTTTATCAAGATTGAATCAACAACACAGAGAGACAGAGAGAGAGCCAGTGATGCAGAAGAGAAAATGGTACAGTGTATCCTTCGCTAAGCTTCCAGAATCTAAGTTTGGCCACAGAATGGATCTAATGCATCTGAAGGATCAGCAGTCAGAGGTCTATCCTTCTCTCTCTTTCACTGAATGCTAAACAGCTCTCAGCTCTGTGAAGAGCTCACAACCACTTCATCCTCCCACTTAAAAGCAATAAGCCCAGTCCAGCGGCACTTCAGAAGGCTGCCAGCCTTCTCAAACATGGAAACATGGACCAGAAACCAAAAGACTGGTTTTTAAAATTAGTCCAAAACTTCCATTAGTTCTCTATACTTTACACATGAAGGATTCTGCTGAATCCAAACATATATAGAAAGCTTTTCTGATTCTGGTTTGTGATACGTCTGTGAACTTTTGAATTTAGCAGACGATTTTGTACTAAGCAACTTACAATAGAGGGATAGACACTAAGCAATTTGTTACAATGGTAAATGAATTATTGGCAATAAAGTATATTTTAATTGATTTAAGAGTATAAGGTCATTTCTATGTTTGAAACTAGGGGAGATGATGGTTGCTGGTTTTGCCAAAATGTAATTTTGGAATGATGTGCATTTAAGAACTACATACCATGGGTTTATATTTTTCCATGGATACATAACAGTATCATCTAAAATTTACTTGTACTATATACTATACATACTGTATACTATAGATATTTAAACAAGAACCTTTAACTTTGATTCTCATGAAAACTTTATTCCACAAACAAATCTATCAAAAAGGCTGCTGCACAAAACCAGCCACAGATTATAAGAACTCACTAAACTGTCAACTTCATAAACTTCAGTTTTTTTAAATACTATATGTTTTTAACGTTTTGCTTGAAAGAGGAATTTGGAACACAAGTTTAATAATACATTTCATAGACATTAGCATAATTAACATAAAATATTACTTGTTTTCTGAACCGCTTTATATCATTGGAGTATATCATAAGAATATTCTAGGGACTCTTAGAAATAGTTTTTAAATAAATTTTATTATATGTTTATATTAATTAATAGTATACATATTTACATCACATAAATATGTTATTCTTACAGCAATAGGGGTAGAGAACCAGCAGACTTCCGCTGTATTTCTTACTGACCTGAATGAAGGAAAGTTTGAATTTAAAAAAGTATTGTAAGAATGGCTCATATGCAGAACCGATTAATGCATAAGTATAAATACATGTGCTGTCAAAATTATGATCTGCGAAGTATCTCTAAAAAAATCTGTGGAAAAAAAATCATTAAATAACTGTAGCAGATCAAGTCTCATTATCTTTCAGAGGAAACAGGCAGGAAGACAAGATGAAGGGCAAAGACAGAGTGTCTGAAATTATTTTGTTGCTTGTCAGCCCGTCTAACCTAGCCTCTTCAACCTGGTAATTACAGAAACGGTTGCAGAAGTGTAGGCTTATTAATACATGCAGGTGCAGATAAACAAAATGCTGCATTCAAATTCCAATCTCATCTAACTGCCTTTCATTAAGACCAAAACGTATGTGAACAATCCATATATACACACTCACCAAAACCGCTTCAGCATCAGCCAACCTTAAGGAAGAACAGCCTCTGCAGATCCAGATAAAGGTTTTACTTTAAGGTTAAAAGTGACTTTCTTTAAAGATAAAGCCAGCAATGGCAGTCTTTTTTTTTCAGAATACTTTCTCTCTCTCGCTTTATCTCCATCCCACACTCATTTTTCTCAGACTTATCCAATGGTCAATACGGGGACAGTAAATGCTACTATTTGCTTTACTTCAAATCTATTTGTCAAAAAGAGATTAGCATTTTGTCAGCTGCCCCACTTCACCGACATAATCGAAAATTAACAAGAGACTGAGAAAGACAAAACACAAACTAAAAGCTCAAATGAATTGAAATCTATGTTCACATGAGTTTCTGAAGTTCAAAACATTGAAACAGCACTGCCTTTAAATATCTTCTGCAGTAATGACTAAAACTTAAGCATTACTTCCCTTCCCTAAAATTGTTTAGCAAAATTATGCCAGAGCAACAAATATAACATTTTACTGTAGATTGTAAATAAAATTGTATTGAACTTTTTTCGAACTGTCTAATTCCGACCAGAAATGTAGACCACATTAATAAATTATATAAAAACAACACGTTGGTTTATTGGTAGTTGTATCCTGTTTGAGCCCAGTGTTCCACCAGTTTCTGTTCAGTTCAGGTAGATTGAAGTTGATTGCTGACCAAAAAATGTCCAGAGACAAGGGAGGAGCAAAAAAGCTTTAAAGGGGAAAAAAATTAAAGGAAGATGGTGCTAATAGAGTAATTATAAAAAATAAGTAAGTTTAAAATCCTGTTGCTGCTACTTTGGATTCATTTGTAATAATAATTTAAATTATAAAAAAAACTAAATATACATAAAAGAGCTAAAATATTGACTTTATTAATGGATAACACAAAGCTAAAAGTATACCGTACATACTTAATTATTCTTGATGAACAACCATATCTCCAATTATACCCTTACATTTGATTTCACAGTTATGCCTTTAGCGGTTCCTTAGTTGTGCTCTCTTCACTTATAGCTATACTTGGGATTCAAACCCACAGCCTTCACTATTTCTAGCATTACATTGTACTGACTGGTCGATAGGAAACAATTATCTCTTAGCAGTTTAATATTTGCAGTCTATAACTAGTTCAAAATAATTTAGACAAATGTATACAGGAAAAGGATTCGACTATAGTCGTTTTCTTTTCACTTTGGATTAACTAGTAACCTTTCATGGAAGTTTTATATCAAATTTCCCAAATATTAAACAAATATTCACACGTCTGTTGAAATAAGAAGAACAAACATGAGGTGTGTCAACACTCAATTTTGACATTACTCTTGTCAAACCTGATAACCCCCAAATCAACAATAATATCTTTGTGGCCTTCCTTTCCAGTAGGGCTTATTGTGTTTACATCAATATAATTGGATGAGAAACGCAGATGATCATCCAGCGTTTGTCAGATTTGCATGGTCTTTCCTCATTTATTGAAGTCCTAATGCCGAACGTGAGGTGCAGCGGCGGTGCCCAGCGTGTGGTGTGATCGGCTCACCCTGATCTGGAAGCTGATGCCTATCACTGTGGTATTTGTACACAGAGGGGTCTCCGATACCGTCAGAGCCTCTAAATGTTAGAGGCTTATTTTCACACTGCATGTCGCAGACAGACACAAACTGTGATCCTTTGAGGTTCAGATTGATATATAAAAAAAAATTCACGATTCAGGCAATGACTTTGATGTCGTCGCAAATAAAAGAAATGCCATCTAATGTCAATCTGCCTCCTCTTGACAACAAAAATGGTAGAGTTAGCCAAAAATGGTTGCAATAAGAAAGAATGTTTGTTAACAAATCTAGGGCCCATGTTAAAACAGAATCTGAAAATCTCTCCTTCTCTGATACCACTAGCACTAGTAAAATGTTGACAGGTTTGAAGATTTAAGCACTGGTATTTGATTCCTAATTTGATAATAATATTAATTTTCTACAGTATGATAATGAGCAAATGAAATTAAGTCAATAATTAATTTAACTTTGCTCTAGTAAAGTTACTAATGGAGAAACATGTAATTGACTAATGCTTAGACCTAGTTGAATGTATTAACCTTTCACTCAATATGCATTTGGATTGGTAAAAGTACACCATTATGACCATAAACAGGTTTAAGAATTGAATTTAGAATATATCCTAGACCGATTCATTCACCGCAAAAGGAGAAAAGGTCATTGTTTAAAGATCTCTCTTCGGCTTTATATATCCAGTTTTGTTCTTTACATAAACACCTATCTTTTTTCCTACCTTTGCTAGATTTGATGTGGATGGTTATCGACATCTCACACAACTATAAAAGGGCACAGTTGTGAAAGATATTTTTTGAATAAATACAAAGTTTCTTAACAGTTTACGAGCGCTAACCCTGATGCATTCATAAGAGAAATGTTGTACATGGGCACGTAGCAGACATCAGCTTGACTGTGAAATGTTTTGCAGTGCATTGTTTTCTGCCAGCATCTCCATCTAATATTCTTGTCCCATTAGGCCGTGACCAGGCTTTGGCAGAGGGAAACAGGCTCCCTTGGCAGACGCCTGCCATTTGTTTGAATGCCCTTGATCGACTTGTGACAGATGTCAAAGCTTCCGTTGAGCAGGCTCTCTTTGTCACATGACCTCTGTTCCAAGCATCAGGAGAATGTGGTTTAGTGGTCATACACACACACAGCTCCACATCCATCAGTTCCCAGCTATTAGCTCTGACAGGCCTCACCTGCCCAGACTGCATAGCCCATGCAAATTCAACCTGGCAGACGAGTTTCTGAATTATAATGGACCTTCTTGATTGATTTTGATTGGAGCAACGACGAATGTTTCCATGGATGTATGTCTAGTGTTGTGAAAACGTTACTCTTAATCAAGATGTTTTGAGAAACTTAACATCAGTTATACACAATTAACCTGACACTTTGTGCTGCTAAAAAGGGCACACTGTGGTAATATTTCTTTTTGCTATGCACTTTGTTCAAGTGGTGTCTTCTGGTAAGAACCACATGACCATTCAGCAGGCCAGCTTTGATCTCATTATTAAACCAACAACGGAAACAACCCAGGAACATAATGTGTCTTCTTCAGTTCAAGAAGTTGTGCAACTAGTGAAATGTTAACCCTACATTTGATGGTAGAAAAAAAAGCACAGTTGCACATTTGCCAAATATTACATTGCTGTGATGTGGAACAAATTGTTTATTTGTCATGTAAGTATGAGCAATCCTGATTGGACCCTCTGAAAAGCTGAAAATAAGTCCCACTCCAGCCCTGTTCACAAATGTAGTTAGCGATAATGTTTGGTAAGTCATATCACAGATTTTAACTTTCCACAAAAGAACACCATTCAGTCTTATTAGCGTATTTTACAACACTTTTTTAAAATAAGCAGTTACAGGTATAATTATGCTTAAAATATGTTAAAAAACACATTTCAAGTAGGCTTCAGCTACTTTGCATTTCATGCATTTGCTAGCACTGGCCTGCAGTATGCACCCTTCTAAAGCATTTCTTACAACTCCTCCATCAACAACCCTTATATCCTCACTTTTTCTACCATTTACGTTGCCATGGAGACCAAACATCACCAGCAACATAACCCCTCATCTGGAACATCAAACACTCCATTCTCAACTTGGTGAAGTAAGAGAAAGTGCTGAATGCTTAAAGAAGACCTGCAGAGTGGTGGTAAAAAGAAAAGGTGGTAACGAAAAATCCTGTTGCTTTTGAATGAGAGATGAGAAAGTAAGAAAGTGTACGCAGCAGAGGCTTTTTCACTCTGCCTGCAGGGTACAGTATGTGTGGAACCCATGCTTGTGTCTGAGTTACACGGATGGAGAAACACACAAACTACCCAAGATGATAAATTGTGGATCTGTTATTCCGAACTGAAGCATGAAAAGCGCAGTACGTGGGTGGACATGTGATATTTGCAAAGGGTATGAGTACCATTTAGGCCGGCTGGTCGACTTCACCACGGGTGACATCCCATCTCTGTATAGGCTCTTGGTCTTACTGAAGTTCACGATGTTGAAAATCACCCTCTGAAACAATGGAAATCAGATTTAGATAGATGGAACACAGCATATCTCAATGAAAAATCATATATTCAGGGTTTAAAAAACATAGGTAAACTAGAAAATGCTAGAAAGTTAAAAATAGTATGCATACATAATGCTTAGTTTCAGGTCATCTGAAAATGTAAAAAACTAACCATCTAAGAAGACAAAATAAAACTAAAATCCTAACTAAACAAAAAAATGAAGATGTGTTTAACAACAACCGTCTATACAAAAACAAAAAAAATAATTAATCACTAAAAAAACATTCTGCCTAAATTTGCTAATCCCGAAAGCTCACAGTTCGTTTCAAAATTAGCGGTGCAAATGGAAAGTGCTGCATGAAATACCAAACGTGCTAAAAGAATCTTGCAGGATATCACTGACTATGTAATGGGGAAAGTGTGTGAACTTCTAAATCACACAAGACAATAAGAGACAAAAATGAGAAAAAATGAGGTGGAAGAGAAGGAATCAGTAAACAAACCCTGCAACAGTGGTTTAAAAAGAACAGCTCAGCAAGATGTGAAGGTCAGACTGTAGAGAGGTGAAGCGACACAAGGTTCAGTGGGGCATGTCTCATATAACACTGCACCGGGCCCTCAGAAACACCTGGGCTGCATTCCAATTTGTACACTTGTAATAAGGGCTAGCTACCGTAGTAGGAGCTGTGTGAGCAAACCTCACTTCACTATCCTCAAGGGACATGCTACCAACTGACACTGGAAACTTTAGCTTTCTTGATCGTGTATTAATTGGTTAAACTACTTTACAAACCTAAACCTCTACAGACCATAGCAGCATTGATATTATTCCAATTAAAGCAAGACAGGGCAAGAGTATGTCCCTTTTAAATCATTGACAATACATGTTTCACCACTCTAGACAATCACTGCATTCTTAATAACTTGTGGTAAGACAAAAAAACACTATCTTTTTATTGTTTGTCTACTAAGGTTACACTTTTAGGTCATTTAGCACATATGTTATTCTTTGAGATGAGCTGCATTATCGGTTCGTCTGATTGGCTAGTGTTATGGCCAACAGGCGTGGCTACAGGCATGGCTACATGTGTCAACCAATCCGAATATGACTTCGTAACATGTTTTTAGTGAACAACTTTTTAGTCGGAAAAGTCAAGTTTACATGATACAGCACCTTTAAAGGTATAGATCTGTAATATTTAACAACAAACAGCTTTAATTTTTAGGCTAGAGGTCAAGTTACTGAAATAATTTGTTTTGTGTTTTAAAACTTTATCTGAACAGTAAAAGGACATCATCACCAGTGAAAAAGGCAAGTAAAGGTATTATTTTTTTTACTAAAATGCTGGATTTACTAAATAACTGTTATTGAACGATGGGTCTTTTAGATCAGCTTCTGACTTTCATTCACTTGAGAAAGTAAGTTTAACACTTTCTATAAAACCTTGCATTGAAATTGGGTCTTCATATTGTAAAAATTAACGAGCAATGAGAAATTACACTTTTTCAGTAAATATATCAATTATATTCAGATATCTCTAAATCACTTTCTTACAGGAGCAATTTGAAAGGCAGAAATCTCAAATCCTTTATGATCATTTAGGATTTTTTTAGAACTTTATGATTATATATCTGACTAAACAACTTCTACTAGAGTAAAGTTATATGTTTTTATATTTTAATATTTCTATGGTCAGTCAGGTGTCAAGTTTAAATATAAAAATTACATGCTATAAAGTCAAAGTTTTTTTTAGATTCAAATAGGCTCCTCAACCATCTAGAGGAGGACTAAAATTGCTCAGTGTTTACTTATGCCGCAAAATGTTTTTAACAAGTAATTATAAAAGATCAGATTTGTTTTTCTGAAACAGCATTTAACTTCTTCATGAGACCCATAAGTTTAAAATGAGAGTGTCAAAAAGGCATAATAGTTAGATTATTTTCTAAATCAAATGTATTTTTTTCACACATGTTCTAACATTGTATGAATCATTGACATAAAAACATGGACGTAACTGGCTCAAAATGGCCGTAGCCAGCTATCGCCATCATGGAAATGTATCACTTCCTTATAACAAAAAATCCAGAGAGGTGTGAAATAGGCATAGCACAGACTTCTGATAATACATCCATCCATCGTCTTGTTGGCTTTGTCTTTGAGAACATGCAAACTCCACACAGAAATGTCAACTGATCCAGTCGAGGCTTGAACCAGCAACCTTCTTGCTGTGAGATGACCGTGCTACCAACTGTGCCACCGTGACACCCGACTTTTGATAAATGTTAAACAAAGACATTTTAAAATCATTTTCCTCCTTGAGAGTTCATGAACTTCAAAACTAGCGATTTGAATAAAAAATATTGCAAGACAGGGCTAGAAATATGATGTTTTTATCAGCTTTAAAGTTGGACAGTTTTCCCATGGAAGTGAATGCAAACATGCTCACTTCTGATCCCACCACCTGTGGTCAGTCAAGGTACTACAGTTCAGTAACTTCATATTTCCCATCAGCGGGCAGAGCAGGAGGTTGCCACTTGGAATGAACAGAAGTCAGAAACTAAAATACACAATTGAACTAAAATATACCTACTAAAAACTAAAGAAATTGGTTGAATTAAAACACTAGTTATTACTTAAAAAAATTGAAATTGTTCTTCTTTATATTAATTCTTTAGAAGAACTTTAGTTCCTCTTAATTAAAGTCGCTCAAGCCTTGTTCATATATAGGCATAAACATAGAGTAGAACAGACATGACCACAAACACATGACACATTTTTTTAAGATGTGAAAATAAAAAATCTTAATAAACCATGTATTATTTACAGCGAGTACTGCTCCACTGTCAAATCCTAAGAGCCTAACTGCCTGTCATGTAACAGCTAGGGTCACGTCAGATTGAATGGGGCAATTTGAGGGCAGACAGAACCCTTTTTTCAAACATATCATGAGTGAAACAATTTAATGTAATATGAAGTGAATAAACAGTCCAGACAATTCTACTAATTATCTGTCCAAACTGTAAATGACTCCTTGCAATAAACCATATCAAATTCCCAATTAAACTCAGGTGATGGAAGCCAACAGTGTGCAAACCAAATCCAATTACCACCATTCTCTACTTTTCTGACTGCCTGCTTTCTCTACCAATCCCCCATCCATCCGTCCCACCGATCCCCTCCCATCAGCGGTTGCAGTCACAGAAGATGTGGGATTGTGGTCGACCTGAATCAGCCAGGGCTAAAATGACATTTAACTGATGTTCAGACGTGAGGTAGCTGCTGGAACGGGTAGATAAGACCATTGCTGCTGGCATTTCAATTACACTTCTACTGCCCTACACATCTGTTGCCAGCCTACTTTCAGTCTTTTTTCCCCCACAGGCAAATACATCCTCATTCCACTACTTTTACATCATGCCACTCTTTCTTCTTTTTCACCACAGAATTCAGAGTGTCTGCTCTGGCAGGTCGTTTTTGACTATGAGACTGGATGTATTGCTGGTGTTTGTGACTTCAGGGTAAGAAACCATGAGGTCAGTTCTCTCTCCAGCCCTTTTATTCTCAAACACAGGGTCATGACGCAAAACAGTTGTGAAAGAGAAGAAACAATTCTTCAAAAGAGGATTAGAAAACAAGGTGCAAAAAACTAACCCAATAAAGAGATCAACCTCATGATGTTTGAACTCATCCGGACAATTGTAAAATTTGTGTTTTAGTTGATCAGAAGAATTCTAGAATCTCAGAAGTTTACATTTAGTAGGTTATAACAGGAATACAACTGCTGCTACATCACACTTTACATCAAATGAGATTAAATACTTTTGCCCAGTACTTGAATAAAAAATTGAAGGGGCTTTCCAAGTGAGCTGACTATCAAGTGAAGGACAAGTATAGTACTATTTTTGTTAAAGAACTTCTTCTCTTTCATTTTTATCACAGTTACTTATTGACATCTACATTTCCTTTTTGAAAGCATTTCTAACATAAACTGCTAAATTCATCTGTTGAAAGAACACAAATAAAAAAATGCTTTAGGCCAGTTTAAAATCAAGTTTATTACTATCTTTTATTAGAAACTCAGATAATATTTAAATATATCCACATTTAAAATGAATATGAGTGAGTTTGATTGTATGTAAAGTATTTTTTATGACTTTATGAAGTAGGCAGTCAGCCACGGTTAACACAGCAATGTGGTATTAAAGGAATAGGCAAAAAATGCTGATGGTGAAACTACAAAAATAGCTGTTTAATGTTTTTTTTCTTTGGTCATGTGAACATGGAGAAAAATATTTTTGTATACCTGGAGGTTTTCTTTTGCAGATAAAAAAAAAAAAAAAGTCTCATCCTACATTCCTAACCCAAAAGTCACATTGACGCAATTAATCTGAGGCCTCCTCACATAATTGACAGGTTCCAAACGAGCAGAAAACTGTGATCACACAGTCAACAACACAAAGAAGAAAAAGGCATCACTTAAGATGGAGTATTCAGAAATGCTTGGTGAGACTGAAAGAATGCTTTGTTTGCGCATGGGGAAAATGAATTGTTTCTCAGATTTATTTTTCCTAATTTGTTTGGAAGTAAAAAAAACATTTAGATCCATAAAAAAACTAACAAAAAACAATTGGCAACAGGCTGTAAATCTTTCTTCCTCTGTGCAGCTGGTATTTGAGAACAGGGATTCTATGGCATTACTCAATGAATTGTAGTTTCCTTCACGCAGGAGGTAACTGCTTGGTCTTGATGTAACAAAACTACCCACAAAGATGTAATTAATTTAATATGGACAATCATCTTATGGATACACTAAGAGTTTTCCCCCCGAGGGTCATTTAAAAGGCAAAACAAATATGAGAATTGATATAAAAAACTATTTCTGTAGTCAAGCATTGGTTATTTTGTAAGAATTGATTTTATCCCCACAGTAACTAGAAGTTATATATATCTCTCTTTTCCTGTCATTATTCTCATCACAGTCATCAGGGAAATGAGTGTTTTATTTAAACTAGAAACACAACTCTTATGCTCATTAGGGCTTTATGATTAAAAAGGACTGTATACTTCTAAAAGAAAATACACAACACAAATTCACTCAAAAATAGCGATGTTAAAGCCATACTAGGACAACAACAAGCCAACCATGCTCTGTTTATTATCCGCTTCAAATTCAGTGGCAGGATTGCACGAGTAAATGTCTCATTAAAACCTGATTCTGGGATTAAGTAGAATCCTCTTATTTACATGAGACATGGCCAGTCACCTGCTATCTCGCTGAAGCCATCCTACGGTACATATCAACAACAACCCACTCAGAACTAATGATTTACACTCTGGTAGCTGAAAGAGAAAAAGAGCCAAAATGAACTCGCATGAAGTAATGACCTAGCCAGTGCTCCTGAACAGGAATAGCTGGATGTCAAATGGTGTTTGAGGCCAAATGGTGTCTTTTGATACTGATCGATTGGAGTCCAGCTCTAGGGAAAACACTACTGAAATATTTAAGACTTGTCTAAATGGAGGTAGCCATAAATAATGTACTTTGGCCTCTTTTAGTCATGTTCCTACTGAGAAGTTCAATGGAGAGATATTAGCCTAATGACACTGAATAATGCAGCATGCACTAGGGCATAAAAACAGAGTGTAAAAGGGGTTAAATGCCTAGTATCTTGAGCCATAAACAAAGTGCAGTGATATGTTACAAAATGTTTTCATTGTCCCTTTAATCATGTGTAAGTGAATACTGGACAATTAGGGAGAGTAGACTCAACATGACAGGCTAGAAAAACTATTCAAACATAAAAAGTAAAAGTTCGGCAAGTTAGACAAATAAGTCACACACATTGACATCTTTATAAAAATGTAATATGTATTAATGTCATTTATTATCTACACTATGTATTCATTCAAAGGATCAGGCCTATAAAAAGTATTTTTTTACTTTACATTTTTTGGATACTTTTAGTAAAAACTGCACAACAAATTTGCATTTTCATTTCATTCAAGGACAAGAAATCCCCTGATTCAGTTCAAGTCACAAGATGCTTTTTCTAAAGTGCACAAACATTTGAATGGACTGCAAAGAGGGGAGAGAGAGTGGTGACCCAAAATGCGATGGAGTTCTCATAGCAATTTGTACTTGTAGGTCAATGTGTGCATTTGTGACTCAATCTGCAAATTGCTGTCTCAATCTATCAATAAATAATAAACAAACCGAGACACAGATCTGCAAATTAAGTCAAATACATGTCATGTGTTTTCTCAATCGCAATTAAGCCAACACATAAATCTAAATGTAAATCTCCACAGAAGTATATACATTATTTTGCAACAATAATAACCCTCTTGTGGCTGCATGCTATACATGTCTTTGGTCAGGGTAACAGTTTACCAGCAGGGCAGAAATAACTGATCGAAAGGAGCAGAAAAGTTGTTTGAACATCATGTGGAGAGCAAACTCAACTAACTTTGGAAATAAACATTTATGACCGCTTAGGACTAAAAACCAAGTGCTTATAATACCTGCTGAATGGACTCTGCTTGAAAGGTGTTGAAAGCTGTCAATAAGAGACTGTGTCTTTTCGCTTTTATGTGTCTTGTAAACAATAAAGATAAACCAACACATCATGACTTGCACACCTACAATAGAATTCTTCATGTCAAGTAGATCTGAAACCAGGTAGTCGAGTTATAGTGTACAGTTATAGTTAAAAGACAAGTGGATTTATTTTTTTATATGTACACATTTTAAGACTGAATCAGTGTTTGAATCAACTTTAAGACTGAATCAGTGTTTATATTTTACATTTATAAAATATTAAAACACAAACACATTATAACTTTTTCTCATGTCATGTCAGAGAAATTAAACAGTTTTTGAAGATTTGTGACGGTTTTTGGAGTCCAGTGATGGAATCTCTCTACAGACTCTGAAGATCTCATTGACAGCTATGACCATATGAATGGTATTTTATGACGTTTTTGTGGCAAATGTTGTGATTGTTTGCACTATTCTATACAATAGGTGTTTAATTCTGAGTAAAAGGTAACCATCTGTTTTACATCTGGAGTTAGATCGGAACTGCTGAACGTTCTACTGTCAGATATCCACTGACATCACCAACTCTTACTTATCTGAATCAAATCATCAAAGATCTGTGTGACCTTAGTTCTGGAGATCTCATCTGACAAATATCTGATAGTGACCATTCTGTTATAAGGATTACATTTCCCAGGATTCACTGTCCACATATCACATTAGGCCGTGTTGTTTGTTTGTTCATCAATAAATGTTCAAAAATTTAAAATAAATGTTATTAAAAACAAAAATGATGTTGTTTTGTGTTCTGGTAAATGGTCTGTAAAAATTAGCAGATTTGTGTTATTTCTATTTAAAGGGTCTTCAAACACTTGAGGCAAATATTACAGACATTTTTAGAGTCTGATTTTATATATATATATATATATATATATATATATATATATATATATATATATATATATATATATATAAAAATACATTTTCGTTTTTTTCATGTAAAAGTTTTTGAAATACTTAGCTGAATGTTTATTTTATAAACATTTTTTTTAAGTGAAATAACTTTTTTCAAGTTAAAATTAATTTTCATTATAAGCAACTCATCTTGATCATAACAACAGAACTCTTTGCTTTTCTTTTTTAGGGTAAATTGGTATGTATTATCTCATTATACATAACTTGAATATTACAGCTCCATGTGTTTTTAGTTCACTTACAATACGTTATATACAAAGGTCTACATGAAAATACAGAAAATATAAATATATCATCATTCCCTAATTTTCACAGTAAGTCTGAAAATGCAGCTATTTGACCTATTCTATATTTCAAGACACCTACAACACAATGAGAAGTTATACAGTATTTCTGTCCTCACAACCATACAATAAATAATCCAAATCAGCTTCATCAGAAGTGCAACCTTAAGAAAAGGGCAAAGGAGTAATTTCACATTCTGAAAACCAGCAAGAATGTGCAGCTGAAACGTAATGTCAGCTTTTAATTTCCTTCTTGAAAGGAATGCATTCAATAAGAGTGATATCAGATAACAGAAAACTAAGGCAGGCATTTCTGCAGCAGCGGGCATGCAGACCTTTTGTTTGGCTCAGGCATTCAGAGGCTTTTGTGCAGGATTATTTAATTCCACTGGAAAAACCAGGAAGTGGCTGCTTTTGCTGTATTCAGTGAAATGGCAATCGCAATCTATTACACCATTGTGTGGCAGCAACACGTGATTCTAACATGTTTAATTAGCTCCCTCCATCGCCTTTGACTGACGGTCCAGCAAAACACAGACGACACAATGCAAAAGGTCACAGTCACTCACACAATGGTGCTCGGAGAGCTTTAAAAGCATTCCATTAACCTACTGATGGCTCCATGCGCAGTTATGAGGGAAAGTCCTTTGTATACGTGTTTGTAATACTTAACCTTATCCTGATAGCTTATACATGCAAGTCATGCTTTTGTGCATGGAAGAAATCAAAGTTTGAGTGCGTCGGTGTCAACTTACATATGCTGGAATAAGTGCACATGAGGTTGTGATTAATTCTAAAAATCTTTCACTTAAGAGGATCTTATAAAGGCTTTATGATCTTACTCTCAGTTTAAACATTTGGTGAACTGGGGAGAAGATGTTGCAGAGTTTCTGAGTCATATTGCAAATGATACGGTTTATAGATGTTCTTTGTCAGAGCTGGTTTTGTCTCCACCCTCTCATCAATGCCACTTTTCATTTAAACCCGAGTCGTGTTTATTTTAGCTATTCAATCACTTTTACTAGAGACATTATCGAACACCTGAATCCTTGTATCTGACGTCATGTGTTTTTTGTAAGAGAGATTTTATTCTTTGTACTATACTTTTTACGAATTTATGGAAAAACGTATTTCTTTTCCATTTGAAATCCTTTTTTTTTACAGACAGACATACATACATAAGGATGGACAGAAAAACAAAGGTCACAGAGAACCATTTTTATCTTTTGCTATTTTCAAAAAAGTTTATTCAACTTGAAAAATTGCCACCACTTGATAATTGAAATATTATAATATAATTATTTGTTTATGACAAAAAACAACAGCAAATAATTTCAATGCAAACAGACACAACTAAACAGTTTTTTGTTGTTGCAACACTGTCATCCAATTATTATTGTCACACAATTTAGCAAACAAAAAAACAAATTTACATTATAAATTATGATTAGATTTTTTTTTTTTTTTCAAAAAATACTTATTAACGGTTTATTCAATGTGCGATATGCAATTTCTCTGGCTGAATTCAGATGTCACGCAAAACTGAATAGAGCTGCAAAACATAATCTTTTTTGAGCTCTGGAAAAGCGCTATATAAGATGAACGCATTATCATCATTATTATTGATTAAGGCTTAATGCAATTTCATTTTTTTTATGAAATCCAATGTTTTTTTTGTGTGCTCGTCCACAATACAAACACCATGCGACTTCCATCCTGTGTATAAACACCGTCCAGCTCGCAGTGAGACAAAATCATTCGCTGTGAGATTGGTTTTGATCAAAACAAAAGTAAACATGGAGGCATCATTTCATTTTGTACTTTATTTCATTTTCATTTGTATTATATTGTATTCCATTGTACTTTATTTCATCTGTATTATATTGTATTTAGTACTTATTTAAATTCATATCTACTTTGTTTTCTTATAATTTATATTTTATTTTTCATTCTTTTTATCTATTTCCTAATGGTTACAGGTTGGACAGTCGTACAATACATTCCACTGCACGTCGTACTCTGTATGTATATGTATGTGACAAATAAAATCTGAATCTGAATCTGAATCTGATTTGAGATAATTGTGTTGCTTTATTAAAGTGTATTTCTGAATGGAGCCACCATCATTTCAGCCAAATTCTTTAAAAAAGAAGACAATGAAGAAATTAATTAATTTTTTCTCTTCCTTCCACTGACTGTTTTCAGCTCGTCGACAGCTATGACCTTTGTTAAACTTTCAGTTCACTCTCAGAAATGCAACATCTGTCCACATACAAATGTAAAACTTGACTAATGCAGCCTGGCTATTCAGACTGAGGTCGCATGGCAAACAATTGGATATATATCAGAACACATGTGAAAAGAGCTGGGTTAGATTTGAGAAAAAAAAATAAATACAATTGAGCAGAAAATATCAGATATTTAGACTGAGAAAATCAAAGATGCCCCTGAACCAGACTGTCCCCTGTTCTAATAGCTCATGCTGGTTGTCTACAACTTTATTTTGTTTTTTAGATAAATCAAACCAGAAAAACTGCATCCCTCAGCTTTACAGTTTTGCAAATAGAAAACAAGTTGATTCTCTGCATGTGTTAAGTGTGTAGTTTCTACACAATGCATCTTCCATTTCACATCCACCCTTTCATAAAAGAGGTGAAACATATGAGTGTATTTGAACAAAGTCTTGTTTACATTTAAATATATAAATAGAGAAATAATATTAGGAATCTTTAAAAGAGGTGTGCTTTCCAAATAACATTTACATGTATTACACATTTTACAAAGTTTCAAACTTCAAAACTAAAGCATTGAGCCTCAATCTTTCCCTTTCAGATGTAAATAAGCACATGCAAAAAATGGAACCGCACCGTCAACCAAAAAAAATGACTCTTTTATAAAAAAAGACCGTCTCTCTCATCCGTTTGGGGTCTTCTGTCAAGTAAGTGGCGACAGAGAGGTGGGATTGTCAAAAGTGATGGATGACTATCAACCTTCTGCTCTCCCGCTCTTCAGTCCTGGGAGATTTACAGAGCTGCTGACTACCAGGCATGAAAACCAATCTCTTTCTCCATTTCTATCCTTCCTTATATCTCGCCCGCACTCTCTCCGTGTCTTTCTTTTCCCTTCTATCAATCCATCTAACTCTATTATCTTAAGCCATTTGGTTCACCTCTGACAGCTTCGCAGAAGGCTGTCTATCTATGCAACCAATCAGCTAGCGGATAGTATACTGTGCATTTCAGGGGACACGTTTGTCTCAGCCGAGGACGTAAATTGCCGCGGTCTATGACAAGCATTCCCCCTTCCTCTCTCTCCTCACAACAGGACGAGAAAAGCAATGCACACATGTCTAAATGTTGCAATTAGAACATCACAAAGGGTGGCACCGTAGGCTAATTGTGCTCTCAAAATAGTAATGGCTTTATTATCACAACTATTTTGGTGAGTGTAATGATCGTTAGGAGGCATTATGGTAATGCAATTAAGCGCCAGCATTATTGTTCCAGACCTCTCTAATTGGGGGGAGCCAAGAGGGCATCCTGTTTAAATATATTCAATGATACATTTACACGGACCAGAGGTGAACAGGCAAGGAGACTGAAGTGTTTAAATATTAATTTGAAAACAAATAATAGCAATGCAAAAAGACAAAACAAAAACAGGCTTCTGTTTTTGCAACTGTTGACCAAATATCATTATCTCACAACGTAGTTAACAAAATAACAACACATTTTACATTCTAAATGTATAAAGTATTTATAAAATATCATTTAAAACCAACCAATGTATGACTGTGCATTCAATGACGGTATGAACATCCAATGTCAATTATACATTTCAGAAATTTGGTGGAAAAGAAAGCAATTTAAATAATTTTTTTAATCTGATGAATAAATATCAGCGAATTAGACAGGACATTAATAAATACAGAAAAATTTAATTAATGCATTCCAGGAAAATGACAATAGCATAATAGCTACTTTACATAACAATACTAAAAGCTTCTAAATCAATGTTTTTAAGTAGACTAATTAAATAGAGACTTTCAAATACTATAAGAATAAAGTATTGTACATTATCTCTACTTCTCAATTTTGGGCTAAATTTTTAAGTCACCTAAATAGGCATGTGTCTGAAGTTGTAATAGTATGCTAATTTTATTCAAATTGCCCTCCAATCGACTGCAGAAAGCCAGTGGGAGTGACCTCAGACTTCAGAAGAGCTGAACGAGAGAAATTATTGTTGGCAGAGGTTGCTCTCTTACCGCTTATCTGAGAAAATGTGTGTGCTTTATATTATGACAGTTAATATGAAGATATGCATTAAAACGTAAGAGCATGTTGAAGATCAGTACAAAAGGGCAATATCTAAAACCCCTTGCCATCAAGAGGATAATCCAGGGACCTCACATCATGATCTATTCCCATTCTGTTATTGCTCAGGTCTGTGGTGCACCTCAGGTTAATCCGATCTGTTTGTTTTACAATAGTAAAACAAACAAAAACTAAAAATCCCCATATAAAAACTTTCCACTGAGATGTTCTTGTGCCAGTCTCTTGTTACATTACCTCTCTGTGTGTTTGCTGATCTGTTTTTACACCACGGAGCATGATGACCAACATACCAGCAGGTACCTGGTCAATTTTAGACCATAGTGAGAACCCCATCTTGATAAAGCTGAGTACAAACACACAATTTATTGGAAACACACACTTGGCCAGGCATGTTGAAGCTAACTGCTTCTGAAGTTATTTTTAGCTTCGCTCTAACTGCGTTCACTCCCTGTCAGAGGATCAGTCCACTGGGGCAGAATTGCAGAGATAGAAAGGGAGATGGAAGGAGGATAAGAAAAGAAAAAAGAGAACGAGAAATGACAGACTTGGATGTTTTAACAAACAGCAAACCTCGGCTGACCTGACTATTCCTGACCAACAGTGTTGAACAATTTTTAAACATTGAACCTAACAAGCACGGCTGTCTGTGGTCTTTGAAAACTTTATTGTTTAAACAGACAATTAGGGCTTAAAAAAGAAAAAAAAGAGAGAATTTGAAAATCCCTAAAGCAATCCCTACATTCAGTTTCCTAGACAACGCAAAGGCAAAGCAAAAGACTATTTTGCCAATTGATTTAAATCAGATTGTAATTATTAGAACGGCCATTAAACTAATGATTAATTGCCCTACGGATGAATTAGTAGACTTTTCTTGATTACTCAGCTTTCAAAGCACAGTGTTGACCCTTACCCTGACCCTGACTAACACATAAAATAAAGACATCACTTCAGCGTCAGTAAATGCCTTTTTAATGAAGCTGAATCAACAGAATACCAATCTCTCATTGATTTTTCTCTTCAGAAGTCCAAATAATGGCTGGAAATAAGTGCTTCATTTTGTTTTACTCATCTATAGCTTTTAGAAGATTTATTTTTACACACCCAGTTACAGGTGCTACATGTGTTTTCAGTGAGAAAAAAAATGAGGGTGGCAGCAATAATTAACAGTTTGCTTCAAAGTCTTTACTCTTGATAATATTATTTAAGACCTTAACTATTTGTAGATCAACCAAGACCTCAGGAGTTTTTGAAACACATATCTCTGTCTATCATAAATATCTGACAACCTGGTCTGTCCTATGTGTGCTCATGTGTGCGGGAGTGCGTGCGTGTGTGTGCGTGTGTAGAGCAGTTCTGAAATATTTATATTGACTGAGCCTCTCTTAGAACCTGAAACTAGCCACAAACATGTTCTGACCAAAACCGCTCAAAAACATTTTCCATTCAACTAGATGATTTGGATTCAAGAACATAATAATGAAGAATATTGAAAATGAAAACAACTAACGAATGACCAACAGATGGGTTAAACACATGCCCTCCTCAGAAACCTCCTCCTTAAAGAGAATTGCAATAGAACACTGTCTGTGGTGGTTTATGAGTAAGAAGCGTGTTTAATGTGTCTTTAAATTGATATTGTATGACGTTCAGATGTAAAAAAAACCCAGTGTTGTCCAAAAGAACCCTTATAATAAAATAAGAAATTAGACAAACACAGTTAATACAAATGTTTTGGTCTTAGATTGTTTTAAACATTTTTATGATTGGATTGTGACTGATAATGTATTTTCCTAGAGCTCTATAAAAACATTAGGTTAAATGGACTTGGGTTGCAGGGTTATTTGCCTTTGTTAATAAGGAAAGACAAATAAATACTTTGTATTGCAAGTTGAATGTTTTAGGGCCATTTAACAAAAAAGAAAATGAAAAACCTAACTGTTGTCTCTGTTGTTTTTATTAACTAGGTTAATCTTTTGACACCTCTCAACTAATGCCTCTTCTCCTGAGCTCTCAATGCTTCTTATTCACACTCCTTAGTTTTAATAAGTGGCACGTTTAATTTGGTAGATAGACTAACTGTGTTTTCTACAGCATTTAAAAACAAAAGAAAAAAGTCCGAAAAAATACAATGTCGCTAGGTAAATGAAAGGAATTCTTATGGTCGTATAGAAGACAGCCTGATTTAACCCTTGTAGTTTGGAAGCAAAGATCAGATTTATTCTTCTGTCTTGCTGCTGTTGGCGCATCAATGCCAGCTGAAATGAGAAAATTGGAGTGGACCTGTGGTATTGCCTCTGACCCTCAAGAGGCTGAAGAATTATGAGGTGGATAGACTGACAGAGAGGTGAGGGAGATTGTGGTAGTGAAAGAGGAAAGCTATTGAGCCTTGTTTCTTTTTGGGTTCTGAATCCGCTATGCTGACAAAAATTCCATTAAAATAGTTAGAAGTAAATGCAAGAAAAATCTAAAAGATCTTTGTTCTCATTTTAACCACAACATTACAAATATATATATATATATATTTGTTTACATTTTTTTCCCCCACTTCTATTGGATATTAATAAAATGAGAACAAAAGGACCATGGACACTCGTCAAAAAGAATATAGTGAAAAAAAAAAATTGTGCGACCTAGCGTTGTTTCGCCAACAATGTATTTTACAAAATTATTTTGTTGATGCAATGTTTTCTGTGACGATAAAGACACGTTGACACGCTCAATATGTCACAATCTCATGTGTGAAATGTGAAATGGAGCATTGTTTCTTGAATTCAATTATAAATAAATAATGGCACACTTTCTAATGCTTAAAAAGTTTTTAACCAATTAAACATAAAAGATTTGAATCAACTAAATATGAATTTACATTGACTAAAACCTTTTAATTTTTGGTGACAAAATAGACTAACGCTTTTAGATTTTTGTAGACTAAAACTATTCCATTTTAAAATTACTAATGATAAAAAAAACTAATGATCATTTTCATCAAATGGACTAAGGCTAAGACTACAACTCAGGTGGTTGCCAAAAAACACCGGTTTCTGTTTGGTTGGGTCACACACAAAAGTAATTTATTTAATGGGTCTCTAAAATCCAACAAAGGGGCATCAATTAAGACACTGATAATCGGATATAAACTTGAATCTTTCTGGATCTCTGCCAAGATTTACCTCTTTACTCATTTACTTCCATATGCAGTGCAAAAGAACAAAAATACAGCTAAAAAGTTAAGTGAAGTGAAACAACAAACACACCATGAACACACACCCGGTGCAGTGGGCAGCCATGGCTGCGGCGCTGGGGAGCGGTCGGGAAACTGGTGCCTTGCTCAAATGGAATCACAGCTTGTTGTTGAAGATGAGAGATCAGTTGTTTTATCACTCATTCCTCCTTCAACTCGGTGGATCTGGAGATCGACCCGATGAACTTCCAACCACAAGTCGATCTCCTTATCCACCAGACCACAACAGCCACTAAGCTATCCAGACTGAAATGTGCGTTGACCTTAAAATAACCATGCACCAACATTTAAATATATTTAATTTTGAACAAAACTCGAAAGTCCAAAATCTAGAGCTTAAAAACTTCAGTAATCACTGCTGCATTAGCAGGAAGTGATGTCACAGGTCAGTGTTTTTAATTCGTAGCATTCCCAGGAGTAGAACGACCCCTCAGCCCTGCTGGATCAGCATTCGTGATGGTGGGAGGATCTGTGCGAGTGGCACACCATCTCTGTGGAATATCAATCTGGTGCTTATAACATCTATCCCCTCCGCAAACGACCTTATTAATTAATCACCACAAAATGATTCACTTTACCCCCAACCCCACCATCAAGACCCCCCATTTTCTGGTGTTAAACCCTCCCTTGCCCTACCTTAGTCTCCGTAGGGAGACGGTGTTGTGGATGTGAGGTGAGCTCAATCCACATCTGAGGCAGCAGTAAAGCTCAGCAGTGAGAAATTTTGATTGAGGGCCTGTATAAAAGCAATCTTCCAGATCTGGAGAAAGAGAGAGAGAGAGAGAGAGAGAGAGAGAGAAAGAGAAAGAGACAGGAGACAGAAAGAGAGGGCTACACTCATCTTGCTGCACATTGCACGTCTGGCTGCATGCCTGCCGGGGCCTGTGTTTCTCATAGCACATAGTTTATTATGGCGACTGCTATTGAGCTCACAAGCCAGGATCTGCTTGAGATGAAAACAACGAAGAAAACTCCATCGAGGGGCATCTGGTGTCTTTGACAGATAGACAAACCAAGACAGAAGAGAGGGAGTGAGCGAGACAGAAAAATGGATCAGAAAATGGATAATAAGATGCCTTGGACACCTGGTGAATATGCCAGCGTATTTGAGCACTTTTCGTAGCGTTCATACATAGAAATGTATCACAGCATGAGGGATGGGAATAGCCTCTTTAGTTGGGAAATGCTTGAGAGTGTTAATGTGCCATCTAACCTTTAGAAAGTCACACGGAAGTAAAACTGATGGCGCCTCCTGCACTTGAGCGATTAAAAGTTGATAAGCGTGGAGCACAACACGCCAGCCATTGATTCATGCAAAACTAATCAATATATGCAAAGCATGAAAGGAGGCAAGTCAACTATCCTTGGAGGAAAAAAATAACCTCAACTCTCAGAAAGCATCCCAAACCTCTAATACATACATGTTGTTGATCCAATAAATATTAATTGTTAATTTATTCCAACACCCATCAACACTAATGATGATACATTTGGTAACAAATATTTCTCCCTTTGTAAAAAAATTGGAATTTCCTTTCATTAAATTACAAACAAATGTATGCAACTGTTTAAATAGATTAATGTTTATATTTTCAAACAGTTTTAAGGAAGGGCTGCATAGTTACTACAATTTATCAATCAAACAAATGCATTTATATAACATAATAATAGTGTAACAAAATGTTAGTGTAATAATAGTGTAACACTAACTTGGAATATTTATCTTGTTCAGTCAAGAACATAAGTC
Source organism: Danionella dracula (assembly GCA_900490495.1). Taxonomy (NCBI): domain Eukaryota; kingdom Metazoa; phylum Chordata; class Actinopteri; order Cypriniformes; family Danionidae; genus Danionella; species Danionella dracula. The sequence goes on from UELW01000089.1 coordinate 2,649,934, forward strand.
CAGTAGAAACTGATATGCACCAGATTGGTTTTCCAAATCACACTACAACAATACATGTTATATTGCATATTGTATCTTGTTCTTATGAGTTAGTGCTTTGTTCATAATACTCATTATATCTTCCTGATGTAGAATTATGGATAAAGTATAACCATTGAACTTATTTCAATTGCTTACTAATGTTCACCATCTTAAAGCAAGCAACACATAAAAGCCAGCATGCATCCAGTCATTCCAATCACCAAATAGTATTAAATGGATTTATAATTGATATACAGTATAAGATAAAAACTGGCATGTAACTCAGTTTGATTAGCAGTCCGTCAGTAAATTGAATAGTCATTCTCAAGCATGATTGTGAGCATATTCCCCAAAAAACTGCACATTTGCACAAGGAACAAATGCAATGTTTGAATCTAATATTGATTTCTCTATAAAAGGCGAGGCAGGCCTAGGGCTGGATTACCTTCATCGTATTACTACAGTAAGAGTTGCGTTTAGGATCGCTAATGGTGTCTCTGTAACTGACGCTCCAGGGAAGGTCATAGATGAGAGCTGGGATAAGCTGGAGAGATGCACACTAATGTCTTTAGCTCCTACTAGCCAGATTTTCATCCAGATCTAAGTTAGTGAGGGTCAATTCAATCAAAGCATGGGCACTTATCGTATCAGGAATTACTATATGAAAACAAAAAATCCTGAAATCTTTAAGAATCAAATATGAGTTCATTTGGCTTGCTGAGAGAGTGACAGTTATAAATACTCAACAAACAGAATCAAAAGAACAGAAAAGCACAACATCGGGAGATGGTGAGATCCAAAAGTAAGTCAAATGCATGTACAATCCCCAAAACTACCACCATCCAGCTGTATAAATACATAAATTAATAGCAAGAGGCTTAATGCAAAAGGATTGAAACTGAATGGAAATAACTTAAATTGTACAAAAAATAATTTTAATAGATGTAAAGCAGTGAAAATACATTTTTAAAAGACAGAGGCAGAAGGAAGTACACAGACAAAATAAGAGAAAGGAAAAGGCAAACAATGGGCTTTATCAAAAGGAATGTCGATGTGTGAGTTGCCATAGCGATAGTAGAAGGTGTGCCAGCTCTGGTCATAATCAGGGGCATCATCAGAAAGTATAGCTGCCATCAGAAAGAACAGCAGCAAAGAGAAAGCAGCAACAATACAGACGGAGTACTAAAGAGATCTAATGAGAACATGAATTCTATCATCCTCAGCAGTAAGCCAATCCATCTCTTGCAGTAAAAGACCACCATTTTTTATGTATTTAACTTGAAATACAAGTACATCTGACTTGAAACCATTGGCAGATACTTGCTCAGTCTAGCATCAGATGATATGTTAAGATTGAATGAGAAAATAGTTGGTAGAAAGGGATTTCTTTTATGAAAATTACTTTAGTAAGGATTAGAGCACAGCTTATGTCCTTCATGAAGTTCAAACTGACTATCCCTAGTGTTTCTCCTACTATTCAATTCAAGGGCATGGTACCCTTTAATATATCAGATGCCCATCTTCCATGAAGATCAGTGCAATCCGAATAACACTAAGTAAATCATAATGAAATAATAAATGTAAATTAAACATAAAATCATTTGCAGACTGCAGTAAAAGCTTAGTAGTTCTATATTCAACTTATTTAACATCCTTTTGTTGCTTTTCTATTGTGTGTGGAAACAATCGAATTTACTTTTATGGGGCGCAGCCAATCAACAGCTTTAGTACCAAGCAGCAGTGGAGAGTCAGGAGAAAACTTGACTGTACTTTCCCTTTATCTAACTAATGTAGCTTTAGTCAAACCCTGTGTGTAAAGGCTTTACAAAGTAGTTCTTACAAAGAATTACACAAAAAATATCTGTTGATTTGCTTGTGGTGAAGCTAATGATTTGAATGTAAAACCCCATGGACTTCCCCTAAAATTATTAGCATACCATAATATATATATATATATATATATATATATATATATATATATATATATATATATATATATATATATATTTTTTTTTTTTTTTTTTTTTCCCATTTCCATTTGTGCATTTGCACATGCTTTTGTCCAAAGCGACTTACAGAAGAGGAAATCACCGATTGCACTTGTGGAGATGCTGGAGACTGATCCCAGGACCTCATACATGCAAAGCATGCGCTCTACCACTGAGCTACATCCCAACGTGTGTATTTCTTTGTGTTAACATTTATTCATTAGTGTATGTATTTTGTATGTATTATTTGTATACTCCATTTTTCTTACCATTCCTTTTTTTATGTTTTTAGACAGCCATCATTCACTTTCATGTTTCTTCTTAATCTCTCTCCTTGGTGTTTAATCTAAATCAGAAACAGTCTTCACATACAGTTATAAGCATTTCCCTTTAAATCTAAATTTAATGCCTCCGTGAATCACAAACAGATATTGCGTCTCTTAATGACAACTCAGAATCTGCATCTTCATTGCTTGCTTGAGTAAGCTGCAAAGTACTAGACGCTAGAAACACGATCCATGGTGGCATCTTATTTAGACTTTGCATTTCATAGTCATTGAATTGCAGCATCCAAAGTAACCTGCAATTCCACACTTGATTCAAAAATTCAATACTTAATTAAATGAGGCAGATAAAATCATAAATACATTAGGAAAATAAATTACATCAATTTACTTTAGCATTTCAAGCTCTGGGGGTTTTTATTCTTTTCTATTCTCTTCTCCAAAAGCCATTTAATTTTAAATTTAGCATACTGTTTTCATGGTTGCAGGTAATATGTCTTCGACTTCTCTCTGCAAATATTTCCCAGTTGCATCTACCCAGAATTTGTCTCGCAATGATCTTGTAATTTCTTAATAGCATCCATCAAAAATATATCCCACAATTAGCTAGCATCTTATTATCACATCAATATTTACACCTAAGTAGTGTTGTGAACACTGATGAATTAACAATACATATATTGAGAAGCTAATTTTATAAAAAACATCAATATAGTTTTATATTTCTTTAAAACATTAATATTAAAGGGTAACTCCACCACACACACAAAAAAATCATGAATAATTTATAGCCATTAATCCAATTGATTGGATCATAAGGATTGTCCAGTTTCAGAAAAGTATCAAAAACATACAACTTTTGCCATCTGGTTAGATAGAAATATAAAGTTTTATAATGCATGTGTTATGTGCCATTGACTGTATATAACAAGAACGGCATGTTCGTAACGCCACCCATAGGTTTCTGGCAAAGTTAATAAAGCTCAAAATGGGCGTAGCCAGCCCACAGAGGCAGGACGTGACCGTAGTGAAGCCATCTGATTGGCTGAAGTTTACTATTGAAAACATTTATGCATAAACTAATTCACTAATCTAATGTAAGTTTAAAAACATTTCACCCCCTTCAGAGTGTTTATGAAGATCAAAACTAGCGATCTGAGTCAACAAAACTAATTAAGCCAGTAGGGGAAAATATGTGGGGTTTTTTTTGTTAAGCTCCAAAGTTGACCATTTATAACATTCGAGTGAATGAGAACTTGCTCCCTTTTTGAGTCAGCCTGAAACAGCTGATCGGTGAAATGTAATTCAATCACTTTCCACTACGCACCAAGAGGGAAAAGGAAAACTAGTTTCTTATATTTCAGTCAGTTTGAGTTAAATTTTTGTCAAACCTATCAACAGTTTTCCCTTTAGATAATTTTACTAAATTAAACTTCTTTTAATGTTTACTTTTTAGCGAGGAGAAATCAATAAAAGATTTACTTGGATTTTCCTAAAGAATCAACAGTGCATGAACACAAGGCCTCACAAAAACCTTGCTCAAAGTAGAAAGAGTACAATTTCTACAGACCGAGCACGTCACACTTTCCCTGCATCTTGTTCAAAGCCAAGAGTGTGGAAGAGAACCATTTGTTCAGAGTTCTCTAGCGTTTGGGTCAAGGTGATCTATTGGTCGATGGAGGCGAAGAGCAGCGTGAAACAGGACGCCGACGTGTGTATAAAGAGGAACGACTTCACCTTTGAGAGGAGCGAACAAAAGCGCAGAAGGAGGGGGGCAGCGATGGACTTTAGCTTGATTAAATGGTCAGTGAGTCGGAAAACAACCCTGATGCGATCTGTGACCTCAGGCTAAAATCTTTTAACTGAAAAGATTGGATGAAAACACCTTCAAAAGGAACCAAAGTCAAGATAGCTTTACTGAAGAGGAAAAACAAGAAAAAGAGAGCTAATATTATTAACAGTATGGATATACTGACTAATGTCACCGCTCTAAAACAAACCTTCATTTTAGAGCATGCAGCACCATCTAAAAATAACAAGATGGAGCAAAGGCAAAAAGTCAAATGCGTCCAGTAAAGGTAGATGATAATCTGCTCTTGGACTATCATGGAGGACATCTCTCAAGCTTGTTGACAGGAAACAGGTTTCCTCTGCATGGGTTTTTACAGCCAGGGACAACGTAGAATGAACTTATCATGTGAGAAACTTAGTCAGCTGTAGCAATTTCTCCTTTAGTAAATCCTTTTCATGAAGTCCTCCATTGAATGTAAACTAGTAACTCTCAGCGGCAAAAAGAATCACTAAATGAAATCAAAATACATACGTTTACCTTATAAAAGGGGACTACACGTTAAGATTTTGTTGACAAGACAAACGAGTCTGAACTTCATTGAGCAAATTTCTATGAATTAGAAAACACCAGACACACATTCAAATTTACACTTTAGCAGGAAGATGAATTCTTGATCTGTAAATAGCACATAACACCTATTTCAGATTTGTGCTTTGTTCTGAGACTCTTCCATCTGCAATTCAACACAATTTTAATCAGAGTCAATCCAATCACAGACATTCTTATGGCAATCAGAGTAAGAGATGCAGTGAATTGAGAGAGAGATGGAGAGAGAGAGAGAGACTTTCAGACGGTCATATCTTTCAAGCAACAGGGACTCAAATCATGTCTCTATGAAGTCTTGATTAAAATGACTTTACAGAGTCAACTGCCCCATGTGAATAAAACACATAATTCAGCGCCGGAGTTTAAGTGAAGAACATCTTGTGAAGATGTCAAAGCTTTGTCAGGGGATTATTCCAAAAGTGTTCAGGAATCTTATCAATCCTATTTAAACTAGAGCAAACTGCTGTTGAGTTCTTTAATAAAACAACATTTCAGGGCACACTTGCAGAAATTAGCCTGAGTAGCGTAAGCAGAAATCGGCGTGTATAAACGCATACCAGGCGAGCAGTCCGCAGGAGGGCTTCAGTCGGGAATAAATGAAGCCCAAAGACCCCCCTACAAAGTGAGGCGAAGGGGTGTTGGAGGATTTTTTGCTGTTGATCATCCAAAGAGACTGAGCCATTTGATGCCTTACAATATATTTTGATGCCCTGCGCTAATTGACTGCGCGTGCTACTCCCAAAACTTGTAAACATCACGTATTGAGAGACACTGGCAAAAGAGTGTCATATGGATAAATGTACTCTTCTATGGGGAGTAATTTTAGTGATTGATTCATCACTTTCATAAATAAATGAATGATAAAAATACTAAAAGATATAACATTGTCCGCGTGAATTCTGATAAGCATGCTGGGTATCTCTTAACTGACACAATAGTGAAAGTGAATGGTGGGTGACTGTAACCCCCAGATGTGCTGCTGATGTGTGTAGGGTGAACCCTTTGCTCTTTGCTTTTCCCCAGCGGTGAATCAACAGTTTAACATTTAGCTTGCTAGCCACTGGCTGTGTTTACGCAAACATTAGTTATTTGGTTATGCTAAAATGTCGCTCAATTATTATCAAAACAGGTTATGAGAATTTTGATTGGAACAAGAAGCTTGTTTAACCAATAGCCAAACCTCCAATTGTATTTCAAAACGTTGACTTGAGTTCTAGCAGTTTATTAAAGTCCAAATGTTCATTTCTGGAAATTCAGAGTCACTATAGTCTGTAAATGAAAGACATTCAGAGGTATATGGTTATGGATAAAAGATGAAGTTAGTCTAGAGAGGGGTGATCGTATTATTCATGTACAATCCCTTTAAAAGCTTGCACTGTTAGTTTGTAATAGATACAGTACACGGGAAAAAACTAGTTTGGGACACCCGCACACCAAAATGTCATTTACTGTAAATGACAAATCACCAACAGGCAAATTTCAATAAAACTAAAAGTATAAATAGTTTCAAACTAAATAAACAAACGACAAAAACCATGAAATGAGACACTATTAAGACACACTTAAAACAAAAAGCCCACATAAGCACCAGCCACTTCAGTGCTCACCTCTCTAAATGGTCACATCTCATGGGGAATAGCCCTTTTTACACAAGCTGATATAAAAGCACAATTATTAATGTTCCACCAGCTCACTGTTTCTCTCCAAATCTGCTTCCCTGCCCAGTGTGAGGAGAAGGACGAAGGTGACTTTCACGGAACAGCAGAGAAGCTGACTCAGATAGTCGCAAGCCCCAGCAGGCCTCAGAGCAACGTTCTTTCTCTCTCTCACTCTTGCCCAGGCTCTCTCTCAAAGTCTGGGTATTTTTAAAAGATGACTGCCTGTGCTCTGTAATGGGCCGAAGCCAGATATCATTAGGTGTGTATGAGTCAGGGCCGACTGATCTACTCCCACTGTAGCGAGCTGGATAAATATAATCCATCCCTACAATCCATTAGTTATTTATACTTCAGTCGTTAATGCATTCTTTTTCAGGAGCACATTAAGCTTGCAGTGCCAGATCCATATCTGCACCAGAGTGTCCGGGTGGGTTCGAGTAAGCCAGATGTACAACCACTGGTTTGCAGAGACGACAGCTGCTTTATTGGTCAGGAAAAATCTCATTGGCCAAATGAGGCGATCAGTGGTGTTCGGGAAAATGAGACTGCCGCACTTAAGCACATGTGCCATAGTGTTTCTGATAGCAATGGTGAGAGGAAATGAGTATAAAGCAAAGCAAAAGAAGACACACACTTTTCCCAGAATGGAAGAAATGCTTTGCTTTTAGTAACACCCTTAAAAAAGGTTCAGGGTGACTTTGCATATGTACACGTTTGTAACGAAAGCCGTGTCAGAATAATTATAAAATAACAATAATTAATAGTTAAAACGCCTAGTTTGTGATCATACCATGGGCAGAATGGTGGAGCAGAGAGCCTTTCAGTTGAACCCCTCTGGGATTTAAGGCTGACTTAGTGCATTCCTTTGTGGTTCTGCAGGTACTCTGGTTTCGTGACTTTTCGGAGACATCCATTGGGTGAACTAGACACTGTAAGTTGCAGTCCAGAGTAAATGTGGCTCTGCAATGAAGAGGAAAATCTGACTTTCAAGGGGCAACGGGGACTGGCCTGGCCATTTTTATTATCTTGTGGGTGTTGTCGAACTCTTGGAAAACCACAAGATTCGCTTCTCAATGTCTAAATCTTAATCTTTTACTTTTTGTTCTTTGGCTCTTTTTGTTCTTTTCTTTACTGTCTACTGTCACGAGGTTTACGAAAGAGTGTGCAACAAGCAAGCACTACTCAACTTTTCTTTTATTATCTAACCGAACTTCGAACAAGTGATAAAAAGAGCATATTTTCATGTAGTCCACCTAAAGATTTTGTCTTGTGAAAATCCAAGGTGATGTAGCAGAGGCAAACTTTGCTATGCTGCTCATCGCTCTGCTCAATAACTGAGCTTGTGTTGGTGCCCATTGCCTTATGCTGAAAAATGGAAAGCATCCTGGAAAGATACAGGATCATGAATTAGTACAACAAAATCCTTGATCAATTTCCAGAGTTACAATAATGAAAAAATGAGCAACCAGCATGCTGAATTTCTTAAATGTAATTTTTAAAAATAAGAATTCGTTTAATATATTCGTTTAAAAAAATAAGATTTTTTTTATATAAATAATTTGTGTAAGAGTCTCAAAACAATGCTATTTCATAACAGTATAACCTTTCCAGCAGTAAAGAATTGACTGTGTGAGTGTGAGTCTGTGCGTGCGCGTGTGCGTGTGTGTGTGTATGGCATAATTTCATTATGTGGTAAAATAATTCAATCAGATAACTGATTGTGAATGCAAGTAGATAATGAATTTTGATTACTCTGGACAATAAATGATATAGTCATTATTCATAAGACTTGAAAAGGGATAAATCACTGGGACTAAAGGCAAAGTTTCTCCATGCATTTTAGATAAATTATACTATTCAGATTGAAATCTATGACTGATAAGAACTCCATTCAAATTAAATAGAAGAACATAAGGTTGACTTGACTACTTGAGCCAATGCCATCATTTATTTCCTCAGTTCTTGAAATCCAGGTTGCAGGGTGGGTCAAGATCCATTTTGCTGGAAAGAGACCTCAAATCATCTAAGTAACTATTTTTGGATGTTTTTGAAACTTTCAAATAAGTGTGATGCCCTTCTTGGAGTCACATAGAGTAGTCTCCATCTGTCAGTAACAAGAAGCATGTGTAGTCAGGGTCACTCTTTCAAGATATGAAAGTCAAAATCCTCTTCCTCTCTCTTTCTCTCTCTCGGAAAAGAGCAATGACCCCCTTCTGAGCCCTTTGTGGGTCAAATCCTCAGCCGTTATCTAGGAGCAAACACTTAAGGCCAGTTTTATGTACCTACAGATGGTTTTCATCCAATCGCTGTTCTCAGGCTCATAAGAAAATGGCAAGGGAGATGTGTACTTTCTTCACTTGATTAAATATGCGTATGTGTGTGTGTCTGTGTGTGCTTGCGTGCGTGCCTGCCTGTTTAGGCACCTGCTGTCAGGAGTGGATGCGATGCTGACAGGTCAGTAATGTAGGATTAGGCTGGAGGGATTTCTGCTTGCTGCTGCTCTGTGGAGATGTCCTTGGAAAAGGACGCATCCACTGCGGAGTGACTTCGCCACAGAAAACGTGCCTTCCCTCATTGCCTTTAACAGAGCCAATCCAACAAAGGTACACTATTTGCATTGGGGACTTTTTACCTCCAGTTTTATCTAACTGGTGAGTCAAAGAAACGCTTCCCCTCTCAAACATAGTGCATGTTTTTAAGTTGCAAATAAAAGGAAGAGGAGAGAAATAGTGTGAGCGAAAGAGAAAAGAACTGACTAGTATTATTTTTTATGTATCTATGTCGATGCAAAGACACAAAGGGAAGCTATTACTGCTTACCATTTGCTGAATTCTCTGGTGTCAGAAAACTGACAGGTCCATTTCTTTCACCGTTCAGAAAGAAAGCGCAAGAGACAGCCATCGCGTAGGGCACCTAATTACCTCACATTGTGAGGGACAATACAGGCAGCGATAAGCCACCATCCTAAGCAGAGGGCTATTTGGGTAGAGCTAGAGTGAACGTCTGAAAGAAGGCATGCATGCACTGGACAGACGTGAACCAAATGATCTCTGTATCATTCTCTGTCTGAGCAACAGACAGCGAAGAAACACACTGAAATGAAATGACTAATGTCTTCAGCGGCAAGAAATTAATGATGTTTCCTAACCAGGGTTAATGGATATGTCAAAAACAGAAAATGAGTTGTTTGAAAGTAAATTACTGTAATCTATACTCGGGCAACTCTGTTAGCCTCATCATGAGAGAGAAACTCTACTAGCGCCTCCTTTTAAAGACGTACAAGCTTTGGAACAGATTCACATAAAGTCATTTGAGGAGCAGGACGTACATTCTAGAACATCACGCTCATCTTTTGAACTCAGCAAAGATTTGGTAAAAAAAAAAATTTTTTAAATAAAACGGGAATTCCTGCATCAATATGTTTTAAACTGGCTATGTTTACATTATAAGGTCTTGAGAAATGAGGTTTCGAAAATCATTCTTAGAGGGGAAAAAAGCAATGAGGCATGAAGGCCCTTTCAGCAAAGACATTCTATAGGGGGAGCTATTGATGTGGAGATACGCCATTGCAGGAGTAAAGGCTTATGCAAAACGCATCCAAAATCAGACAAGTGCTTCGCCAAGTTCTGAAATGAGGGACTAGCTACAGGAAAGAGAAAGAGAAATGGGAAGGCTTCTCAGAAGAATGAGTCAGTCTTTTTCAAGCAAACTGAAAAGGCTGGAGTGCTTGAATAAAATCTGCTGTGCTAAAAAAGGCTCTCTTAACAATTCAAGATAACAGTGAATAACAATGGCAGCAATTGGTCTCATAAATTGACACTTAAGTAGAGACAGATTTTCAATTCTATGTCAAGGTTTATAAAACATCCAATAAAGCGGTTTATCTTTACACTACAGGGTTTGTTTGTCTTTGTGCCACACATCAAAAAGATGTTGACAAAACAATCTATTAGAGCTCCCAGCAACAAATAAATAAATAAAAACTATGTATTATAATACATAAATGGTGTACACATGTTATGAACTGTGCAAAGGAGTTCTACAGAATAATACTGTTTTAGGCAAAGTGTGAAATGGTAAATAGAAATTGGTCTCAGACTTTCTGGGAACAGGTTTGGGTAAGAGAAAGCTATTCTATCATTGCTTGGGCTCTATTGTTGGTGTTAAGGGGAAAGTCAATCAAGCTGCATTGAGCCCTAGCTTTGTTTAGCCTCGCATGGCCCACAAAGACTGTATTTAAAACATTCATGGCAGTATTAGATTTTTCTACACCCTTCAATTCTTGACTTCTATATTCTTGTTACTGATTCTATGCTTCAAAGCCCTGAATTGCTTAGCGCTGGCCTACCTGAGCAGTCTTTAATCACATACGTATATGGTTCCTGCTCACTCACTCCGGTCACAAGAAGTAGGACTAGTGATAGTTCTGAATATTAACAAATCCACCAGAAGTGGAAGACTGTTCCAAAACTTTGAGATTATATATGAGAAAGAACTCCCGGATGTTTTTCCTTGAGAACAAAAAAAACCAACACATTTGATTAAAACTATATATGTTTAATCAAGCTTTTAAATAATTGGCTTTTGGTATGTATTTAAACCAGTGGTTCTCACATAGTGAGGGGTTATCCTCAGACTTCAGAGTAATTCAATAGGAATTCTTATTAAACTGTAAATCCACATGATATATATGTGTATATATATATATATATATATATATATATATATATATATATATATATATATATATATATATATAGTAACATTTTTTTAAAGTAAAACTTTTTTTTGCACAAAACACACATCATACATTTTTGTCCTTGTTTTAAAAAAATTGTACACTGTCTAAGCATTCAACAGAACACATGATTTTACACATTACACAATATCTCGAACGCAATTCTCTCTCATTGAAATGTATTCTGAAGTTTTAAGAGTTTTTATGAATTTTCGAATGTTGCTGTGGTGGTTAGGACATGTTCATTGTATTGATATTATTATTTTTAAAGGTTTTGTTTACAAACAACAACTTCACTAGAAAAAAACCTATTCTTTCTCCACTTTTAATTTCCATATAATTATTTATTTCCACGCTTGAGCAATATGGGTGAGAACACTGGCGAGAAGGTGTGTGATCGAGCATGGGTGCGTGTGTGACTGACAGACTGTAAACGCAGAGATATGTACCTGAGGCAGGAGTTTGCTGCAGCCTTCGATTGTGTACTGTTCCCTGTTTTAATAAGTGAGTTTGATGGCAGTAAGATTGGAACAGCCAGGCCTATGCCTGGCATTCAGAATGCCAGCAGCAGCTAACACAATACACAAGAGAGTGAAAACACAATGAGGCCCCCTGGCACAGAGGGCAAGCGGGAAGCAATATGGCAGCATATGTGACTGAGTCTAAGCTAAGAATTACAACAAGATGTGTGGAAAACAAATGAGAAGTGATAGGAAGTCATAGTTTAAGCACACTACAGAAACGTTATGAAATAATAACAGAGATTAGACAGCAAAAAGAATTTTGGATAGAGACATTTCTATTATATTAAAAGATCAGAAATGACATTTTAAAATGTACAGATTAAAGGTAAACTAATAATTTTTTTAGAACAAGACACCACAATTTAAAAACAAAAAACAAATCAGCTCCTGACTGCTCCTGCTGATGCTACATTAGAAACCTTGTAAACAATTCAAAACCATTTAACAAAAAATGTAATCTGAATAACATGAAACAATACATGAATACATGAAACAAAATAAAAATAAAACAGAGTTGTTGTATTTACAGAAGCATACCTTTAAACACCAGCACTACACTGCAACAACTGAACTCTTGGAACAACAGACAGATTGTCTAGTTTTAAGACAACTAGTGACCAGATACAAGTTGAAATATTCAGTTTCACAGCTTGGATAGTCTTGTTGTGAGACTTTTTGTCTATTTTTAAGATCCAACAGCATTTGTTATCAGCTACAAATTTTAGCTAGTTTTAAGAATTCTTACCATGTCAAATGTTCTTACCCGATTGTCAGACATTTTACTTGATCTAAGACTAGAACTAGAATTAAGATTTTTTTTCTTGTTCCAAGACGCGTGTTTTTACCAGTATTTAATATTGATTTCTTAAAATAAGATATCATTAACATTCTAAAAATAAGAATATTTTAAGCCAAAATTTCTTGTTTTAAGAATCTTGTTTTAAGATCAGTGACAAAATCGGCAACTTGTTTCACAAATTTTCTTAATTGAAGAAAATAAATGACCAGAATAAGCATTTTTCCCCTCAATTTTTCTCAAATCAAGCTAAGAAATTTATACCCAAAAGGTTTAAATTAGAAAATTCTTCCTAAAATAAGAAAATCAAGATTGCAATCTAATTTTAAGCATTTTCAGCTTTGCTTAGATTCAGTTTTTTGCAGTGTATAAACAGAAATCTAACAAGGCAAATAAAAAAAAATACAAATAAAAATAGAAAACTAATAAGCTGAAAACAGTCCAAAGCTCAGAATGGGTATAGGAAAAAATTGTATAAAATATCTCTTGCTAAAATTTCTTGAAAACATTGTAACAAAATTATTCATGTTATTTTGAATTAGACTAGTTTTGAACTAGTGTTTTAAGTGCTGTTGGTTCTACCGATAGCATAACTGTAAACTATAGTCAGTTGTTAAAATGTAAATACTTGCCACTTGGCACCAGTATACATCCAGAAGAACTGGGGTAATGAGGGATTCGATGTTTGTGTGTGTCTTTACTTAACTTTGTACTCATCAGGTTTTGCAAAATTTACATCAACATAAATAAGAATAGTAGGAGGACAACTTATTGTACGTAAAAAAATAATAAAGCAGAACGTATTGTATGTAAAACTGTAATTTTTAACAAGTATGTGTAATCCATTGATGTAATAAAAAAAATCTTAAATCTGTATCATTGAGCTATTACCGATTGTTGTGATTTTATTCCTAGCATTCTGATCATATTCCTGAGCTCTGTCCTGATTACATCTTAACTTTTTTTCAGAGTGAAATCCCCTATAATTATCATTATAAGGACTTCCCTATAATGGTCTGGGTTTAGTCCCCAATGTTCCCAGTCTTGAGAAACAGCCTTTTTACTACACATTTCAGGTCAACTTTTATATTAAATAAAAAACAGATGACCTGCCCACTTGCAATCTAAATTCAGTTTAGCAAAGCACAGTTAACATGCAGACTATGCTGAAACCCACAGACACCCACCCACTCAAACATAAACTCTAACAATGTGAATATAAGAGTTCATGACAGCGAGGGCCTTATGTAAGCACAACAGTCAGCATCGCACCATTTTGATCCTTAGAAAACACAACTGTGCACATGTCATTGCTCTTTCCCATAGCTCCATATATAAATCCCTACAATAACAAAGCTCTACCACTACTAAAAAAGTCCATCATTCAAATTTAGTTTCATTTATTCCATTACATTGACTGAACTTCTCAAATCAAAGCATGTCGTCAAAGAATGTAGTTTTACAGAATGATATGAAAAATGACATTTCCTTCAACAGGTTGAATACGCATGACAGCTCAATTACATTTCCGTTTGTGTGTCTGTGCCTTGCTGTCAGTGTGTGCGAGAGAGGTGACCGCCGCTCTAATGAGTCCTAAGTGGCACTGTTTGTGTTTACACCTGTTTACGTGCAGGCTGTTATCAAGCTTTGCATAGAGTAAACAAATGCGCACTGACACACATAAACACAGAACGTGGATGTGTATTAGCTGCTCTTCTACGAGCCAGCCTCTCTTCCTCTCAGCTCAACAGCCTGCTGTTTCAGTGCATTCTACTCTGCATCTGTCTGCAAAGACCCGTCTACATAGAAAGAAAGAGCCAACCACCCATCTGTCACTTGCTTTCCTTCTATTATCTCTCTCTCTCTCAAGTCTATAAGATATGCTAGAAATACTAGCATACTGTTCATCATTTAAAGACAAAATCAGACTTTAAACAGACTGAGATTCAAGTAAAATTTTAAACCAGTACACTGGAAAATGGTTTCATTCCGGTAGCTTTTTTCACTGCTTGATTTTTTTACACCTTAAAACAATTTACTTGCTCAGCTTAGATCAAAGCTTAAGACTCTCCAAGGAAAAGTTATATGGAGAAGATTAATGGGAAATACCTTTTGAGTCACTTAGCATCAAAGAGTCACATGCTGGGTCTCAGTTTAACAAGTTTTAGATTAATTTTATATTTCAGCTTTAGAAAAGCTTAATGGAGATGACTGTGAAGGTGAAATTTCATTCATAAAACAAAGTAAGGATTAAAAGATTATTTTTCCTTGACAAAAATGACATGGTTACACAGTTTTATGCATTTAAAATGGCACTTCAGAACATAATTGACAGCTTTTCACAATAGCTGTCAAAAGTAGAATAGCAGTTATCAATCTAGTACAAAGCAAACTTTCTACCATATACAAGCTAAACATTGTGTTATCTATCTGTCTGTCTGTCTGTCTGTCTGTATATCTATATTTCTATCTAACTATCTGTCTGTCTATCTACCTATCTGTCTGTCTGTCTATATATCTATATTTCTATCTAACTATCTGTCTGTCTGTCTGTCTATCTACCTATCTGTCTGTCTGTCTATATATCTATATTTCTATCTAACTATCTGTCTGTCTGTCTGTCGATCTATCTATCTATCTATCTATCTATCTATCTATCTATCTATCTATCTATACTATAGTGGTGGGGGTTGTGATAATGCAAGACTCTTATCTGTTAATCTATTCTTCTCAAAGCTGGGTAGGGAGTTGGGTCTTTACTACGCAGCTTGATGTTTGGCACAGATGTATACAGAGTCTCTACTTGTGTGTATGCCTACTGTAAAGATACCACATCAAATGTTATGTGGTAACATGGATGCAGTTATGAAGCTGCCGGGTTTGCTTCAGAAAAACTAATTTTAAGAAGCTTCACAATGCAAAACTCAACAAAACTAAGAATGTTTGCAAATTATTTTTCTGTAGTTCTTTTAGTCTGAAGTATCATTGCCAGACTTTGTTTAAAAGCAACCGAGGTAAGCTCGTCAGCACAGTTCTTATCAGAAAGCTAACTATTCTCCTCACTTATAAATTACCTGTCAGGCGAACTATCATGAGGAGAAGATGAGAAGATGGTTGAGATGAGTTGTGTAACACTTACTGGGGACCATTGGACATCTGTCAACAACGTTCCCTCAGCATTACTTTACACCTCACCGATGCCAACTGGGAACTTCACGACACAAGAACATCTTGTAGAACATATCTTATTTCCATCAGTTATAATGATACAAAAAAAATATTCAAGATACGAAAAAATGTGCGCGAGAAATACATATTCGACATTTTAAATTCGGGCAGAAGACAACACTGGGCATCACATGACTAAATTCAACGCGCCACCAAATGTTCTCTCCCATTGGTCATTTCCAGGCCTGATGCTGTGTGTTTGTGTGTAGCATCCTGCTCTCGTTTTGGTTGCCTGATGCCCAATGATGTCTTCATGGAAGAGCTCTCCCTGTCTTCATACAAGCCTTCGGTTTTGTGTTGGTTCTGAAATTTGTGAATATTTTCGTGTTGTCCTACCACCTTCTCCAACAGTTCGCCAAACACCAAGCTTCACAAAAAAGGCTTGGAACGGATTAGGCATTTATCATGTAAAACTTGCTTCGAAATGCGGAAAAAGTAAGCATACGAAGGCCACCCCGGAATGGATTAATTTTGTATCTTACACACACAATTGTATAGTAAAACATACATGTAGCTTTATTAACATTTATTAAAACATATTTTTGTGGACAAGATATTGAGAGCTTTAATAGAAGCTGCTGTATCAGCAGAATATGAGTAAGACCACCACCCCTCTCCAGTGTGGTGCCTAGGGAACTCAAGGGCATGCACTCAGCTGTCAACCAACGCTTACACACTTCCCAAAAGAGAACAGTCACCTTAGCACACCACACACAGGGCACTCCCCCATCAAACCCACTGCTGCAGCATAGAACATACGCAAGAATATGTTCCAGGAAATCATGGCCGGGTGAACCCTGGAGAGTATACACAGTCCACCCCCAAAAGAAAGTGCCACTGACAACATGGAACAAAGTCACCCGAAGGACTAAAGGACCTAGTCACCTACGCTAGGAGTCTTTGTGAATATATATATAGAACCAAAGTGACCTAATGACCATATAATAGAACATATAAAATGCTAAATGTAGCCTTGTACCACAACTAACACAATCACCTTACTTATGTAACTCAGTAAAATATAAAAGCAAAGTCGTATTACATCCTGTGGTGAGACACACATTGCTCGTGATGATAAAAAAAAGTCAAAGCAATTATTTTGTAATTATTTTTCAATTATTACATCCAGCTTGTACCAGTGGAAATGAATTGAGAAGTCACCTGAGATTTAGTTATATAGAAATTAACATCAGCTTGCAGGAATTTGCAAGTACATGAAATAAAACTACAATTATTCAATAAATTAATCAAATATTCAGTCCATCCTGTTTTACTCATTCCAAACCTTTATAGGTCCTGTGAACAAGCTGGTATCTAGAACAGGTCCTTAAAGCCATGATGCATGGTGATAATATGAAGAAATATACTGATATAGCAGCAGAACTGATATGTATAAAACATTTTTATATTTTAAAACATGAACTACCAATAAATGTAAAACAAAATATTATTATTTTCTATTCCAGTATACATTAGATAATCTAATCACAAGTAACAAAAATATAGAATAAATGCTGTAAGTATGATTTACAGGAAACCTGTGCTGAATCCTGCTCCGTTACCTCTGAGCACACAGATGCCAAACACTTCTCACTACACACTTCAACACACTTAACACCACTTCAACTCTGCTCATACTACTAAAAATCTTGTTACCGCACTAGCCTCGTTTTCAAATAGACAGCTCTCTTGGCAATCGCTTATTTAAATCGTATTTACTTGTGTAACAATGCTCTAAAAGCGACCTCTGCCATCTAATCAGATTACGAATGATAGTCACTATAATGTATTATTGAAAGTTAGCCACTGAGAAACCATGTTTGATGTTTTTAAGGAACACATGAAACAGTTAAGGAACACATCAAATGATTGGCATTTCTCTTTAAAGGTCCCATGTTATGCCCTTGTTATAGCACTTAGAATAAATATTTGAGCCCTCTATACTAGCACTGAACTGTTAATAACTTTCAATATGTAATATTTTTCCACTCGTATTTTTGGCCGGACAAATGCGCTGTTTACACTGGTCCCTCCCTTTCGGCACGCCCCTACTGACCAGCGCTTTCCTGTTAGTCCGAATAGAGAAAAAACAAACACAACGAGGGGCGCGTTAAACACGTGTTATTGTTTAAAAAAATTATAATCAGCAGACAATAGCTTACTCTTACACTATTTTATTTCTAATGTCGGCGTACTGTTTTATGAATTATTTATTTTGTTATAGGTGAACTTCTGACAAATGCAGTAAAACGCTAATAGAAAATCTGGTCGCGTTCTTTACTTTTTGAAGCGAGAGTCTGACACAATAGCATGGAGTAACAAGTAGTGCGTGTTCCACATGATTGTTGAATCTTATAGTGTGTGCATGTTTAGGATTTGAAGGAAGATAAAATGTAAAGTCTCTATGTGTGTGCTGAAACTAGATTTCGTTATAAGGTTATAAATGTCATGGAGGGAGTGCTTGGCTTGATGTATGAGTTCAAATTGCACATTTCATTACTGTATTTAAGCCAAGCACAAGTATAAAAAAACACTATTCACACTCCAAATAAATGAACACGGGACAGTTGTAAGAGCCAGACTTGTCATAAATCCTTTATCAAACTATTCTTTGTTGATAAACCAGGTGAATCTGAAGTGCTTCTCACAAACAAAAGTGATCTTACCAAGTTTTTGCTGATGGGTAGACAAAATCGAGCCATTTCTGACTAGTAAACTCATTCTTTGGTAATCCAAACAAAAATGCAAAAGTTGAATGCAAAGTTGCAAAAAAAACTTTGCTGTGCTGCTAATATAATAGCAACACAATAATCCTATTTCAAGAGTCTCCAAACACAGTCACCATGACAAATGAGATAAATGACAATGATCATCAATCAATCCAACTCAGTCTCTTAGCAACCCCTTTCCACACCATAATCAAACTGTCTCTTGGCAACCAATCTAAATGTCTTATCAAATGTCATAAGAAATCTTAATAAAACACATCCACCAATAGGATCACCACCACATCTAACACTCAAGTCTCAATCCCAGAGCAGCCAACACTAGGCTTCACATAGCAAATACAACCAAGATGTGGGACCTCACCCAACCATCCAATCCCTCTCACAGACAGGAGTTATTCTGACAGAGGTCCCGCGAGAGCCTATACAGGCTGGAAACAAATATGTTCCCTGACTACAGACTTTCTGAAACAACACGCCACTGCTAGCAAGTTTGGCAGCAGTAACACGGGAGCTTGTAAAATGTGAGTGAATCTTCCTGGAACATGCAGCTATGCTCAAAGATAATTAGAGTGGTATCTTCTCTTTATCAGTTCTTAGAGTTTGGTGCTTTCTGTCTTTAGCCTAAAATAATAGGAGTTCGGTTTTTCTGTTTTTTTTTCTCAACAGTAATATAAAACTATGATTTGTTTGTTTGTTTGATTATTTTTATATAGAGAGACATCAGAAAGGATATCACTGGCCATTTCATGGGTTAAATTATTTGTACATATAAAATATACTGTTTTTATTCAGATAATTAGTTTTCCTTTTAAGCCCCTGCTAAAAAAAAGTTATGAAAACATGATGTAAGACACAATATTTGTGCGGTAATTTTCAGTTTGTAAACAAAACTCTCCTTTCAAAACTCATTAAAACAAATGTTGCTGAAATTAATTGCAGTATACACATGGAGATGTATCCTCAGTTCTCAGTTCTGTTCAGTTCTCCCACCTTTTTCAGAGGGACAGCTGTAACAGAGCTGAGTAACTGCGAGGACAAGCAGGCCAAGAGACTTTAGCAATTGACTATGTCCTACAGAAAATAAGTAGATATTCTTCTGATACATATTTTGATATTTCAATCTGTCTAGAAGAATGCTTTGGCAAATTCGTGAAGTTAACTTGAAAGTGGAAAAGGTAATTTCATCAATGTCTTTACAGTCTGTTCCCACATTTGAAAGTGCAATCAATGCCGACATAGAAACTGAACTCAGCATAAAGACAGAGATTATGTATTACAAATGCATTAAGTGCTTTAAATGTATAAATCTTTTTTAACTCCTTGACCCTAAATATCATGGTCAATTTGACAACCACTTTATTTAATTTCCATATTTATGTAGGTATTCAACTTTTTACTTGAACAACAAGGTGCTAAAGTGCAAGAACGCCTGTAAGACAAGTTTCATCAAGATGAACTTATAGAAAACAGCAATGCTGTGTAATGCTGAATAGCATTGATTGAATTTAACATTATTTTATAATTACATCATAAGTGACATGACAGGGAATAGGAATTGGTGTGACTTTGGTGTGGGTTTTAAAGGAAAAAGGAAAGGAAAAATCTCCTTGTACACATGTTATGCTATTAATCTCTAAAGAAACACACCTTAAACACATCTGAAAAGAGAATTATCAGAATTTAAAAAAGAGTGTTATGAATGAGTTTAATGGAAAAAATGCATTCTTTGTCTTTATATTTAAAAAAAAATGCTTGTTCCTTTAATTACATCATGCCAAACATTTAGCAGTTTAGATGTCAATTTCTCAAGATAATCTAATTTCCATTTATGACTTCTAAACTTCTCTTTACAAAGGAATTGCTTGATGAACTCATCCTCA
This sequence comes from Danionella dracula, assembly GCA_900490495.1. NCBI lineage: Eukaryota > Metazoa > Chordata > Actinopteri > Cypriniformes > Danionidae > Danionella > Danionella dracula. The sequence goes on from UELW01000089.1 coordinate 2,670,178, forward strand.
GTATCTTATACACATTAGATCAATGGGGTTCAGATCAAGAGACTGATCACACTATTAAAGCAAAACTTCTGCTGACCCTCTGGTTTGGAGATTTTGTGGAGGTGTTGATCCCTCTGTGGGATGGTAACTTTTGACGGTTGGTGTATTTCCAAAGGAATACTAGATAATTTCATTATATTCCTCTGAGCAGTAAACCCTTCTTTTGCGGTGTTAATTAAAGAAGTGTTTATCATTCCATCAGTTATTTTCATCAAGAAAGAAGCTCTGGACTACTTTTGTTCACATTCTACAGAACTCATGCACACAGATTTCTCTGCGTCTCTAAGAGAGATAAGGAAAGGACATCCGTGCCACGTGAAGGTCGAGCGTCTGCAGCAGGAAGCGGGCTGAGGCAGCAGGGCGGTTCGCTCCTCTAATCTAATCGAAAAGGGAAGAGGCTTCTGAGGGAGATGTAATTTCAGAGGCCCAAAAACAGCAGCTTCCAAAGCAGCTGATCACATTAGCTTGCCATCTCTAAATAGGATTTCTCTACTGTAACAGAACAACGTTCCCATTACAAATGACTTAAACTCGGAGACTAGTAACTCAATATGGAGGAGAATCAATACCTATCACAAATAATTACCACCCCTCCCCTTTAAAAAAAAAAAAGAAAGAAAAAGAAAGAAAGCACTTGCTATCACACACACCAAACATCCCCTCCACCAAAACACCACCCAAGCCTTCAGATCTGTCATTAATCAAACAGAGATTCCATTGCTGGATAAGATAATTAACACTGAAGAGGAGAAACAATGAAGTGATGTGTAGATTTTAAGGTTAGCGAAACGATGGGTGTTTGAATGACAGAGATAAGTATGGCAGTTAGAAGGTGACAGTCGGTGAAAGAGAAGGAGGAAGGTGAAAGAATGAGAGAGCGATAGAGACAGAGAAGGAGGGAGAGAGAGTGCCTCACCTCTACTGTGTGTGATCCATCAAACTAAAGAAAAACACGGGAATTCATCATAGCAGAGCATTCGGACTGTGCAAATCAACATTATGTGAAATCACCCGTCGGCAAGACGAGAGGAGGTAAAATGAAAAACAAATAAATCAAAAGTTGGAAAAAAAAAACACTGGCAGACTTTTATCAGTTTTTTTCCCACATTGTTTTCCAAGAAAGTTAGCTTTTACTGTACGATGTAAGATGCAAAAGCTATTCTCATGTCTGTACTGACGGAACATGCAAGTCAATGTAAAGTGCATTTATTGCATGTGTTAACAAAGGCATCTGTTTCTGCCTGTGTTTCTTCTACTAAATGCTGCTTCCATCACTTTCTGCCAGTTCCACCTGATTTCATCTACTTCGACTGGAACAAACAGCCAATTGGGAGGCAGCTCGCATTGGACAGGGAATGAAGAGCCTCGTTTAGAGACAGAAAAACAGACAAAAAGATAAAGCGCCGGGTAGAAAAACTGTTGGCATCTGCTTCTTCATTAGCTGTTGAGGTTAAAGAAGTATTGCTTCAGTCTGGCTGACAGAGAATGAAGAAAGATCCACCTGGAGTCAAACACAATGGGAAAGATGGGCCATTTGTCACTGTGAGAGGCTGCAAGTGTGGAGGAGAGAGCCACTGCAGATGAGCCAAAAGCTTATTGACGATGGAACAAACACAGACGCACGTAAACACTGCGGGCTAAATGGTGGCTGTTGATTTTTTGACTTCCAAGTTAAGTTTGATATTTTTTGGTGGCATTTTTTTTTTCTTTAGCCTCATAGGGAAGAAAAAGTGATTAAACACAATTATTCCCCCAAAAAATTGGATCGAAAGAAAAAGTGATGAGGATAAAACATGTAACTAAATAACTTTCAATGTGTTAAAGCATTGACTGCTGAAAAAAACAGAACACGTGTTCATTTTGTCAAAGTATACTTAAGAGTTACTTTTTAAGACACCAGCAGATTTCACTGTGTTCCTAAAAATGCCCTCAACAGCATATCTAAAAAAGTCTCTGCGAATACCACACAGGCCTTTTGCCAAAATCAATAGATTTGCATCTTAAACAGCTCCATAAACTAGCCCCAAGCTAAAAGATGACAGCTGGCAATTCCAGTTTAAGACCTAGACTATAAAGCAGCTTAACCTCTCAGAGATTCAGAGGTCAGAGGTGAAACTCAATCATAAACCAAATGGATTTCTGTTTGTAGTTTTTAATCAATGTAAATAAGGTGATTCGCAAGGGGAGACAGATTGATCTAAAATGAATTCCCCAAAGCAGTGGTGAGGAAAAAACAACCTTTGAAAAATTGCAGTTGGCAAGGCTACTAAAAATGCTCAGTGCATAAAATCTAAACCTTTCTCCCCTGCTTACTTTACTTGAACTATTATTCTTAGAACAACATCCAAAATGAGTTGTGTCAAGCTAAATTCACTTCATATTCTGACTGTTAGGGTTTGGACACCTAATCATGTTAATTTCAAAAGTTCAATCAGTGAAACAAACTATTCATTAGGCATACAAAGAAAACCAACTTTAGTAAACGTTAAGCTAACCTCTATCTTTCTATAAACAGAGTTAACAAATAGGAACGTTACATTAAAACAGTACACTACAGCTTCTTCTATAGTCAGTCACATGATTACACCAAATTTCTAAATCACTGCAACTACTTGCCAATCTCTTTTGTTACTCATTGGGTGTGCTGCGAAGTCTTGTGCATGCCCTTATAAAAATAAGTGCCCATCTCCTCTCCATGATAGAATAGAATACCAAATCATTTCATTATCCACCGAACATATGAATTAACAATTTACCACCAGCCTTAAAAAAGACTCAAATTTGCCAGTCTGCTGCAGCTTATAATGAGAGGAAGAGCATCCCATGGTTCACGTTCCCTTTAGAAAGGCTGATTGGTTACATAATAAAGCAATGAGTGAGGATGAAGATGGAAGCTCAGTGTGGTAGCAATACCATCCTACATTCTTTACGGGTTATTAAGATGTACCTGGGTGTGACAGGGCATCAATAACTTCAGTGCTGGCAGAGATGGCCCGCTGAGAGGCAGATGGCATACATGACTGGATATCAGTGATTATGCAGCATAATTAAATGCAATCATAATTTCACAAAGTTTCACTTGCACTTCTGTAAGAGGCTGCAGCAAGCGTAATTAAGACATTCTAATGCAGTCTGGACACATTGTGTGTCCCAAAAAAAACAGCAATAATCATAAAGGAGAGAAAACAACGAGTTGACTATCTGCACCTTTCATAACAACACATTTAAAAAGTAAAAATAAATGTCTCTAAATGTTATTGCACCAAGCTGTCATGAAGTTAAAACCAACAATAAATAACAGCATTTCTTAAATGAATCAATAATTTTAAATTTTTACATTTATTTATCTGATAGTACGTCAAAGCTGCATGAATGAAAAATAGCTCTGAATATTCCTCTTTGAAAAGCAGTGCAGTATTTAAGATAAATCACTTCCAAAAATTGTATTCATGAATATCTCTGTTGGAATTTAACAATTTCCATAAAATCTTCAAATAAATGTTGTTTTCTTTTTTATAATTTACATAAAGTCTTCAAATAAATATTTTTAAAAGGCCACATCCCTTCTTGATTTATATGCCTTCACAGCTTGATTCTACCATGTTACAGAAGTAAAAACTATAATTTATACATTAAAATGCTATTTCTGCAAGGCAGCCATAAAGTCAAGCAAAGTTCAGTCTACACTAAATAAGTCTAAAAACTTTTTTTTATATGTTCCATATAACCAGGTTTTAAAAGTTGCAAGAAAGCAACAATTTTACATTAAATTTAAATCCCTGCTCTAGTTATCGCTGTCCATTTTTGTATTTTTGTCTGAAGATTGTTTTACTGTTACCTTTGATTCTAATTTGGTATATTTAATTTTTGAACATGTACATCTATAAAAAAAAATCTTCACAAGTCATGACACATAAATAAATTCAAGCACCAAAACAGAAAATAACTATAGATATTAAAAAGATACTGGGGGCTATAGAAAAAGTTATTAGGGACAAAACTGAGGTCCAATAGCAAGTAAAACCAGCCTGCCCATCAACAAAACACTACAGAGCTAATCAAGGTGACATTGGAGTTATATCGTGTCTATTGAGTTTACAGAGAGTATAAAAACAGCATTTCCACACATGCATGGTTTAAAAATTTAATTAATTTGACAAAAAACTCTATCCATGCGAAAGCACTGAAATAGTCCTAAATAGTGGTTATAAGATGGCTGCAGACCCAACTAGTTTCATTTGTGACTATTCTTTGATGGCTGGGAAAAGTAGCTCAATAATAATAATAATAATAATAATAATAAAAATAATGTATTCAATTTATATAGTCCTTTTCCAGAGGTTAAAGACGCTTTACAATGTTTAGTGCATTATTCTTTCACTCTACATTCACACTCTCGTGGTGATAAGCTACCTTGGCAGCCCTCAGTTGCTCTTGGGCAGTCTGACAGGATGTGATTGCCATTTTGCGCCTACGACCTCTTGATCATCACCAAACACACCCCACCAGTCTCACACGTCCTTACAGGGCAATGCAGATGCAGTGCCTTGTCCAGGGCCACAATGGCAGAATGACCCTCGCGGGGATCTAACTGCCAAACTTCAGGTTACAGACGACCAACTCCACCACTATGTCATCGTTCCGCTCACAGAAAGATCACAAAAAGATAAGGACATCTCTGACAAAAGATAATTCTCCCAAAAATAATCAGTTATGTGTTTTCGGGGTCTTCATGTGGAGGTGACAGCTGAAGGTGATTAGAGTGTGTCTGAAAAGGGAACGGGCAATATCATTCCTGGAGGGTTTTTTTCAAACCTTGTTTCAAGAGACACAAGAGTAGTTTCAAATTAGCCAAGAGGAGTTTAGTGGGACAAGGTGTGTCGCATGAACGTTGACGTAAACCTTTGCAAGTCTGGGGTCCTCCTTGCCCATCTCGTGCTTAAAAGCAGTTTGGCAAATAAGTCACAAAAATCATTGATAGAACAATTAAAACAAGCTGTAATTTAGAATTGTAATTCTATGATAAATGCCACAGGTGTCAAGGTGGCACAGTGAATAGCATGGTCGCCTCACAGCAAGAAGGTTGCCGGTTCAAGCCTCGGCTGCGTCTGTTGGGACTTCTGAGTGGAGTTTGTGATTGCATGTGATCGCATTGGTTTACTCCAGTTGCTCTGGTTTCGCCCACAAGTCCAGAGAAATGCAGTACAGGTAAATTAGGTAAGCTAAGTTGTCCATAGTGTATGAGTGTGAATGAGTGTGTATGGATGTCTCCAAGTGATGGGTTGCGACTGGAAGGACGTACGCTGTGTAAAACATTCTGCTGTGATCACCCCAAATAAAGGGTGTCAAAGCTGAAAAGAAAATAGATAGATGGATGGATAACGATCCCACTTGCTGAGGTGGATGAAATAAATGTGAAAAAAAAAGAGTCATTTATTTATCATTAGACCAAAACTCTGGTCTTAGACTCTCACTCCAATAGTGAAAAATCCAGTCCAGTAATTAGAAGTAAAAGGTAGAATAAATAATATACTTAAAGTCAATTTAGCATTTAAAATACTTTCATTTGCCAAGAATGGTCCCCATATATTGGTTATCTGTACACACACAAGCTAATGAGTGTACAACTGTCAAGCTGAGAGGACATATTGAGTGAGCGCGATTCCTTATCTAGAGAGCACACCACACAGACTAACAGGATGATGGCCTCTCAATGCTGTCCTTGTGCGGACAGCGGTGATGGCGAAGCAGATGGAGGGTGGTAGTGTGTTTCTTGGTCTGAGCATATCCGCATGTGTGTGCGAGTGTTTGTGTCCCTGTTGGATAATAGACTATTGGGATTAAATATTGGCTAGTGCTTCAGGTGGAGGGCAGTGGACTGGCTTGTAATGCATCACACTCAAGGCCTCTCCTCGTCCACCCACCCTCCCTCCCTCTCTCGTTCAATCCATCTCTCTTTCTCAGTCACTACAATCCTCTGTATGGGTTATTTATGATAAGACATTCCCACCCCTGACAAAAATGGCTTGTCCAAACAAGACAGGCTGAAAAGCATTTAAGCCAAATGACAAACCGGATTGAATGTTACATTTGGAGAAAGATATAATTATCTCCCATTTCAATCAACTACATAGCTATTTTTGTCCACTAAATATTATTTTCAAGTTATCTGCAGGCCAAACCTTCAATTTGCTATAATCACTTCGGTGCATAAAGTTTCCAATCTCTGACCAAAATTTCCCATCTCGAAATGTTGGAGTGACTTTGTCTCAACCGGGTGTTGTTTCACGTGGATAAATGTGACATTTTGCTACTAAATTAGCATAATCACATTGACAACCGTGGAATCATATTGACTGCACTACAATGGCTTTGATTAGTTGAGAGGGAGCAAACAGCAGCATTATAATCAAGCTGGGAAAGTCAGAGGTATTTTTCTCTGTTTTGTTAAAGGCTATCTCTGGCAGCACTCCTGTCTGCTTCTCACTAATGCAGGCTGGAACTGGCTAACAAGCTGCATGCTAACTGCTGTTAGTGTCATTGTACGGACATTAGTAAAGGTTGGATGGTTTGTTGCATATCATCTGCAGTGATAAATGCCAGTCGTTCTTCTCAGCAATGACATTCATTTTGCATTCAGAACTTTCAAGGTAGTTGATCACTTTTAACTCTTGTGGGGTAAAAAAAAAATACAAAACTCAATATCAATCTGATTATAGTGAAAATTGATGCACTCATAAACGGTACAAAACATGTATAAACTTAACCTAAGTGTCAACTTTTTAAATTCATTGAAATCCCTCACAATGTATGAGGGGAATACAACTTGAAATAAATAAATAAATAAGCCTCTCTGAGCCAATTATATTGTGGCAGAGTTTTGACTTTTTAGCAGTCTATTTATTAGCTTGCAAAATTAACCGACACTGCTTAGAAACTCAAAAATGTTTTGGTTTGATGGACTTCATTATTGGATGCTTTTTTACCCCATTAAATAAAACACTACCATAGATAATACATCTTTTCTTTAGATGCTATTTGACAACCTCAGATAGATAGATAGATAGATAGATAGATAGATAGATAGATAGATAGATAGATAGATAGATAGATAGATAGATAGATAGATAGATAGATAGATAGATAGATAGATAGATAGATAGATAGATAGATAGATAGATAGATAGATAGATAGATAGATAGAATCTCAATGTCAAGTCATTTGATGTTTTTGTGTAAGAAAGAGGGTAGTCCGACAAAAAAGTTTGTATTAGGTTCTATTGTAAATTTCTACAGTTGTAGTATGGATGGGAATCTGATCATTTCTGGAGCCTTTAGAAGCAATAAATTACTTACAGTACAGTTTCAGTTCGGAAAACATTTAAAAAAACATAGCTGTGATTTACTATGATGCTTGACTAGAAAAAAAACATAAAACATATAAAAGTTTTGGACTTCAAGTATGAACATTATAAAAAGAATACAACAGTGAAATAGAAAGCACTGCATTCTTAGAAATACATATACATACAGTGTAAATATTCAGATAAGGCTAACCCTAACCCTAACCCTAACCCTAACATGTGCCTATCAGCTGAGTTAGCTTGTGTTTACATCTTCCAAGTCCTTTGGCTTTATTTAAAGCAACAAAGTCAGGGTTATTGTATCATGTTCGACCTTGACAGTCATTAACAGGAATCTGCTCAGCAGAATCCAATAACTGTTTATGTAAACAAATCTATAAACTCCAACTCAAGAGCCTTGTGGTGAAATGATTTTATTCCTCTTTAGAGTGTTGTTGTAAAAAAAACTATTCAGATGTTTCATTGCAATAAGTACTTTTCATTTAAGAGCTCACTCATGGTGCGTCATGGGCTTATCACTGAAAAAGATATTCAGAGGGAGAAATAAAGAGAGAGGGCTTTTATTTAGATCTTATACAATTACTCACCGTTGGCTTGTAAGTGCAACAAACTGCAATGGGTTGCAGCAACGCTCATTTGCTTAATAAGGTAAAACCAGAGAGGCCAGTCAGAGAAGCATTTAGATTCTAAATTAAAAGGCCTGGCCACGTATAATTTACAGCCCGTTATTTCTTCACATTTGTTTTCTTTATTTTGCTATACTTAGAATTTTTTTGTTCAAGAGTATTGGAAATGTACTGCAAAAAAACAATGGTAGAACGATATATAAAGAGAAATACATATACATACAGTGTAAATATTCAGATAAGGCTAACCCTAACCCTAACCCTAACCCTAACATGTGCCTATCAGCTGAGTTAGCTTGTGTTTACATCTTCCAAGTCCTTTGGCTTTATTTAAAGCAACAAAGTCAGGGTTATTGTATCATGTTCGACCTTGACATTCATTAACAGGAATCTGCTCAGCAGAATCCAATAACTGTTTATGTAAACAAATCTATAAACTCCAACTCAAGAGCCTTGTGGTGAAATTATTTTATTCCTCTTTAGAGTGTTGTTGTAAAAAAAACTATTCAGATGTTTCATTGCAATAAGTACTTTTCATTTAAGAGCTCACTCATGGTGCGTCATGGGCTTATCACTGAAAAAGATATTCAGAGGGAGAAATAAAGAGAGAGGGCTTTTATTTAGATCTTATACAATTACTCACCGTTGGCTTGTAAGTGCAACAAACTGCAATGGGTTGCAGCAACGCTCATTTGCTTAATAAGGTAAAACCAGAGAGGCCAGTCAGAGAAGCATTTAGATTCTAAATTAAAAGGCCTGGCCACGTATAATTTACAGCCCGTTATTTCTTCACATTTGTTTTCTTTATTTTGCTATACTTAGAATTTTTTTGTTCAAGAGTATTGGAAATGTACTGCAAAAAAACAATGGTAGAACGATATATAAAGAGCAAAATATAACATGGTATCACAAGAAATGAACAATGCACTAACAAATGTATAAAGCAGACCATAAACTGTGTTTAAAAAAAAGTGTTGATTATAGCTGTTTCCTAATAAAATGTCTTTATATTATACCCAAAAAAAATCAACCATCAAAACTTATCAAAAATCTGGAAATCTTTGCAAATGTATATGCATATTCAAAAGCAATTGGAACCCAAACAATTATTGACAGCATTCAGACAGTATTCAGCAGTTGAATGGATAGCCTGCTATAAAAGGCATTGCTTTTATGCCAAAAACAGCTGCTCTGAGTTTTAAGGAAATGGTTTCTTTTTCAGCTTCATGTAATGGAAGCACGCACTCAGAGGCAATTAGGTCTTTTCAGCCTCCCAGGCAAACATTGAGTCCTTGAGGAGGGAAAAATCTGTCTTGCAAGCTTTCCATCTGATCTGAGGACTTTGTGTTTGTACTTAGTTACAGCAGTGGCAGAGGCTGATACAAGATTAGATAGTCGCTGGCATATCGCAGTCATGCATCTCAATGGCTCCCAGAGTGCACTTTCCAATTCCAGAGATGACCTTCTGAAAAAGAAGAGCCAAACCAAAGCACCAAGGGGAGGGGTGTGCCAGTAAGTGCCTTAGATGCTGAAACCAAATGCGATTTTAATGCCTGAAATCTGACATCCCGGTGGCCTAAAAGGCTTCTTAATGAAAAGATATCTACACCGTTTAGCTTGTGGTAAACGCTTATTATCTTAAGAGTTCCACCCAACATCTGGTTAATTCATCCTTTGCTGAATTGGCAAAGAGGGGAGGGTCGAGGGGGTGTGAACTAATTACAAAGCATTGATGGCTTTGATTGAATCTTTTTTTAGATGACTGACTCAGCAATGGGATTTCAATACACCTCGTCCCAGGGTGAGCATTGCAAATCAGTGCTGCTTGCAAAGCACTTTGCTCACTATGACTGAAAACATGCAAGACTTAATTCAAGAAGAGAGTGTAACAAATGATTAAAATAGGAGAGCACACTACAGGGGGCTTCAGCTCTACGATATTGTAAACTATAAAGCAGAAGCAACTTGAGCGCTGACGACCAGCTGCACGAGTTTAGGCATATAAAGTCAAGAACAACATGTGTGTTATAAATGGATTAGTGTATGGACGAATCACTGCTAGATTTCTAAGATATTGCAATTAGAAAAAAGTTTTTATATAGTACTTTTTTAGCAGTGGCTTTCAAAGCAGCTTCACGAAGTCCTAGTGTGGATCAGGTAGAGTAAATAAAAGTTCCCTCTGTGAGGCCCCTGGGAGCCTCGCTGACTGAGGCAGGTGCTAGTCACCTCTCCAGCATAAAGAATATACAAACTTAAGATCCATCGATGATGAAGTTTGCCAGACAGCACCTGAAAAAAACAAAAAAACAAAAAACAAAGACAAAATAGAAACTAAAAAACAAAAAACAACGGTTAGAAAAATGTAACAGACAACAAACAGTTGATCAGCATCAGCTGCAGGATGAGAGATGGGTTAGATTGAACCACGTTGTTATTTCAACAGTTTGTATGTTTATAGCGCTCAGACATCAAATCCATTTTGACAAATACCAGGAGCCAATTATTCGAATGCTAGATTAAACAGATATGTTTTTAATTTAGTTTTAAACTCTGTGAGCGTAGCTGAGCTCCGGACAACGTCCGGGAGTTTGTTCCAGAGCTTCAGAGCTCAACATGAGAGCGGTCTTCCCCCTCTGGTGAATTTACTAATCTTCAGAATAATCAATAGTCCTGCTTCTTGTGATCGAAGCAGCTACACTTAACTACAGTTTCTGTTCAATGTCTACCCAAAGCAAGGTATTTTTTCTCAGGATTTTGACAGTCCATTTAGGGAATTCCATTTAGGAAACATCCCTAACACAAAATATCCAAAAAATTAAGGTTTTTAAGGCAGATCATTTTTTTGTGTGTGTTGTGGTTTTATTCTTAAACAGACAGGGGCGGAGATAATGATGCATAACCAATCTGCAGGCAATTTCTTGTCCCTGTCAGGTTTCTCTTAAAAGACGGGTAGTAAGAGAACCCAATCGCATGACAGCCAGGGGTTTAGTCAGTCTTTTTATTAATAATAACACAGAAAATAAACAACATAAAATTGCCCACAATGGGGAAAATTGCAAAATAACTAAGGTGCAAAACTTACTGATAACAGATTATCAAAAGCCGGAGAAGTAAACGATAAAAGACTTAAACAATTGTCTAAAATAGGACTAACTGAACACAAGACGAAAAGTGTGACATTTGCAATGCAGCAACACTAAACATTGGAAGAAGGAACATTATAAAGGGAGGACAACTCAAAATCAAATCTAACACACTGGAAATAACTTGACACAGGTGGAAATCAATCAGTGAACAAGACAGGAGAGCAAATACAAACTAGAATTAAATAAATCAACAGGCAATATCCCTAATGACAGAAAACAAGACTTAACAAGAATAAAACCCTTAACAAAGAGCAGACCAAAACAGAACCCTATTAGTTCAACACTATAAAAATACGATCAATGTCAATCATTTCTTATCACATTAAATTGATTTAGCCCCTCAAGTTAAAGCCTAAAAGATTGTATTTTTTCAGAACAACTTAAAAATTCCCTCATATTTTAAGCTAAACTTCAATAACCACAGATTCTTGGTCAAGTCATCAGACCAGATCTATGCCTGAATACTATTTCTAGCAGTGCTTGCCTTCAGGAGGGCTTGACTGTATCATATTCATTCGATTTCTCTAACCGACTCCTGTAACATGCTGTATAAGGATCCAAAATCTATAAAAATCCAGTAACATGAGCTATGCCACTCTGAAAGTCAACATGAAATCTGCAACAAGGATTAGTTCAGTAAGATGACTTAAATTGAGTTAAACATTATAAGTATTCAGAATAAGTATCAAAAAAGTGAGCACACAAGAATACTCTTAGTCCAGAAAAAAAATGATTTAATTGAAATCATTGTAATAGCTGTTAAAACATAAAATGGTTTTCTTCAGCAAAACTATGAATAATGCTAAACGATGACACTGATCATTTCTAATAAGAAATCACAGGGGACGGATTGGTACTGGTTTCACACTGGCGTCAGTGGTTTAAATAAATAAGAGAAGTATTAAGCATTCATGGTACATCTATATACATACTATATACATATCTATTGTTCTCAAAAGGTAACGTTTATTTGAGCCCCCAGGACATAGAGTTCAAGAAGCGCTAAAAGTGTTAAAAAAAGAACTTGTTTTTAACATTTAGACAGAAAATGGAGCTTTAGAAATCAACCACACAGTACATCTTTATTATTTTACAAAAAGGCAGAAACAATGGTCACAAAGGTCATGTTACATAAGCAAACCTAGTCAAATTTGATCTAATCTTGACTTTAAATGCCGCATTGCAGGGACATTAAAAACAGCCATTTAACAATGAAGCATGAAGGGCACCTGGAGTCCTGAAAAATTTCCAGCTATTAATTGCTTTTTATTGCCGTTGTGTGCACAGCTTGAATTGCAAGACCTCTCTAACTTCCTAGGTTGTCTAAGAAGACTGCAGATTGAATTGCTATTATAACGCAAACTGCATTACAACCGATGTACAGTACAGTATGTGACCATTCAGTAACTTTGAAAGGTAAGGGAAAATCCAGCAACTTCCAGTTTCCATGAGAGAGAAAAAGAAAGTTCAGGATTTCAGTGAAGTTCAGTGAACAACATTAGACCTGACATTAAACGGATTTGGAAAATGTGTAGCTTGTTGAGGGAAAAAGAAGCAGCTGCTTGTGAAAACTCACAGGTTTATTTCAGTTCCAGGATTCTCACCTCAGCTTCTTTATCTCCTGTTAATTAGCATCGCCGCTAACAAGAACTCTAGCACATATGAAAACCACATGCGTTTCCTCCTGTTCTCCTGTAGAGTGAATGTAGGGGAGAAACGACATTATCTGGAATTCTGCAAGCTTTACAGAGAGGGAACTAATTAAGCTGGGCAGGCTCTTAAAATCCAATTGAGTTTTCAGCTGATGGAGATAGTTTTAATTAATCTGGTATGGAAGAGAATGAGCAAATAACAGACAGTGTATGGTGTCATAAATATCAGACACAGTGCAGACAAAATGTAGAAGATAAACACAAAATGTTGTTTGTAAAAAAAATTACTTGGGGAGGAGGGGCAGGTGAGGTGGTGCAGAAGAAGCACTACAGACCTCTTTAAATCATTTTCTCAGCTGATTGGCAGAGTCACTCAGCACCTGTCTACTCATCTCTGACAGTGAAGCCTTCACCTCTTTAATAATCCAGATGGATAAAAGAGGAATTATGTAATTATCTCTCAACTTTCATTGTTTACAAAGTACCTTCAACAAAATCAATTGCTTTCATACAATGTGTTGCATTTAAGTGAAGAAAATGCACTTTAGTATCGCATTAAGACAATAAATCAATTCAGAAAATAGAATATCTATAATATATAAGTACATTATAAATATATTGTGTTGACTACGGATCACTGCGGATGTTAAGCATGTTTTTATGCATTTTAAAATCATCCAGTGAATAAAGACCTTGAAGATAAAGACCTTGGTTAAGATAAAATTCAATTTATCAGTGTGCATCAAGACAGACTTATCTTATTGTGCTTGTCTGAGAAAGGAGTGTGGACTGAAATTTGAACCCTTCTAATCAGGACCACATGCTGTTACTTTTATTAAGAAAGCATCATGAGAAATGTATCTGTTGATGAACGTCAAGTGCTTGACTGATTCATTAACTTTTGCAAGATGTCACCCTTCAATTTAGTTGACAACCATTTGCATTTAGAAACAAACACACATTCATACATTCAACAACAGGGGAAGTTTTATAACAAGAAATTAAATCTACATTTGATTTGAAACAACAGAAAATCTTCTTAAAAATTGAAGAGCAAACGCCATTCTCCAAAATGGGCTTCAAATGAGCGTGCAGGCAAACAGAGGATGCAATAAACTGACAGTTTAGCAGAGGGAATGTACAAATATGGATCAAAAAACCCTCAAGAAAAAGCTAATTAACAGAATTTTTTCACAGGTGAAAGTGAATTTTTTCACAGATCTAGCCTATCCATTACCTTTCCATTATCAAATCAATACAGAAAACAAAAAAGCAGTAAAACTAGTAGAAACTAGAAATAAATGCAACATCTTTTCATTGTGTAACTCTTCATATCTCAGTTAAATTAGCCTTGCAAGGTGTGGTGATTACTACTGAGAGTGCTGTATTGAGCCTTAGTGATCATAACGCTGAAACAGAGTGGCTGCAAACAATTATTTAACTGAAAAGGTATGTGCAACTAGATTCTTGTTTTATTGCCACTTTAGAGTCACACTTGCATCATCACCCTCAACTGCAGTCAGATAAATCAGAGTTTTCAAGCAAAGTTTGTAATTTCTACCTGACGTCTTTTGGCACTCAGTGAGCACGTGTACTGTGGAAATGCATGCCAACAATTCCAACTCCTCCTCTCTGTCTCAGCCAAGCATCGCATGAAGGCTGATTGACAGCTCCTGGAATTGTATCAAAGATGAGCGCCAAAAGTAAGTGAGTACGCAGAAAGAAAATAAATATAAAAATGGTCTGCTGAGGAGGCAGTGGCAGGGTTTCACATCTCATTTCTACACTAAATTGTGAAGAAGCAAATAGAAAAAATAAGAAATATGAATTTGATATTTAAATATCTAAATACCCTTGAAAGCTCAGAATATGATCAAAAAGGCAACTTTTGTTCTTCCACAATGTAAATAATGCTGAAAACTACCAACCTACTCGTTTTCACTAAATCTTCCAACTTAATATAAATTTCAAGACACATTAGCAATAACAACAACAACAACACTAATAATGTTATTGACTGTCAAAACACTGTTCCTCATTTGTAAAGAACTCCAGAAAAAAAGGCATTTGCAAACAGGCCAGATGTCTAAAAAGACACATTTATCGGGAGTTTATAGTATAAAAAATATGTTTGTAGGTATTGTGATGAGTTGAATGACATGGAGAACTGCAGTAAGAAGATGTTGAGAAGACCAACCGGAGGAACACAAGGGTATTTGAGGAGACATGGAGATGAAGATCAGATATGCCTGATTTAAGTGGAGATTTGCTAGACCTGCAAGTAAACAGTCAGGTAGATGCTCCGGATGATTTGACAAGACCAGATGATCAAGTGGGAATTTGTGTGGGATACACGGGGTGCATGAGATTGATGTGCTTTTTGATTGTGTGTGTATTTTGTGATGGGTCCAAGGCTAGTGAATTTCTGACACCAGCACTTTTATTTTAGTGGGATCTAAAGCTCATCTCTCCATCTTAGCATAAACTTTGGCTCACTTCAGGTCCATTTTAATTTACTCGTGTACTTTTTTCTTCAGATGTTTGGATGAGCAGCACTTAGCACAAAAACGAGATCAATTTTAACAGGAAAGTGTAGTTTTATGATATCACTGGGAGTATTTTAAGGGCAGTATCAGAAGGAGAAAGTAGAAGCAGATTCAGAAGCCAGAGGGAGGAGATGAGAATTTAATGGGCCATGCAGACCTGCTCTAAAGACAGCTTTCTTTGAGACCTGAGCTGACCTAGACATGACTCTTTCCACTGTATAGGAGACACTTCAAGAGAGGGGAGCAGCCGCTGATCTAAGATCAGGCCTGCTATGGGACCAAAAGCATTGATGGAAGCGAGCTGAAAATAAAGACTGCTCCAGGAAGAGTTTAATTACATGAGGTTGCTGCCGGCGGATAATGATGGGCATTGATTGGCTCGCGTGTGGCAGCTGGGAATAAGACTGGAGAGTGTTGACCAGAGTGTCAATTTCATTCACATCAATTAACAAAAGCAATTCTCCCTCTGCATATACTCCCACATTATTTCAGACTTTCAGCATTTTACAAAAACACTAACAATGTTTTCATTTCAGTCTCTTGCTTTAAAGACTATATGGTTCAAACAAATACTTATAAACAAATAAAACAAATAAAATGTATGATATTTCAAGCTATTAAACCATATAATAAACAAAAAGCTGTGTATGACAACTGATCCAACCTTAATGTCTTCCAACAATCTCCCGGATGTAATCTTTCTGAACATAGAAAAAACATGTGTTTCCTTAAATACAGACAACAGATTGGTCAGTAAATGCTGACAAATTTTCTATTGTCTTAAGATATTTTGCTCTGCAGTACATGCTGATTTCAGAGTAAGTGCATTAATACAAAAACCGTGGCGTCTTAAGCAAAATCAATGCAATGCCTGTAAAAAGACCTTTGTCTATAAAACGGTGGAGTCCTGCCCTCTCCGGAGAAAGTGAAGCAACTTTCAAGTCAACAAAAAAAATGTAAAATGGAATAGGGCAAGGGCAGGGTAAAGCATCATGATACAGGGACCAAAAAGAATGATAAGATCTGTGAAACCTCACAAGAACTTTCACACATGTACACAAAAACACACTCTTAATGGACCGAGATGAGAGGGTGAGAGTTAAAGCTGTAAAGATCAACTTAGCCGTGTTAGAACTATAACAGAACGTCTGAAGAATGAGGTCAACCTTTTTAAACACTGACAGAGTAAGGATGCACTGACTAGTAAAAGACAACCCAATTATTTGAATTAATGATAACATTCAAACTAATAATGTTTTGAAATTAATTAATGTATAATAATCAGAATAAAAATGAAACCGTGATTATTACTCAGACTAAAATAGCACAACTAAAATATATTATCGTTGGATCACTTGTAAATTATAAGTGTTAGTACTGTTGTTCTCATAGAGGATATCTCTTGTTTTAATTATTAAACAAATGCAAGAACAGAAGATAATAGAATTATCCACTACAGAGAATCATTGAATCAGTAAGCACCAATCCATACTCCTGCCCCATCAACATCATTAATGCATAAACTGAACCACAACATCTATAAATCGCAGTCCACCAGGAGATATCACAACTAGAGAGGGTGACTGTTGATCAAATCCCACCACACATTAACACAGGTGCTTGATCATCAGTGTGCACTACAGTAGACTCAGACTAAATGCTCCTTTTGAAATTGACTCTGACCTCTGTTATACCTGCTATGGACTGCTGCACTCTCAGTATGGAACAGCAGAGCCTGAATCTTTCTTCATACCTATTATCTGCAGTCGGTTTGCCTCTGGAGAACCCAAGAAAAAGATGAAACTGAAATCCACATGTAATACTGCATGCCTTTATACAGACCAAACCTCTACAGATAAGAGGACAGTACGCTTCGCACTGTGAACATGAGCTCCAAAAGGCCCAGAACTACTATAATTAAAAATCTTTCTCAGGCACACACTCTCTGTCCCTGTATGTGGCATAGCAGATCTAAGTGTCAGAGCTGTTTTTGGTGTCATGCGTTTCAATATAATGGCACTAAATGCCAGGCAGAATCTCTCAAAAGAAGTAATAAATCATCCCAAGAGGGGAGCGAGGCTTAATCTGCACACAAAAAAACGACTGGCACTGGAACATATACACAGATTTATCCCCATGTGTGGGTCAAACAGACACACATGACTGTAAAATATAGTGCAATAAAACTGTTCAAAGTAAACTACTAAATTAATATTTAAAAATACTGTTAGAAAATGAACACCAAATAAAAAGTTTCCAAAAACGATATGCATGAAGAGTTTAAGTAAAAAAAATCTTCATTGAGAAGCAACTGCTTTTACTTTTTCTTTTTAGATTTGGACCAGTCCAAGACGTGTTCTCCTCATAACATTTCCTCCAAAATCCCCAATGTCGATGTTATCTTGGGATAATATGGTGAGTTCTCAAGCTAATGTGAGCTAAAATCAACACCAGCAACTCTCAGTGGCCCTAACTCTAATTGATAACATGTTAAAGAAGATGAATAAATTAATCTAGATAAGTGAAACCTTTAGTGACACCATAACTGTTCCTAATTCATCCCTTGTAAGAACATCTTTAAAGTTCAAGTATTTCAGATTGTCCAGACTCGTGAGGCGCCTGTGTGCTGGTTTTTGCCTCTGTACAGAAAGAAGCGCAGTTCTTAACTGGTATCAAAGGCTTAGAGACAACACTGCTCCACAGTACAGATTAAACTCTGTCGGGTTCAGTCTCTCAGCCAGTAGCAGGAACCTCAGGAGGTTCTCTTTCAAAGCAGAAGAAAGAGAGGAAGAAGAGGAAAACTGAGGATTTTAAACTCTAAAGCCCCTAGCTAATGAATCCATATGATTGAAGGAGGAGACAGAAAAGAGGAACAGGCCTTGGGGAAATCGCAGATGAAAATGTCTGACAAGCTTGTGTGTGCATTGTGCTTTAAAGGAGAAAAAAATATCAAGACACCCAACGCTGACAGGAAATTAAACGTTGTCGTTCTGGGTGACGTGCGCCTGCTTGTCACAAAATGAGCCAGAGACTGGAAACGGGGAACATTTTTCATGTAAAGTGCAGAAATTGGACAGAAGACATGCTTTCACACAAATGCACATACACACGCACACGCACACACACACACACATTCAAATGACAGTGAATTACTACATTTATGATCCATCTCTCTTTTCAAACACATTTGTGTAAAGAGACAAATTATATTAAAAACACAGAGTCTGTAAAAGAAATCTAAGAACGGTTTTCTTCGAGTTATGTTTAGAACTGTGGTGGAATATGTCCAAAAAGAACTGAAAACAAGATTTCTTTCAATTCAATAATTACAGAGGTGCATACAAGATTAATATAAAGGACTAAAAAGTGTTAGATGAAAATCATCAAATGTGTCATTAAATTCAACCCAAAGAGTGGAGAGAAGCTAAATTAAACAATCATAAGGCATCAAGCTAAAAAAAAAGCCAAAATAACAGATGCCTTTACTTTTTGTTATTCTTGCCTGTGTGTTTGTCCTCCTTACTCTTCTTCATGTCTCAGAGGAGGTCTGCTGCAGAGAAAGACGGCTGCTGACGTCTCTCTCTCTCTCACTCTCTCCATCTATCTCTCCCTCTCTTTCTCTGTGGAATTCCAGTCCTGTAGGACTCTCATTATGAACAAACTCTGGCAGATCAGAGACAAAGAGAAAGAGAGCAAGACAGAAAGAGCTCAACATGAAGGCTCTTTCACTGTAAAATCCATATGGAAGAGCATGTAAGCCTCAGCTGTCTCATTCCTAAATGAACATTTACTGAACTTCCCACACTCCCTTCAGGGAGGTGTCAGCGTTGCACTGGGTGAGATCATTCAAGACTTGCCTCCAAACTCAAACCTTCGAGTTACAATGAAACTCCACAGAAGTTCTACATCTGGATTTGTCACTGTCAGAGGTTGGAACATTATAAACGTGTTAGGTGAAGTGAAAAAAAAAGTTATGGATAACTTCATGGAATTTCATCCTCTGAATTGAACTTATTCCAGTTGGACAAATAGCCTGACATGTAGGTAGCTGAGATTGTGCAGTATATACAGTATTAACCAAAATGCACTTTACTGGTCTGAATCGCTTAAGATCAATCTCTATTTGGTTACAGGACAACAACAACATTGACATTTGCATTTGGAATTAAACTCACTATGGTATCCAGCAGTGGGTGCAATACGTTTATTTTGAACATCCATTATGAATGTGTAATAATCAATTTGATGCTGTTCATGATAATTGCTCGCATTATTGCTGTTGCCTGTCTCATTCTTTTAGATGATTGTATTTGGATGACAAAAGCAATTTTCTTTTGAGCCACTAGAAGTCCAGCAACACTTGAAATAATGCAATTGTGTTCCACAAGGGAACAGGGCCTAAGGTGAGAGGGAAGTGAATTTACTCACAACCTTAACGCATAGAAGTGCATAGAAACGTACAAAACTTGATGCAGGAATTCGGCAAGGTCTTAAAAAATCTCAAAAAGTCTAAGTCTAAGTCTAACATTTAAAAGCCCAAAATTTAGACCTGGAACAGTCTTAAAGTTACTATTTACGGTCTTAAATAGTTTTTCACAGTTTTTATGATGTACATGTAAAGCTCTTTTGATGTGTGTTTTTTGTTGTTGCCTTGGGGTTGTCAGATATGGAGAAAACGTTCCCAAACGCAAAAAAAAGGGTAGCCATAGACTGATAAAATGCACATAAATGTTCACAACATAAAAGTTGTGGTTAGGGTATGTTTGAGAAAACATTCCTAAATCCTTAAAAGCATAAAATTAATCAAATTAACATTTAGCTGTGCCATAGTTTGAGAAAAGGCTCTAAAGCATTCAAAATCGAAAATAAAAATGGTTTAGACTGCCAGGGTTTGAGCGTCATGGAAGCAAGAAGGTTGCTTGTTCGAGCCTTGAGGGGCATTTCTGTGTGGAGTTTGCATGTTCTCCCTGTAAGCGCGTGGGTTACCTCCGGGTGCTCCTATTTCCCCCACAGGTCCAAAGACATGCAGTAAAGGTGAATTGGGTAAACAGTGAATGAGTGTGAATGAGTGTGTGTGGATGTTTCCTGGTGGTGGGTTACGCCGGGAAGGGAATCCGCTGTGTAAAACATAAGCTAGGTGAGTTGATGGTTCATTCGGCTGTGGCGACCCCTGAAAAGGGACTAACCCAACAAAAAGATTGATGATCGATGGATATTTGCATACAACTCATAAATGTAAAAAATGTATACATAAACGTTAGGGTTGCGAAATTGTGCATAAATGCTCAAAATCAAAAAAGTGGTTGTTTGGGTTGCCTGAGATGGAGAACATTCCGCAAAATGTTTGGAAAATTTTTTTAAAACCTGTTAATAAGATTCCCAGCATTGAATGCTCAACTTTGTAAAAGGCAAGGTTAGGGTTTCCAGAGTTTGAGAACACCTTTGCAAATGCTTACAAACATGAAAATGATGGTTAGGGTCTCACCCAATGTATTTTAATTATGTAAAAATGTTTTGTATGTGTTCATAATGAAGTGATATAGGACCTAAATTTAACTTTTGATAGTGTTAAAAAAATTGTTGTATTTTACCATATCATGCCTGGTGAAGCCATGTGATGTTTAACATTAAAACATATTTCATTTAAAACAATAAACAACTGGTGATAGAAAATCTTATTTTTTCTCTAACGTCTACAAGAAATTTTAAAGTAATAGTGTTCACTCGTGTATCGTAGCTGGTAATAAGAACAGACTATTGTCAGTGGCAATAGCCCTCGAATGTTTTGTGATTAAGACAGCTCAACTATGTTCAAAACAAGTGAAAGTTAGAAAAATTACAATATAAAGGAATGATTTTTAGATGTGCAATAAACTGAATGCAGAATTGGTCATTTAACATAGTACATTTTTAAGCTAAAATCTACTTTAAGTAGTACTCAGAGGGCAAGAGTTGTCGTGGGTTGTTCACACATCTCAAAATGTATCATCATTTTCAGTGATGTTTTCATTGTTGAGCTGTTGTTCACATCAGTGGGTAAATTGTTCTGCATTGTTTTATAAATAACAACTTGTTCTGAGAGTAGTCTCTTTTTTAGAAAAGGAAGTTCGGAAACAAACCTAGCTGTTTAGAGAAAGAAAAAACAAAAAGCATTTTAATTATGAAGGTGTCTATAATCATACTCGTCAAACCCTGGTGTGTCACAAAACTCTATTTAGCTGGTTCAGGGAACTATTTAATTATACGGTACCAAAAGTAAAGTTCTTAAAATCAAAACTTCTTGCACAACTGTATGACTAACAGCCTGCTAAGCACACATCCAGAGCCGCTAACCAAGTCAGTCATAGTAGTTTTTTATTCAGCGAGGCAGCTGCGATCAACAGCATGTTTGCAGTCATAACAGGATTATTGAGAATTCATCTGATGATAAGGAGATTATGTATGGCTTTGTGTTGCCAGAGAAATCAGTCATAATCCTTCTAAAACACATCCAAATTGGCAACCTTTCACACAAATGATGACCTGCGCCACACAAAAGGCACACATGAACGCCATAACATACAAGTTGTTAGTTGAGAAAACAGCAAAACAAATCCAACAATTGAAGCAAAGATAAAAAAAAAATGAAGTCAAGACTTTGAGAAAGAGTAAAAGAAAGTACTACCAGTTTGAGACTAATGGAAAATTACTTAAATTGAAAACTATTACTTAAATTCAAAATTTCAGGTGCACAATAAGAAAACTTCAGTATACTGTGCATTTGTAACTGTGCTTTCATATGACACAGACTGGCTCAAATTACAAGGACAAAGATATAATTTTTTAGCAAATTACCCTGTTGGCTTTTCCAGGAAAGAAAAGGTAGGAAGCGTAGCAACTGTTATGTTCTAAAAAAAAACAGGTGTGCGCTACAGTGGCTTCCGGCTAGACTAAATTGAACTCTGTTGTAATTGATGAATTTATTAAAATGACCTACACACAAATGCCATTAAGCCCAGAAAACCTAACTCCACACACAGCTGAACATATCATCACCCGTGTTGGACCATGTTTCAGAAAAATTAATTGGGAGGTGAGAAATAGATGATTTAAGGAAAAAAACTCTGCTAACTGCAAAAAAGCATCCGATAAGCCGGTGTTGAGATTAAACTGACCTTTTCTTTCATCAGATGAAAAAAGTGTTAGTGGATAACATGCAGCCATAACAAGCTGCTCCTCGTACTTCTCCGTGCGTACGCTGGTGTATGTAGAGACATTAGGCTGAAATAGTTAAGAAGGCAAGCATTTTCCCTCCCTGTATCATAAAGCTATTAAGTTCCTATCAGCTCACCAGCAGCCGTTGCTTCCTGTGATACATAGGCACATTTCCCTCGCAGCTATGGCTCTGAGCCTTGACTGCACACATCTTATCAAACAAAGCTTATCTTCAACAGACAGTTAGTAAAGAGCAGAGACTAGCCACAGGTGATCCGGCCTCTGAAATCCCAAGCTTGAGTCTGAATTCCAGCCCCCGAGGTCCAGTCCAGTCACGAGTCACGATTGGAGGACAAAAAGATCATGCTTGAACTGTCAGAAAAAGTCAAACGCTTTCTCTTTTAACTCTGAACTCACTGGAGAACTTGGATAAACTGCTAGTCTAGCTGTAGCTGAGCCAAAATGAGGAAGATTACAGAGGTGTAT